>OX608073.1:7228254-8432963 GCA_951509635.1 Eupeodes luniger
GAGCTGTCATAATTATTTATTTTTTCGTCATTTTTGGAAGGAAAAAAAGCCCTTTTGCGATAAATAGTCCAATATGAGGAGCCAGAAATGTTCTCTTTAAATCATTTATGTTTGAATTGTCATAGTATACTATAAGCAGTTTGTTGTATTTTTTTTTTTAATTTCTGACAAGCCAAAAATGTTCTGTTTATATTTGGGCGTTTTAATTTATGGCCTGTAATACTAATTTTGTTCTCGGCAATTTCTAAAGTGAAAAATAGCTCAATTTCGGAAAAATTGCCCAATCTTTCAAGCCTAAGGTTATAATGTATCTTATGATGCTATATGTAAATATCTATCTATAGGAATAGGGACAAATGTGTTTTTGTTTCATCAACTTGCTTTGCTTCCATCAACTTTAACCGCTCTGTAAAATCGGACAACCATATCAATGGAATTATAGGCAAAGTTTATGGTGCCCTACCCCTACCTACTTTATGGGTAACCCATATTTTACACCACTAAATACATGCATATTGCTTGCCAAGGCTTTGTTAACACCAATCTCAAAACATGGTTATGAATTATATTGCAACTGTTGTTATAATAGTAAACGTAAACTTAATGTTGCTTTTAAAAGTATTGTTCGCTATGTTTTTGGCCTACGAAGATTTGACAGTGTATACAATTTTTCTACCCTGCTGCTTGATATTTCCTTCGATAATACCATAAATTTCGTTAATTACAACAAAACTGTTTTGACAAAATTTAAAATTAATTTTCCTACCTCTAAAAGATCTCGTCAAATGAATCATTTTCGCTATACATGTTTAACATCCGAACGTGAATCTTTTATAAACTCAGTCTGACTGTGAAACTCTCTCCAACGCGCTATTTATGATATCCAATTCAACAAGAATTAAAAAGGCTCTAAAATATTATTTTTTTAAATAGCATTTGAATATTTTAAATTATATTATTCAATGGTACAATTGTAATTAGTCTTTTTCTAATCAAAATATCTACCAATCTCTTATATTAGCTTGTAACTAATTTATAAGATATTGTATCTTACAGTTATTAAGCATTAACAAATAAATATATGCAATGAAATGTCTTTAAAAAATTAAATTAACAGTGTTTTTTAATTATAATAATAATAACATGAATTAAAGTCTTATACAAAAATACTACTAAATTAATTTGACGTCGCTACTTTTTCGACACAAAACAACACCTTAAACTTCAAATTTTGATTGAAGTTCTGTAAATAACAATTTTGCAATCATAGCTTACCAAAAATATCATATGTAAATTTTTGAGGGAATCTCTTTTTTGCCGTTTTTTTTTTTAAGTATGAACATATAACTTAGGTATACATAATTCTGGTTCCTTTCAATTATAAGATATGTGTACTTTATATCTGTAATAATTGCTTATTAAACATTAAAAACAAAAAACAAACCTCAAATATACGACTTTAATGTTCATAACATCTACACATAGTTACTATACCTTTTTTAAAACCCACAAAACTAGTTTATAGACCACAAAAGATCTACATATTATAACTACTTTGTCGAATCGACCTTTAATGTTCCTTATTACGACCATTAAACCACAGAAATGCTTATACGACTTTCTTCAAAATACATATCTACTCGTAGATATGTACATATAAACCCCATCACATATCCTATACTTTACTTTGTGTGCTTTGCTGTGTTATGCCTGTGCTGTTGTTCGCTTTGCTTCCATCAATTTTAAATGAATGAATGAAATTTAAAATTCACCATCGATATTTTCCCCATTTTGAAACAAACTCAAAATTATACCACTCGTTGCTTTTGCGCCAACTCAAAAAATTTCCCTCCTATCACCCTGCCCCCCCCAAAAAAACACCCCAAACATCATCCCTTCCTCTCGCGCCCGCCATCAAGTATACTTTGTTTAAAAATAAGAAAAACAACAAATAACAAACAACAACAACAAAAAAACACCCTCAATATTATTGTATTCATCATGTCCTCCACCCGTACACCCTATGATGCGAAGAAAACACAAAAATAAAAGGATTCTTTAATATCCGCATGTCCTCGTGTCCTCATGTCCTCACGTCCTCCATGTGTGCAATTTGCATATAGTCAGCATGTGTTTTGTTCCGTCAACTCTCGCCACCACCACCGCACCGTGCGTCGCTCGTCGTCCATGCCCCATAAAAGACGCTACCACTCGAAAAAGGGATGCCTACCACTTTTGGGTTCTCATATAGACGCAGAGAGAGTACTCACAAAGTTAATTTCAAAAACTTTTGCGCACGGAGAAAATTGAAACAAAAACAAAAGTGCAGAATTAAAAAAAGGAAAACGCTCACCGAATGCGAGCGGGAAAATCTTTTTCCCATCAGCATAAGTTCATAGTACTTAATTTAGGTGTAACTACACGACCACAAACACCAACTTGAGAGAGGAAATACAAGCGAGCATTGCGCTGCAGTACCGTTACAGCGATTTCCTCACTGTATGTGTGAAGAAGAATTTTCCTCATTGGGAAAATCAATCAAAAAAGAAAGGTGTATTTCCCCAACCCAACCCCAACATTATCAAGCAACGGCAGCGGGATAGAAGCAAAGGCAGCTCATGAGGCTCAGAGTTTTCTTTTCGTTGAAAAATCTCTTCAGTCTTCAGGGCAAATTAGAACAGTTCGGGCCGAATTTTATTTGAGCGTTGGAACGACGTAACACACAACACACATTTTTTTCTCTCAAATCCGCCATTTAAATCCAAATATCTCTCCCTTCAAAGTTTAAGAAAATAAAAACCAAAAACCAAAAACAAAATAAGGCAAATTATAAACACCAACCTGGAAAACCAAAAACCACAATATATTTAATTCATATCCTTCAATATATGTAATTCAAAATATATACAGAAAACCTGAACCACTCGACAAGAAAAAGGTTATTAATTTCTCAAGGCACCCATCATCGTCAAACATCTAACCTTACAACAAGCTTGCTTGCATATTATTATACTGAACTGATACTCCCGCAGTGTTGAGATTTGAGAATACGAAAAAAAAAAACTCATCAAAAGGTCCTTTAGCCTTAACCATCATCATTAGAATTCAGAACTCAGAAGCAGCATTGAAACTGTGTGTGATTCTACGTGATTCTACGTTCTTTGGTCCCGCATCCTTTCGAAATAAAACAAAAGACAAGAACAAAAAATAAAACACTTAAAAAACTTAACTGCTATAAAATTCCAACACGGAAGTTAAAAAAAATCAATATACATACATAAACCTACAGTGTGTTGTAATATTAATTTATTCAAAATATCCAACAAATTAAAACAAAAAAAAAACATAGAAAAAACATAGAAAACTGATTTTGAATAGAAATTATAAACAATTGTGTGCCAAATTTGGAAACTAAAGTAACTACATTTATTTTTTAACTAAATTATATTTAAAATTAGTGAAAAACAGAACGAATTTTCCTACAAAACACTGGATTAAAATTCTATGTTTTCGTTTTTTCAAAGTTAATAATTAATTAACCTTATAAAAAGTAGGCATAAAAGAAAAAAAAACAAAAATCTCTCGTGATTTATATATTTTTTTGCATATATACAGCAATATTTTGAGTGCTGCGCCAGAGTGTAAGTTTGTGTGATATTTTTAAAAAAAGAAGTAAGCGTCAAAAAACCAAAAACCCAAGAACAACAACAAAAACAACAAGGACTGTGTGTGCCATAGGTAAGTAAGTTTACAGATTACAAGCGAGGCAAAGATGTAAAGCTAATTTATTTGCGCCTCTCCACCCCATTTACCCCTTTGAGTCAGGTATTTTTTTTTCATCCCCAAATGTAGCATTTTCTTAACTTATATAATGAACACAAATATAGGTATAGGTAAAATTTTGTTGTATAAAAATGTGTGTTTTCTTATATATATATATTTTATTTATTTCATGGGAAAATCTACCTATTGTCATCTTTCTTTATGAACTTGTGCAGGTACCGCAGGGTGGCGGAGCGGTGTTGTCGTAGGTTGCATTAAATCAAAAAAAAAATTTAAGATGAAAGGCATAGAGGTTATAATCAGGGTTGCCAAGTGCCGGAACTAGCTTGATAGCCCAATATAATTAAATTTGTGGCAAAAAATCGGAATTACCAAACAAGTAGCCCAAATTAGCCCAATTTTAAATAAAAAAAGAAAAGCTTGTAGATTTAATTAAAATTTATTTGCATTTTATAATAAACGATAACGGAAAATAAAAGATAACATTTTTGTCAATAAAAATAGATGAGCCCAAATATGATCGTCCAGTCAAACAAAAGTTTTCTCAGGCTTTCTTCTAAAACATAGCTCAATTTTTGAAAAATAGCCCAATTTAGCAAGCCCGAAATGTTCTGTGTTTATCATTAAACCGTCCTAATAAAAATATCGCCTTATACTAGATTTGGGTTTTTTATAGCCAAGTATGATTGGACTGGACGTATTTTTTAAAAAGATAGCTCAATATCCAAGAAATAGCTCAATTCTACAAGCCGAAAATGGTTTGGTCTATATCAGATAAGACAAATTTCACCCGCGATAAGGCTCGGTCTTATTTATAGCTCAATTATGATTCTCCTATCATACTAATTTATTGTCGGCAATTTTGGAAAAAATAGACCAATTAACGACAAATAGCCCAAAATGACAAGCAAAATATTTTTGTTAGTATCAATTTTATAAGTGCGAAAAATATATGGTGAGGATTAGAATTTAGCTTTTCATAACCCAATAATGATTGGGTTGTCATACTAAAAGCTGTCTATGGGCAATTATGGAAAAAATAGCCCAATTTCCGATAAATAGCCCAACCTGTCAAGTGAAAACTATTCTATTTATACCGTTTATTTGTAAGAAGAAAAATACCACCAAGATAAAATGTGGGTTATATATAGCCTAATTATCAACGAGCTGTCATATTTATTTATTTTTTCGTAATTTTTGGAAGGAAAAAAGCGCTTTTGCGATAAATAGCCCAATATAGGAAGCCAGAAAAATGTTCTCTTTAAATAACTGTTATAGCCCAATTATGTTTCGATTGTCATGTTATAACCAGTTTGTTGTAATTATTTTTTTAATTTCTGACAAGCCAAAAATGTTCTCTTTATATTTGGGCGTTTTTATTTTTGGCCAGTGATAATAAATTTTTCCTCGTCAATTTTTAAAATGAAAAATAGCCCAATTTTGAAAAAGTATCCCAATCTGGCAAGCCTGAGGTTATAATGTATCTAAATATGAATCCATATGCAGTATCTGTATCCTTATGAGGCTATATGTAAATATCTATCTATAAAAATAGGGACAAATGTGTTTTTGTTTTTGTTGTTGTTGTTGTTTTTGTATTTTTATCCGAGAACGACACAAAGTATGCTTTCAGAAATTTATGTCTATTAGTTGTGTATGACAATCCGTGAAAATGTCCTAATGTCATGCATGCATACACATCATTTCTCATTGCACACTCTATGTGCAAATATTTTTCTTTTCAAAACTCGGCGCTCTCTCAGGGTCTCAAGCAGGGTTGGCAACGTGTGAGGAACGATAGCGATGGATGGATGGTTGGTTGGTTGGTTGGATGGTTGGATGGATGGATGTGGATGGTTATGCAGTATACAGTAATGGAGATAGAAATGGTACATAACTCAATTTATTGAATTTTCATGTTTTTTTTTTAAAGGTTTTTTGGTTTTGTGCATCAGAGGACCTTTTTCCAGCAACCATAAAATTGATGGTTTTGCAATATGTTTGCTGACGCCTTTGAGCTTTTCTTGTTTTAGTTTCATCTTCAGAAAATCGCATGACAGTGGCAGTTTTCGGGCGTATTCATTGATAGAGTGAATTTATAAGAACTACTTTTTAGACATGAAAGATGAAAGTTCAATTAATAAGAGCTTCTCTTTTTAGAACGAGCTGTGAGTGAAATAGACCATAGTTCAAATGCTTCGGGATCTCATGGGAGGATTGTGATTCTTTTATGTATAAAGATGGGAGACTGATAATGATAACGTTACTTCCTACTTCTTTGTCAAAAGCAGCATCAGAAGCTTTGTCTAGTGGCTCTAAATGCTGTTTCATGCGATGGGCTTTCATGTACTCTTTCATATTCTATATTATAGAATTTGATGAGCTACAACGTGTATCTAAACATTTAAAAATAAACTTATAAGTTCTTGACCCCCTTTCACCCCCCAAAAATTTGTTGGTATGGTCCAAAATAAGAGCACTTTCTAAGTAGTTTTGTGGCTTTAAAAATGAAGCTCTTTACTAAGATTCAGCACTTTCGGAATTTTTCCGAAGTCCATTTTCTTATCTAATTTGACTGGAAAGTACTTAAGTCGACAACCCCTCCCCCCTCCTGAATGCAATGCTCGTCCCAACGTTTTTTTGTTTCAAATTTTCAAAATGTGTTGCAGAGCCCTCTTCGGAAAGCCTTCAATTACTTCTTCGTTTCGGTTCTTATCTCTTCCGTCCATATAAAACAATATCCACAGACTGTAGAGACCACACAAGCTTAAAGTCAGATGATACTTAGTCAGGTGATTACGGTAGTTACACACCCATTTTGGACTAGTTTTTTACGAGAGTATAAGTTGTGAGCTGTTGGCACTCATAGACATTTTACATTTCTGACGCCCAATTGTTAACTTATAATCATTGTCCAATATTCCAATAAGGTCAATAACTGTCAGTTGATGATTTTGGAACACACATTCTTTGGTATTGTTGTCATGTAACTTATAGGTAAATGTTGATAGTCGTCCTAACCGTGCCTTGTTTCAACGCTTTCTCGACCCACTTGAAACAATTTGTACCACTCGTAAACTCTCGTCTTCTGCAAGATTTTCAACGTTTCGGCAGTCTTTGGATAATGATAAGATTGAAATTATTGTTAAATCTCTGTTTTTAAATAGGGCAAAAATTTGGGGGTTGATCTTCATTTTAAAAACTGAAAATTTTAAACAAATTTCTCTGTGATTTAAAACTCAAAACTATTTTAAAACAATTTTTACGTAAAACCATTTTTGAAGAAACTCAATAACACGAGCGTAAGTGCTTGTGAGAGCAATTTCTGAAATAAGGTTTAATACCCTTTGATATTTCACTTCTTCCATTATTTAATTTCAAGATCTGCTAAATGAACTTTTATTTGCAGAAAATGTTTATAACAATTATTTTGATTAAATATAGTTCAAAATTAATTGTTGCAACTTTTTTTTCGAGCCAAACTCGTATGTACTATGTAGATATGTTTATGTTTTAGAAAAATTTTAAACTCATAATATCCCATTAATTCTTCTATTTCCCGATATTTAGTTCATTGTTCAAGAAATTACTAGATGTCTAAATAATTCTTTCTTCTTCATCTTAAAATTTAATATTTCTATTTAAAGAATTCATAATTAATATTTCTTGGACATGTTTGTGCCTAAAAAATATTCAAGCCATTCAATCCAAAAACAAAACACCTGTGAAAACAATTCTATGAAATAGAAAACACAATTCCAAGAAATGTTCGCAGGGCATAGAAATATTTTTACAATCGTTTGACATACCTACATACCTTTCTTTAAGTCAAGGATGAGGAAGCAGGTGTTGTTTCTTTTTAACAACAAAACTTAATTATCTTTTATACCTACGCTTCGTCTTATCTTATTTCACTGTGTCAAAGCCTAACAACAATTTATAAATTAATGATAACTACATGATAACTTTATAAGAAAAATAAAGAAATTAAAAATGAGAACAAACCTACAATGAAATTACATCCAAGAGAAAAGCTCGTATTAATGATTTAATTGGAATTTTATGATTAAAGAAAATCATTGAATAATTTTGTTCTCTTATTTTCCTTTAAAAATTCAATAACATGTTTTCCTTATTAATAATTCCAAGAATTTTAAAAGAAAATGAGAGGAAGTTGTTTTGGTGACATTGCTTCGCACGGATTTTAATTACAAAATTGCCGGCAAATCTCTGTTAGCGAATAAAGTTGAAGCTGATATGTCAATATTGAAGACGAAGTTTACACTTTCATTTTCGGTTTCTTATTAAATCATTAAACCATCTTTTTTTGCAAGAACTTTTATCCAAATATTTTCTATAAGAAAAAATTCATAAACGGGTCGGACAATTTTCGGTGCATAAACTAAAATTAGGACCATTAAAAGTTAACCATTAGAGATTAACCCCATTAACTTAAGAGTTTAAAAAAGTTAAGACTTTTGGAAATTTCAAAATCTACGAAAAATATATTGAACTAGCGGCCCGTCCCGTCTTCGCACGGATAGACAAAATTAGGTACAGATATTTAAGTTATAAGCATGCTAATTAAAACGACCACGAATCACTAAATTAGAAAAAATTGTATGCTTATCTTAAAGCCTCCCTGTAACCTACGTTGGCTGTGGTATTTCTAGGTGGCAAACAAAATGTATTAATTTTCAGGAGATCCTACGTGCCACATACAATTTCCCATAGGAAAAAATCTAAACCATTCTCAGATCCCCTTGAACACACACAAAAAATTTCATCAAAATCGGTCCAGTCGTTTAAGAGAAGTTCAGTGACATACACACTCACAGAAGAATTATATATATTAAGATATGTTGCCTTTTTGACATAAAAACAAACGTAACGGATATGAATAGTACTTCTAAAGATATTGGCTCATAGAAAAAATTCTTTGGTTTGAGAATTAAAATAAACACAGCAAAAATTTATGTTACGATTTCTTCACTATATCTATGACCTTTCTAATTAAAAATATTTGCCCAAAATGTTTAAGAAAGTCGATAAAACCATTATTTAGTCAATTATTAATCAATTTTACCATCCCGAAACCTGTTGACATTTTGTTAAAGTTGAAATTACAAAATGGCTACCATAACATCTAAGTTTCTGACATTTCAAATTATTATAACTCTTTTCAAGATTTATGTGTGTTGGCTATGTTTTTTTTCACGAAATGTCAATGTTAAGGCGAGTTCAAGTGTTCTGTTAAAAAAAGTAAATTTTGGAATAGTTAATGAGTTGCTAAAATATAAACAAATTGTTGAACTAGTACAATTCTAAGCTGTTGGTATTAGGTATTTACAAATCGTAATAAATACACCAAGTTCATGGAAATGACAAAATTTATATTTTCTCAAAACTTCCTAATCTCTACGATGCACCATTTTTAAATTATGAAGAATTAAAACTCCCAAAATCTATTGATTTGCATATTGATTTTAAACTTTAAATGCAAATATCTCAAAACACAAAAACTAGACTAAGGGAGTTTTCACAGAACGGCGACGAAATTTTGAGCCATTGTATTTCCTTACATATTGAGATTTTATAGCTACATGAAACATTTTGATGGTTGGAGTCAGTTGAAGTTGCCAAACTGTGTCGACGTTTCTGTACAATAAGGTTTGACAATTCATAACGAATCGATTAACACCAGAACAAGCCTTTAAAATCGTGGAAATTTAGTTTAATAGAAGTAAGTCTGTTTGTCAAGTTTATGGAAAACGTTCTTTTTGGTTTAACTGCAGTAAATGGAATGAAGACAATCGTTAATCCATTAACGAATCACAATTTCATCCATTAAAATTGAATGCTTGGTGAGGCTAACAAGCTGATGGTGGTATCATCGGTCATTATTTCTTTCGAAATAGGGAAGGAGCTTACGTTACCATGCTGACTGAATTTTTTATTATAAAAAAATTTATCAGCTGATCATCGATAATATCTATTTGGTTTCAACAAGAGCGGCGCAACTTGTCATTAAGTTTGATTAACCATCGAATCAGAGCAAAGTAAAATCAATTTTTTTGACAACTCTATTCAAAGAAGTGTTCCTGTGAACTCCCTCGTTCGTACGACCTTACGCCGCTTCATTACTTTTATGGATCTTTGTAAGGTGTATCTGTATACTATGTCTATGAAGTAATATTTAATGCCAATATTCAAACCACTATTGATTTATAAGAAAACTTAGCCATGGCGGTGATATTCAAAAAATAAATGCCAGACTATAATAACAAAAATTTCATTCCAAAAATATTTCTGTCTTGCTTTATTATTGAAAAAAAATCAAACAGTATTGAGATCTATTATAAAAAAATTAATTGGCTGGCGCAACAGTCCATTGACAACTAGGGCCTAATGACTTAAAACTCTCAACCATTCCTGTGTGCGAGTACTGTTGTCAGGGATGGAGGGGACCTACAGTTTATATGCCAAATCCGAACGGCTAATTTAAGAAATCACTTTTCATGACGAGAATTACTCTTGGCAGGGATCGAACCCAAGACCTCTGGCATGACAGTCCAACCTACTAACCATCACGCCACGGGTACTACTGAGATCTATTGATTTTATATATAAACGTCCTTCGAACAGTGTCACAGTCTTCAAACTTTTCGGATTTAACAATGGATATCCGAATTATACGGATAATGTCAGATATTCAGTTAATTAAATGAGATATATAAGTTTCGGATATCGGAACCAGATCCACTCAGTTCCATTTTGATTTTCGTGAGAATCCGATACTATCCGAATAGTATGTGATTTGAACAGTCTTACTATCCGAAGAATAGGCACTATTCGGATAGTTAAGATATCCACTTTACTGTTCTATTACGGTTTACACAAGTCAACACAGAAATTTAAAAAAAACTCCGCAAACATTGCAGCCCTTAACTTTTACACTCGAATAGACTGGAACCTATGCAGGGTGTGGCCACTAACGGACTGGTTGTTCGATAGAGAATATCATGGCGGTAGCTGCTGATGTTGCTGAGAACAAAGAAACGTCAACCAGACGAAGGGCCACACTATTGGGGATCACCAGACGAATTCTACGGCGAATTTAAGTGAAAGATTTACACATGCTCCCGAATACAAAGTGCAAAAAGTCCATTAGTTTATGCTTCGTGACGTATGACTTACTGTCAAGCCCTCCCCAATCTCAACAATTGATAGGACGGTTCGTGTCGAAAATCATTATGAGCGACGAGGCACATTTCAAATTAAGCGCTACATCAATAAACAAAATCTTCATTTCTGGGGCACTGAAAATCCACAAGTGATGCACGAAGAGTCAATATATCCACTCAAAGCCGCTGTATGGTATGATAGGCGATAGAACTATAGCAGAAACAATTACGTCACTTGAACACCGCCGCAATGTTTCATGCCTTTCGTTGTTCTACTGATATTTTTATAAACAGTGTTCTGTCGAATTAGCCAGTTGCATTCCTCCCCTCAAACAATTCAGCCGTAATACTCGTACTTCTAGGAATGCACATCAGTTTAACCTTGAGCTCAATTTCGGACGTACTGTCAAGTATAGAGATTCTTTTTTTAACCGCACATCGAGAATGTGGAATGTTTTACCCAGCTCTGTTTTTCCCTATCATTTTGATATTCAAAACTTTAAGACAAGACCAATGTGCATCGGTGTCTCCTCTTTAATCCTTCCCTATTTTCTCAAAGCTCGCACTGTGTTTAAACTTTAAACATGTAAAGGGTATTAATAACCCCTTGAGTGCCCGTTTATTATAACAAAAAAAAAGAAACAGCGGTTAACAAGAGTAATTCTTGGTTTGATCTCAGCGCTGGTGTTGTTTTCTGTGTTCATAGCGGAGCCTAGGTAGACTAAGTCCTTAACTACCTTAAAGTTACGGCTGTCGATGGTGAAGTTTTGACCGAGAAGTCGGTGTTGTACGTCCATTTTTTGATGACAGCATGTACATTGTTTTGCTCTCAATAACCGTTAAACCCATTTTTGTCGCTTCTGCCTCAATACTCACAAAAGCCCCATTGACATCACGCTGAGTTCTTCCGATAATGTCAATGTCATCAGCATATGCTAGTAGTTGGACAGGTTTTTGACAGATAGTGCCTCTAGTGTTGACGTGAGCGCTCTGCACTATTCTTTCAAGTACGATGTTAAAGAAATCGCATGACACCACATCACTTCGTCCAAAGCCTTTTTTTGACATCGAAAGGTTCTGTTAAGTTGTTTCCAACCTATATGGAGTAGCTCGAATTCTCAATGGTCATCCTGCACAAACGGACGAGTTTAGCAGGAATACCAAAACTAGACATGGCTCTATACTGTCCGTCCCTGTAGATGCTGTCATATGCGGCCTTGAGATCGACGAAGAGATGATGGGTGTCGATTTGATCTTCTTGGGTTTTTTTCAGGATCTGCCGTAATGTGAATATTTGTTCGACTGTGGACTGGTCTAAGACCACACTGATATGGACCTAGCAGGTTGTTGACAATGGGCTTTAGACGTTCAGAGATTAAGACAGAGAAGATTTTGTAAGCGATCTTAAGTAGACCGATGCCTCAAAAGGTGGTGCAGTTTAGAGGATCTCCTTTTTCAGAGTCGGGAAAACAATTTCTGAGGTTCCATTCATCGGGTATGCTTTCTTCCGACCATATCTTAAAGAAAAGTGCATGCTCGTAACCAAATTATCACCAGCTGCTTTCAAGAGCTCGGCATTCAAGCCATCTGCTCCAGCGGCTTTTTTAGACTTAAGCTATATTATATGGCAATCTTAACTTCATCCAACCATATCCGCAGCATTGACTGCGGTTCCACTATGATGTTTCCACTTTCGACTTTGCAGCCTTCTTCGGTTCGAGGTCATAGAGCTCGTTAGCAGATCTCGTCCTTCTATGCAGCACCGCTTTGCGTGCCTACCGACATTCTTCATCAAACCAGGGGTTTCTTGTTGTTTGCTGCTTGAAACTCAGCACGTCAGAGGCGGCTTCTCTGATTGCATTTCGGCAATGTTCCCACTGGTTCTCGATACATTGTGTTGGTGGCAGACAACTTCAAAAAAGGTTACTGGTGACTCGGTCGGAGAAGGATTTAGCGATTTCTAGTTACGTAACAGAACAAATAAACATATCCATTATCAAAATCAATTTTATTATTTAGGTAAAAGGTTATCAAAAACAAAATCGATTGACTAATTTTTCATCACACAGTATTTAAAGTCGAATCATAAAATTAAAAATTAGCAATTTTTCTCGAATCATATTTACTACCCAATTGTGCTAAAATATTTAAATTTTTTAAATAAATGTTTTTTAATTATAAGTCGCACACAGCACACTAATTTTTACTTACTAATTTATTATTAAAACATGAATACGATGACCAGATAAAATGCATAATTCGCTGCATGCATTATGTAGTGTTTTTCATTGGAAAAATTGATTTTGTTTAATTAAGAAACATTTTCATCATCATAAGTTGTTAGTTTGTGTGAAGCCTGACCGAACTTTTCTATTCACTGTGAGTTGTCTCATCACCACCTTTATAGACTTAAACTAAATATGTATATTTCCCGACAAAGGCTTTTAAATAATTCAGAAACAAACTATTTGTTCATAAAAATGCACTGCATATAACTGGCGTGCAAGAAAAACCCAATATTATTTTTGTATATTATGATTCCTTCGTATCATGCAAACGTCTGACTTTTTATAGGTATGTCATGTGTCGAATTCTACATGCAATTTAAAATTACCCAATTTGTTTGTTTATGTTTTTATTTTTAATTAAATTTAGTTTTGTTTAGTACAAAGCTCCTATGGGAGCTCAATCTTGATGCAGACTACGTCACTGGTTCTTGAGCCTTTCAATCCCAAGTGTTTTTTGCAGTGTAAGTATAGAAGAAGATTGTATCACTCATAAAATAATATCGCATGACATACATCAATAAGGACTCTGGATAATCATGTCTAGATTTTTGCAAAATGTCCTTTTTTTACATTTTTATTTTATATGTAGGTCGGAAAGTATGCCTTATACGTTACACCTATGCACCTATACTTTGTTTTATGGCTTGTTGTACATTTTTTACTGCCCCTAATGATATGCAGTTTAAAAACAAAAATGCCAATTACTTACGCTTTGTATATAAATGCATAGCTTACAAGTGCTACAACAACAATGCACGCCACAATTTTTACAAATTATTATATTATTATTATTATTTTGTATAAGGTACCAAAGTATACAAGAGTATATCCTTGGGGTTTCCCTTATTTCAAGCTTCTACTGTAATAATCTTAATCTATATGTATTTTTATGTGAGTGACTGCATGCAAAGCGCATTATCCATGGGAGCACAAGGGGGGCCTATTTTTAAGTTCTTGCTTTTTCTCTCTCAAATGCGACTGCGACATATATGCTGCATGTAATGTACTGCATACGTGCATGCATATATGCATCTTATATATTTTTATTTTTCATTCAAGTTATTTTATTCTTTTTGTTCGTATTTCTCGTTACATTCTCCTTCGAATTTTTGCACTTTAATTTCTTTTATTTTTAATTTTTTGTTTTGTATTTTTCTTCTAAGGATGCACTTACTATAGCTGCAGCAGCAGCAGCTCTTGCATTTCATATAAATGCAGAAAAAAGATCTATCACTGCGATGTTATAAAGGGTGTTTTCTTTCTTCTTTAGATGAATAGAATTTTGAATTGGAGTAAAACAATGATCAATTTTTTAAATTGACATCAAATTTAAAAGATACGCTTCTGGCCTTTTAATTTAAATAAATATGATTTCTGACATATGACCGGAACCGCTGCTGGCTTGGACGTAGTCTAATCTAGAGTTTCAAATTTCAATAACCCGGCAAATGCTATCCTCCAAGTGGTCAATACTCCTAAATCCCCATTCTAGCAAATAGTCAAGCAGCGTTAAATCGCACGAACTTACAGATTAATCTACGGTTATGTAACCATTACGTGAAACTATGCGGATACCAAACCTTTCCTTTTCTAAATCAACTGTGGCACGAGCAACTGTCTTGTTGAAACCACAGCTCCGGTAGATCATGGTGCTCAATTGATGAACGAAGCTGTCAATAATCATGGCTCTATAGCGGTAATCATTGACTGTAACGTTCTGATCACCATCTTTTTAAAAGATGTAAAGACAATTTATTGCACCAACTCATATAGAAATCCAAACAATCAGTTTTTGTTGATGTAACGGTGGCTCAACATATGTACGCTTGAGGATTATCATCACTCGAAAAGTGTCAGTTTTGTTTATTGACGTATTGTTTACACGTACGATTATGTTGACAGTAGAATTGACGTATTGCGATGATTTTCAAAATTATTTTGCACAATATGGAAGAGTTGTTAAGTTGTACGTTTATTTATGTTGAAATGTCAAACCAAATGTCAAAGATAAGGGGCTGATGCCCGTCTGTTAATATTTCTAAATGTTTTAAACATATTAATACAGGGTTATCCATTTTGCAGTATCAAAATTAAGTTCATGATATTTCTTTTTTATTATAAAGTTTGAACGTTGCATTATGTGTGAAACACTACATCATTTAAATGACCACCACGTGATTTGTAGCAAGCATCGATTCTTTTGAGGTAATTTTCGACAACTTTTTGACTATTATTGGGTGGTATCTCAGCCATAACTTGACCAAAATTTGGTTTTTTAGTGCTCAAGAGATAATGGTGCATCTGCATAAACACCGTCAATTACGCGGCCAGTCGATATCTCTACTTGTTCTTGAGATATGGCCTTGAAACATCAAGAAATGTCAAAATTTTCAATTCCACAAATCGGTCTGATTACAATAACTTACTATGACAAGTTCATGACTTGACGCTTTGCCAGCTGACAAAAAAAAAAAAAAAACACCCTTTACATCTGCATATCTTTACAATTACGAGTACAATCAGTTGTTGGTTTTTATACTTGTAATGTTTTTAATTTTTTTGTTTGTTAAAATTAACTTTTTTCTGTGTTTTTTTCTTTTATAAATTATATTTATCGCTTGCTTAAGAGAAGGTATAGAAAATTAATTCCACGTTACATGGTATGTCATTTGATTGGTCCTTTTTATTTTGCGCAATGCTGCATTTTTCTGTTTTTGAAAAATAAAAATAAATTTATAAAATGATTAAAACGGCAGTTTGACGATTTAGTAGCATATGCAAAAATGCAATTTGCAAAACTCAACTCAAAATAAAAGAAAACAAAAATAAAACTGTGTCTGGGAAATTCTTATTTTGGTTAAAAATAGAAAAAGACAAAATTGTTATTCAGCATTAAACATTGTTCGCATATGCAGTTTACCTAAGGTTTTTAGCTTTTAAAATAAGTACTTAGGAGAATTGTATTTTCGAAAGTGGAAAAATTGAAAATTGCAATTTCAAGATTTATGCAAAAATGTTTTAAATAATTAACTGACAGAGTGCGGGCCTTTTGTTTTGATTTCTTGACTTGTGTTTATATTTATAGTTATATTTATTTTTTTATATTTTATAATAAAGTGTTGGTTTTTAGTTCTTTTGTTGTTTTATATTTTGTTTTGTTTTTTTTTTTTGGCAAATATTAAGAAACAGCAGTTGCTAATTAATCAACTTAAGAAAACTTTAGAGAAGAAGTGTAACTTTGACGGTATATAAATGTAATAAAATGTTGAAATTGATTTTATCAGCCAAAGATTTATGTTTATTTACACACTTTAGTTATTTGGCAGTTTATTGTAGAAAAAGAAGAATACTCGTTTTATGCAGATAAGATTGTGATAGATACTAAAATAGAATGTATGTGATAGATTTGGCATTTTAATTGCGTGATAATGGTTGTTTGTTTGAAAGCTTATGGCACACTTCGTATACTTATGGATGAAGATGAAGATTTCTTCTAATTTATTATGTTTATTTTTATAGTTTCACTTTAAAGTTTAGATTAAGTACCTGATTTTGTCTATTTTTTTTTTCATCACAATTCTCTTTGATGCCAGGGTTGTAAAAGAATGCAATCTTTTGAGAATGCTATCATATGAGTGAGTTCAAAGAATGCATGTCTCAAATTGATTGCATTTAAATGATTGGAGAATAAATGATTGCAGTCTTTTTAAGGCCAAATGATTGGTGAATGCAAAATTTGAAGTCAAAATCTTTAGGTGAAATCAATTAATGTAATCTTTAAGTTAAATTCAATAAAAGATTTATAATGTTGCATTCCCAAAAGATTGCATTATTTTACAAGTGTAAAGACGAAAGTGGAAACATCATAATGGAACCGCAGTCAAGGCTGAGGATATGGATGGACCACTTCTGCAGACTATATAACGGTGACGACGTACAGAAATCCGCTGTCAGGCAGGATGATCCATTCAATATAGATGACGAAAGCCAACAATCCCGTCTTCCTGACTTAGACGAAGTAACGATTACCATATCTAAGCTGAAGTCTAACAAAGCCGCCGCCGGCAGCGGCCGGAGCATATGGTTTGAATGCCGAGTTTTTCAAAGTAACTGGTGATAATTTGGTTACTAGTATCCACCAACTTATCTGTAAGATTTGGTCGGAAGAAAGCATGCCCGATGAATAGAACCTCAGTATTGTTTGCCCGATACGGAAAAAAGAAGACCTTTTAAAATGCACAAACTATAGACGAATCGCTTACAAAATCTTCTCTGGCGTAATGTGTGAGAGTCTAAAGTCCATTGTCAACAACCTGATAGGTCCTTATCAGTGTGGTTTAAGGCGCAGAGACTTAACGCCCAAATTGTTTTTTTTGGGGCTTATGTCCCACTCGGGTCGAAATTTAATTTGGGCCCTAAGTCCCACCCAAGTCAGACCTAAGTCCTAAATTTGTTTGTTAAAAATGGGACATTGTCCCCAAATTTTTGCAGAGCCAAAAAATAATATAAAGTTTTTGTATTTCAAAACAATGAACAATAATTTTTTGATACGGTTTAAAAAAAAAAATATGAACAACTTCTTTCAAAAAAAGCACCTGTGGGTGGCCCGCATCGCGGGTTCTCAGGATTTTAACTTCTTTTTTCAGGGTCACACCCGCTCACGCGACTCCGTTGCTCCGCTTAGGGTATGTATGGCGCCAGGCAGGCGCCAATATCAACAGCTTTTTTGAATAAAAGCACCTGTGGGTTTTAAACTCCACAAAACAAAGTCTTGTGGTATTGAAGTTCTCCAAGTTTTTTCATTTGGTGATTCTTATTAAGTGGGATATTAGCCCCAACATTTTTATTTGGGGCTTCGGTCTTACTTGGGTAAGACTTAAGGCCCAAATTCAATTTCGGTTTTATGTCCCGCCGAAGTGAGACATAAGCCCAAAAAAAAAGTTGGGCGTTATGTCCCTGGGCCCTATGTCCTTGCGAACAAGAACATCAAATTGACACCCACCATTTTTTCATTAATTTCAAGGCCCCATATGACAGTATCTACAGGGACGAGCTGTATAGAACCATATAGAACTAGTCCATTTATACAGGATGACCATGGAGAGTTCGCTGTGCTCCATAAAGGTTGGAAACAACTTAACAGAACATTTCGATGTAAAAAAAAGGCTTTATACAAGGTGATGCGCTGTCGTGCGATTTCTTTTACATCGTACTTAAAAGATTAATACAGAGCTCCCACGTCAACACTAGAGGCACTATCTTTCAAAAGTCTGTCCAATTACTAGAATAAGCAGATGACAATGACATAATCAGAACAACTAATATTTGTTTGCGAGTATTTAGGAAGAGGCGGCAAAAATGGGTTTAACAGTTAATGAAGTCAAAACGTCACCATTGACAGACGTAACTTTAAGATAGTTAAGGACTTTGTCTACCTAGGCTCCGCTATGAACACAGAAAACAACACTAGCCCTGAGATCGAACAAAGAATTACTCTTGCTTACCGCTGCGCTGTTTCTTTGAGGTAAGAACGCAATGGAGTAGTAGCGCCCTCTCTCGAGCGACCAAAGTGTCGCTATATAACACCCTCATTATCCCCGTCCTGCCTTACGGGGCAGAAGTATGGACTATGACAAAAGCACTTTGGGTTTCTAGAAATATCGTTGCGTTGTTGAGATTAGCTCCATAAAATGTTGATTATTTGCTATTAATGAGTCAGTTACTCGACTTCAATAACTGTATTTGAAAATCGCAAACATTGCTTCATTATTCAAGATTGGCTTATCGACTTTAATTATATCTCCACCCCAAAAGTAAAATTACTTGTAAACAAAATCTTAATTGACGGCTTACGTCATCTGCTCCAAGACTCACTTGATTGGTAAATTGAACTTTTTCGGAGTTTCGGAAATGTCTACCATTTTGAAAAATTGTGTAAGTCAGTTGTTGTTTCCTTTACTCATTATTTTTAATTTTTCAATATCTTCTTAAGTGTTTTCATGTATTTGGAAGTTTTTTTTTATTAAACAAAAAAAAATAAGAATTTAATTTAAAAAATTTAAAATCCATTGATAAATAATTTGTAATCAACTTTTTGAGTCCATTATTTTTGCATCTCTATGTTCTTATGTTAAATAAATGATCGTTCCATATCATCACGGTTTTATAAAAGAACGTTGTTATTGTTAATGAAATTAGTAGAAAAATTTTTGTTTCACTTAAAAGCAAACAATAATTAGGCTGTATTTTGACTGAGATCAGAAAGGCCTTTGACAAAATCTCACATATAGAGTTTTGCTTTTTAAATTAAAAAAAAGATGGTATATTGCAAACATTTCTAAAAATTGCATCAATCTTATTAATTCTATAGACAATTGATCAAACTTTGTACTTTTCAATGGTTGAAAATTGATTAATTTCAGTGTTAACTCTGGAGTCAACTAAGGTAGCCGTTTTATTGTATTTATAAAAAAAAACACAATTTTTAAAACAGTTTCAAGTACTTGTCACCTCGAAAGTTTTGCAAACAAAAAATAATAATACCTCCAGAATAATTTTATACAGCGAAAAATAACGTTTTTGAACTCTGGTAAAATGTTTAGAAACATAGAAACAACAGTTTTCCTACAGAAAATAAAAACTTACAAAAAAAAATACTAGTAAAAGTTGATAAAACTTGATTTTCGACCCAAATATCTTGGTAACAATTTAAGATACGGCCTTACAACTAATATTATCTTACAGAAAGCATTATTTTTAAAATGTATTTATTCAAAATTTTAGAAAAATTTAGTTATTTTATAAAAAAATAAAAATCTACAAAAAATATTACCCAAACTTGGTAAAAACTGATGTTCGATTTGAACATTTCGAGAATTGATGAATGTATTGACTTCAAAATTATTTAATTCCTTGCATTGATAAAAATTGGTTTTCGACTAAAAATGTCGGGATCAAAAACAAATATTGAAATCAAATTTATTTTATAATATGCAAAATATTCTCGCTAACTTTTACTTGATTTTTCAGAAAAAAATATTTTATCTACACTAATATTATAATAATATTATAAATAGGGAAGATTTGTATTTTTGTATGTAACGAATAAACTCAAAAAGTACTGGACCGGTTTTAATAATAATTCTTTTTTCATTTGAAAGCTACATTATCACTGAGTAACATAGGCTATATTTAGTACTAGATTACTAAAGAAATCTTTAGAAATACCTATTAACACCAACCGAAGGTGTACAAAAATTAGCCATAAAATGTCTTTCATCGCATACGCTGCGAAGAGTATTAATGATAGAACAAAAAAATGTTTTCTAATTTAGTGATTCATGGTCGTTTTAATTAGAATGCTTATAACTTAAATATCTGTACCTATTTATGTCTACCCGTGCGAAGCCGGGACGGGCCGCTAGTTATTAATATTTTGTTAAGGTTTTAGAAAAATCTACAGACAGGCACAGAAGTAAAGTTATCAGTGTAGGTCGCATCCCAGCCTCTTTTTGTTTTTATAATGAATCCGCAGTCTAAACAAGTTTTTTGAAAAACATATTCGTATATTGAATAAATACAAAAATAATGTTGAAACCGGATATTATATAAAATTCAAAATCAACACTAAAAACTAACAAAAAAAATGCTGGGATGCGACCCACACTGATAACTTCCCATCCCATATGTCGATTTGTCTTGTTTGTAGGTTTTCGAGTTTTGTTAAAAAAGTTGCAGTTGAACTATTCTAAGAAATTTTAAAACTACCAATACTATTTTACTTATGATGAAATAGTTTAATTTTAAAATCTATTTTTGTTAACGAGATTTTTAGCCGAAAAACAATGTTTACCAATTTTAGTAGCATTTCTTTGAAGTTTTTATTTCTAATATAAACAAATACAAATTGGATGAAGAAATTTAATTTGTAGTCAATATCTTCTATTATTAACGAGATATCGAGAACCGAACATCAATTTTTACCAATTTTGCGTACTATTTTTTATAGCTTTTAATTATTTATGAAAAAACTGACTGTTAGATTTTTATAAAAAAATGTACTGAACGTTAAAAACAATATTTTCTTTGAGACAAAATTAGTTTCAAGCAAATATTTTGAATTTTTGAAAAGATATTTGTGTCGAAAGTAAATTTTTACCAAGTTTTAGTACCTATTGTTTTTTGTTTAGATTTTTATTTTTTGAAAAAAACTGTCAATTTGATTTTTTCGAAATATGTATTACTGAATGTTCACAACAATACTTTTTATAAGATAAAATTAGTTTAAAACCAATATTTAAAATTTTTGAAAAGATATTTGAGTCGAAAATCATTTTTTACCAACTTTTAGAAATGTTTTGTTTAGGTTTTTATTATTTGTAATTAAAAAACTTACAATTCGATATTTTTCAAAATTTTACTGATTGTTGACAATAATATTTTTTATAAGATAAAATTAGTTTGAAACCCATATCTCAAATTTTTGATAAGATATTTGAGTCGAAAATCAATTTTTACCAAGTTTTAGTAATGTGTTTCTTAGGCTTTTATTTTTGTAAAAAAAACTGTCAATTCGATTATTCTCAAAATTATACAGGTTGTCGAAAACGTTATTTTCCGTTGCTAAAAAATATTTCGTTCGCAAAATATTCGAGGTGACAATTATTTTTTTTAGTTTTTTTGATTCAAAACAAAAATCGTCAGTTGATTTTTTTTTCAAAATTGTATTAGTTTAGTAGCACCTTACAATTTACAATAT
Organism: Eupeodes luniger; assembly: GCA_951509635.1. Taxonomy (NCBI): domain Eukaryota; kingdom Metazoa; phylum Arthropoda; class Insecta; order Diptera; family Syrphidae; genus Eupeodes; species Eupeodes luniger. The sequence goes on from OX608073.1 coordinate 7,250,268, forward strand.
AAAGTTTAATTAAAGTCGCTAGCGTCATTGGTTCGTGAGATATTTTGGATGAACCAAAATTGTCACTATTTTTCTACATTGCTATGGTAAACAAATCACTTACCTACTCAATTTTGTTGATAGTCCTTTCTGCATCTTTTTGCATTATTATCTGTGTAACAAAATTTATTTGAAGTCGATATCACTACTGGTTCTTGAGATATGGACTTAGAAAAAAAGCTTCCCGAACGTACGGACGTACAAACGTTTGTACACACGCACACACAGGCACCTCTCTAAAAATCTTTTATTTAGACTCTAGGGATCTTGAAGCGTCGAGAAATGTTAAAATTTTTAATTCAACAAATAGGACCAATTACAACAACTTCCTATGGGAAGTTAAGAAATCTAACAAGAAATAGTTTTCGACTCATGTATCATGAAGAACAAAGAAATATATTGACTTAAAATTTTGTATTTCGCCCAAAATATTGTTATTAATACTTTGTCAAAGTTTTAGAAAAATCTACAGACAGGCACAGAAGTGAAGTTGTCAGTGTGGGTTGCAACACAGCCTCTTTTTAAAATTGAGAAAAATTGAGTGGGTTGTTTTTTTACCATAGCAATTTAAAAAAAGGTGAAAATTTAAGTTAACCCTAAATATCTCACGAACCAATAATACTAGAGACTTCAATTAAATTTTGTATTATATATTGTAACGTGATACCAAACAAATATATTTTTGTAAAAAATTCCAATTAAGGTTTTTTTTTTATAAATCAAAAAAACTGACAAAAAATATTTGTTACCTCGAAAATGTTACGAAGAAAAAATGATTTTATCTCCAAAACATTTTTGTGCAACGAAGAATAACGTTTTTGACATATGGTAAAATTTTGAGAAAAATCAAATGGACACTTTTTTACAAAAAAATAAAAACCTAAAAAAAAATTACAAAAGTTGATAAAAATTGATTTTCGCTTCAAATATCTTTTCAAAAATTTGAGAATACGGCTTCTAACTAATTTTAACTTATAAAAAATATTATTTTTCAACATTCGGAAAAATTTTGAGAAAAAAGGAATTGACAGTTTTCCTACAAAAAATAAAAACGTACAAAAAATTAATAAAAGTTGGTAAAAATTGATTTTCGACTCAAATGTCTTTTCAAAAATTAAAAATATTGGCTTCAAACTTATTTCATCTCACAGAAAATATTGTTTTCGACATTCAGTAATTTTTTTATAAGAATCCAACTGTCCGTTTTTTTTCATAAAAAAATAAAATCCACAAATAATAGTCCACAAATTTTGTAAAAATCGGTTCTCAATATCTCTCAAATTAATTTCACACATCCAATTTGACTGAATCCGCACTCTAAACAAGGTTATTGAAAAACATACACAAATATAGTTGAAAACGGACACACAAAGTTAAAATAAAATTTCGGATTCAAAATCAGCACTAAAAACTAACCTACAAATTTGTTTTTCAAAACCATGAAAACATCAAAATTTATTGCTTAAATGTTTCGAAGTTTATCTAGAAAACAAATATTTGTACTTTACAAAATCGTCATAAAATGTATTGTTACGAGTAAGAACCATGTTGTGTTTAAACTTTAGCCTTAAAAATACCGTTTTTGGGTCTCTTTTAACATAAGAATAGGAAAAGGGAAATATTTTAAAAACTTGATGTGATTAGAAATTTATAGGTCAATATTCAAATGCAGAACAACTTAATCCTTTAAAAAAAAGCCAGCTTTATTAAACAAAGTAGTGACAAATTGGACTGATCGAATTAACTTTACGTTACAAGCTTTTATAAAACACCCGATACAAAACATTAACACAAAACACTACACATTCATAAGTTAACAGATTTGGAACAAAAAAATCAACACATAGTCTTATATATTCAACATGTTTTCAAACACTTGTAAAAACGACAAAAAAAAAAGAAGGATTTTAATATGAATTTCCCTTATTTCACACCCAAGACCGACCCAAACCCATACTGAACTACATTATCTGTCTCCCTGTATCTCAAGAAAAAAAAGGTGTCAATCTTTGTAATAGATTGAAGACCTTCTTATATCACACCCGATTTACATCAAAATCTTTAACATGAGGCCTTACAAGTACACAAATACATGTCCTTGTTGATAATTGTCAAATTTCTTTCCCTATGGTCATATTATCTACATACATACATACATATATTCCACCTACTTTACAAAAGTTCACAAAAGAATGAAAACGGAGAAAAAAATCACACACAAAAAGGCCCAAAAAAGCCTTGAGCATAATTGCCATCATATCCATATCCATATACTCGTACTCTTGCAGGACCCATATACAGAAAAGTATGTAGTCCACTGATGTTTTGCTTTGGGTCTATACTCGTAGTGTAATGATGTCCTTTGAGTAGAAATATTTCTCTTACACATCGTTGTGGGTGGGTGAAAAATAAACTAAAACCAAAACTTTACTCTCTGATGCCATTGTTGATCCAATCTTCAAAAAGCAAAAGAAAAAAAAAATAATATCCTTCCTAATGTCCTTTTAAGCATCTTTGATATATCTTGACAATCTAAAAATATGGTAGCTTTTTCACTAACAAAGTATATATTATAGACATACTATAGGATATTATATATGTAGAATGTATAGATACTTAAATCAAAGAGCTCCTTTTGCCAAACTGCCGCGCCGCACTTAGGAGAACGCCTGCCTGTTCCTGTAAACAATTTAACTCAATGAAGCCTAAAACACATCATCGCTATATCGTTCCTATTCCTATCAATGGCAGGCGTCGTTCGTGGCGTTCGCGTGTCGGTCGGTGGAAAAATGGATGAAAATACGAAAAAACTCGTTTAGATGTTGGATTTGCAGAGGTCTATGGCATTGGCATCTTCACAGCTTTTTGCGGGGCCAATGTTGCCTCTTTTTGATGTACAACTGTACGTATTGTAAAGGGTGTTCCTGTAAAGATATAGAACTTTAAAATGGAATAAAGCAAATGTGATTTTAAGATTATCTTCTGACACTGTAATAAAACTATGATTTCTAGCATGAGACTTCCATGTCTGGTTCTGGCGTAGTTTAATCTGGAGGCCCAATGTTCGATGACTTTTTAAAACAGTTGTGGCTGTACATCGGCAATAAGGCAGCTTATCGTCGTCGGCGTAAACCACCAACTTCACAAATAGTCAAGCGCATTAAATCGTAGTATCTTGGAGGCCAATTCACGGGTCCGTAACCGTAACGTTTCCTTCAGAAAATCAACTGTGGCACGAGGAGCTGTGTGACATGTTGCACCGTCTTGTTGAATTCAAAGCTCCGGTACATGATGCTTTTTTAATTAATTAACGAAATAGTTAATAATCATGAGTCTATAGCTTACTTACTTACTTACTTAAGGTGGCGCTACAGTCCAGTGTGAACTAGGGCCTCACCCAACAAGATGTCTTCAGTTGCGCACTTTAGGTTGGGTGAGGTCACTTTCCACTTGTGCGCGCCACCTGATCCGCGGTCTTCCTCTACTGCGCTGTCTTGTGGGTGTGTATTCGAATACTTTCCGGACTGCAAAATTATTTTGTGACCCATCCATCTCAGTGGTTGGACTTTAACCCTTTTGGCTAAGTCTACGTCGCTGTACAGCCCATACAGCTCGTCGTTCCATCTTCTCCTTCACTAACTTTCTATGCATGCAGGACCGTAGTTCACGCGAAGAACTTTCTCTTGAAACGACCGCGTTCGAAAGTGGTTTCATCTCCTTTTGTCATAGTCCATGTTTCTGCACCGTATAGCAGGACGGGGATGATGAGGGTTTTATATAGCGACACTTTGGTCCCTCGATAGAGGGATTTGCTACTCAATTGCTTTCTTAGCCCAAAGAAACAGCGGTTAGCAAAAGTTATTCTTCGTGTGATCTCAAAGCTGGTGTTGTTTTCTGTGTTCATAACGGAGCCTAGGTAGACAAAGTCCTTAACTATCTAAGAGTTACGTCTGTCGATGGTGACGTTTTGAGCCCTCATTAACCGTCAAACCCATTTTTGCCGCCTCAGCCTCAATACTCACAAAAGCCCTATTGATATCACGCTGAGTTCTTCCGATTATGTCAATTTCATCAGAATATGCTAGTAATTGGACAGACTTTTGACAGATAGTGCCTCTAGTGTTGACGTGGGAGCTCTGCACTATTCTTTCAAGTACGATGTAAACAGCGCATCACCTTGTCTTAAGCCTTTTTGTCATCGAAAGCATCGAAAGGTTCTGTTAAGTTGTTTCCAACTTTTTTAAAGTAGCGCGAATTCTCCATGGTCACCCTGCACAAACGGACGATTTTGGCAGGGATGCCTATACTAGACATGGCTCTATACAGTTCATCCATATAGATGCTGTCATATGCGGCCTTGAAATCGATGAAGAGATGGTGAGTGTCGATTTGATGTTCTTGGGGTTTTTCCAGGATCTACCGTAATGTGAATATTTGATCAACTGTAGACTTTCCTTGTCTAAGCTCCCACTGGGAAGGACCTGTGAGGTTGTTGACGATGGGCTTTAGACGTTCTGAGATTACGGCAGAGAAGATTTTGTAAGCGATGTTAATCAGACTGATTCCTCTAGAGTTTCTGCAGCTTAGAGGGTTTTCTTTTTTCAGTATCGGACAAAACAATACTGAGGTTCCATGGGTCTTTAAATATCATCATTTACTGTTACGTTCTAATCAGCGTCGCTATTGAAGAAGTACGGACCAATTATTTCTTGAGGATTATTATCACTCCAAATTTGGCAATTTTGTTTATTGACGTATTGATTACGTACGATTATGTTGACCGTAAAATGGACGTAGTGCGCGATACGGTTTCCGAATACAAACATGATTTTAAAAATAAATTTTTACAATTTGGAAGTGTCAGGTGTCAGTTTATTTATGTTGAAATGTCAAACCAAACTAAAAATAAAGCTCATGATAGCTGACAAAATGGCTGCCAGTTCGAATAATATTATTAACTCAAAGTGCTGTACCTCTTTTAAAAAACACCCGTTATAACTCTTCGTATTGTATATGAAACCGTTGAAAAGGAAATTGAGTTGAAAAGGGGGTGGGGACAAAACTTTAAATCAAATTATAGCAAAAGAAAGTTTTCTATTAGAATTGGTTTTTATCCCATTCTGCCGCACTTTTGTAGTATTTCTGCCTCTGTAGCCAAACCCCAACCCCAATTTGTTGGTCTTCGTCAACCCTTGCCTTGCTTGGCTTGACTTGGTTGGGCTTGCCGTACTTGCCGTGCTTTGCCTTGCTTGAGCTGTGAAAGACCCCAATAGCCAAGCCGGGTGGCTTTTGTGGGTAAAAGTTGAGCGAACTCTTTTTGCTTCGATATGATTTTTCTAACGCTTATACGACCGACGACCGATGACAACGACGGCGGCGTGCGACGACGGGAAGGTAAGAGCTACATATACCTTTTCTACACATTTATTGCATTATTATGGTAAGTTCGTGTTGAGCTCTTTTTTTTAGAAAGTCGGGGGTTGGTGGGGGCCGATGACGATTGGTATAACAACAAACGACCGACGAAGACGACGACAACGACAACGGCATACGCTGAATTAGGAACAGAGCCTACATATTATTTATCGTATCGGCTGAAAACGTTCGTTTTCGTATTTTGCTTCTTTTATTTTGTGCGACTGATGCCTAGCCTATTGCATTTTGAATGAAATGGAAGTAGTAAGGCTTTCCTTGTACATTTTTTTAAGCCCAGACAGTTTGCTTGTTATATTGAAACAAGTTCGCCACCACCACCGCTGCCTCTGACGTCGCTATACCGCCATTGCCGCTCCGCTTCATCAGTCGTGGCGTGTGGTAGGGTGGGTTGGGGTGGTGCTTGCTAAGTAAAGGGGGTTGATATATTATAATGGGGCGAATATAACGCCAGGAATGGGGGTCGTGGACAAATATACCTTATACCTACCTACCTAGTACCTATACTCTATTATGTTTACGGCTTTATGGTGTCAGAATGATGGGCTTCTTCACTCGTTCAATTCGTGCGGTGTACACGGAAAGAATTCTTAGATCAGATCAAGAAAAATAAGCTACAAATCACGAAAAATGAATCCAGTTTTGTACCTTGGATTCAAAATAAGTAAATTGCTACTTTTTGTTTGCAATTTCATAAAATGAGCAAAATGAAGATATTGACACTCAAAAATCATATTTCACTACATTTGAGTAGCAATAATTCGACCGAGGAAAACAAATATTTCAAACAGCGAATTGCAATTTGATATTAATTTGTATCAATTTAATGTTTGTTTTTATCGTTTGTCGCGGGAGTTTGTAGATTGAAATTGTTTTCTTGTAGATTATGATTCGTTTTTTTAAATACCTACACACACAAGTGGCAAATTTCAACCCTTGTTTTTTTAAACTGCGACAATATACATTAGTTTGCAAATGACAACTAATGTTTTGCTACTTCTTTTTTTTTAAATTGCAACTTTTGAGTTGTAATTTGAAACGGGTTAATCTGCAGTTTGCAAATGACAGTCACAGTTTTGATACTTAGTTATCTTTAAATTGCAACTTTTGAGTCGTAATTTGAAACAGTTTCTGCAGCAATTTGTAGCTTTTAAAGATTAATTTACTTTCCATTTTCAAGCAATCATGTAGAGATGCAAGAAAATTTTTTTTCCAAAATCAACAATCTTCATTAGTGATTTACATCATAAACTTATTCTAATAAATAATATGATTTAAAATCATGAAAATATAAACCAGCATAAGTGTTCATATGCGTTTCGCCCCGATGCAATGGTTGGGCTCATCAGAAGATGACCATTACACCTTGTCTTGATGCATACTTTCCCGAATAAATCGAGACTCCATATAATCCGAGCTGCATAGAGCAACTGCGAATTATATAGTTGCTAAAAGTCTTCAAAGAAGACAAACTGTAGCCACTTTCATTTCCCTGCTATGGGACTTTTTAAGAAGAAATATTCGACTGTTGCATATTGCAGCTTGAATATTAATATTGTGATTATATTTTATTGATTTGAGAATTGAAAATGCTTAAATCACCGCATACATTTCGCAAAACAAGATTAATGAGTAGTCAAATTAAATTATTCCCCTAAAGTAGTAGATTGCGACTCAAAAGTTGCAATTTACCATATAAATATTTTTAAATTATTACCCTGAAAATAGTAGATTAAGACTAAAGGAATTGTAATTTACTGTTTAACTTTTTTCTTAAATCAGCAAATAGGTATTTCGTAAATTACAATATTGCAGCTTGAATATTAAAATTGTGATTATATTTTATTGATTTGAGATTTGAGAATGCTTAAATCACCGCATACATTTCGCAAAACAAGATTAATGAGTAGTAAAATTAAATTATTCCCCTAAAATAGTAGATTGCGACTCAAAAGTTACAATTTACTTTCATTTCAACAAGCTCGAATTATAACTTTTGATAATAATTAGCAAATTATAAAATTTTGTATTTTACGAAGATTTGAATGCTGAATTACAACTTTCTCATTCATTTTATAATAAAATCGTCTTGATTTACTAAAAAAAGTGTTTTCGTAAATTGCAACCTAAAATTTAGCAATTAGTGATTTTTCAATTCTCTCCGTGTACTCGTATATTGTTTCTTTTGTTTTCTTCGTTTTTTTTCTGTTTTGTTATTTTCTTCGGTTTTTATTTCTGTTCAAATGAGTTCATGACGACATACAGTACATTATATGAGTATGATGGGTTCATTGACAAATTTGTATGCAAAATTTGATGTAGTTTTTATGTTGCTTTTGTATTATTTAATAACTTCTAAGGATTTTCATTCTTTGCACGAGGTATGAGTTTAAGCTATAGCAACAACAACAACAGCAACAGCAACAACAAAATAAAAGGTTAAAACTTAGGAAGTTATTGCCATTAAATTTGCTGATGATGGAACATTGTTTGTTCTTTTGTTTTATGACCTTTTGGCATTTTAGGAATCATCTATGAATTTGGCCAGGAAAATGTTTTGTTTTATTGAATGGTTGGTTATGGTGCTTTATGGGTTTTTGACACATGATGAAATTTTAATGGACAACAAAATGAATAATTGTCAAAATTCTTATTACGTGGTCACTTAAGCATTTAGGGTTGTGATAGCTCCCCCTGTGAAATTATTTTGTTTTAATTTTCGTAGGAATTCCCTTGAATTCAAAACTTTTCGTTTTGCGTTCGTTAATGGCCCCTCTTATATGGTAGTCAAAAAATTGAAAATCTAAATGATGGAAATGAGCCCTTGAAATATGTAAATGAAAGGTTAAGAAACACATTATGTTATTTAAATATTGTCGCCCTCCTTTAGAGAAAATTAAAGAACATTTTTAAGCGGTGCTCAAAAACTCATCTTTATGTTAAAAGTGGAAATGATCAATCTTTTTCCATCATTATCAGGTCTTCCGCAAGGTAGTCATCTGGGTCCCCTACTCTTTAACTTTTTGGTTAATGGCATTCCAGATATGTTAGAATCCACAAATTTTCTTTTATTTGACGATTAAAAAATATACCAATAGTAAAGATTGTGAGAATTTTCAAAAAGATATTGATAAATTATTTCAATGGTGTACATATAATCATCTTGATTTGATGCACAATTTTTAGAGAATTTCTTTCAACTGCAAGATTGATTTATAATTATAGACTTGGTAACAAAATTGTATCCACTGTTACTGAAATTAAAGACCTTGGCGTCATTTTTGATGCCAAATTATATTTTCTCTCACTTTTACTTCTTCTTGGTTTTTTGTAAAATTGATCGACAAACGTGAATTTGTATTTTAATATTTGGTTCTGACTCAATGGAAGAAATTGCAATCGATCCAATTTATCGAAGTAGATTTGTACATTTCACAACGACCTGAACGTCCCAAGAATGTAAAATTATGTTTTTTTAGAGATGTCATACATTCATACGTTTGAACGTTCATAAGTTCGAAACATTATCCCTCTTCAAATAAATTTTTAACTCCCCATAGGAAGTTATTGTAATGGGTCCGATTTGTCGAATTGAAAATTTTGAAATTTCTCGACGTTTCAAGGTCCCTAGAGTCGAAATAAACGATTTGTAGAAAGATGTCTGTGCGTGCGTGTGTACGTATACGTTCGTACGTCCGTACGTCCGTATGTCCGTACGTCCGCGACGTTTTTTTCGTCGTCCATAGCTCAAGAACCAGAAGAGATATCGACTTCAAATAAAAAATCGAATTGACAGTTTTTTTTTTATAAAAAATAAGAACCTAACAAAAAAAACAATATACTAAAACTTGGTAAAAATTTACTTTCGACTCAAATAGCTTTTCAAAAATTAAAAATATTGGCTTCAAACTTATTTTATATCACAGAAAATATTGTTTTCTATATTCAGTAATTTTTTTATAAAATCCAACAGTCCGTTTTTTCATAAAAAAGTAGTACGCAAATTTTTTAAAAATTGATACATATAGACTAACTTTTAAGCAAGACAAATCGGCAGGCGGGATGGGAAGTTATCAGTGTGGGTCGCATCCCAGCCTCTTTGTTTAACAAATAATAACATCGAGTTGTGTACAAACGAGTTGTATAAAAGAATTCAATGTATTTAATACATGGGTTTGCCTTTTAAAAAGTAATATCTCAAAAACCAACTTTGAACACTTCTCATGCAAATAAAAAACACTTTAAAATAATAAATCCGAATGTGTGTAAGCCTCTCAATTTGTCTTCTTATTTTAAATTATAGAATAGTAAAATGTTTTCAATTTGAAATAAATTAAGATATTACAAAATGGCTACTTAAACTTTTAGTATTTCGTTAAATCCATATGACTTCTAAATTTCTGACATTTCAAATTGCTTAGCCTATTTCCCAGATTAAGGTTTGTTTGCTATATTTTTGCTCACGAACTGTCACTTTTGAGACGTGTTTAGATGCACCGATTTTAATTGAAGGGAATAAATATATTACTAGGTAGCAAAACGATAAAAATTTTGAAATAATGTTTATTAAATTAAATTTATCTTATTAGTAAAATAGTAAGCATTTGCACTATTGTCTTTTACTTATTCTTTTCTTTGTTAAATGGTCACATTTGGTGATACGATTTGTTTTTCATTTGTTGGCCATTTAGAACATCACAATTTTTTAACTAATTTGTTTGTTTCCTTTTGAAAAGCTTCCTTCGAATTTTTCTTTAATAACTCGCTTTAATGAAGGAAACAAATTTATTGTTTTTTAAATCTCCAAAATATTCTACTACAGTAATTAAAATGCCTGTTTGGTAACTTGAAGCTTTCTTCTCCGCCTGTGCCACCTAAAGTTTTTTTTTCACGGGTACTCACGGGGTGAACAATCGTCAAATCCTGCAAGATTAATTGTTGTCATACAAAAGTGCTTTGTCAAATTAAGCGTTTGGATTTCGCATAAACACTGTGGGTCCCCTCCATTCCTGACATTATACTCGCACAAAATAGTTTAAAGTTGTACATCACTAAGCCCTGCTCGTCTACGAGCTGTTGCACCACCTTATTTATTTTTAACTCCTCGCTTTTCTACGTTTATTTATTTGTTTGTTAATTTCTGACATAACCTCCACTTTTTTAAGCTTGCCATGTTTAATCTTTAAAATGATAATTCTACTTGTATATACATAAAACTTTAAGCCAAAAATGAGCCTTATTGCTGACGATGATTTGACATTTAAAATGCTCTATAAGTTTGTCGAATAGATTGTGAATTTTGGACAATTGCCAAAGTTTACAGAGAAAAAGTCAACATACTTCATAACAATATGACGTTTATTTGACAGTTCTTGATGCCGTGTCTCGTAGGTGGAACATTGTTTTGAAAGTATTGGCTATTTGAAAAAAAACGAATTTTTTGTATTTACATTAACTAAATTAAACACGAGAGAAGGAGTTAAGAGTTTCATTTTCATAAATTAGATTTCCTTAAAACAGGGGTGGAATCGGCTAAGGTGATTGTTGATTGTTGACAGTCAAAATAATCGAATTTGATCTGTGTAAGGTGATAATCAAATTGATACCTAAAAAGGTGTCACTAGAAAAATTTGATAGTCATTTTCCTACAAATATGTCGGTTCTGAATAGAGCTACCAGACGCTTACAAAAAACGAATGAAAAATTTTTTCAGTTACCCTTTTTAGGTACAAAAACACATTCTTGTGACCGACAAAGCTTACGTAATTCGAAAAAACACAAGAGAAATAAGAATGTTATTCAAACACAGCCAATTTGATACTTTTATTTAGATATTTTATAGGAATCATTTTAAAATTTCACCATAGCAACAATGAATTGTGACAATTATAATCAGAAATTGTTCAATCGAATTGAATTGAGTTGAATCATTTTACACAGACGGAATGAAAATGATAGTCAAATTTGACTATCAAAAATATGATAGTCAATTATCAGCTTAGCCGATTCCACCCCAGTTTTCCATTACACAAGTTGACAAAAAAATTGAATAACGTCACAAGCTAAGTTTTGAATTTTATTAATTATTATTAATATTGTCTGCATGTAAACTCTCGGGATTGTTTAACCAGTGTAGACATCAATTATTTACCACCTGCATCATAGGTCAATATTAAATTCAAGGAATTTGGTTTGTGAATAAGTTAACAATTCCCATCTCTTCCCTTTATTATTATTGAAATCTATTGTACACTCCTAATTCAAAATTCTATTCAAAGGGCAAAATCAATTTAAGGAAGGTAGATATGAAAACTTATCCCGTCCTTTGAAAACACCTTCCCTTAATAATACTTCACCTGATTGTATTCTAACACATAATAAATATATACAAAAACAATAATAATTCAATATAGTTTATATGTTAAACACATAATAACAGCTGCTTACCAAATATAAACTTTCTCGTTCTTTCTCTTTCTAACTTTTTGTGTCAAAAACACTATATCATCCATGATGCCATCCGTAAAAACCATTTAAATTAAAACAATCTAAACCAAATGGAAATTTATGCATACCTATTCGAAGAATAATTATTTTCCAGGCATAGATATAAAGTTTAATATATTCCACCGCACTACCAAAGAAAGTCCCATATTGTGTTCCGCCATGTTACCTATACAATATTTGATTGTAATCCAAAGAATAATACCTCTACCGCCCTCTGCTGTTCAAAAAAAAAAAATAAAACATAAAAAAACATTTTATGAATTGTTTGAAAACTCATAGCATAAAGCAACGAACCGAAAAAGTTTCGAACTGTATGGTTTATAAATTGGCAGAAACCTTGTGACATGCCACCGCTCCACACCTTTCCTAAGAGTTTACGATTTCTCAATTTTTAGCAGATGAACATTTATAAATTTTCGAGAATATAAATCACACTAAATTTAATTTTCTCTTTTATAACACGATAAAATGCTTTTATAATTTATATACCTACTCTACTCTGGGTCTATTCTGTGTTGTGCTTGTTCTCTTGGTGGGACGTATGAAAGTGCAGAAATTTTACATATTCAATAAAATGGAACAGCCCATCCCTGCCACACTCCCCCCTAAGCACATCATATATACGTACGTCCCAAGAATTTATGCAGACGCTTACATATTTTAACATCAGAGTCCCCTTTTGATAAATCCGCCAAACTTCCATTTCTAGAGCATTAGATCAAATCATAGAGCCTAATCACAATTCAATTATACAACCCACGCTAAAGTCCCAAACCCAACCCAACATAACCCAAACCACATCAAACCCGAAATCCGAAGAGCCAGCGCAGAGCAAAACAACATCACAGAGGAAATCTTCTGAAAGTGGCATTTACGCAACTTTGTCATCTTCTCTCATGTAAAAAGGGAAAACAAACGAGCTGGGAATAAAATTGAAACCCCAACACCTAAAACTCCCACTCCGCCGCGCCGCCCCCATCGTGTAAACAATTACAGTTCTTTTCATAGAGCATAAGCACACCATGCCTTAGCATCACAATCCACCATCCAGCATCAGTCTCCGCATAAGCAAAACCAAAGCATCACAACCTAAATTAAGGGGGTGATAACATAAGTAGGTAAGGGAAAAAATTCCTTAACACTTAGTAGAACACTTTATATTTACTTCCCAGCACCAGCACCTTTGCGGCATTCTGTTCTTCAAGCTTACAGCTTCAATTTTTCCTCTTTCTAGTCTTTTTATTCATTTTTATTTTCCTCAAACCACATCAGCAACAGCATAGCATCAGAATCCATCCATCCGTTGAGGGATTATCCTGGGAAAAAATATTTATCCTGTTTTGCATCTATGAATATTTTATTTCCATAATTATCCTCAAAAAACATCATCCCCCTATCACCTCGCACGCCTCCACCGAACCGAAGCCCATCGGAACTTTATTAGAGTTAGAGCGCGTGTATAATAATATAGGGGGCGCTTATGCAGCATCAGAGAAAAATAAGAGCGTGTGTTTGCTTAGTTTATTTTTTTTTCTTTTTTGATCAATGACAGGGAAAAGAAAAACGCCTGATGTCCATCCAAGTGGACAACAATTGTGGATCGCAGTGGAAGATTGTTTGTCCTTGGAAGGAACTTAGGGTTAGAAGGATTACATAACATGTGATGCGGTGAGTGATAGCGCGGTATTTTTAGATAAACTTCCCTTTTATTATTAAAACTGTCGAACAACTCAATTGGAAATGTATTCAAATGTGAAAATGAGTTCATTATAACATTTTTCTTGTCTTTTATTTTTTTAATTTGTTTTTGTTGTTATCACACTGAGGAGGGGGAAAATTAATAATATGATGATGGCGGGAGATCCTTTTTTCTATAGATAACCCTTTTTGTAACATATCCTTGAATACTCGTACTTGTGCTGGTGCTAAAGCTGGAGTGGGAGAGTTTTGGGGTGGTTTGGTTTGGTTTGGTTTGGTTTGGAGTATGTGCAGTTATTGAGGTGAAAATTGAAATTGACCATTGAAGTAGATTTAATTGAATTACCTCTGTGTATCGACTATCATCCAATTGCAAACCACGCCTCGTGTCGTTCATACTACCCACGATTCTACATATATAAATGATACATATATACATATTCCAATGCCTACCTAGGATCTACATACCCAGTCCTGAGTCCCAATTCCAACATGATAAAAAGACTCTATATCCTATTTCCCATCCCAAGTCGTCTCATCCTATCTTTTCGATATGAATTGGCGTGGGACTTACGTAGCGTTCGTTGGTATAAACGTAGGCAAAGGGATAATGGGGTGGCCGCTTTTCAGGCTTGGACTACGCTAGCCCAGGCCAGAAGCAGTAGCAGTAGCAGAAGCAGAAGCTGCTCTTCCGATGATATAAATCCAGGTATCATATATTTACGTATATGTAAGTTACCTAACCAAGCGATGAACCAAGTTAACCATTTTCATATCCCATACAGTACCTATATCTGCTGTGTAAGCGACACACAAGGATATTGGGGTAAAGAAAAGGAGCCCATTATAAATTAAAAATAAGCCTGCCGCACATTTGTGGCCTGGTTCCATATAGCCATACTTCCATGTCCATATGGCCATTTGAAGTAGAGTAGATATAGAGTAGAGAGAGGTGGAATGCAAATTTATTAATGTAAGGGTTGCCAGGTTAAATGGAATTTTTGGGGGATCATGATGGTATAGTTGTAAATTGAATTAATGGGTGCGGTAATTGGTGTTGTGGTTATAGTTTTTAGTGCATTATACACAATGTATAAATTTGAGATACTTCATACATACTTATGTATGTTTGCAGGACAATATCCAACAAATACATAAATAAATACATATGTAGGTGGCAAGGAATTTTGATAAAGTTAAGCTCATAATACAGCTTAGAGGTATATATGTACATAGAATATAACTATGTCAAGGTGGTAGCAGGTGAATCTACTTACTAAGGCTAAACTAATGAATTCACATAAGTTCATCATAACTCAATTTGCATATTAAGTCAAGTCACTTTTATGTTGTTTGTATTTCATGTTCCTTAAATTTCGGGCATAAACATTTTATGAAATACGATACAAGATTGGACACATTAATTTATTTTTTTTTTTGACAGCTAACAGTAACTTTAAGAGACTTATGGCTGAAACACACAAACACGCTTCAGCTTTGGCTTTGCCTGACATTTACGAATTCAGCCATAGGAATTCAATGCATGCTATCACAATGAAGCTTTGACCTCACGTTTCGTTTGACAATCGTAAGGAAAAGAACGTAATGTTACGTAATGTGACTCCAAACGGAAGCTCTAGTTCAAATTTGCTGAACATTTGCTTTGTCTGACAGCTCCAAAGCTGTAAAAAAAAGTCAACAAACAAAATACATTTGCTTTTGGAGGGATTCCCATTGGTTATTATAGAAATGTCATTCAAAGCAACCTCGAAGCAGGCCCATCGTAACGCAGACGAAGCCGAAGCTGAAGCATATTTGTGTTTCAGCCATTAAGCTTGTGTCAAAATTATAGAACGAAAGTAAGGAATTGTTATGTTTTCTTTAGTGATTAAAATATTACTATAGGTCTGTTCAACCAGAAAAATGTCAGTGTAGAGTAATGCAGTGCTGTGCTGATTCATGAGAACTGTCAATGACATCATACGTCAGATGATAAAATAGAAGAAAACAAATTAAAATCTAACACAAAGCCAAAGACAAATTCTCCAAGACTAATTATTGTCATGAAATTTTTTTTTGTCAAAGTAGCCGTTCAAATTCGGCATAAGAACTGTAGGTCCTCTCCATCCCTGACAACATAACTAGCACACAGCAATAGTTGAGAGTTGTAAGTCACTAGGTTCTAGTTCTCTAAGAACTATTCTGCCACATAATTTATTTACTTAAAAAAAGGGATGCTATTATATAAAATTAATTTATATGTGAAATTTAAATACACTGTTCTGTCAAAATTTATAGTAATTTATATTCTGTAACGGGTTTCCACATATATGCAGAAGTATCTTAGATAGCCTATGGGATTGCAAACCGAACGCGGCCAATGTTTTTTTTACTTAAAAGCTTAAGCTAAGTTCAAACTTCTTTTAAAACATTAATTTTATCTGTGACCTGATCCAATACATGCAATTAACGTAGCATTGATGTGGCTAAATGTCATCTTACCTATTGTGATTGCAAGCCATTTAAGAAGCTCTAAGAATTGAGAAATCTTAAATCTTATTAAGTATTGATGTTATTTAAGATTCATTGCAAAATTCCTTACAAAATTTCATAAGCTGTCAAAAAGTTTAAACCACAACAAAGAATTAAAAATTTAAGAATCGTTTAAAAAAATACTATTACTGCCTAATTTGTAAACTTCAATTTGCTCGGAAAAAAATCTCAAGTGGCAATAAATGTGAGAAGGATTTGCAACTAATCTAATAAGACTTAGTTAACCATAAATATACATGTAATGTATTTATGGAAACACCGATCACTCAAGAAAGTGAATAATGTCATAACTTAACGAAAAGAAGATTTCAAATGAGTAGAGAAAGACTCGATATCACCACTACCTTACCAAATGTAAGTTTCAGTTTAATAACGATTTTAGCCTTGGACCTCTTCTCCCATTTGATAGTTGAAAAGTGACAGTAAAGTGACACATAAATGACGAACTGTCAAAATGATTCACCTCAAACTTGACCAATATGAATATCGCCAATAAAAAAAAAACTTAACGAAAACAAAGTCTAAGCCATTAGGTTAGTTTGTTTGTTATTTCCCTACAATTTCTTGGATTCGTAATTTCTTATGATTGCTGCCCTACTTAAATAAAATCTTAAAACTAACAGCGTTAGAACATTTTTCATATTTCTGTAGATTTAGGTATACTCTTTTGGAAGTGCACTCAAATGGGGTTGTAGGAAAACAATTCTATTCTTTTCTTATTTTCCATCTATTTTTGTTCAATTTTGCTTTCGTAATTCCAAGGAATTTTCAAATAAAATTCCAACAGAAAATTCTAACAGAAAAAAAACTTTAGGCAAACTAAATCATATGAAATCCTTTTAACCTACAGAACACCTCAAAACACAAATCTAAAGACACGGAAAACAAAAAACACACCAAAACAAAACCTTTTTTGAACTTTTTCCAAATTATGCAAAAAAAGTTCCAGGTCAAAACAAATACAAACCAAAAACTTCAACTTCAACTTCTAAGTAAACTACATGCACGTGTACTAGAAAACCCCACAATCACATTCAAAGAGGATATCAAAAAGGAAAAACACACACACAAATAAACATAAACACAAAACACGATATCCTGAATCCTGGGTGCTCATCAAAACCCACTCTCAATCTCACTTTAATAGAGCTCCGAGTATAGATACAATAATATGAATGGTAACTCTAAAACACATTTGCCGTCAGAATCGTTAACTGTTCTGTCCAAGGTAACTACCTTACCTACACCATTCAGTATCCCCAGGATCCATGCAAATGGACACTACGATGATTGACTTTTTTGTTTCTCAAAAAGAAAAAAATTAAGTTAGTAAAAATAAAAAAATAAAAAAAAAGTCGGAAACGGTGAAGGCAAACGGCCACAAAAACACAAACATGTTAAAATTGAAAATATCTTTCATCCTTCCATCTCATCATCCTGATGACACCCGCCTGCCACTGTTTGCCTTCTGTGTTCTGTTTATAATCTCACTCTGTACATCTTTTTTTCTGACATATCCTGCAAGTGGTGTATGATACTGTTTTACCGACACACGTACGACACACATGACACTCTCTATATGTATTCTAGCAATGTTCATTAACTGACAGTCGACACAATTATTCGCTAGAATAGTTGAGTTGAATATTTTTATTCACAGGAACACACAGAAAATGGTATACAGTCGTATTTTATGTACATATGTATTTTATTTTGGTTTGTGATACAAAAAGTTATTATAAGGACATATGTTGTGGGTGCCGCAAAAAAAGAAATTTGATGACGATTTTTGTATGATAAATACATGTCATTATTGGAGCTGTCAAAATTTTTGAGGGATGCTGAACAATATTTTAAATTCAATTTCCATTTTGTTATGAAGTATCATTCAAGTAAATTAATTGTGTGGTTTTAAACTATAGACACTCGATAAAAGCATTTTTAATTAGGTTTTTGCAGTTTCCTTATTGTCTTGTGACAGACAAATTTTTAATTGGTAAGCAAAACCATTCATCTGTCAATCTAAGATGTTACTCTTGTTTCTAGTGCATTAGAGATTATTTGAACGCACCCACTAAGCAACTTAAAGTTTCTGGAAGTTTCTTGCTTAACTTTTTTGCCAACGACTCTAGGCAACTTAAAGTATAACAAATCGTGCCCTCAGAGACAAATTGACGTAAGGCAAAATTAAGCTCAAATCAATCCTATACAAACGCTTAAATTTCTAACAGGCAATGTATAGGTATTTACATAAAGCTAGTAATTATTTCTATAGATTTAGATTTAATTTTATAACACGAATAAATGATTTTATAGTGAAATAAAAACTTTTCACATATGTATGTGTCACTTTACTTTTGAGAAACTAAAATTAAGATGTCATTAGCAATATTATTTTCTAAAAAAATACTATAAAACGCATCTTTACTTGTTTCTTGTTGCTCAGTGGATTGTGATAAAATAAGTGTCACTTTATGTGTTGCTGTCTGATCCAATAAAATGCAACTAAACGTAGCTTTATGTCACTAAAAGCCATCATGCCTTTTGTGACAGCTAATCAATAGGGGGATTCACATTCTTCAATATACATACATACATATGTTTAAAAAAAGGAGTGTCAAATATTCTGGAGAATATATAATAAATAATATGATATTTTGCTGTTTTGACAAGTTTCAAGCTTTTGAATGCAGTTAGCTTCAATTTGAAGGAATATTTTAAGTTGAGGACTATTTCAATGGATAAAACGATATTTCAAAAGCATTTTTGGTGATTAATTGTTTTTAAATTTCCTCCATCTTGTAAAATACTCCAAGTAGTTCCTCATCAATTGAAATTCAAATGGCAAGTTATGTTTCATAGCAGATTTGAAGAATGTGAACGCTTATGGTTCCAATCTGGCAAATAATTTTCAAACTACATAATATGTATGTACATTGTTAAAAAATATTTGAAGAGGAGCTTCTGTAATGACTCTTAATGTTTCGCGGCTTACAATGTACGGAATATTTTAATAAATTCCCCTTCCTTACAACATGTCAAAAGTTGGCCAAAGGTTGCGCATATTTTAAGCACAATAAAGATATAAACTGCAAGGATCACATAAAAGAAGTAATACGATTTTCAAATTTCTGCACTCAAGTTTTTTTTTATGAAATATTTATGAAGGACTTGCGACAAAATCCACAAATAAAGTGTTCAAATTGACAAATGTTAGATTGTGTTTGTAGAACTGTCAACTATTTGACAGCTCCTTTAAACTTGCAAAGAATTTGACTGAAATGTAATTTCCACTATTTTTTCTTATGATTTTTGAGCAGAAACCTAATTTTCAGTTCCTACAAATAATGACAAATAAAAAGCTTCTTTTCTTAACTGTCATTCTTGTAACTAATTCCAAAGCAGATCTTTGCGACCATGTTTTGCGTTCTTAACTTTGGATTTGTAGTCATTAAATATTGAATATAAACAAAATGAAAAATATAGAAAAAAAGAAGATGCATAAACAAAAGTATCCTGTGCATATAAATAAAAAATATATGAGTGTTCGCATTGTCCTTTCGGAAACAAAAACAGAAAAACTATTTAAAATAAAATGAAAAGTAAAATAAAAAAGTTCAATTTAAATTGAAATGTAAAGGGGAAACTATACTGATGGTGCTGCTGGAACCTGGGCTATAAAGTATAGAGCCTGAGCCTGATGATGGGCCATGGACCCATATCTCATCATCACAAAACTCATAGGAAAAGAGGTGGCAAATATTTTGATGTCCTTCCAGTATGTTTTTGAAATATTAAAGAGTCGGATGACAATGTTTATTTCGAGGGGTGGTGGTTCAGCGTTCAGGGTTGCCGTTTAAGGCTGGGGCGGTGGCTCCCTCTGTGGTCGGGTGATGGGAAACGGATGAAATGGATTGAAGATTTCCAACGCTGGCACACCTACATATACACACGTACAAACACTCACTTCTGAGGGTGTTCGAGAATGGACCCATCACCAGAAGAGAGGAGTAGGGGGATGTGTGTTTTTGTGTTTATGGTGCTGTTGATCTATTTTATATATGAACAAGAGAGTGTACACCATATCACTTTCCAGAGAGTGTTTTTGAAAGGTCGATTTCGAAAATGACGACACTAGAAAGAGATATGAGTTGAGTAAGAGCTGAGGTGTGAGAGTGATGGAGATGGAAATGATATGGAGTGAACAATGCCTTGGGGATGTTTCAATAATATTTCGGAACTTGTTCCTCTTACTTCCTTCGAAAACAAATAAGCAATTTGTTTTTAGGGCATTCCCATTGTGACTAAAGTTTTAGAGATTTTCTATATGTGCTGTTTCATGTAACTTTATTATTTGTTTTGTTCTATTTTATTCTTTCTTTTTGAATACCAACACCAAAGAAAAAACAAAACTTGATAAGGCAAAGGCTCAAGGGTAGAAGGATTTAGCACCCACCTCAAATTTCAGAAAATTTTACGAAAACGAAAAACGGGAACAGAATTTGAGTATTTTAAACTTGAAGTAACGTTGATGTCGTCGTCGTCGTGACGAAGTTTGATTGAGGCAAAACCATCAGGCAGGCTATTTTAAGGATTATAATTGTTTTACTGGACTTGTTTCCGTTTTTTTTTTTTTTTTTTTTTGAATGTTGATGACAAATGGGTTGACATTTATGACAAGGATTAAAGTGGGTTTTAAAATTTAAACAAAGGATAAGTAGGACTATCCCTTTTTTTAAGCATCACTTGCATTTGTTTGTTTTCGAGATTTTATACAATATTGGATAAAGGACCACTTATGTACTAGATAAATATGTATTGGATATGAAACGAGAAGATTTTTTAACAAAAAATATGTTAAAAAGTTGATCTGATTAAAATGATTCTGACAGATTGATAATAAGGTTATGTTTTTGGGTACACACTTTTTGTTAAAGACTACAAAATTAAACTTCACAAAATTGAAAGAAAACAGTAGAACTGTTTGTTTGAAGTGTTCTCTGATATTTAGTAAAAATGTGACAAACTCTTATGTAAACTTTTAGATAATCAAAAACTAAAATACGCAAAATTTTGAATAGTGAGTCATTTCCTAAGCCCATCTGACTTTGATGACACTGACATTCTATTCTGAAGAAACTGAAGTGCGATTCGATTGACGTACTCTTTTGAATGTTCATTTAACTTGACATTTGTTTATGTCATTTGGAGGAAAAATACATATAAATTGAATTAATTATTGTGTACGGATTTGTAGTGGAGCAAACTATTTAATTTGTATTTTATGTTAAAGTTTTAAAAATTCATTGTTTTGTATGAAAATACAAGAGCATTGAATAATTGGCCAGTTTATATTTTTAAAAAAGAGCATTGAATAATTGGCCAGTTTATATTTTTAAAACTTTTAGAGATTTCTGCGTTTTCAGAATATAAACATTAATTTGTCGTTTTTAATTCGAATGTCCTGGAATACTTCACAAATTTCATATTTAAGGTCTTAAATCGATTGTGGAGCACTAACATAGACCGTATCTTTCACTTGCTCCAAAGAAAAAAAGTCTAAAGATAAATTACAAGATTTCGGTGATCACTTTGTTGATAAATAAAACGGACATGAAATTTTACTTGCAAAATTGCGAGTGTTTCGTAAATATTAACATTTTCAATGCGTTGTTGAAGGAAATATAGTTCCATTTTTATTAACCCTGTTAGTTTTAATTTTCAAATGTCAAAATACGTCAGCTTCGAAAGTGACAGCTGCCATAATAATGGGCAATTCAAAATGAAATTTATTATTGAAAAATCTTTTGTTGTGGAAACCATAGCTCCTGGGCAACATGGTTGCTCAATTGCGATGGACAAAAAAGTCAATAATCGTTGCTCTTTAGCTGTCACACTCACTATAAGCTTTTGGCCAGCATAGTTTTAATAGAAGTACGCAACAATTACTTTACAAACCCTTAAAGCACGCTAAACAGTCGTTTTTGTAGATATTACGTTGTCTCAACATACACTCGAGAATTATTATCACTTCAAATACGGCAGCTTTCTTTGTTGACGTATCCATTCAACTAAAGCATCTTGCACATGAGCAACGAACTGCGAACTGTGGATGTTCGCATATTTTGACTTTTCTTTCACATGAGCTTTTATTTCTATTCGCAGGTAGCGACGAATTGTCAACCCTTTCCTCCATATTTTCCTCAGCCATCATCTTTCACACAAAAACAAAACAAGAGTGGTATAATTTTGAGGTTAAGTTGAGCGCGAACAATTTATTCGTTGCAGTGTGGATGGTATGTGGAACGCGAATAGAGTTTGACAGCTCGCAGCAACCACACTGCGATTCGTTACTACCAAATTGTTTTTACAAAATTCTCTTGTTTTAGAGAACAAAATGCAAATTTTATTATCCTAATATTAGTGTCAATTGGTTTCTTATAATTTAAATTTGTTTTTGTGTGGAATTGACTTTTTGAAATGTGTAAAATCACGTTTGTTCGTCCATTCGCAGTTCGCAGTTCGTTGCTCATGTGCAAGGCACTTAAAAGTGAACTTCATCGACAAATTAACCGATGGTTTTCAAAATAGATTTGCACAATTTAAAAACATTATTCAAGTGTCATTATATTCAAGTTGAAATGTCAAACTTAATTAAAAACAAATCACATGACAGCTGTCTAAATGGCCGCTAGTTAAAATAGTGTTGCCAACTTAAAGTAAAAGTAAATAAAACATATTTTTCCATTTTTATTATAAAGTTTGAACGTTGAAATTTTGTGTGAAACACTACATCATTTAAATGACCACCACGTGGATTGTTGCAAGCATCGATTCTTTTGAGGTAATTTTCGAACACTTTTTGGCACATATTTGTGGTATCTTAGCCATTAAGAGCCTTGCACATGAGAGCGAACAACGAATGAACGAATGGACGAACAAACGTGATTTTACACATTTCAAAAAGTCAATTCTAAACAAAAACACATTTAAATTATAAGAAACTATAATTGACAATAATGTTAGGATAATAAAATTTGCATTTAGTTCTCTAAAACAAGACAATTTTGTAAAAACAATTTGTTAGTAACGAATTGCAGTGTGGTTGCTACGAACTGTCAAACTTTATTCGCGTTCCACATACCATCCACACTGCAACGAATAAATTGTTCGCGCTCAACTTAACCTCAAAATTAAACCACTCTTGTTTTGTTTTTGTGTGAAAGATCATGGCTGAGGAAAATATGGAGAAAAGGGTAATTATAAATTGACAGTTCGCCGCTGTCTGCGAATAGAAATAAAGCTCATGGGAAAGAAAAGTCAAAATATGGGAACATCCACAGTTCGCAGTTCGCAGTTCGTAGCTCATGTGCAAGATGCTTAACTTGATGAATGTTGGTTGTTAAGTGCTCAAGAGTTGAAGGTTTATCTTAATTAACACGGCCTTTCTCATAACCTCATGGTCTTGGTGGCCAGTTGATATCGCCACGATAAGAAATTACGCAGCCAGGAAAAGTCTCTAGCAATAAAGCCATATTCGCTAGAGTTGTTGTGTGTTGAAACCACATATTCTCCAAGTCGTATTCTTCAAAAGTAGGCAAAAAAAGTCGGTTTTTATATGACCATAACGCTCCTCACCAAAGAGCTCATTAAACAGTGACTTTTTGTGGATGTAATAGCCTCTCTTCAATTACTTCAGGTTTTAACAATTTGTATGCGTTGTGCGATAGTTAAGCGATCCATTTTCGTAAATGTCAGACTTTCAACTGAAAAACAAAAAATTTGATTGGCTGCGTTCAATCTCGTGTTGGGTAGGGTATCTTGGATAGGTGGATTTTTAGATACCTTGTTGAACGAGTTGGATAGCTGTATTGAGATAGCTGTCAAAAAATAAAAACAACTTTCAGCTGTTCACAAAAAGCAGAGAAACATTTAAGCTTCGAAGTCAAATTGTTGTAAGATGAAACATAATAATTACCTTCTAAAATTCGGAGGCAAATAGCTTCTTCATCGTCTATTATGTACAGAACATCCTCAAATACAACTTCAACTAACATTTTGTATCTTTTTGTTTACCAACAAAAACAAAAAGCTGAAATCAATTTTCAAGTTTCTTGAAATTCAACCATGTGTTGAATCAGCTGTTCTGTCAGATACCTACATACCCCAGAAATTCTTGGATACCTTTGGATTCCTTTTTTGACATATCAGCTGTTTTTGATCAGTTGTTATTTTACACGTAAAACACTAACAAAAAGGTATCCGGATACCCTATCTGTCCGAGATTGAACGCAGCCATTAACAACCTAGTTTGACAGATGTCGAATTCCAGCTCTATGCTTTTGAAACCGAAAAATGGATATCCCGTTACCTCTGTAAAAAAAACATTCTGAACTAAGAAAATATTAGAGGATAGGTTAAGGACGTCTAAAAATAGAAACATCCATACTCTAATAAATTTTGCATTTTGAAATGTAGGTTGTACGTAATGCGTAATCTTGGTTTTTTAATACCAACTTAATTTTTGTTGCACCAAAACTTATACTTGTCATAACTCTTTTTGCATTGACATAATTCTCGTACTTAAACGCTTTTCTGTGTCCCTGAAATAAGCCACTAAAGTAGTATTATATAAATTTATCAAATCACATATGACTTTCAGTTAATCAATTTTCAAGATTTATATTCAAAGTCCTTGTAAGACATTTCTCTCTCTTCTTCCTCCACAAAAAAAAAAGAAAATATATTATAGATATTCCTTTTATAATAATTGATGATAAATTTATCTATCCAATCATAGTATTAACTAAAAGTAAAAGAAATAAAAAATAGTACAAAACCAAAACAAAAAAAAATCTCATTACTCCATTTCAAATTCAGTCTCAACTCAGACTCGCAGAAAATAAAGTAATCTATCGCATAGCTAAGTTATAATAGGATCATCTTTTCTCATTCCAAGTTCCAAGGAATCTCTGTGACTTCATCCGTCTGACTGCCTCTGTTCCAGCTCCAAGCTCCTTCATCTTCATCTTCCTGCACTCTCTCTTCTCGCATAGTCAAACTGATTCCATAAATCAATCATTGTTCTCCTATAGAAGGTATCCATATAGACATAGCTCGCATAGTCTATATTCCTTCGCAAACCATTATTTCATATAAAAATTCCAAGATAACTTACATCACAAAAATCTATCCTTCAATAGAATTACAACAACTTTTCTTTGATCTGAGAATATCTTTCAATCCGAAGGATATTTCTTTTTTTTTGTGCTAAAAATGCTTAAAAAGAGAAAAACAACAACAGAAACAGAAGTAGTACAAAATGTAAGGACTAAGGACGAAGAAAAAACCAGGGACCCATCGAAATGATGGGAAGAAATAAGTTAGGAGAAGGGGAAGAAATACAAGAATAACTAAGACCGTTGATATAATATGAACAAGAATAAAAGACATCCACTCTACGTTGTCATAATGTTCATTCAATGTTCGGTTCGCGTGTGCGACAAGACAGAAAGCATTGGGGAACACTGTCCCCCATTCCCATCATCATCATCATCATCATTTCAGAACTCAGAGTTTTCAAAGTCCTCCATCCGTTCCCGGCTATAAGGCTGTGATGTGATGGGGACTGAGGAGCTGGGAGCTGGGAGCTGGTGCTGGAGCTGGAACAACATAGGGAATGCCAATTCTTTCTTTTCTTTTCCCAAAGAATTACAAGGAATATACAAGGGATAAATGACGATGGCTTCGCAACTTACGGAAGTATATGCCGGAAGTTCCGGTACTTGTGTCAAGTTCTTGTCACAGCAGCTTCTTGCTTCTTCTTTTTCTTTTTCTACGCTACCAGAAGAGTAAGAATCCTTTATCATTCTGTCACCCCATCGCATTTCGCTCGCATCGCATGATAAGAACTATAGCAGCGCCACCAGTGCCACTGCCAGAGACTATGAGACAGCAAAACTTGCTTTTCATGTATAAAATGCTTGTGATGTGATTTCGAGTTGTTGGATGTTGGCAGCAATGGGTGCGGTGCGGCACGTGGAGCGGGCTTAAAGCGGGTCTACATCACTTTACTCCTTTTTTTTTGTGCTTCACTGTTTTTACTTAATTTAATTTCATCAACCACTGGGTGTAAAAGTGTAGAGAGTTGTACCACCCACCCCACTCCAAGTTTACACCCTTTACATCCCAACACCCCAAAATCCCTACAACCCAACATCCCAACATCCCAACATCCCAAACACCCAAACACTCCAACACGCTAAAAGGTTTGAAAGGATTTTAATACAATTTAACTGCTGCCAACTGGAGAACAGAATATACTGCTAGTAGCATTATTGAATTCAATTTATTTCATTTTACTCTTATATCTATGTAAGTGTATAAAAAATTGTGTGTAACGTCTAGTTGCCTGAAATGTATATGTGTGTATTGAATCGATTTATCAAATTCAGCAATCTATACTCAACGCCATCTATCTTCTATACCTATCTACGAACCTATAGCACACTTTTCAATTTGTGCAAATCAAATAAATGGAGTAGAACCGTTATTCAAGGGCGTTTTCTACTTCTCAAAACATACAAAAATCTCCATTTTAAAGAACATACATATATGTAGTACCTTTTTTGAGGTGGTTTGGCTCTGGCTGGCTGTCTTTCTTGTATTGTCTAATTGACAGGGGAAATATCAACCAAAAAATGAAATATAATAGAAATGTCATTTTCCGTATGTCATCACACATTATACCTACATTTGTATGTTTTTTTTTTCTTTCGTTTAGATAGGATATTTAGATATGGTGAAAGGAAAATTGCAAATAAATAAAGAAATCAATGTATTCCAATATCCTTTATTCGATCGTTTATCCCTCCTCATAAAAAAAAACAACAACAAACAGAATCAGAAACATCAACCGGAAATCCTTCAAGAGTCTGCCGGATTATGAGACTCCTCATCTCATCGTCATGGCATGTGCTCGGATGACGCGACCATCAAAATAATATATACTATGTACGAGTAGCTGTTATTTTTATGTATATAGAGGCTCAAGTCATCCGTGGCCAGGGAGACATTTAAGGCCTAACTGAATATATTTCGAAAGTGGCGCCCTCTTGAAGCTAACGTTTATCTCTGGCAAAAAGATAAACCTATGTTACCTGTCAAATGCATCTACTTTCTTTATAAACAGGATTTTTCGAACTCTTATTTGATTCAAATTAAAGGAATTTAGTTTTTTTGTGAAAAAACAAATAAGTTTAAATAAAAAATACGCTTCTCTTGTACAAGTACATTTTTAAAGATATAATAATGCATTTCCTGTCAAAATGGGAGTTCTTTTTTCAATTTCAACTCGACTCTATTTCAATCGAATCAAACTAATTTCAATTCAAGACAGGTTCACGAAAGCGGCTCACCTCAAATTAAACGCTGTTACATTTGATCTGTTCGTTATTCCAACAAAACATAACATTTTTGAGTTTGTTAAACTAAGTTGAAGTCAACTTAGTAAATGATGAATAAAATATCCATCCTTGTACTTATTTATATTTCCTTCAAGGGTTTAACAAATGTTTTCATGATTTATTTCAATATATTCCAGTCGAATTACAAATAAGGTTTAAGTTGTGTTCAACGAGGTTTTTTCTAGATCAGAACAGCACAGGACAGCACAGTTTCGTGAGAAACGTCAGATCAAGTTAGAACAGTCAGTTAAACGTCAGTTGTCAAAAAAAAACTAAACAAATTGCAAATTGTGTGAATTTTTCGTTTCTCGCTTATTTTTTTTTCATTTTTTGTTTCTCGCTTATTTTTTTTTTTCATTTTTTTGTGTTTTTACTGTGAAAAATACTATTACAACTTATTGAAATGGAAAATCAAGTGATTGCTGAGATAATACTAAATGAAAATGTTAGTGGTTCAGACACCGATAGTGATTTTTCGTCGGATTCCTCTTCAGATGATTGGGATGAAAGTGTGACGAATGTTATTACCTTTTCTTTGATGAAATGTAAATGATTTATTTACGTAAAATGTAAAAAAATGTATTTTATAATTATTTTATTAAACAAATTAAACAAATTGGCAAAATACCTTTATTTTAATTTTTTTAAATCACGAGAAAAAAAAACACAAAGCACAGCCAAATCAAAACGTAAACAAAAAAAATGACAACTTCGATTTTGACATTTCTCACGATTCTGTTCTAACTTGATCTGACTCAAAAGCAAGAACAGAAAACCCTGTTCTAAACTGTTCTAGGTTTGTCAATGAACAGGAAAGTAGAACAGTTCAGCACAGAAAAAACCTCAATGAACAGCAAAAAGCTGTACTTTTCTGTCTAGAACAGTCCAGCACAGCGTCACTGAACACACTTTTAACCATAATAAGGTCTGTTCGGTAACTAAACATACATATTTCATAACTTTTTAAAAATGTGTTTCAAGTTGATATAAACAAATGAAATCCAACAGACTAAGAGTTTTTGTAGGTGAAAGACGTTCACCATATTTACCTTACCAAATGTTTTCGTACTTTTATATTTATCATCAAATGCCAGTTCGGAGTTTTGACGTGTGCTCGGGACCTATTAAAGTCAGTTTATATTAGATCTGTTCGCTTACTCTGAATTTCTATGATTTTCTGTGCATTTTCAAAAAAGTTATTCTGACGGAATCGGACAAAAATTAACAGAAAATTAATGACACAAAGTTCAGCCACAAATATTTTGACGGTAAATGATATAAATTTGTTGAACTTTCGAAAATGCAAGCCTCCAAAGTCTTCCAGTATTCTCTAATTCTGAACCTCTTAAACAAGCCTTTCAGCTACATTTTGCAGGTAGCCTTGGCGGTGTTCATATTGAGTTTTTAAAATAAACCATCCCTGGACAGTCTAGAGAGCAGAACCTGAAAAAAACTGTGAATGAACAACCACGAGGCAAGAAAAAGCTCCAGCCAGCCAGCCGACCGACACGACAACGACGACGAGGACGATGACAAAATATAGGTACGCAGAAAGAATAACTTAACGTAGACATTGTGATGATGGTACATGCTGTTTTCCTATATACAACTTTATATTCCGCCTGCCAGAGTGTCTTCAATTGGACGTCTTTCCGGTGTCACATAAACTTAGCTGAAGTGATGTTTTGGTTGCTATAGCCACACCACGCCTGCTCCCAACCCTCCAGACAGAATTTTGTTAGCTTCTATAAGGTGGTTTATGTTCTTTTATTTTTTAAGGCTCTTTTCAAGTAACTTACCACACTTGCCTCCTCTACTAATCTACAATTTCTTGTGAGTTGTTACAGATTGTCAATCACGATTTTCAAACAGAAGGTTCATGGTTCATATCAGGATTGAAAGTTCGTAAAAAAAAAACAGTTAACTGATTTTGTCAAAAATAAATAATGTCATAGGTTATGTTGGCATGTATATCGTTTTTAAAATGCCTTGTATGCGGTCTTTTTGAAGTTTAAATGGTTTTTATTAAAATAAATAAAAAAAAATACTTTGATGTCAAATACATTTTGACAGATGAGCTTAAAAAAGTGAGGCAACAGTAACACCAACACCACGAAGCTTAATTACTTAAGTGCCTCTGCCTGCATATTAATGAAGCTCAAATAGAGAAAGACTCTATGATGGGAGGCTCTTTTCTATTTGATTAATTGCTTGATGGAATTATTTTTATTTTTTGAAAGTTTAAACTTCAAAAAAGAAACTTTTTTGCCTAGGAAGCAAATTATATGCATGAACATATAGAACTGTCATTTTGAAAAAGTAAATTGAATCAAAACTGCCCCCGAAGTAAGATTGAAAGTGGGTTGAATATGAATAATTTAAGATTGTTTTCTGTGCCCAATCATGTTTACATCAATAAATTGTTTGTTTCGAGGTCTCAATGGAAATAAATATGGTTTTAGGTCAGCTAAATTTAGAGGTAGGAAAATAGAGATCAAATCAATAATGTCAAATGGAAGGGACATAAGAGAATTAAGCTGTGGTAGGATTTTACCTCCTATAATAGACTTTGATGCTCTGAAAGTTTTATCAATGCATTTGGTTATTATGATAGTTCGAAAACTTCCAAATTCTAGAAGAAGGTACTATGTTTTTGACACCTGGAATCTCTCATTTCAACCCAAATCAAGATTTCCAAGAAAATGTAGTAATAGGAAAAATATTAAGAAATCCATGATTGACAAAGTGACAAATCAAAATCATTTTGGATGGAAAAAGAAAACACCCTTATTCAATATACTGTAATGTGTATACACTCTTTCAATAATAAGGGGCAACATCTAGTGGTAGTAATAGGAGAACTCGCTTCTTTAAGCATCGAGAAACATCTAGTGGCTTTGAGGGGAACTCATTCAGCGCATACAAGAACCTCGAAAGGGGTAAGCATCTAGTGATAAAGTGGAGAACTTCGTTAAGCATCGAGAAACATCTAGTGGCTTAGAGGGGAACTCATTCAGCGCATACAAGAACCTCGAAAGGGGTAAGCATCTAGTGATAAAGTGGAGAACTTCGTTAAGCATCGAGAACAACCTCGTAGATTCTCGAACCGATTTGAGGTATATAAATAGGCGCTCGGAAGCGAAGCGGTTCAGTATGGATTATTGGTTTTAAACTGCGATAAGTAAAGACTGTGTATAAAAGTAATAATTGAAAGTAAAGACTGTGTTCGGAACGTAAAAAGTTGAGTGTTCAATAAATAAGTTGAAGCGATTTTAAATAAAGTAAATTTGTGTTTTATTTGCAAGTGTGAATAAGTTTTAATTAGCGGACCAAGCCGAATATTACATTGGTGTCAGAATAAGGGATTAAAACTTATTGAGAGTAAAAACAGTGAGCAGTGATTGAACTATTTTGTGTGAAGTAGTGAAGTTTAAAATAAAAAAAAAAAAAAAAAAAAAAAAAAAAAAAAAGATGAGTAAAGTTTTGAAAGACTTAACTGTTCCTGAGCTAAAGGCCGAACTAAGCAAACGTGGCTTAAGTGGGACAGGAGTAAAAACTGAACTCGTTAAACGGCTGCAAGAATATCTGGAGCAGCAAAATGAAGACCCAGATACGTTTGCTTTTGAATTAGAAGCAAAAGTGGAAGAGGTAAATGCAAATGTTGCTTTATCTAACATGATGTCACTTCTTCTAGCCAAATTTGAAGAACAAAGAAGCGATCAAAAACAAGAACAACAGAATGTTCTCAAACAACTAGAAACTCAAAGGAGTGATGTCCTGAAACAACTAGAAGCCCAAAGAAGCGACCAGAAGCAAGAACAGCAGAATGTTCTCAAACAACTAGAAACTCAAAGGAGTGATGTCCTGAAACAACTAGAAACTCAAAGAAATGATGTCCTAGAGCGGTTCGACGAACAGAGAAACCTTTTAGAAGGCAGGTTTTCGGACTTCGAAGAGAAAATCAAAACTGTTGACGAGCGCGTCGAAAAACAAAATGCACGTTTCGAGAAAATTGACGAACGAATCGAAACCATTACAAATGAACTAGAAAAAGTGCGAAATATGAAAGCTCGAGAACCTTCTGGTGAGTGCTCAAGAAAGAGAGAAGTGAATCCTCCAAGCTTTGATGGGCAGATTCCGTGGTCAATCTACAAGAAACAGTTTGAAGCAGCAGCATTAACAAACGGCTGGGACGATCACGAAAAATACATTGCTCTTACGCTCGCTTTAAGAGGATCTGCTGCTGAACTACTACAAACCATCCCAGCAGAGAAGAGTGGTGACTTCACAGTTCTGGTAAGCGCGATCGAACAGCGGTTTGGGGATAGCCATATGACAGAAGTCTTCCAAGTTCAGCTTAACAATAGGACGCAGAAAAGAGGTGAAACTCTGCAGCAGCTTCAGGCAGATATCGAGCGATTGGTTCACCTGGCATATCCAACAGCTGGTAACGAGATAATAAATCAACTTGCTGTTGAAGCCTTTGTGAGAGCTGTGGGCGATATAAATCTTCAAAGGGCTATCCGCACTGCTGGAAAGCGAACACTACCAGAAGCATTGGCTTTCGCTCTGACGATGGAAGCTGCAGAACAAGCTTCCCAAAACGTGCATCGTGTAAGAGAATTAGAAGTCCAAGAATGCTCTTGTCAGAAAGCTACTGTGGAAAGGAGTCAACGAGACGGACCAGCACGATGCTGGAACTGCAATAAGACTGGGCATCTACAGCGACAGTGCAGATTACCACGAAGAGGAACCGCATGCCAACACTGTGGAAACAGAAGTAACTCAACGGGTCAAAGCAACACGAACAATGTTGCTTCCAAAGTTGTTTCCCACCCGGGGCAGAAGCTGGTTTCTGGTATCGATGGCCCCAGAAACGACATCCAGGTTTCTCAAACGAAACGCGACAACAAGAGCCTGACCGTGGAAGCAAGTATAAACGGCAACAAATGTGTGGCTACCATTGACACCGGTGCCACGGCGTCCATCATACGGCAAGACCTCGTCAAGAAGGCATGGCTCCACAACACCAACAGCTATCGTTTAAGGACTGCAACTGGAGAGGCCGCAAAAGTTTATGGTGAGGTACGTCTTAAGATCCGGATGGCAGAGTTGGAATTCTCTCATCCGTTCCTGGTAGCAGATATATGCGATGAGTGCATTGTCGGCGTCGATTTCATGAAAGATCACGGAGTGATATTGGACATCGGGAACCAAGTCCTGAAATATCGAAACATCGAGATTCCGATGATCTATGGGACTAACTCGTATGAGACATCGCCATCTGTGAAAACCGTCATCAAAGAAGATCTCACTTTGCCTGCTTCTTCAGAGGTATTCGTGTGGACGAAATTGAAGGGTAAGCCTGGCAGCCATCGATACCTCATGGTCGAACCAGCGTCTGTAAAGTCCTCCCAAAACGTCATCATTGGGAAGACTCTTGTAAGACCTTTAAAGAACATGGTTCCGGTAAGAATACTGAACATCAAGCCGTATGAAGTTAAGCTTAGAAAAGGTGAGATTGTCGGACAATGCGAATCTGTATCAGCAATAACAAGGATCAACGAAGAAGAGTCAAGGCAATCCTTGAAGTCCGAAGAGCTGAACTCCATAAAGACGAACATTCTCAAGTCATCTAATCTTGGCCACCAACAACGAAGAACTGCAGAAGGTCTCCTCGAAGAATTTGCAGACATCTTTTCGTCATCGAAAAGGAAATATGGCAGAACGCAACTGGTGCAACATCGAATTAATACCGGGGATGCAAGGCCGATTCGTCAACCTGCAAGACGCCTTCCACTAGCCAAACAAGGTGAGGTTGAAGAACTGATAACCACTATGAAGGAAGAAGGTCTCATTGAAAACTCTAAAAGTCCTTGGGCATCTCCAGTGGTCCTGGTAAAGAAGAAAGACGGATCAACCCGCTTTTGCGTGGACTATCGAAGGTTGAATGATGTGACCAAGAAGGATAGCTACCCTCTGCCTAGGATCAGTGATACTCTGGACGCAATGGAAGGAGCACAATGGTTCTCAACTTTGGACTTGAAAAGTGGTTACTGGCAAGTCGAGATCCATCCTGAAGACAAAGAAAAGACAGCATTTTCAACAGGAAACGGATTGTGGCAGTTCAAAGTGATGCCTTTTGGACTTTGCAATGCTCCAGCGACTTTTGAGCGCCTAATGGAATGCGTCCTGCAAGGACTGACATGGAAATCTTGCCTGGTCTATTTGGATGACGTCATAGTATACGGGAAAACATTTGACGAACACTGTACAAATCTGAGAGCCGTGTTTCAAAGACTTCGAAAAGCCCACCTCAAGCTTAACCCAGAAAAGTGTTCACTCTTCAAAACCGAAGTGAAATATCTGGGACATATCATCTCATCCCAAGGAGTAAAAACGGATCCTGATAAGGTTGACACCGTGAAGAATTGGCCAACACCACAGGATAAACACCAACTCCGAAGCTTTCTGGGTCTAGCCACCTACTATAGGCGCTTTGTGAAGGACTTTGCTGGAATCGCCAAGAGTCTTCATCAGCTAACGGAAAAGGGAAAGCAGTTTAAATGGTCAGGTGAGTGCGAGCGCAGCTTTCAAGAGCTCAAGCAACGCTTGTGTAATTCACCAGTGCTGACCTATCCGACTCCAGGAAAACCGTTTATCATTGATGCTGATGCCAGCAATGTCGGGATTGGTGCTGTACTGTCGCAGGTACATAATGGCGAAGAAAAAGTGATTGCCTATTACAGCAAGGTACTCTCGAAGTCGGAAAGAAACTATTGTGTAACCAGAAGAGAACTTCTTGCACTGATTTTGGCAACAAAGCACTTCCATAAGTATCTCTATGGACAGAAGTTTCTTCTCCGAACTGACCATGGAGCACTAAACTGGCTTTTGAATTTCAAGAATCCAGAGGGTCAAGTGGCGAGGTGGATTGAGAGGCTGCAGACGTACGATTACGAAATTCAACATCGGAAGGGGAAGCTTCACTCAAATGCAGATGCACTGTCTCGGAGACCATGCAAGCAAGACTGTAAGCATTGCAGACGACAAGAAGAAAAAGAAGTGGTTACTGTCCAACGAACCAGAGCCGATCCCGTTTATGGCTGGAGCAACGACGAGTTGAGGAAGGCTCAACAAGAAGACTCAGATATCGAACCCATCCTCGCTTGGAAGGAACACCAGGAAAAACCAGAATGGACTGACATCTCCGATAGAAGTCCGACTCTGAAGGCATATTGGGCACAGTGGGACTCGTTTCATGTCCAAGAGGGTGTCCTTCGACGTAAATGGGAATCAGCAGATGGAAAGTCTTATGTAATGCAGCTAGTCTTACCGAGATCGAAGGTTATGGACGTTCTGCGAGAGATGCATGGTGGAGTTTCGGGAGGCCATCTAGGAGTAAACAAGACGCTAGAAAAGGTTCGACAACGATTTTACTGGCTACATGTAAGGGAAGATGTCGAGAAGTGGTGCCGAAAATGCGATACCTGTGCTGCCACTAAAGGCCCGAACAAAAAGAACCACAGCCAAATGCAGCAGTATAATGTTGGAGCACCCTTCGAAAGGATTGCAGTAGACGTGGCGGGTCCATTTCCGGAAACAAATAATGGAAATCGTTATATTCTGGTCGTCATGGATTATTTCAGCAAGTGGCCTGAAGCATACGCCATTCCAAACCAGGAAGCCAAAACAGTCGCAGACCAAATTGTCTTCAACTGGGTGAGCAGATTCGGCGTTCCATTAGAACTGCATTCCGACCAGGGAAGGAATTTTGAATCAAACATATTTCAGGAAGTTTGTGGGCTTCTTGACATCAAGAAGACAAGAACAACACCACTTCACCCACAATCTGATGGCATGGTGGAACGATTCAACCGAACCCTGAAGGAACATCTTTGCAAAGTTGTGGACGACAACCAGCGAGATTGGGATCGACACATTCCACTGTTTTTGATGGCGTATCGAAGTGCAAGACATAGCTCAACTGGTCATACACCGTCTGAGATTTTGATGGGAAGGAACATCAGACTGCCGAGCGAAATAAAATTTGGATGTCCCACGTCGGAGCTGCAAGCCGAGGATGACTACATTGATGACCTCAGAGAAAGACTCCTTCAGATCCACGACAATACCAGGTTGAAAATAAAGATGTTCAGTGACCGAATGAAGACACGCTACGATATACGAACGACAACAATAGAGTTCCAAGCAGGAGATCGGGTGTGGCTTTACAATCCCCATCGACAAAAAGGATTGTCACCGAAACTTCAACGGGACTGGGAAGGTCCATATACAGTCGTTACAAAAATCAACGATGTCGTGTACCGGATACAAAAGGGAGTCAGAGGAAAACCTAAAGTTGTACATCGCGACCGGCTACATCGCTACAGTGGTGATGAGAACGATGGATTTGTTCGGGACGATCAATCCTAAGGAGGGGGCAATGTAATGTGTATACACTCTTTCAATAATAAGGGGCAACATCTAGTGGTAGTAATAGGAGAACTCGCTTCTTTAAGCATCGAGAAACATCTAGTGGCTTTGAGGGGAACTCATTCAGCGCATACAAGAACCTCGAAAGGGGTAAGCATCTAGTGATAAAGTGGAGAACTTCGTTAAGCATCGAGAAACATCTAGTGGCTTAGAGGGGAACTCATTCAGCGCATACAAGAACCTCGAAAGGGGTAAGCATCTAGTGATAAAGTGGAGAACTTCGTTAAGCATCGAGAACAACCTCGTAGATTCTCGAACCGATTTGAGGTATATAAATAGGCGCTCGGAAGCGAAGCGGTTCAGTATGGATTATTGGTTTTAAACTGCGATAAGTAAAGACTGTGTATAAAAGTAATAATTGAAAGTAAAGACTGTGTTCGGAACGTAAAAAGTTGAGTGTTCAATAAATAAGTTGAAGCGATTTTAAATAAAGTAAATTTGTGTTTTATTTGCAAGTGTGAATAAGTTTTAATTAGCGGACCAAGCCGAATATTACAATACATATTCTTGTCTAGTAACGTAAGGGAAGAAGTAATAGAAGACACCCTACTAATATTCCCATTAACGTTCATTAACAGAGCTAATGGACTTCCATATAGTCTCCACCCTCGACGAATGTGTCAATCGAGCTTTATACCTAATTAATTGCCTTTCGAATTATGGGAACAATATTTTGCCTTTCGAAATGAGACAGCACAAGTGACACAAATTATTTTCTGACCTGAAAATCAAATTTTAGTAATGACTTCTGATTATACAGTTGGCAAATCAATTAATATGGCGCACTCGTATTTACATATATGAAATTAACTTTTATCATAAGAGCTTTTTAATATGACAAATTCTAATTCGTTTTTCTGAAATCCATTGAAGGACATTTTGGAAAATTTAAATTTTTATTACATTTATGTACGTAGGTGTTTTTTGGTAACTCACGAAAGTTCCTGCAAATTTTGAACCATTTGAATTGATGGAAACATGGCCAGGAATAAAGTGCGAGTCCTGTTTTACTTGTGACAAGACAAGTGGTTAAGTTGAAACTACCTAAGGCTGTGTCATGTGTCATTGTGAAGGGAACTTGACAGCAATGGTGGATAGGTGGTTATGGTTACTGTCATCGATTGTCTTAGTACTTGAATTACATCTGACGACAACTGGGTCAATTCAACGAGTTTTCAATTGTTTTACTGAATTTTTTGCCACACGTGTGTGATGAGTTTAAAACACTGTCACTTGCAGAAAAAGCATTTTTTTATTGTTTTTTACTCGAATTACTGTCAAATAAAAAATAAATGTCAAATAAAAATAAAAAGAATAACACACACTCAAAAGTAAAAAAGCTATAAAATGTTGTTTTCCACTTGACAGTCGGGTATAAATTCATTTATGTTCACGTACTCCCTCTGTTGGGAAAAAAAAATTAAAAAGCAAAATAGGTACTGCCGATGTTTATTTTATATGTACCTATCTAGATGATAGTGAAATGTGTTTTATGTCCAATATTCTTTTGTTTTCATTTACAGAGAGTGTGACCCATTTAAGTTATTTTTTTTGTAACTATTACTTTTATTTTAACAGAGAGGAAAATATATAGAGGTGAAAACCTGGAGCCCGGGTCCGACGATGGTTAATGCAATTATGCAGTTTTATTCTGTTGATTTTAAATTTAATTAAAATTCATTGTTTTTTTATAAATACAAAAACAATATTATATTGGCATTGGGGAAATGCAATAATAGATATGTATGTTATTTTTATCCTCAAACACAAGTTTGATTTCGAGGAAATTAATATAATAAAATAATGGCTTTTGTTTGTGAGTGATTAAATTAACATTAATGAAATATTTAATGGATATTTCCTGAAAATGAAAGGGGATTATGGGAAATTTTTAAAAGAACGAAAAATAGATTATAATTTACATGAGAGCATTTCTCCGAAATCACAATAGCTGTGTTTTGGGGAGATTTATAGTTTAGCCTTAGCCACTTCGGTAAAATTTGTTCATTCAAATTTCGTTTTTATTTTATTACATTTCTGTACAAAAAGCATTATTTTACAATAACTTTTTTTCGTGTGGACACACCTTAATACTTTTCATAATCATAATGGTGGGCTTACATCTAGCAGTGCGGGATGAAGATGAACATGTTCGTCCTTATATCAGCATTATGGTACTTCCTATAATTTACATTCAACAAGACCTGTCTACTTTTGGTCTACTATCTCTATCTAAATTATGTTATTTTAATATTTTCCATCCTGTTTTATGGTTATTTGAAAGTCTAACCCACCATTTAAACTCCTCCATAATGGTACTTCCTATAATCTGGATATATTTGCTCTATGTTAAAATTAAACATTTTTTCCATGGCAATAACAAAATATCTGAATTAAAAGTTGCTACACTTTTGCTATAATCTAACCCCAAAACAAAAATACAATGTTCTAAAAATTTTCTATTGTCGTTGCCAGTTTGACAGCTGTCATTCTCTGTGAGAAGTATTTGTCTTTATCTTACTTTAGAGACTTCTCTTCTATTTTAAATT
Organism: Eupeodes luniger; assembly: GCA_951509635.1. Taxonomy (NCBI): domain Eukaryota; kingdom Metazoa; phylum Arthropoda; class Insecta; order Diptera; family Syrphidae; genus Eupeodes; species Eupeodes luniger. Next base: position 7,289,008 of record OX608073.1, read on the forward strand.
AAGTGTTCTTATAAATGAGAAAAGGTGTTTGTTCATAATTTACAAAAAAGTTAAATTTTGAAATTTCACTCTTTTTTCTCATCGGATCATGCCTTACTTAATAGAATTCTTTGAAAAGAGGAATAGATAGGCTCTATGTAACGTTATTGACAGAAAGTACTAAATTGGTAATTTTTTTATTAGGTCATTGGCTGTCATTATTAAATCAGCTGTTTGTCAGATGTCAAGGAAAAATAAAATACGAATTTGGGTTGTGATTAAAAAATGAAATAAAATTTGAACAATTTTTTTTTATTTCAATTTTGGACAAAAAATTATAAAAACAAATCAAAATGACATTTTGTCACAATAATTTTCTTGTGTTATAAACGCGTTCCAGAGTAGATGAAGGACCCTGAAATTCATTTATCTGTGTTATTGAATGAGCTGCTCGTTAAACGTCAAATATTAAGCATCGAAAATTGGTTTTGCCCTCACAAAAATTATTTTGTTTCTTATAAACTCATCCAAAATTCAAAAAAGTTAATATTCAAAAACGTTAAAAATAATCAGTAAATCCCTCTTTGAATTACTAAATTGATAACCCTTTAAAAAATGGTTTGTGTATTTTCATTAACAAAAGTGAAATTCTTGTAAAATAAAAACAGGATGCAATTTTTGAAGACCTATCACTAACTATGATAATAACTGAGAACTCGCGATATTTAAATCCATTTTTAAAAAACTAAGTTCCAAAAGCAAACAATAAACAATTGAGTTTACCAAACTAATTTGAATATTTCTATCCACCGCTATCCTAGGAGAATTCTTACCAAATTGGTAAATAATTTCCCATTCAAAATTTCACAGTTCATTTACCAAATGGTGAACCCAACTAAATAGTTAACTTATCCAGTGTTTTACATCGTTGTTTGAATTCCCTTAATTTAAAAGTGCTCATGTTCCATTAGCGTACATAAGCGTAAATAATTTTCGAATTTGTGTAAAAAATTTGTATTCAACACACTTTATCCGTCAAAAAATTGAATTTCTTTCCATTGTATTAGATTTTTGTTTTCAATTTGTCACCGAAAACTGACAGCTAATACAAAAAAATCAAAAGCTTACTGGTATTTCTCCAAAGTTACGAGTTTGATGTTTATACACGAAGATTTATTAATGTTTTTGTATTTTTAAAATTAAACAAATTGAAGCATAATTCCACTTTTTGAATCCTTTCCTCAGATACCAATGGATTGAAAATCACTCAAAGAATTTTTTTGATAAAAAAGTTTAATTGCAAAATTTTGTATTTTTGTAAAAATTTATTTTTATATTTTCCTGACTGAAATTCATTTTCATAAATAATTAATTTTATTGTCAGCAAATGAAATGAGTCGTTCCAAGGACTTGTGTTTCAATTTCATACAATTCCAATGACAGATTTCTGTCAAACAAAAAATGTTCCAGTGGATTTCAATAAGAATTTTCTTTTTTTTCAATTACAGATCTTTTTAATGGTTGTTATAAACGACCTGTCAAGTGTAATCATAAAACACAATTATAGCTATCATTGAAAATTTCTGTCATTGGAAAAAACATTCCTGGATTCAAGCATTTGCGGATTGGAATCAAGAATTTCCTGATTGGAATCAAGCATTTTAGGGTAAAGTTTAGTCGCCAATTATAGCTATCATTGGTTTTCATCATTGAAAACAAACAAAAACATTTTTTGGCAGGTCGTTTATAGCTATTATTAGAAATTTCTGTCATTGAAAAAAATTTCCTGATTGAAATCCACCGAAAATTGTTCACTGACAGAAATCTGTCATTGGAATTGTGTGAAATTGGAACACAAATCAGTGGAACGATTCGTTTCACTCTAACAGCTGAAAAGTATCAGCTGTTCAGGAAACTGAATTTCCGTCCGAAAAATAGAAAAATACATTTTTAGAGAAAAATAAATACGTAATTACACTTTTTTTTGTCAAAAAAAATTCTTTGTGTGATTTCCGATCGATCAGTATATAATTTTCATTTCTAATCAAAGGGAAACACCATCAAATACCGATTCAAAAATTTTTCCGGATCGATTTCAATGATAGCTATAACTGGCGTCTTATCATTGAAAGAAAAACTGACAGGTGGGACTTTAAGGAAAATGGAATGTGGAATGATTTTTTCCGAATAATAAATTTCATAATTAGCTGTTCATTGAAAACTATGCTTTTGTTAATAAGCATTACTTTATCACGAAACATAACCAACAAAACAAAATTTTCAATGAAAGTCATAACTGGTCCTTTAAATTAAAACTAAATGTCACTTATTTCAGAACTACAGGGTTATCCATTTTGCGGTTTCAAAAGTAAACGTAAATAAAACACATATAAAATGCATTTGTTCATGATATTTCTTTTTTATTATAAAGTTTGAACGTTGACATTATGTGTACATCATTTAAATGACCACCACGCGAATTGTTCCAAGCATCGATTCTTTTGAGGTAATTTTCGACCACTTTTTGACACATATTGGGTGGTATCTCAGCCATAACTTGACGAATGTTTGTTTTTAAGTTCTCAAGAGTTAAAGGTTTATCTGCACACACGCGGTCTATCGCGTAGCCTCACAAAAAAAGTCCAGTGGTGTCAAATCGCATGATCTTGGTAGCCAGTTGATATTGTCACGACGAGTAACTACGCGGCCAGGAAATGTCTATTGCAATAAAGCCATATTCGCTCGAGTTGTGTGGCATGTGGCACCGTCTTGTTGAAACCACATATTCTCCAATAGCAGGCAAAAAAGTCGATTATCATATGACCATAACGCTCCGAATTGACGGTGACAGTCGTTTACGAAGAAGTAAGGTCCAATCACACTTCCGAACCAAAGAGCGCACCAAACAGTGACTTCTTGTGGATGTAATGGCCTCTCTTCAATTACTTGAGGATTATCAGAACCCAAATACGAGAAGTTTGTTTATTAACATACCCATCCAATGAGAAATGTGCTTCATCGCTGAAGAAAATTGTGTTCGAAAAATCGACATCCACCGCCTGTTGTTCAAGCACCAATTTGTCGTATCTACCACGTTGTGAATAATGGTCAGCTGACTTCAGTTTTTACAATTGACAGATTTTTAAACAACGCTTTCAAGAGATCACAAAATATACTTTTCCAACGCAATATTAGCCGCGTTTTTTTTCACCATGATCTGATCCGGATCAGATCATGATAATAAAACAGCATTGGATCATCATATTTTTTATTATTTTAAGTTTGGTAGCAGTGTCAAATTCGTTCTTTCAAAAGTGACATTTCGAAGCAAAAAAAAACAAACACATACCAAAAATGGAAGCTCGACAACTTTTAAAAATGTTTCTGCAAATCACCATTGCACTCGCAAACTCAAAGCATCCAGGAACGCTTTGGTCTCACATGTAGTCCAGATTCTTTTTGACCTTTTAATAAATGTGACACTTAAATAATTTAATTTAGAGATTACTTACAATTTATTTGAACATCTTTTCTCCCATTTGTGCTGCAGCTTTCTCGATTTTATTTATATTTTTTGACATTTAAAGCAGGGTTGCCCAAAGAACATTTTGCTCAATGATTTTTTTTTGTTCCTTTTTTTTTGGGGAAAATAATACCTATAAATTAAGTTAAATATGCATTTTTTTAGACTTAATTATTTTAATTTCACCAATTAATATTTAGTTTTGTTAAAATATCTAATTATTTCATGGATTATATAACAAATAAATAAATATAAAGCTTCTCGCTTTCTATTTAAAAAATATTTTATAAGAATTACATAAATAAAAAGTTTCATGAAAAACATTATTTTATTATTATGTTTATTTCTTAATCAGGTGGAAATTTTATCAAAACAAATAATTCAAACTGTGTAATTTGTTCTCAAAAATCGCAAGAAAACAAAAAGAAATAGGTACCTTAAATAAGTGAAAAAGTTGTAGTTACCGTTGATATAAAATTATTTTATAAAATATGTTTTTGGAGCCAATTTTTACTTTTTTCTTGTGGGAAATACAATGAAAGTCGAATCGAAAACAAATCTATCTCAAATTGAAGGTTTACGCGCTAACTACGAGGCACCGTTTGTCAATTGAACGTTTTTGATATTTTATTCTGATGCTCTGTTAATCTGACTGAGAAAATGCTCAGAATTTTTAGGGATTTAAACTAACCAAGTTATAATCATACTTTATTCAAATAAATTTAAATTAAGTTTACAAAATTATTACAAACTACAAAAATCAAATTTATTCTTATGACATAAAATTCTTCAAAAGAAACATTAATCAAATAAAAGAACACAAAATTTTCCATGTGTTCACACCCAAAAAAAAAAAGAAATATATTCACCTCAAGTTCATTTGATTTCTATATCCACCACGTTGTTAACCCAGCAATTCAATTTTCACCTCTTCAATCATTCAACCATTGCATTTTTGCACACAATACCATTATACCATTATTATGTTCTCTCACTCTACCATACGCTTCATTCAAATTCAATTCCTCAACGCCTCATGTCATCTCATTCATAGTCTCATTTTTTCTCTACTCCCTTCATAAGATTCAACTTGAATGAAAAAGACAGCACTCCGTCTGCTATGACACAAAACAACACAACAAAAGAAGACAAAAAATAATCACCACCCGTCGTCGAATCGAATGATATATATTTTCGTATACACCGCCATCCACCACACCAGCACCAGACCAGCGCCACTCTCAGTTGAACTCGCAAATTGAAAAGTTGTGCGTAATTTTCCTCATTTTCATTTTTGTAGTCTCAAGTCTGTGGTTCTCGTTGAAATTTTAAAGCTGAACTGAAAACTGATTGTGCATTATTTTATTTGCGACTGCGAGCCAAATCCACGAAAGTTTTACACCAAAGATACAAAAGAATAAAGAAAAACAAATCAATTTTAGCAAAATCCTGAATTACAATTATTTATAAAATTGAAAACGAAGAAAAAAGTAAAGTGAAGTGCTGCAAAAAAGGAAGACGAAGAAAAACAGAAACTAGTGAATTTTTCTCGAATCAGACGAAAATCTAAAAAGTGAGCTCCGGAGTGAATTTGCCTCCTTTTTCTGTCTCTTCTAGTGATTTGACATTTTCCGCTCTGGGTTCCTCGTGCCCCCCTTTTGTGCACTCACGTTCATTCACTTTTTTCCCCGCCACCGAACTGCCCCGCTCTGTGTGCATTCCTAGTTGCCTTTGCCTCAGCCCTCAGCATTTGCTGCTTGTCGTCTCTGAGCTGTGACTTTGCGTTTGCTTGCTCTGCGTCTGCCGCTACCGCTACCGCTGCCGGTTCGGTTCTTCGGTCTTCGACTTCGGTTGTGTTTTCTTTTTTTCGCTTCTTCCATTTCCATCATCATCATCGTTTCGTTGTCGTCGTTCTGTGCTGTTTGCTGTTTGTTGCCCGCTGTTGCTGCTGCTGCTGCGCGAAAAACGAAATAACAAAATTAAAAAAAGCAAAACGAAAAATAAAACTGGAATTATTGATTTAAATCGCATCATACATCAAATCAACGCCATTGCAATTAGGTAAATATTAGAAAAATAATAAAAACAAAATAAAATGAATATCTTATCGTAGAGAAACTTCGATCGGAATCGGCAGAATGTTGCAATGTTCCAATGTTGCATTTGTCTTTGCCTTGCCACCTTACCTCTAAGTTATCGCAAAAAATTGCATTGCTTTTGATTCTTATTCGGATTCGAATTATTTTTATTTTTCTTCTCGAGGAGGTTCAAATCCAAATTGGCAGAGATTCAGACTTTTAGAGATTTTTGATTGGGACAAGTAGAAGAAAAGTGCATTTATTATTTATACGTAGTTCTGTTTTTCTGTTTCCATGTTCTATGAACTGTTTGTGGTGTGGTGTGTATGGTGTGCCTTGCTTGTGCCCATGCCCAAGCTGCAAGCTCCAAAGTGCATTAATTAATTAGTGTAAAAAAAGTGCTGCCAAAAGTACGAATAGGAAGCTAGCTAAGGAGGCGCAGGGCGTTTGCTTGTTGAAAACTGAAACACTGACAAAAATCTTTTCTTTTTTTTCTTCGTCCGTCGTCGTCGCTTGCCGTTGTTGTGAAAAGAAAAGAAAATCTTGAAAGTTCGGTGAACAACATGAGATGTGAGATGGTGGAGATGGCATGGCAGAGATGTGTGGTTTGTTTGGTGAATGGTGCAGTCTGTAGTCTGTAGTCTGTAGTGTGTAGTGTGATTTGCTTTTGCCTGCATGATGTGTAAGAATTAGTTGCAGTTGCAAGAAGCAACTATCTATAATTATTTTTGCTCTTACTTTACTTTATATGAACTACTATGCTATGCCAGAAGAAGCAGGCAGAGTTACTATGCCGTTCGAAAACTGCCGAGTGGAGCCGGGCCGGGCTACGACGACGACTATGACTATATTCAAGGCAACTTTGCTCGGTTGGTGGTGCTGCTGTTGCTGCTGTTGCTGCTGCTGCTGGCGGTGCTGCTTGGTGCTGGTGCTGCAATAGTTAGTGGCGTGTGAATGTGAAGGAAGCCTATGATATTCATACTTTACATTCACAACAGAATCGCGACACGCTTGTTTATTGCTGCTGCTGCTTCTCCTTCTGCATTGCTGTTGTCGTTGTCGCGATTCTAGTTTGCTTGTCGTCATAGTATTGTACACTGTCAGTGCGGTCTCAAAGTGGATGATACGATGACGAGAAGAAACCTTCATTGTCGAATGTTGAATGTTGTCTTGCCATGGAATTGGATACCTGCTCTGTCATATACACAAATATCAATCACTGTCTGGCGATTTTTTACCTTTATTAAAATAAATAAATTAGAGAACTAGGGCCTAGTGACTTACAACTCTCAACCATGGATGCTAGAGACCTAAAATTTTGTTTATGCCGAATCCGAACGGCTAATTTGAAATTGCACTTTTCAGTGACAAGAATTACTTTTTTGGAGAATTTGTCGATTCGTCGTAAACAAACTTTAGGTGGCTCAGGCAGGGATTGACCCCAGGACCTCTAGCACGATAGTCCTGCGCACGAGTACTACAATTTTTACCTTTAGTCAAACGATATGTTGAGAAGTTATAAAGGCTTATAAAATGTGATCCAAATTTCGAGAGTGTTATTTTATTTTTTCTGCAAACTTTTTAATCAGTCGAAAAATTTGTGAGAATAATAAAATGTAACTCTATTCAAGATATCAGGATATCAAAATTGTAATACCAGCCTACCTCTGTTTTTTCTTAGAGATGTAAAGTCTTATTTATAAACCCCTTCTAAACTATGAGCTACTTTGCGTGGCTTTAGATTAAACAATTTTGCTTGGGTAACTCCATATTTATATTTACATGGTCAACAAAGCCTATATACGAACATTTAAATAATTGACTTCAATCTGCTTATCAGAAAGAAAACGTGATATCAACATCTGATATCCGTATCTTCTCAGATAGTCAGGCCGCTATCAAATCTCTGGACTCTGTCTCTACAAACTCTATAACAGTCCATAACTGCCGATCATCTCTAATGGAGATGGCACAACGGTTTAATATTCACCTTTGCTGGGTGCTGGGCCATAGAGACATTCCAGGTAACTGTAAGGCAGATGAACTCGCCAGGAACGGTACAATACAGCCCATCCTACCACGTTTGGCAAATGCTGGCATACCAATCTCTACTTGTAAACTGTTGCTAATGCAAGACGCTATGAAGAAGGCAAACACCAGGTGGAACAATATCACCACGTGAAAAACATCTGGCCAATACTAGATTTAAAGCGATCAAGGTAGGAGAATTCTTCTTTAACGATCTAAACTATCTAAATCATATTAGCATAATCAGCCTCTCACGTTTCGTAAGGGACTCAAACTGGTTCCATTGAGCTTAGGAGGAAGCCTCAAGATTCATGTGGTATCACAATGGACCATTAAACTGGCCTAAGTGTGTCCGATTCCATCATGGACAGCCACTTTAACCTAACCTAACCTGCATATCATTTCAAAATAAAACTTTATGTCAAGGCTTTAAACTCCTGTCATAAAAAAGTGCTTTCTCAAATTAGCCGTTCGGATTCGGCTTTAAACTGTAGGTCCCCTCCATACCTTACAACATTACTCGCACACAGTAATGGTTGAGAGTTATAAGTCATTAGGTCAAAGTTGTCAACGGACTGTTGCAATTTTGTTCCGTGTACTACACTGATGGGTTGAGAACATTCTAAGGAACTCATGTTGGCATTTTTAGGCCTAGAATCAAAACTCTAAAACGTGGTCCAAATATTAAGACTGGTTATATAAATTTCCAATGATGTCCTTTATTAAATTAACATATTGAATAAAATTGATCTTGACACAGAAATCAGCTCTGCAAGAAGCAGCTGTGGTTACAGAAGTCGATTTATGATAGTTGCAATACTTTTCTAATAAGAAAAGCTCTTATTTCAAGAATGACTATGCCCATCCATTTCTTGAAGGTTGAACTTGCACTGTAGGTGGCTACCACACAAAAATGCAAATAGTTATTTATTAGTGTGAAAGCTAAAGAGCATAATTCAAAAGGAATATTTGTCTCCGTCCTTGCGCCATATGAAGTCGCAGTTACTAAATGTACCACCTCACTAATAAATCTACCAGTCCCTTCTGGTATATCAAATGGATAAGTGCTGGTTGGAAGATTTGTGCTTTGAGTCCGTAATTTATTGCGGTGCACTTTGGCTACCTTAACTCAAACGTTAGCGGCTATTGAACTAAACTTTTTCCATTTGGAATGCAAACTCTGTTTGGTTTTTATACCAGTACGGAACTTCATCTTATTACCTTTCAATAAAAATATTAGTCAAAAGAAATCCAAAATTCAATTTTTTCAGAAAATTGTTAAATTTTTAAGCAATGTTAAAAACTATCGCATGTGTTACAGAAAATTAGTCCTGAAAGCCACATAACACCACCTAACCCATAGTCTCCTAGCCTAGGAGTAGGTACAGTTGTGTTCATAAAAAAAGCAGTGCTCTCCAAATAAAACAAAAAGGCTATCAATAGCAACGTTATAATATATTTCATTAAACTTCTAATAACAAACTAAAATATTTTATTCATAATAACAGACAATAAGTATTATCGATTTTTTATTGTTAACCTTATCACAGTAAAAACCGTTTTTTAAATGTATGGCTGTTCATAAAAATAGCAGTGCATGGCAAAGTACTGGATCTATAACGTAAGAGCCCGTTCACACGATGCCGAATCGGTGGTTTTGCCGTATCGGCGATTTTGCCGTATAAGCCAGTGGCAATATAATTTAAATGAGTATATTCAGACGATACGGCATTTAACCGTATACGGTAAAATCACCGATTCGGTCGATTTTGTCATTCGGTTTTGTCACTGCAAATTGTTTTCGGTCGTACGGCAAAAAAACCGATTCGGTTTATAGTGGCAATGTATTTACATACAGTGCGTTCAGACGATTCGGTATTTTGACCGAAAGTGCGTCATTTTTCGTCTGGGCTACTGTGGAATAATGTATTGCTAGTATATAGTCGTTTTTGTGTTTTACACCGAGTACGGTGTAGGGTTGAGTACGGTGTACGGTTAAATTACCGTACCGTCTGAACACTCCAACCGAAAGACACCGAATCGAGAAAATATCCGATACGGCGAAAATACCGAATCGTGTGAACGGGCTCTAAGAAGTAAGAAAACCTGTAATAAGTTATATGCAAGTACATACATAAATAATGTTAGCTTACAATTAGTACTTTGTTGCAAAACCATTGTTTTTTATGACTGCTTCGCATCTACGTGGCATCGAGTCCACTAAAACCTGACACCTCTCGACTGTTATTGCGTTCCACGAATCACGCACTACTTCCAACAATTCTTTCAAAATCTTGGGTTTTGCTTTATGAACTCCATTCTTAACATCCCTCCCCCACAAATTTTCGATGGGCACTCCATAACGGATAACTTCTTCTGCGCAAACTATGATTTTGACTTTTTTGACGTATGCTTTGGGTTATTGTCTTGTTAGTATACCCAAACCAACGGTATTTTCTCTTCAGCATAGGGTAACATAACATCCTCGAGAATTTTCACATACTCGGTTGCAATCATTATACCCCCGATGGAATAAATAGGCCCGACCCCGTAATATGAAAAGCAAGCCCATATCATAATTTTTCCTCAAGCATGCTTCACTGTTTTTAAAGTGTACCATGGATCGTTTGCTGCTTTTTGGGGTCTTCTCACATACTCTTGGGCCCAAAAAGGACGACTTTTCTTTCATCCCTCCACAAAATATTCCTCCATCCCTCTTTTGTCCAATCTCTATGCGATTTGGCAAATTCTATTCTCTTTGCGTGGACTTCGGGCTGGTAACTTCGCTTCCAAAAGACGTCTTCGTATTGTGACAGTGCTAACAGACATTGAAGTCCATTTCTTATTTCCATAGAGCTTATGGAAGGGTTCCGTTTTGCTAACTGAACAATTTTTCTGTCAGTTCTTTCAGTTGTCATCCTTTTTGGGTCTCGCGTTTCCGGTTTATTTTGCCATTTTAAGGCGTTACTGACCATTTTTGCTCAACAGCCTTATGATGTCTTGAACATTTTGGTAGGTTTTTCCCTCCAAACGCAGTTTTCTAATTAGTTTTCGAATTTCTTCTGTGCAGTGTTTTGCCCGTCTCATTATTGATTTTTTGAGTTAATATTTATTAATTTTTTATATGCTAGTATGTAACAAATACTTAAAACTTTAAATAGTAAAACATTTAGTTACCGTAAAATAAGAAAAATTGAACTTTTAACACTTTGTAATTATAAAATCAAAGGCACTGCTATTTTTATGAACACTCTATATTCAGAGCGTTTGAAATAATATGTGTTCACCGGGAAAAGTAAGGTATAACTTCAAGCTAAAAGTCTCTATTATGAAAATGAAATACCATAAGATGCAAGTTACATCTTATTTTTTTTTGTAAAAATGTTCGTTATTTAAATAATTGACAATCTAATAAAATGTGACCAGCACTGCTATTTTTATGAACACAACTGTAGGTACTATACTTAGGTTGTTTCTATTGCATATTGCATTAGCTAAATGCATCTATCGCCTCTAGCACTCTTATTGAATTTAAAAAATAGTCTTAAAACTTACACATTTCAGCTCCTGTAATTTAAGTTAAGTGACTGTTTTAAATCATCAAGGGGGAAAAATATAGTTTTGCGATAAAATATTTCAAGCAGGAAACAAGCCATTCAAATTAGTGACTGTCCAGTTTTTTACCTACTTCGTTCGGTGTTCCTCAAGGGTCGTTCTTGGGTCCTCTACTATTCTGTATCTATGTCAATGAGCTTCCAAGTTTGATCAAAAACTGTTCATGTCATCTGTATACCGACGACTTTCAACTTTACTTCAGTTGTCCTCTTGAACTTTTGAGCATGGCTACTCTAACACCAATGAGGAAACCCTTGACAAAATTTCAAACTGGTCTAACTTAAATGGTCTTTTCTTGAACCCTTACCCTAAATAATCAAAATGATCTTTCTTACTTTTCCTCAATATTGTTAAGTAATGCCCCCATTGAATATGTAGAAATCGCTAAAAATCTCGGCGTTAGCTTTAACCGCTCTGTAAAATGGGGCAATCATATCAATGGAATTATAGGCAAAGTTGATGGTGCTCTACGTACTTTATGGGTAACCCAGTATTTAACACCACTAAACACACGCATGTTTCTTGCCAAAGCCTTTGTTAATACCAATTTTAATATATTGTTGTAAATTATATTGTAAGTTGTAGTTTTAACAGTCAACGTAAACTTAATGTTGCTTGTAATAATATTGTTCGGTATGTTTTTGGCCTAAAAAGATACGACAGTGTATCCAATTTTGCTAAATATATCCTTGGAAAATTACCTTAAATCTCCTAATTTGTTGCGTACACACCAACCACAATACTGTTTTGACAAAATTAAACTTATCTCTAGAAGATCTCGTGAATTGATTCATCCTCACTATACATGTTTAACTTCCGAACGTCAATTTTGTATAAGGATATCCAAAACACAACGCTCTAAAAGATTATTTTTCAAATATCATTTAAATATTTTAAATTATATTATTCAATTGTACAATTATTGTAATTAGCCTTTTTCTCATCAAAATTTCGCTTGTTCTACCAATCTGTAATATTACCTTGTAACTAATTTATAAAATATTGTATCTTACAGTTATTAAGCATTAACGAATAAATAAAATTTAATGAAAAATCCAATAACCCACAGTGTCAAATAACCTACTTATTGTAAATTTGAAAATAATTTGGATAACAATAAAATCAAACATCCCTTTTTTTTTAAAGTTCTTCAATCCAAAAATGCAACACCAAAACAAAAATAACTGGTTCAAATGAATTTTAAAAATAACTTACCGTTAGGAAGAACAAGTTATATGCATATCTATAGATTGTATTCAATTTTCAAGCTCACTAATTGCAATAATATTCATTCATCCAGCTATTATAACACCCTGTGTTCTGTGTGCTTTGTGCACTGTATGGCATTTTAAATAGATTCTTTTGTTTCTAACTGAATGACGATGACAAGTTAGTAGTCTATGATTTGAATTGATTGCTTAAATCTGATTTGTCTCACATAACACCAAGTCAAAGTCACTCAGACAGCTTCACAGCGTCCGACCCGACTATGCCAGGACCAGTTCAGCTACCTAATGTCATACTAAACAAACAACAAAAGAAAACATAAACCGAAAAAAAAAACAATTTATTTCAATCCAATCAGAATTTCATCAAATTTGCATAAAATTTTTAACTGGACCAACTACCTTGTTTTGTTGAATTTGGATTCTCTTTTTATCAAAGGAATTGCACACACAAGAGAACGCAGATATGAGTTAAAAAACGATCAAAAAAAAATCAAGAACCAAAATTGAAAATATAATTTTAAATGCTTTTGTTGCGGCTTAGGTCGTCCTATTCGGTATATTTTTGGTAAGCTCATAAGTTTACCCAATTAATTGTAGGAATTAGAATATGAGAAAATTGTTATGACAACTTTGCTGTCATTTAAATTAAGTCTGTCAATGCCAAAACGCAGATATAAATGCAGATTCAAATATACCTACTATAATAATTGCACTTTGGGGTTTCATCATCACTCTTTATGCAAACTACTCTACTATACTACTAATACTTCGGTTCGGGGTTTTATGGATCAAACTCTTCACTATGCTAATTCTATCCAAAACACACAATATGGAGCTTTGCTGCTTTTATTCGAAAGTGAGATTCCATTCGGGTGAATGATTTGCATTTAAAATATAAATTAATGTTTTTTTTTAGGGTGTAGTAGGTATATTGTTGTATAGTGTATGCGAAGCTATTTGCATTAACAAATAAAATAAATATGTATAACAATTTTAAAATTTTAGACCTGATTCTCATGCAATTGGCCAAACTCTAATAATGGACGAGAGGAGATTATTTGACGATGAACCAGTTGTTTTAATTCCAAGATAAATGCGGTCGCATAAAAATGTCGTAGGAGTTGAAATATGAGATTTTGGGAATATTTAGGTATTTTTTTTATTTAATTAATTAAAAAAAAAGTGAAACAATCTATTTTCTGTGGATTTTATTTGTGTGAGAGGGTTTGGAATTGAAATTCAAAAATTACCTTGATCTTTGCAAGTTTTTGAAGACCGGTAGTCGTGAGGTCTTCATGAAGAAAAGTTGTCTCTAATGATTTGATTGCATATTTTTAACGAAGGGACCTTGTTTTTTCAAGGATTTAGCATTGGTTAAAAAAAGGAAAGATGGGGCTTGTGACAAGGGGTTTCAATTAAAAGAAACAACACGAAAGTAAAATTAAGGAATTATCAAATTTGAATATTAATCTTCAACAAAATTGTTAAAAAGTAAAAAACAATTGCTATGTTTTTGAATCGTAGGATACGTTTTCCAACCATAATTTCCTTTCTTTTATATTTGAATCACACGTATTGTAAAAGAAGTGTCAGTAATGAGCGGCAGTATGGTTTTCGTAGCAACTGGTCCACTTTTGATCTCATGGTTTATCTTACAGAGGTTAGGTTAGGTTAACGTGGCTGCGGATTTAGAATCCACACACTTAGGCCAAAAGAAAAGGCCCATTGTGATACCACATGAATCTAGAGAATTACTTCTTACTAGTCGAACCATATTGAGCTTTTTATAAAGCGAAGAAGATATTTGATATCCTTTTTAGCTAGTTCTCTGGGATTATCAAAAGAGTAGTCTCCCAGATGAAGTCTGCGTCTTAGTGAAAGAGCAGGGCAAGCGCAGAGAAGGTGAGAGATTGTTTCCTCTTCTTCCTCGTCCATACAGCTCCTGCAGAAGTCATTTGAGGCTACACCAAGTCGTATTGCGTGCCTGCCTATAAGACAGTGTCCCGTAAGGACACCTATTAGGGAGCTAATATAAAGTCTGCTTTGAGATAACAAGTCTTTCAGAACAGTGGAACAAATCTTGACATCGTTTTGGAGAAGGTACGATTATTGCACTTGATATTTCAAAGGCATTTGATAGAGTTTGGCATCAAGCATTTGGTATTGATGAATATCTTCTTCGTGGGTTAGTAATTTAATTACTTTTCGAACCGTTCAATTCAACTAGTATCGGGTGATTTTTTAAGAGCTTGAGAACTTTTAAAAAAAAAAACGCATAAAATTTGCAAAATCTCATCGATTCTTTATTTGAAACGTTAGATTGGTCCATGACAGATAATTTCATTTAAATGTTGGCCGCGGCTGCGTCTTAGGTGGTCCATTCGGAAAGTCCAATTTTGGGTAACTTTTTCGAGCATTTCGGCCGGAATAGCCCGAATTTCTTCGGAAATGTTGTCTTCCAAAGCTGGAATAGTTGCTGGCTTATTTGTGTAGACTTTAGACTTGACGTAGCCCCACAAAAAATAGTCTAAAGGCGTCAAATCGCATGATCTTGGTGGCCAACTTACCGGTCCATTCCTTGAGATGAATTGTTCTCCGAAGTTTTCCCTCAAAATGGCCATAGAATCGCGAGCTGTGTGGCATGTAGCGCCATCTTGTTGAAACCACATGTCAACCAAGTTCAGTTCTTCCATTTTTGGCAACAAAAAGTTTGTTAGCATTGAACGATAGCGATCGCCATTCACCGTAACGTTGCGTCCAACAGCATCTTTGAAAAAATACGGTCCAATGATTCCACCAGCGTACAAACCACACCAAACAGTGCATTTTTCGGGATGCATGGGCAGTTCTTGAACGGCTTCTGGTTGCTCTTCACTCCAAATGCGGCAATTTTGCTTATTTATGTAGCCATTCAACCAGAAATGAGCCTCATCGCTGAACAAAATTTGTCGATAAACACATTTCGAACCGAACACTGATTTTGGTAATAAAATTCAATGATTTGCAAGCGTTGCTCGTTAGTAAGTCTATTCATGATGAAATGTCAAAGCATACTGAGCATCTTTCTCTTTGACACCATGTCTGAAATCCCGCGTGATCTGTCAAATACTAATGCATGAAAATCCTAACCTCAAAAAAATCACCCATTATTAGACGGGTTCAAATCTGAAACCCACAGGGTTCCGTTTTGTCTCCGACACTCTTCCTTATTTTTATAAATGATCTTTTGTCTGAAACTTCTAACCCACTAAATTGTTTCGCTGATAAGAGTACCCTCAGCTTTTCATATTCGTTTTTAGATTCTTATCCTTATTCTCCGGATGTGGACTGCCAACGGCAGCATATGATAAGCTCATTAAATTCTGATATTGACAGCATTGTCAAAAAAGCAGAATAAAAAATCGTGGAGAATTTAATACTTCGAACACTCAATGCTGTTTACTATCGGAAAAGCGTAGCCCTCCCCCAATTCCACTATTCATGGGTGGTACTTGCATCGAGGAGATTGAACAGCTTCCAGTTCTAGGTATGTGCATCACAAACTACTTGTTGTGGAGTGATCACTTGTTTGACATCGCCAAAAATGCTGCTAAGTGTTTAGGATTTCTCCGACGATGCAAGAAGTTCTTTAGCCCTTTTGATCTGGCTATAATTTATAAAGCTTTTATTCGTCCAAAACTCGAGTATAATTCTCATATTTGGGCTGGTGCCCCAATAACGTACTTGAGTCTTTTGGATACAATTGAAAAGAGAGCTCTAAAAATGATACGAGATCGTTCTTTTACCGAGAAATTTGCTTCTCTTGAACATCGCCGCAAGGTCTCGTGCCTATCATTGTTATATCGTTATTTTTATAAACAATGCTTTAGTAAAATAACCAGTTGTATTCCTCCCCTTTAACAAATCAACCGTAATACCCGTGTTTCTAGGAATGCCCATTAGTTTACTCTTGATTCAAATTTCGGACGAACTGTTAAGTACAGGGTTTCTCTTCTAAGCCGCACTACACGAATGTGGAACGCTTTACTAGGCTCAACATTTTCCACAGCATCAATTTTTAAAATTTCAAAACATCAATTTAAAAATATTTGTAAAAGTGGACGGATAATAGAGACTGGCCGGATACTACACCTACTCTACCTAATCTAAACCATGTCCATTATCAAATGCAATAGTGCTTAGGATATGATTTAGAACAGCAATAATGGGGCTAATGCACCAAACCCTATTTCTTTGGCCAATGACTAAAATGTTATCCTCTATCTCCTACTTAAATAATATGAATTCTTAATACTGCACCCATGTTAAATTAAAATATCTAACATTTTGCAATTCAGAGGAGGAAAATAAGAAAGTTGACAAATTCAACGAAACGTAAAAAGCTTGATTTTGAGTCTTTTCAAATGTGAGTAAAATTTACTGAATTAGCTTATGTTCAATATCCTGTCTGGCCAGTTATTTAAACATTTTAAGGAATCTGGACACAATGGGTAATCCTATAAATTTAAGTATTTTGTGGCGCATTTTAAATAAATGTGGGTAAGAAAATATTGAGGACAAACAAGCCTTATATCTCCAACGTCCTATCCTTTGTAAATATGATGTTTGTAAAATTTTATACGGAAATTTTAATTATTATTATTAATTTAAAAAAAATATAATTTTAATTAGTTAAATTATTTTATTTAAAAAAAGCTGGGTATTGGTAAATTTACTTACGTAGGCTTTTTTCTTTTCTTTGCCTGAACTGTCAAACTCAATATTGTGTTTCTTTTTCTATTCAAAGCATCTAATTCTTTTACTTTTTTCGTTTAGAGTATGACTTTTGATCAACCAGTTCGGAAAAAATATACCGAGCGTGTTCAGCAGAAAGCATTCCACATTCGCAAAGTACGGCAAAAGAATGAAATTGTGTATTTAAAATTACTGCCGGAATTCGGCTATAGAGCATACTAATGAGTCGAATTCCTGGAAGCGCTGTTACGATTAAATTGCTTAAAAGGATGAATGGAATAGGCTGTTTCACTACAAACTTATTCGGAAAATAACGACGAACGGGTGAGACAAGAGCCTTTACGACTGCTTGTCAACAATTATTTTGAACGCTCATCTTTGAATACTGTCCAAGTGACTTAAGTGAATTACTTGAGAAGCAGCCCAGAGATGGTACCCTCATTTTCATGTGAAATGGATTTGAAAATCTGTATTTTGTGTCGCAAATACTGTTTCAAACTCTATATTGCGATTTTCGGACTACATACACATTTTGATACAACTCTTACAATTCACAATTGCATCCTCTTCGCAAATAAGACCAAATATACAAGAATTTTTCTCTACAAAGTGCCAAGTATGAGTCGTCTTTTTTACTAATCGTCCAAATAGAGTAGGACTGGTAAAATCAGCCTTTTGTATATCGTTCACTTTGTCTTCTGAGAAAGAAGATTTGAATACATTTCTTAAGTAATGCCCTCATTATTAGTAGCTAAGCTAACGTTTTCTAAAGTTCGAATGTAAAAGCGAATTTCTTTTTTGATAGTATTATCGTTAGCGAGCTTAGCCATTCGCTTCAAATATCAATGGTGCCAACATTATTTCATTGAAAAAAACACAAATGAAACGTCAAATATTGACTTTCTTAATTACATCTTCTGATTTAATTATAAAAGAAACAATGATAATGATAAGCAGCGTTGATTTGTTTTTTGAAGATAACAGAAAGAGGGAAGAAAGGATAAAGATCTAAACATCTAAAAGATCTGCCTGGGTCCCAGTTTGTGTTTGCAACAACTTAAATAGCTCAGAATCAATTGCATTGGAATTGTTGGTCTGTTCCGACTTGGCAAGGAACTTTGTTATGCAGATGATTATTTTGGCTTGGTCGCCCTCCGTTGCACTTGGCATCAATGAGTTTTGTTCAAAAGATCCTTCAACCTGTTCACATGCCTCAAGGTTGATACTTATATCTTGTTGAAGTTTTTCAGAATTAGTCGTCACATCGGTTGAAAGTAAATCCTGTGAATGTGTGCCAAAGCGATATCCTTGTGGATTAACTGCCTGGCTCAAACTAAGAAGTCTGTCTACAGCTTGCTCCAAAGATTACAAAGACGCCTGGCAGTATGGTTCTCCACCAGTAGCTGTGGAATTTTTTTTTATTTTGAGCATTTTTTTGTTAGAGTTTTACATTGTAGTACAGTACAACCAAATCTATTTGCAAATAAATAAGGGAAACTAAAATTTTTTATCAACATACCTTATGTCAATATTTTCCTTCACGAAACGGAGGTCCAAAAGTGTTCAGTTCCTTGCAAAACTCTGCCAATAATCTTTTTGGTTCCTGGCGTTAGTCATATCGGGATTCGTTTCCATCAATTGCACCAGCCTAGCAAATTGATTTTCATTTGTACTTGAAAATATAATTTTTCATTTGCAAATACCTTTTTCTTTTATCAAACAAACGGAAAACCCTGAATTCGCTAGGGTTATCATATCACTGAATATTTTGTTTCGATAGAATTTCGCTAATGATAATTTAGTGATTACCAAGTTCGATAATGTTTTGACATTTGAAGCGAATTTAATTTAAGCGAATCGATACTCATAATACAAATTTTTCGGAATTCTCAAGTTTTTAAGCTCGCTTTGCTACTCATAATGAGAACCTAAAACCGAAGAAACAGCAATTCGACTAAGTTGTCATTCGTGGAATTGATATTTGTTCCGAGCTAAGTGAAGTCCTTGACTAGCTTGACAGTCACTCATATTTACATATATTACGTTGATACATTACAATTATTATAAGTTGCTTTCTTTTGGTTCGAAACGAATCCGCATTAAACTTTTTTGTATCATAGCTTCTTAGAAATGTATAAAAACTTGACAGACAAAATACGATGAAGTATTTTCTGACACTCCTCATTTTGAAAGTTAAGTTAGGTCACAAATGTGAAAACTAAACTCCTATCATTGTCATAATTTAATGATTTTCTTCTTCTTAATATATATATTTATATGGTCGTAAATGGACACGACTGCTTTTACCCAGCACTTGCTTATAAGGATGTTAATAGCTCTAAATATCTCCGGGCATAAACTCGTTGACTCTACCATTTACCCTACTTAGGCATTTTTATATACACATATGTACATACATATGTATGTACATTTTTATGATTTAGATCCAAAACTCGATCTATCATCAACTTGTTTTAGATAAGCATATACATACATATATGTAGGTATCGATGTAACTTACTTTTCGATAATCTTGCACCTGAGATGACCACTTGCAGGCCCCATAGCTGGCAATGTTGTTCCAAATTCCCCCTGGCTGATTCTTGGGGACTCAATTTGCGCTACCGACGAATGCGGCGATGGTAGCGACGCACGGTGGCGGTGGTGAGTACAACCGAGGAGGAGACGACTGACTTTCCGTTCATTAAACCCGATTTTCTTTCTTTTTCTCTTCTTCTATCTATGTTTGCCTTGTGTTTGCTGTTTTGTGAGTCTTTTCTTCTTCTGTGTTGTGCCTATTCTCTACACGCTACACGCCTTGTGCCTTCTTTTTGCAGCAGAAGTAGCGGCAGAGCAGCACACTACACACTACACACTGCTACTTCTTCTTCTTCTTAGCTGTTCTGCTTTTTCCCTCCTTCAATTCTTGGCGTATTATATTTTGCTTGTCTTTTTTTATTTAATGGTAGATGCATTTTGTGCTGCTAGAAGCCGAAGCTGAAGCCGGCCTGATCGACTTGGGACCTGGGACAGGGACGGACGATGGATGGCACACGAAACGAAACGGCTTTAACCTAACAGCACCACCTCACCACTAGGGGGGGGTTATTTCGAGTGTATATTTCTGAACTACTCCACCCCATGTCCTACACTTTTTCTTCTTCTTCGGCTAAAGGCAAGAGAGTCTCCATAGTTTGCTGCGTTTGGCTTTTTTGTTTTTGCACATACGTACTAAGTAGCTTGAATAAAATTTATGCTAACTTGCTTAATGCCATTTAGAATTTTTTCCTCGTTCTTTTTGTATTTTTCTGCCTTGTGATTTTATGTACTCCATGCGTTTTTCAGGTTTCCCCCCCGATAGATAGGGTGGAAAAGGGGGAAGGGACTGAAGGATTAGACAGAATAGCCAATAAAATGTGAGAGTCAATGTTTAGATACAAAATAAGTTGAATGTATTTTTTTTTTTTTTTCTATTTCGAATTTATTTTCGTGTACGGTTGCTAATTTGCTTTGGTGTTGTGTTTTTTAAATTTGTTTCAATTTCAATGATGGTTCGTTTACTTGGTGTTTTTTAGTCATCATCATAATATTTTCTTGTTTTTATTTTGTAAGTACCTAATTTTGTTTTTAAGAACATAGCTAGATACATTTTTAATGAAGGTATATTTATATCTGATGGTTTGGTTCTTCTTAGATAAAAAAGATATAGAGTTGGAATAGATAGGTGGGTAGGTATTTATAACAATTACAAAATTGATGATGCACAAATCTAGGGACATGAGATTTTTATATCGTTTGGGCAAAAATTGTCAGTTTGAGTCCATAAATAGGTTAGAAAAATAAAAACATTTTTTTTTTTTAATAGACAAATATGAAGGTTCTCCGATTGGATGCTTTTGGCATTGCCGCAAAACCTGATAAATGCCTATCTATTTTTCTATTTTTATAAACCAAAAGTTTTAAGGGTTTTTTATAAATTAAATATCATCTTATAAGTACTTTTCTGTTAACCCATTCACAGCAAAATGTTTTCAAATCAAAAAATATAAAGGTTATGTTTTTATTTTAAGAAGTCTACTTACTTAAGGTGGGGCTACAGTCCTGTGTGAACTAGGGCCTCACCCAACAAACTTCTCCATCTAGCTCGGTCCCTAGCTAGATTTCGCCAGTTGCGCACTCAAAGTTGGGTGAGGTCACTTACCACTTGTGCGCGCAACCTGATCCGCGGCCTTACTCTACTGCGCTGTCCTGTGGGTGTGGATTCGAAGAATTTCCGGGCCGGAGCATTGGTTTCCATGCGCTCTACGTGACCCAGTCGTTGGACTTTTTCCTTCTGGCTAAGTCCATGTCGCTGTACAGCCCGTATAACTCGTCGTTCCATCTTCTCCTCCACTCACCTTCGATGCATACGGGACCTTAGATCACGCGAAGAAGTTTTCTCTCGAAACGACCCAAGGTGCTTTCATCCGCTTTTGTTATAGTCCATGCTTCTGCACCGTATAGTAGGACGGGGACGAAGAGAGGTTCTTATATAGCGACACTTTGGTCGCTCGAGAGAGGGCTTTACTACTCAATTGTTTTCTTAGCCCAAAGAAAGAGTAATTCTTCGTTTAATCTCAGCACTGGTGTTGTTTTCAGTGTTCATATCGGAGCCGAGGTAGATAAAGTCCTTAAATACCTCAAAGTAACGTCTGTCGATGGTGACGTTTTGACCGAGACGTGCGTCGGTGTTGTAGGTCCTTGATGATAGCATGTCCATTGTTTTGCCTCATTAACCATTAAACCCATTTGTTGTCGCCTCTGCCTCAATACTTACAAAAGCCCCATTGACATCACGCTGAGTTCCTCCAATTATTTCAATTTCATCAGTATATGCTAGTAATTGGACACACTTTTGAAAAATAGTGCCTCTAGTTCTGACGTGGGGCTCTGTACTATTCCGGGGGTTTTTGGTTCTGTTTATGTTAAATGAAACATTTTGAAACTCTACGCAGAGTGCTACACGTGCGTCGCATTGCTTGCAAGTCTATCTCATTCGGTTGTGACATTGACGACAGCGGAGTTTTTTTTAGCTTTAAGCCTATTACGCTGCTGATGCGAAACGAAATTTCCCATACAAAAATGACATGACGAAATCATAAACGATAAATTTCGCTGTGCTTTTCGGTTTTCAGTACGCTGCTGAACGACGAAATGTGTCATTTTAGTGGATAGCTGTACTAGATTTCTTAGTACAATTCTAGTACTAGTACGCTGCTGATGCGAAACGAAATTTTTCGGTGGTCTCCACTGCTTGTCTTCATCACTTGTTGCACATCACCAATAACATCCTGAGTTTCCGATTCAGAAATGCAATGTTGGAACACATTAGACAAATCCATTTTATTTTAAATTTTAAATCAAATATAAATCAAAGTCAAAACACCGAAAGTCACGAGTAAACAATTTTTTTTTTTCAATAAAAAAATTAAACGTCAAAATTTCGCAAGCAATTAATGTGCTGGGTAATTAAATTGAGAACGAAAAGAGTGGAGAATTGTACTAAGAAATCTAGTACAGCTCTCCACTAAAATGTCACATTTCGTCGTTCAGCAGCGTACGAAAAGCACAGCGAAATTTTTCGTTTATGATTTCGTCATGTCATTTTTGTATGGGAAATTTCGTTTCGCATCAGCAGCGTACTAGGCTTCAATTTAATTGCCCGGCATATTAATTGCTTGCGAAATTTTGACGTTTAATTTATTTATTGAAAAAAATTGTTTACAAATTAAAATTGAAAAAAATTGTTTACTCGACAAGCAGTGAACTTCAACTTCCAGACAGAACTCTCCACAAATATTTATCCGCTGTGGTTTTCGTTTTCATTTCGCTCTGATCTTGGAGACCGCCGAAAAAATTCGTTTCACTTCAGCTACGTACTAGGCTTTAAGCATCGAAAAATTGTTTTCACTAGTAATTGTTAGAGAAGGGTACCTTCAAAAATTCCGGCCAACCCTCACATCACTAATGTAATTCCATTACACAAAATGTATTTTATTGACATTTTTTTGGTTCTAGTCTCACGTAGAGTCCCCATATCTCAAAAACCTCTTTATTTTAGCAAAACAAGCAGATCCTTGTGACGTAAACAAAATCATCAAAAAATACAATACAATCAACCACAAACTGGAAAAATGTTTTGTTAAGAAGGTTTGCTAGAGACCTTGTTTTTTGCAATGTTATCGGTGAGAACAAAATTATTTTTATTAGCAAGGTAGACTCTTGAATCTGTTTCGGGACATATTGTTAGCAACAATTGTAACACGGGTGTCTTCATTTATTTGCCAGTATACATATATTTTCTTGGCAAAACACCCAAAAAAGACTTAAATCGTCTCTGAAGAATTGAAAAAATTGTGGACATTAGACTGTGCTGCATAAACACGATACTATTTAACAATCAAATTTATTTCTTTTTCATCAAATAAAGTTTCAAATATTTCAAGTACCAAATACCCACCCAATGTAGTTACCAAGTATACATTTGTCCCAAAAAATACTGCTTTTTGAATTTCAATTGCGCCTGATTTCTTCGACTATTTTGAAAAATGTTCAAGTTTTGAGGCGTGCATACTGTGCGCACCGTAGCTCTTAAAGTGGGAAATGGTCTTCACTGTCACTACGCAAAAGCACATTTTGCGTCGCACAAAACTGGTTAACATGAAGCAAAAGAAGGCTTAACGGCCTTTTATTTTGTATAATTTGAATGTGTTCCCTAATTTGTCCAAATGACTGTGAATGTAATGAACTTAACGTTCATATTACACCTGAGCCCGTTGAAAATGTTTCTTCTTATCTTGACCACAAGTAAAGAAGTCAGCAACAAACCATCAGAAGAAGAAGCATCGCCATCGAAGTAATGAACGAAGTGGCAGTGCAGCCGTGTATAAAAAGTTGTACATCAGTGAAAAAAAAAAATATGAAAGACTTAAGTTTCCTAATGAACATATAACACAGGATAAGTCTTCTTAGAATAGGATGGAACTACATATTTTTGTATTGTTAGTTAACCATCAGACATAAGACAATATTATAAATTAGGTTTTATTCATTCAAATTTAACTTTAATTTATTATTCAAAAATTATTCAAAATTTAACTTTAAAGGTTCAGATGAAAGAATGTATGTATGTATGGCAGAAAGCAAATGAAGAATTTACTCACAAGCATACTCAAGCTACTGTAAAGCATGGCGGTTGGTTGGTCAAGGTGTGACGATCTGTTGCAAGTTCTGGTGTTCGGAACTAACATTTTGTGGAATATACTCAGTTTACTGTAAAGCATGGCGGTTGGTTGGTCAAGGTATGACGATCTGTTGCAAGTTCTGGTGTTCGGAACTAACATTTTGTGGAACATAAAATGTATCAAATAGCTTACATCAATATTTTTAAACAACATTTGTGGTTCAGTGCCAGTAAACTCGGAATACAAGACAATTTCATCTTCTACCAGGACAACTACCCAAAGCCCACATCTTGTACGGCAAGGTCCTGGTTATTTTATAACTGCTCTTAGGTGTCTTAATCACAGAAAAAGGCAACTGACCTAAATGCAATCGAACATATATAAGATGAACTGGGACGTCGAGTTGCTCAAAAGAACTTAAGAAAAATTGAGGACTTTAAGACAGGCCTTCAAGAAAAATGACAAAAAAAGTCCTGAAGTATGTTAAGAACTTGTCTCTTCAATACTTTGGCGCCTTGAGGAAGCCATTAAATGGAAAGGATACACAACAAAGAACTAAATATTAAGTGTCCGATTTATGTGTGAGGTGTTAAATTATGAAGTTGCTTTTGTTTTTAATATAAATTTACTGTTTAATGGCTTAAATTGTAATTTTAGCTTATTTAAAATAAAAACGTGTTTAAATTTCATATAAAATGGTTATAAAGTACATGTGAGAAACATGCAAAGCAACTAGACGTGTTTCTTTTGTCATCCGATTGTTTCCTTTCTTTTTAATTTAAACTCACAGTTTAAGTGCACAAAGCACATCACTTTGCCATAAGTTTGCATTTGCATCTCATTTTATCTCTTCGAAGTTGATCTCTTGTTTTAATATAATATTAAATCATTAGTTTTCATTTTCTGTGTACTTTTTATCGCGATCTAAATATGCCTCCAAAAAAACAATAAGCGATACCGTGTGCAACAACAAGAAAGTGATGGTGATTCCTCTCCGAGAGATAAAAGTGCAAGCAATTCAAATAGCATTGCTGCTATACTCGACGGCGACTATAAATGCAGTATCGGTACTATATATATGCCACCTAGAGTTGCAAGTTCTGGTCTAATAACAATGATAATAGAAGAAATGTGTTATCGAGTACCAAAATTAATCATTTGCGGAGATTTAAATATTAATCTCCTTCAACCCTCCTCTAATTGTTTTAAGACTTCAATGAATTCTCTGGGGCTCTCTTTTGTGAATAATATTGAGCCAACACATTTTAAGCCTGACTGTGTCCCTTCCCTTCTTGATGTTTTCCTTGTAAGCGATGTTAGTCTTGTTAAATGTTCTAGTCAGTTATCCGTCCCAGTGTTTTCATATCATGATCTGGTTTTTGCAACTTTTGATTTATATCTTGAAAATGAATCTCCGCAATACTTCGAGTATCGTGATTTTCGTAACATAAATGTCGAATCTTTATTTAGTGATTGCTCATCTATTGACTTGTACCAAATTTTTGCAACATCAAACGTTGATTATCAAATTGAATGTCTTACTGTTGCAATTACTTATCTTTTTAATAAACATGTTCCCAAATTAGATCGCGTAGTTGTCCCTGGCTTTCTCTTGAGATCATTAATGCTATGAAAACAAGAGACGTTTCATACCGACGTTGGAAACGATTTGGTTGCCTAGAAATGCTTCGGCAATTCAAAACATCTCGGATCCTTGTAACTAAATTAGTAAAATCAGCTAAATACAATTTTTATAACAACAGGTTCAACTCAAATCGTTCCTCTAAGTATTTTTGGAAAGAAGTCAAGAGTATTGGTTTAAGAGGAGATTCTTCTATTTCCGATGACAACATTGATTTAGAGGAGTTGAATCGAAAGTTCTCTACTCCCCCAACCCAATTCCATACTGGGCAATCTGGTGTTTCGGAAAACAATAGAGTCGATGCTTTTTCTGTTTGTATAGTAGATGAATATCAAGTAGGTAAATCAATATTTTCTATTAAATCCAAATCGACTGGACTTGACAACATACACCCAGACTTTTTAAAAATCCTTCTTCCTTTCATACTTCCTCACATAACCCACATTTTCAACACCATCATAATGACCTCCACCTATCCCACCTCCTGGAAAAAATCTAAAGTTATACCCATCCCTAAACGAGGAAAGAAAATGGAATACAGACCAATAGCTATCCTTCTTTTTTTATCTAAGGCTTTTGAAACTATCTTAAGTAACCAGATCAAAAATTATATTGAAGATACACGTCTTCTCAACCCTCTCCAATCGGGATTTAGATCTGGATACAGCTGCATCTCAGCCCTTTTGAAAGTTTCTGAAGATATAAGACAAGATTTAGACTATAATTATACAACTGTGATAACCCTACTTGACTTTTCCAAAGCATTTGATTGCGTTAACTCTAGCCTTCTCTGTGATAAACTGACGACTTATTTCAATTTTTCTGACACAACCAAAAATCTTATTTATTCGTACTTGACTAATCGCATGCAAGCTGTATCGTGTAACGGTAAAATGTCTTCGTTTCTTCCTGTCAATATAGGTGTTCCTCAAGGATCTATCCTTGGTCCTTTACTGTTTTCTATGTTTATTAATGATTTGCCATCTGTTTTATCTTACTGCCAGTTTCACATCTACGCTGATGATGTACAATTATATATAAGCTTTCCTATCGGTATGATTGAAGATGCGATAGAAAAAATGAACATTGATTTATGCTCAATATTCGATTGGTCAACTCGGAATGAACTTGTACTTAATCCAGAAAAAACAAAAGCTATTCCAATATGTAAAAATAAACCCCACCTTGAAAATTTTCCATCCCTTTACTTAAACGCCTGCCAAATCGAATATGTCAATAATGCTAAAAACCTAGGTATTACTTTCAACAGTAGGCTAACGTGGGACACCCATATCGATACTGTTATCTCCAAAATGTATGCTTCACTCAGGACTATCTGTTACTAGATCAATTCTGCCTACTCAAGTTAAATTAAAGCTAGTTAAATCACTTATCACACCAATAGTAACGTATGGGTGTGAGATATTTGCAGATCCTGACTCCAACTCGCTTCGTAAGCTAAAGGTAGCATTCAATGCCATTGCTCGGTTTGTTTTCAACCTCCGAAGATACGATCACGTTTCGTCTCAGGCTCGTCAACTTTTAAATTGCAACTTGGAAGCTTTTTTTAAATATCGGTGTTGTTGCTTCTCTTCAAACTAATTTTTAACAAGACTCCAAATTATTTGTTTAATAAGCTTGATTTTTGCTTTTCAAATCGTTTTACCTTGTTGCGCTCCCCCAGGTTTACCTGTTTGACATCACGGAGGCAAATTTTCGTTTATGCTGTCAGACTGTGGAATAATCTTCCCAGTCACATGAGGTCTGGAATCGAACATAGAAGGTTTCATCAACTTTGTTTTGAATATTTCTCAAATTTGAACTGAGGTAACTTTCTGTAATTAGGTAACTTTTTTGTAATTATTGTAATTTCTTCTTCTTGCGACTTTAGTTTTAATTTTGTTTTTAATTGATTGTTATTTAATAAATTATTAATAGTTTGCTACAATTGTTTTAAACATAGTGTTTGCATACTTGCATTATCCTTAATAAATATTGTTTTATATCCTGTACTATTTATAAGTCAATCTTGATGTACAGCTGTTTTTTTAATCAATAAATATCAAATAAATATCAAAAATAAAGTTTTGAACTCTCCATACATTTTCTTGGAGAAAATGCATGGCGGAAATTTATACTTAATAAGTCCGATTAGTCGTGGGATCCACTGTATATGTTTACAGATGGTGCCAGCTTTTTTATTTGCTCAATTATTTTCGTAAACCTTCTTGAGGATACTAAATTTCAAGTTTTCTTTGAGCAATGTAAGATGCTTACCTTCGGTCCAATCACATATTTATTTTTTGAAGCTTCCAAAAAAAGCTTTCCCATAAAAGACAAATGATTCTTTCGAAATTTCACTTCGTATATCAGTTTTTATGTCAAGAAAGACCTGGTTATACAGGTGCTACCTATAATCATCTAAAAAACGCTCCCACATGAATATTCAAAACTAAAAAAATCACCCACCAAAGTCCATTGCTGTTCGATCAGGGCAATTGCGTGTCGTCAATAGGTACTGATATTTACTTTTCTTCTTTTTTATTACCTGGTTTCTATATCGAGATGAGCAGATGGAAACAAAAATTAGTGTTTGATGTTTTGAAACATTCTGATAATTTTTTTTGTCTGTGTCTCTTTTTTTTCGAAAATTATTTAGAAAAAATGAAAAAAAAATCTATCTCAAAACTAGAAAATTTTGCAGATTTTTGTATCTTTTTTCTCTTCAATGTTTCTTCGACACAGGAACATTTATATTGATTAATTAGTTAGCAATTGATTAGGATGAAATGGTTTTTGGCTGATGGCCGGCCGGCCGGTGGGTGAGAGCATAAGTTTAAGTGGTTTAATTATTTAAATTGATTTCATTTTTGGGATGGACCAACTGACCGACCGACCAAAACAACAAGCAACCAAAAAAAAAAAATACAGAAAAAAAGAGAAAAAGGTTGACTCTGGGCCATCAGACATTTTCAGAGATGTTTGATTCGATCAATATTGAGGAATGAATGAGGAAGGAAGTAACCGAATCGAATATGAAGTACCTTTTACATAAATATTGAGTTGAGTAGAGTATATGTTTTTTATTCTGTATTTTTGCTTGTTTTTTTAATTTTTTAAATGGGAATTCTTTCTTTATTCATGAAGTAGGTAGAAGGAAACTCCTGAAAACGTGAACATTTTGTGTAAACAGAAAAAAAGACGAAGACGATGATGAGGTTTCTGCTTGCAAGTTCATTTCCAAGTATTACTATACCTATAACTAGGTACCTACCCCGGACATCACTATGGACAGAGGTTTTTAAATATGTAATAAAGAGATTTATCTCGAATTAAAATATTTTATTTTCTTATTCAGCTCTGTTTGATTTTTGGTCTCTCTATAAAAAGCAAATAACAAATTCTGACTAAAATTTGAAATAAAATAATGTCTGCTGTAGGTTTTGTCGTCGTAAGGAATTTTGAAAGCAAATGAATGCAAATAGGCTTAGTATAGAAGAGATTAAGTATTTAATGCTGTAAAATTACAAATTCCTACATAACATACCTAGTATGACTTCATAAAAAGAGATTTATGTGAAAATTGATATCTATTCATAAAGTTCTAAGATATTTCTTGGTATTTCCAAAAGAAACATATCTGAATATTGTATTTTCAAATTATTTTAGATATCTGTATGTTTTACCTTTATTTTTAAAATCCATTTATGTATAGTGTTTTTTTTTTGGGTTTAGTAGAGTAGAGACCTTATGTGAATAACATAAATTGAGTATTCATACATAATAAAGGAGTATTTTTATGTTTTCCCAAAAGAATTGTGATTGATTTCCTGCAGTTCATTGATTCATTGAATATTCAAAAAACAACAAGTGCACAAAATACACACAATACACATTTAGAAAGTTTAGTGGAATTGGAAATAAGTTTGATTATTAAATTAATATTATGTATAACTTATGATTTGACTATTCAAAAATTGTGTATTATGTAAAATCAGAATTATCTTTAATGAGAAAAAAACAAACTATGAAGTTAAGTGGATTTTTGTTGTTTATATTAAAATCATATTCATTGTAGAGTGATTGCGTGATTGAAAAGTTTAATTGTTCATTTTTCTAATAGGATATCATTGGTTTCGTGTATATAAATAAAATGGAAGCTTTAAGCAAACGTTGATATGCATTGTGACTATGAAGCATTAATTTCACTTTAGCTGGGGGCATTTCTTGTAATTTTTCGAATAAAATGTAGAATTACGTTTTAGTTCATCTGCTCACAACTTAAACATTTGTTATTGTTCTTCTTTTTTAAAGTATATTTAAGGTTTTTTGTTTCGATTAATAATTGAAAGAGTAGTACCCGTGGCGTGATGATTAGTGCGTAGGACTTTCTAATGGTAGAGGTCTTGCTTCTGCTCCTTGTGAGGAATTGACAAATCCACCAGGAGTGTTTCATGAAAAGTGCTATCTCAAATCAGCCGTTCGGATGGATTCGGCTTAAAACTGTAGGTCCCCCCATCCCTGATACCATCGCACACAAGAATGGTTGAGAGTTGTAAGTCACAAGGCCCTACTTCTCAATGGACTGTTGCGCCACCTAATTTATTTGTTTTAATAATTTCAAGCTTGAAAATGCTATTAAAAAATAGCCGTTTTTTTAAATATTTCAAAAACTTAATGTGTTTAGACGATGAATTCATTACAATAACAAGAATTACCGTTTTGCCTTTTTCTATTAGAACCCGTTTAATAATAAATGGTTCAGCGTTTCTTAAAAACGTATCTAAAACCGGTGAAGACTAACTAATCGTAATTAGTCGAAAACTTTGTAAAATGCCGAAAATAAACTAAATGTTTAAGATAAGGATTATTATTGGAAAATCTTCACAAATTAAAAAAAAAATGTATTAATAAATGTATCCAATCCTTAAAAAGTCTTGTATAGGTTGTTTTTTTTTGAGGAGCTTCAGAATTTTAAATAATAATAAAAGATAGACACATTTTTTGACTAAATTACTTATTATTATAATCAGGTAAATAATTGCATGGCACTAATATTTTAAATATGAATTCCGTCATATGTTCGCTGTGGCTACGAATTAAATCAGTTGTTCAACATAGCCCCATAAAAAGTTATAAAAAAGCGTTAAGTTGCACGAACGAAGGGCAATTTAAAAAAACGACTTTTGGAACATGTCACCAAATTGATTTGGTGGTTAAGTAAGCCCGCTGTATGACAAGTTTCGCCGTCTTGTCGAAAATCTACATATATATTTTTAGAAACAAGAAATCAGTCATCAGTTCGATAGACTGATTTCATTCTTTTAAAAAATCTTCTTATTTTTGTTTCATCCCTTTTCCTACATTAAAAACCTGGCAACTCTGAAAGTGAATTTAAATTTAAAACAAAAAAATAAGAACAACAAAAACATTTAAAACCATTTGGGGAAAATAAATGTAGGTCAAGAGGTAAATTATTTTGTTAAACACTTTTGATTTTATTGTTTCAACTTTCAAGAAGTGGTGTGGTGGCGATAGAAGTGAAGGGGTGCCAGTAGTTTTAGTACAGTAAACAAAAAAACCAAACTAAACCACACCATGCCATGGAAGCATTAACTGGAGACTATGGTGATGAATTAGACTTGACCACTCAGAGATGTGTCATCTCGTTAGAAAAACAAGAAGCAATGAGGTGTTAGATTTATGTTTATCTTGCTAAATGGAACCATCCAGGGCAGCGAGTAGAAGATTCTTAAATGTTAATTGTTCCACTACTAGGTGACGAAATTATGCAATGTTCTCTCATCTTCATCGTCGTTATCGTTATCGTCATCATCACCATCATCATCATTAGACATTATTTATATACAAGATGTGATTATAGACCGAACCTGTTTAATATTTCTTTTTTACTTCAAGCTCTTTGTCGCCATAGTGACAGTAATTAGTTAATGTCAGTATTTGATGTGTGGAAGTCTTTATTTCTTTTTCTTCTTCTTTTTTTTTTTTTTTGTTAAACAATATAATGAGATAAAAGCTTCCTGAAGTCAAGTCTCACCTGAGTTTCATGTTTTTATTCGATTATTGTGACACGGAAGTAAGTACATTATGTAGGATTTTGGACTATGACCAAACCAGCGAACTCTACCCTCGGAAGTCACTATAGGTATTCTTTTTTGGAATGAAGTGTAAACAACAAAAAAAAGCACACTGTTGGTGTTTCGTCAATGAAATGGACAATTTTTATTTTGTTTATATTGAAATATGTGACTGACAGAAAAAAGTTCACACCTCTGCGTAAAGTGATTTCGGAGGCTTGATTAAGCGATTTCACATTTCATTTATATCAACGAAGAACAGTTTTTTTTTAATTTTTGAAGTGAGACTACACTTATTGTTTCTTTTTGTTTTTCTTTAGTTTAATTTTTGTTTCTAAACAAGAAAACATATAGTTTACAATTTAAACCTTGTTGTGTGACACACATTTTGTCTGTGGAATTTTTGAATTTTCTTATAAACAATTAAAAAAAAATTCAAAAATAAGAACATTGCTGAGTATAGATAAAAGTAGGTAAAAATGAAACATTATTTGTTATACATACATATTTGCTAGACTTATAGCAAGGTTTTAAAACAAGGTATTTATGCCATTTGGAAAATAATGGAATGCAAATGTTGTGTTATAAATCGTTTTCGTCTAGCTTTATTTTTGTATAGTGTTTCATAAAAAAACAGGTGTTTGAATGATTTTAAAATTGTGTTAAGCGCATGTTATCTGTACTTGAAATAAAACCAATATGTGAAGCAGTATTTTAAACCTGACCTCGGATATTCTTTTGTTAAGATCTTAGTAATATTTAATCAGATTTAAAAAAAAAAACTTGCAAGGTGTTAAGAGCTTTTACTGCTAATTTGTTTATAAATCCAAAAATCTCTATTATCCTTAGTTCATTTCCTCTCCCATAATTTAGTTCCCCGACCCGAAGGCAATAAACTTTTTCACTTGTGCCAACATCTAGCCTTCTTCATTTCGGTTTCTATATCTTTGTTATATATTTAAGACAGTGTTTTCAAAGAGTGATCTTTTAAACCATGCAAATACGGTGATTGCGGAACGATAGGGGCCCTGTTTTTGGTGAAATGGTCAAGTCTTAGGAGGGTAAAAACTGACCTTTTTTGGTATCAATTGATTCATTTTTTTCTGAGGCTTGGTTTTGGTCTTTTAAAATGGTTTTTTACTGATGCCTGAGAAAATTCAAAATTCCAACTAGGTTAATAAGGTTTCGGAATGTCAATCAACGATCTTTGAATACTCTTAGATTCTGTTGACGGGTAGCTCAGTGTAGCAGTTGATGATGATGGCCGTCCAGTTTTGAAAATAAAGCTAAAAAAAACAGCCGTTTTTTAAGAAAACTTAATTTTATTATTAATTTTGTACTTTGCCATTTAATTTAGAAAACAAAATTTTTGAAATCAATGATATTCCATTTGTTAGCACTCTCGAGGAAGCTTATCTGTTATCTCTTTGCTAGGCAATTCGCCGCCAATTCAACGCTGCCAGTGAGTGTTATGACTTCGCCTGTCATTGAGCGCATTAGTGATTCTACAGGGCCAATATTTTCTCGCACTTCTACTATGGCCAGAGTCCTAAAAGATCTTAACATGCATAAATCCGCTGGTCCGGATGGTATCCCCGCTTTTGTTCTGAAGAGGTGTTCTTCAACGCTGGAAAATCCACTGCTTTAGCTTTTCCGTCTGTTCTACTCTCAGGTCTCGTTCCGAGCGGATGGAAAACTTCATTTGTTCAGCCCATCCCCAAAAAAGACGAATCTTCCTCACCCTTTAATTACCGACCGATTGCACTTATGTCCCTTCTTTCCAATGTCATGGAAACGCTGATTAATTATAAGCTCTTGAAATATCTCGAAGATCGAAAGCTTCTTGATGATCGACAGTACGTCTTCCACAGCAACTGGTCCACTGGATCATATCACCGAACAGTGGAGCAAATCTTTACATTGTTTTAGAGAAAGTATTGCACTTGATATTTCAAAACCATTTGATAGGGCTTGGCATCAGGGTCTTTTAGCGAAAATGCTTACTTTCGGTTTTCGGTTTTTTCGGTTTTCTTTGGATAAGTAATTACCTTTCGGATCGTTCAATACAAGTAGTATTGGATGGGTTCAAGTCTGAAAATCACAAAATAAATGCTGGTGTGCCCCAGGGTTCTGTTCTATCTCAAACACTTTTTCTCATTTTTATTAATGATCTCCTGTCTGCAACTTCTCATCCAATACATTGTTTCGCTGACGATCGTACTCTAATCTTTTCATATTTGTTTTCAGACCCACATCCCTCTTGACGGATATTTTTGCACCGTCAAAATATGATGAGTTCATTAAATTCCGAACTAAACAGCATTGTACAATGGGGAATAAAAAATCGCGTGGAATGTAATGCTTCGAAAACTCAATGCTATCTTGTGTCGTTAAAGCAAAGTATACCCCCCTTGCCATTGTCCATGGATGGCATCAATGAGATCGAACATCTCGATATTCTCGGTATGTCTGTCTTTTTTGGAACGATCACATACGCGATGTCGCCAAAAATACCGCAAGATGTTTTAGTTTCCTTAGGCGATGCAAGAAATGTTTCACCCCTTCTGATCTGGCTGTTATCTACAAAACGTCCATATACGTCCAAAGCTTGAGTATAGCTCCCATCTCTGAGCTGGTACTCCTGCAACTTACTTAAGCCTCTTGGGTAGTATTGAACGTAGAGCAATTAAATTGATTGGTGATATTTATGTTGATTTACTTCGCTTGGATATCATCGTAAGGTTTCTTGTCTAACCCTTTTTTACCGTTATTTTAACAGTTTATTCTCTAGAGAAATAGCCAGCTGCATTCCTCCCCTTAAAAAATTCAACCGTAATACTCGCGCTTCTAGGAATGCTCATGAGTATACCCTCGAGCCCAACTTTGGTGGTACTGTTAAATACAGAGATTCTTTTTTTAGCCGTAGTAAGCGGTGGAATGCCTTACTACGGTCTGTCGTTCCTAGTCAATCCAATATTCAGGAATTCAAAACCAATGTGCACCTTTCAAACCCTCTTTCCTTTTCCTATTTCGACTGTCATGGCAGAGGTCTTGGGTTCAATCCCTGCCTGTGGCATCTTAAAGTTTTTTCACGGATGCTGCCTCTTGCGAGGAATTGACAAATCCTCCAAGAGTAATTCTTGTCATGAAAAGTGATTTCTCAAATTAACCGTTCGGATTCGGCTTAGAACTGTAGGTCCCCTCCATCCCTGACAACATTACTCGCACACAGGAATAGTTAAGAGTTGTAAGTCACAAGAGTCAGTACCCGTGAAAAAAAAACCTTAGGTGACACAGGCAAGGATTAAACCCAAGACCTCTGGCATGACAGTAATTCGCCACCATCACGCCACGGGTACTACGGCTTATATCATTGATTTATCTTAAAAAATATTCGTTTTTATTAAGATCTTATTGGAAAACCCCATACTAGCTAAATCTCTTAGAAGACCCAAAAATTGTCGAATCGTAAATATTTTATGGAAATTAAAAAGAAAAAAAGATTCCAGTTGGCAACAAAAAAATAAAATCCTAAATGGCAACCTTGTCATTTCATCGTTTTTACGATTCAGCAGTTCATTGTTCTACAATTTATTTATTTTTTAAATATAGCAGAAACACACCCTGACATTCATTCCGTTTTCAATGATTTAATCTACCTACAATTTTTATTTGCAAATAACAAACAAAAATATATACATATACTTCTGTATATTTTTCGAAATTTTTTAATTGAACGTCACACTTGAATGCGTGAATATAAAAATGTGCGTTAATTATTTGTTTATTTTTGCTAACGTTTAATATTTTTATTTTTGCTGCTCTGCTTTGGAGGCAGTGTGTCGCTATTTGGCTGGTTCTGTTGCTGTTGCTGGTGCTTGTTCTGGTTCTGTTGCGCGACCGAGCGGTCATTGCACCATTGGACTGACTGTCAACATCCATCCATCTATCCAACAAAAACAACAACAACAACAACCTGTTCTGTGCAAATATTTAGCTGAATGTTGTTGCACCTCTTATACAAGTGAATGGAAATTATGGATAGATATTAAAAAATATATAACAAACAATAAAATAGCAAATAACAAACAAAAAATAAATAAAACTCAATAAATAATGTTATCAGTTCAATGCATTATAAATTGTGGTGCCTTTTGATAATAATTATACTCGTACTTAGATACGAACGAGCAGAGAGATAGATATGTCTCGACTATAAATTATAGCAAAACAACCCTTTTTTCAAAGCTGTCTCGTAACACAGATCAGAGTTTAAAGTTGCGCAATATGGTACTTGTTTTGTTGCAATTGCGTGAGCCAGCCCCCCTACCGAGGCAGTTCCACATGTTGTTAAATTCCAACAATGCAAGCAAGCAAAACAAAAAATGCCTACGTTGTACGTCGTAATAATTATGCGAAATCTTGCGCTTAATTGTCAAATTACACTTTAACTCCGCTTTACAATCACATTTTATTTTATCTTTTTGGCCTTGCATCCATCCATCTGGGTGGATACCCTCACATAATCTCAACCGATATAAAAGTAAAAAAAACTTTGTGCACCACCAACAAGTGCAACACGCAATATCACCAGTATTTCATTTTCAGTTCCAGTTCCAGTTCCAGTATATCCAAAAACAAAAACGACGACAACAACAAAGTATTTTGTATATTGCTAAATTCTTGAGTTTTATTTTCAATTTGGTGTGACCAAACTATTTCGAATATACAGGATTATCCATTTTGCGGTCTCAAAAGTAAATGTAAATAAAACGCATAAAATGACCACCACGCCAATTGTTCAAGCATCGATTCTTTTGAGGTAATTTTCGGCCACTTTTTGACACATTTGGGTAGCGATAACTTGACGAATGTTGGTTTTTAAGTGCTCAAGAGTTAAATGTTTATCTGCATAAACACTGTCTTTTGCGTAGCTCCACAAAAAAAAAAGGCCAGCGGTGTCAAATCGCATGATCTTGGTGGCTAGTTGATGCCGTAAGACAATCTAGAACGACGAGGAATCGACACATTCGGGTCTTCGGCAGCACTTTCATTTACAGCAGCGATATTTTCAGTAGAACGAGCAAAACACAGGCCTTACAATACCTGTAACAAATCCAGTCTCTTCAAATTTCTTCACAATTCTGCTAATCTCTTGCGTAGTTGGACGATTATGTAAACTTTAATCTCCTCTTCAAGTACGATATGTATGGCTGTGGCAGAATCACCATTTTTGTAGTAGGTTTTAACAATTTGTATGCGTTGTGCGATAGCTAAGCAATCCATTTTGGTAAATGTCAGACTGAACTGAAAAACAAAAAAATTGGTTTAAGAACTTAGTTTGACAGATGTCGAATTCCAGACCTATACTTTTAAAACCGCAAAATGGATAAACCGTTACAACATATTCTGGAACAAATATTTTAATTAGTGGACATACATATATGAATTAATCAGGTAAATGATAAATACCTCAATGCGTACATATTAATAATAATTTTCAAATTTCAGGACAAAGAAAAAAGAATTGAACATTTATTTGGAATGTAACAACTTTCAAATTTCTTACACAGTCGGTCACACTATCTCTGAAAATCTAATCTGCAATCCTTTTTTTCACATTTCATGCGTGTCCCAAAACTGCGAACACACTGAAGACCGAAGACATGTCAAACCGCACCAGCCTCAACGTTCAACCAGCCAGCCAGGCACAGACATTTAGCTTCAGCCTCATCGTCAGCTTCAGCGTCAATCCAACAATCACAATAAAATCCGGCTTCAATTCTGTGCTCTGATCTGCTCTGTTCAGTGCCACATAGAGTGAGTTTCAGAAATCTCTGAAATGTAACTCTGGACTTATTTGTTTTTTTTTTTGTCCCGTTTACGAGTACGAGTATTATTTTTTCAATTATTTTTTACTTCTTACTTGACTCAACATAGAACCGGCTTTGAAATGAAAGCATTACTATTACTTGCTTGGCTAGCTTTAGGCAAATCCAAAGAGGCGCAGGGTGGTTGGCTCGCTGGTTGGTTGGATTGGTATAGTGTTGTAAATTCTCCTTCAGAAGTGCCAAAGGAGCTGGATACGGAGCGGCGAGGTGGTGCAGTAGCGGTGACGACGGCAGTGCGGTGGTGCTGCACTACAACCAGCTCTCTAGCTCTAGCATTCTTGTTGTTTTTCCGTCTTTGTTTTTTTTTTTCTTCATCTTTTAACTCGTTGCATCCAAGTGCACATATTACTTTGTGTTGTTCTCATGGTGTACCTACTCGTCGTCGTGGCTGCCACAACCGCCGTCGCCGTTGCTACCACTGACTTCGCCCAACCACACCTCACCATCCTCCTCCTGCTTTATGTCTCTGGCTTTAGCATCAGAATCAGAAGAAAAAACCTCTTCTCCGGGTGCTGCTCTAGCTACATTCCCAATTCAACATTCCCAGTTTGAAGATATCTTTTTTTTTCCTTCGTTTTTGTATCTGATTTTTCTTTTTCTTCTATTTTGCGATGCAATGCATTTTGCGCTTGCACTTTGTGTCTGATTTTCTCAGCAATGATGTGATGGTTGTTGTTTAGCTTAAGTTGAAGCTGGAATATGTGAGAAACTAGAGAACCGAGGCGACGTGATTAAAACAGCTGGACGAGTTCTTCTCCGTCATCACCACCATCATCATCATCATCACTGCTATTATCATCATTACGGATGTGGGAAAAGCGCACAAATTCCGTTATATCTAGTCCCGTAGTGGTCGCAAAATCAGCGTCTTGAAATAAATAAAAAAGAACTGCAACTCTGTAGAGAGGCAAACCCGAACACAGACTAAAAAATAAAGAAGAAAAATCTGAAAGAAAATCTTCCCCAGTGGTGTGGCAGGCAGAAAATAGAGGTAAAAAAGCAAAAAAGCAGAAGTAGCAGCATTCTTAGAGCTTCTGTATCAGGAACGCGGTACTGGGATTGGGGCTGGCTGGATGGCTTGTTGGCTGCTAGACGGATGGGGGGCATCCTAGTCGCCTTTGCGCGTTCCACATCTTGGTTTTCATTCAATCTCAATTATGTCGATTTGTGTCGTCGTTGTCGCTGTCATCCTCACTCCACAAACCCCTCCTCTCTCAACCCCACCTCTCAGCCCGAACGCCTTATTGTCTGCCTCTGTTGTTGTTCCCGCTCTACTCTGATCTGACGATGATGGTGTTGTAGTCGTGGTCGTGGTCGTAGTGTCACCTTAAAAAAGTTGGAAAATAAAGTTTATTATCACTCTGAACTTAATTTGTTAATAATAACAAAATGATTGCAACTACAAAAAAAGATGAAATTATTATTATGATTTTTTCTTCTTCAAATAATAATAAATTCACTGTCAAGTGGAGAGACAATCGCAACGATTTAGTAAGTTTTTTCATATTAATAAAAAGATGATTCTTCTTTGGATTTCTTTTTATTGTTATTAAAATAGGACACATCATAGGGAAAGAGAAGGCAAGTGTTGAATTAATTCAGCATCAGGATTTGTATACTGAATTGAATCAATTACAATCACACGCAATGGAATGATGGTGAATTGGAAAGACCTGTTCAACTTGTGTTAAGAAATCAAGTAAAATTTGATGACGATAGAAAAATATATATGTATGTTTATAAAACTTATTCGAGTATAAATGAGCCTTTTAAGGCTCAAAGAAACATGTCTCTTTTTTCTTTTCTAGAGAAGTCTCATAAAATGTGAAACGTTGTTTGACGACAAAATTTTTTCTTGATAAGTTAACTTTAAAAAGCCTGTTCAACTAGAGTCCATAAATACTCTACACGTACCAACCTAGTAGTTGAAGCTTCAAGCTATTTCATTTCGAATGGAGAGTATAAACTTGTTGTAGGTGAACACCTGTGTGTTTGTCCAATATACATAATTTGATTTAATGTACATATGTACGCATATAGTATAGATGGATAATGGTCTGTACGCATTTTCTTAAAATCTTGTACAAATAGTTGTAAGCTCCGAGAAGGAGGCGAAACTTTAATCATGCACTTACAATTTATTGACATATTTTTTAATTAAATTCAGAAAAAAAAAATAAATAATAAAACCAAAAATTGAAGAATTATGCTTTGAGTCAAAAGTTGAACAACTTCTTAAGCAATAGAACGCAGATGTTTGTTGGAACATGTTAACCCAAAAAGTGCAGAGGTTACAAATGCATATAGGACCCATTGCACATTTTAAAAAACAACAAATGTCAGAAAACTTGCAAAACTTTTTATGAATTTTTTTTAAAATGAAATTTATATTTTTAGGTAGGAGAGAAGATTTTATATGGACGTTGAATCCCACAACCCAATTCAAAAGTACAAATTGCAAAACCTGAGTTTACAAAAGTTCAAATTCCAAAAAGACTTACTAAGTTAATTAAGGAATAAATATCTTTGAATGTGTCTAGAAATAAAGAAGAAAAATTAAAAAGGGGCTAGTAGAAGACATTTAAACATTTAAAATATTAAAATTAACAATTCAAACACCGACGCAATGTTTTATGCTTCTCATTATTTTATCGATTTTTTGTCGAATTAGTTAGTTGCGTCTATCCCCCCTCCCCCCCCCCCCCAAATTTGCAGTTAATCCATAAGCTAGATTTAGGACGTACTGTCCAGTAGAGAGAATTGTAGTTTAAGTGCACATCAAGAATGTGGAATGCTTTAACCAATTTTGTTTTATCAGTTTTTAGTATTAACAACTTTAAGACTTATCTTTTCCTGTTTTTTAAAAGCTCACACTGTGTTTAACTTTAGTTCTAGACTATTTAAAGTACATTGTTTCGAACGACACAAAAATTAACTGACATTAACTGATTTAAGAAAAAGTGAAGCTCTGTGAAAACAAAACGATACATTTTCATTGTTAAGCAGTGTTTTAAAAATATTGAAGGTTTGTCCATCATATTGATTTTGAACCATCAATTGTTAAGAGAATAGTTGAACAATTTAACCCCTTTGTAATAATTCTCTGGGGGTTTTTAAAGTCAAAGGCCTATGCCAAATGCTGGGAAAAATGTGCGACTCCGAATGAATGTATGTCTTTTATTTCTCTGTTAGAAGTTTCAAAGGCAGTCGATCTAATACCACCGTCTTCAAGGTTGTTAAAGGAATATAGTTTATGCTCCGCCACCTGTTGCCTTGCATTCTTTTATGTTGTCAGCCACTTTTCTCTTGCTGTATGCGGTCCAATCCATTCACACCTAAGAATTAAATAAAATTGTTGAAAAGTTAAGACCAATTTATTCATTTCAGTTTTCTCTTCTTTAAGAAAGTGAGCTGAAGCTATCGAACTCAGTTTTTACTTCTTCCAAAAAGGAATTCACTTTTTCTTTAAGGATTTGAAAAAATATCCTTGGGCAATTTCAGGTATTTCAAAAAGATTTTGAAACCGAATTTTATTTGTATAAGTTAACGAAAGTCTTACGGACAGTCTAGGAACTTCAATCTAGTACCGCAGTCAAGAATTGGGCATTAATAGAAGAATGCTTCAAGAATTGGGCATTAATAGAAGAATGCTTCAAGGTGACTATGTAGTATCGTAAAGGAAGTTAGTTGAATGCATTTTGGAACAACAAAAAGTGGATATTAGTTTTTCGAACTAAATTTTCTCGTTAATTAGGCTTTTTCTTTAGAGAAATTGCTTTTTCTTTAGAGAAATTGTTGAGAAACAAACACATTCACAATGCATGACTCTTTGGTGCAGATTTAGGACTGCAGGTATTACTTGCCCGTTTTTCTTCGAAAATTTCTAAAAATTACAAGATATGGCTATGACCAACATACCGTGTTTTTTTCAAAATTGGCAATCCAGATCTTGCAATATAATACCTTTGTAAATATTCTCTGGAATATTCTCTTTTTTTAAAGTCAAAGCCCTATGCCAATCATCCAAAGAGCACTAATTTAAAAAATTAAGCAGACATAAAATTTTAATATATGCGCATTTATTTGCAAGAAATGTATTGGCGACAATTTAATCGATGTACCTACCACCTATTCCATACATAGTCTCAATCTCAATTCAAGGGAATAATGGGACTAAAATACCATTCTTTTTTTCATAAAGTCAAAAGCATTAGCTTCTCCATCTTTTGCACTACGAACCTCATTGAATTGCTTCATAATTTCTGTGTTTTGATGCAAGAATATTTTATAACAACTAAAAATTTCTTTGATATTGTACACAACTTCTAATTTTATTTTCTGTTTCTTAGCCTAATCCCAGTTTCTTCACCTTTCTTCAGCATCAATACGAATTATCCCACAGGCCATCTTATTGTTCTTTTCTTTTTTTTTTTCTTTTTTTAAAGGAAAATCATTGAAGTGAAAAAACAAAATTTTCTCAACCGTAAAGCCCCATAATGTATATGTACAACATGATCAATTCATCTCATGATCATATTTTATGTCCGATATCCATCAACACTGATGTTAATTTTCAAAAAATCAACGAACAAAAAATACTCTCATTTTTCTTGTCGAATTCTATCTAATTTAATTTTTTTTTTTAAAAGATTCGTATATCACATTCCTTTTTAGAACATCACACTAAAATAGCGTACACAAAAAAGAAAACTGTCTCCTTGACTGTAGGTAGAGGTATATAAAATAGTACCAAAAGACTCACATGTATACCCTACATGATGTATACTCTTCTAAAAAAGTGCTATACCTTTTCTGCCGGAAGAACATGTTTTTAATTAATGCAATACTACTTCTTGGCAATATTTTTTTTCTGTAGTTGGAGGCACGTCCTCATTGCTTTTATGCTCAACTAAGGCTCATGCTAAGGCAATTGCATAAAATATTAATAATATCTTTTTGTTTTTGTATATCATATATCTACCTACATACCGTAATTATGTCTTTGTACTTTAAGAGCAATCTAAGGGATCTTAACAAAAAATGTACTTAATTTTGTCATGTGCAGACTTGTAAAAGAATGCAGTCTTTTTTGAAATTATCAACTTAACGATTGTATATTTATTCAATTTAATAAATATGAATAAAAAGAATAAGTTTTTGTAAAAAGTATTCATTATTGTTCTTATTCTCTTAAGAAATACATGAGGGTCGAAAATGACCCGTTAACGTAAGATTAGTCGTTTTTTCTTAACGTAGGTCTACGGTTAAGAAGTCCAGAAGTTATTTAAAGTTCAGAAGTTATTATTAAGAGTCCACGATAGACTCCTAAACTACTTAACCGATTTTAATCAAATGTGTGCAGTTTAATCCAATTGGAAAGATAGGATAGCTACATCTAAATGTATGATCTCAATATTATTTTATTGCAAATTATTTGTCTATTATTTGACGGTGACAATTATCTGTATTGGATTTTGTAAATATTCAATAGATGACGCTATGTCAATTTTCCCAACGTTTTATATAAGCTACAATTAAATAGCATAACCAGCACATGTTGCTGAGGCTTAGGTATAGGTTACATTTATTTTGTAGTAAACGAAATACAGTCAATTTTACTATTTCAATTTTTGGTATTAGCATAGCCAGCCACGAGAATGGCTCACAAATATTCATTCGAAGCACGGCATAGAACTATGCAAGATTTAAACGGCAATGATAAACTTTTCGGTGGGGCTTTCTTACTTTTGTCTGGTGATTTCCACCAGACCCTACCAGTTATACGTCGCTCTCCTTTGGCGAATGAGATTAATGCATGTTAAAAACAATCATTCTTATGGCGAAGTGTTGAAACACTTCAATTGTCCATTAAAATGAGTCTACGATTGTAAAATGATCCATCAGCACAGATATTTTGCGAACAATTCCTAAATATTGGGAACGGTAAAATAAGAACTGCAACCAAATACGCAATGCATTAAACTTGTACTGTTCTTCTGGAAAGAAATTGATTCAGAGTAATTTGCCGGATATAGAGAGTAGTTACTTGAATCATAACAGGCTCAGTCATCGGGCTATTTTGGTAGCCAAAAATGTTGATGTTGACGAAATTGTCCCAGATTCTTCCATACGCTTTAGAAGGTTACAGTTTCCAATTCGTTTAGCTTTTGCCATGTCTATAAATAAGTCTCGAGGAAAAACAATGTCCATTTGTGGTTTAGATTTGGAAAATTCATGTTATTCTAATGGGCAGCTATTTGTGTTAGCGAAAGACAGGTTAACCAAAAATATTGTGCACCGATTAGTGCTAAATTAAATTGAAATTAAAAGTATTTATAATTTAAATTTGTTAGAAGATTTTAAACTATCCGCCCTACCTAAATTTAACTGTCACATGTTATTTATTAAAAAACTTTCTAGTATTTTATATCCATTTGTTACAGACTTGGATAAAAATAATAATAAATTTTAAATTTAATTCTTTTGTATTGATTTTTGCTTTGCATTAACTGTACGAAAATTTTGATCAATTGTGTTCAAAGTCCTTCCCCTTTAAATCCCAAACCACTAAATTTGTATACCAGCTTTAACGTTTCCGTCTTCGTTCGTGAAAAATAATTGAATTGTATTAAGGATTAAGGGGTAAAGGTAGTTGAAAATCAGTGATGAATGGCA
Organism: Eupeodes luniger; assembly: GCA_951509635.1. Taxonomy (NCBI): domain Eukaryota; kingdom Metazoa; phylum Arthropoda; class Insecta; order Diptera; family Syrphidae; genus Eupeodes; species Eupeodes luniger. The sequence continues at coordinate 7,333,723 of OX608073.1, forward strand.
CCATGTTTTTTACAAATGGCATCTATGTATGTATAAAAGCATGGTGGTGCCCATGTCTGATGTTCTCCTACCATTCCCCTTAAATAGTTTACAACAATGTAATATAACAAAAAACGTTAGCCACGGCAACGCGTGGTCGGGTCAGCTAGTTCTTTATATTTTTGCATGCAGAATGTCTGAGGTCTTCTTAAAAAGTACTAACTAGTACGTTCAGAACAACGCTTTAAAATGTCCCAAAAATCTGTTCAAAAGTTAAGAATATAAAAAGATTTCCTAATTTGTGTTTTCTGATTAACTCAATTCTTCTAGTTAAGAGCAATTACATACGACCTGAGGGTAGGGAAAAACACTCTTTATATTTTCTTTTTATTGGTTTTCATCACTTCAATCTCTTTGTATATCTTGTCTGCATATAATTACTTATGTACTAATTTTCTTTCTTTCTCTTTATGATCTCATTTTAGGTGCACCCAAACTAAAGACAAAGTGTAGCTGAAGATACAACAAAAAAGATACATTCTATACAACAACAACAACAAAATAAGGAAAACTAAAACTAAAGCATCAAGTGTGACAACAGTATTTCTCATTAAAATTAGAACAACAACAACAAAAACAAGAAAAACAATCCCTCTCTTTGAATCTAATTGTGGAATATAAAATTTTTACTAAAAATCATAATTACTTACTATATTGCATTTTTTTAATGTAAGAAAAATAAAAACAAGTACCGGGATTAAACATCTACAAAAATTAAAAAACAAAACAAACATCTCATCTATTTATTTAGAGATTTAAGAAAAAAAGTTCGTATTATATACAAAAATAACAACAAAATCCAAGTCATATAAATAAAAAAACCAATTATATATAAATAAATATATATATATTTAAAAAATAAAGGAGCAACAAGAAAATAAAAACAGAGAAGCAATGGAAGACAATAATACCAACACGCCAATCCGAGATGACCCATCGGTTACACTCACAATAAGGCTGATTATGCAAGGCAAGGTATGTAGAGCATTTATGTTAATCGATTTGTTAAAATTATTTATTTTTTTTCAGCTAGGTCTGATAGGATTGTGCCTATTGGTTTCGTTTCATTTCGTATGCACGTTCGACCTGGTCGTTACAGTGGGGTATTAAACTGTTAAGATGTGACATAATCCATCTTAGAAATGTGTTTCCAATATCAAGAGAGTTTGTTCATATACCGATTACATCGATATTTTACTCTGTGAGACTTAGGGTCTTTGCTTGTTAAAGAAAAAATTTTGCTTTTACGCAAATTACTTGAGATTTCACGGATCTGTGATAACACAGCTCGACAATGTTTTGTTCCTGGCAATCAAGTTGCAATTTTTCTATGGATTTTGATTTCGTTAGTTCAATTCATTCACGTTTTTTTAGATATTCAGCCCTATCCCTCGTATCAAGTCTGCGAAGTCATCATTAGCCCTGAACTAAATCAAAAATGCATTTCCAACCTGAATTCCTAATTTCGGAGCTTCAAAATCAAATGATTTAGTTTCAATTGTTTTGGTGGTTAAAGATTAATACTGTTGTCGTTGCAATCTTTGCAATATATGAGGCAAATACGCGAAGACGACCATTAAAAATGGAGCGCAAGATTTTAAGGAATGCATTAATGTTTTTAATGTTTTGAGATAAGATTATTCATTCAACTTTTTTGATTTTTAAAGGGCTCGATATATGATATGATTGAAGCGAGGTGGTGGAAGATGCCGTTTAAAATTTCTTACACCAACAACGCCGTCCGATGACATGGAACCATATCGGCTAATTGGTCGCTTTAGAATGTTCGGAGGAATTTGCGACTCCAAATGAATGTGTATCTTTTATTTCTCTGGTAGAAATTTCCAAGGCAGTCGATCTAACAACACCGTCTTCGAGGTTGTTTAAGGAATATAGTTTATGCTCCGCCATTTGTAGCCTTGCATTCTTTTATGTTGTCAGCCACTTTCCTCTTGATATATGCCTTTCAATCAGTCCACACCTAAGAATTGATAGAAGCTATCGAACTCAGCTTTTACTTCTCTTGAAAAGGAATTCACTTCCTCTTTAGGAATTTTGGAAATATCCTTGGGTAATTTCAGGTTTTTCTTGAGGTATTTCAAAAAGCTTTTGAAACCGAATTTGATTGGCCCTTCAAAATAAAACATTTCTCAGTAATCTCTTTTGTACAAAGAGAGCAACAATATTTTTGCCGGGGTCCGTATTGCAAATCTATTACCGCGGGGCCTGTGATAGGACTGACTTTCGAAAAAAAAACAAATATTAAACGTATCCAAATTCGTGAAGTAATTCTTTTTCTATAAAATTCGTAATGATATTACAAATCTTTAATCCTTATCTTTAATATTCAGTTTTAATGTTTATAGTATTTCATAATTTTTTTTCAAACGCTCTGCAGCTGTTAGATTCCACATACTTACTTACTTAAGGTGGCGCTAGAGACCTGTGTGAACTAGGGCCTCACCCAACAAATTCTCCATCTAGCTGGGTCCCTAGTTAGATGTCTCCAGTTTCGCGCTCCAAATTGGGTGAGGTCACTTTCTATTTGTGCGGTCCACCAGATCCGCGGTCTTCCTCTACTGCGCTGTCCTGTGGGTGTGGACTCGAAGACTTTACGGGCCGGAGCATTGGTTTCCATGTGCTCTACGTGACCCAGCCATCTTAGTCGTTGGACTTTTACCCTTCTGGCTAAGTCTTTGTCGCTGTACAGCCCGCACAGCTTGTCGTTCCATCATCTCCTCCACTCCCTTTCTATGCCGTTTCTCTCGAAACGGCCTAAGGTACTTTCATTTGGTTTTGTCATAGTATTTAATCTTAAAGAAACACTGAACAATATATAAAATCAGTTTGAAAACGGATAATTTTGCAATTTCAGCAGACTACGGGTTCGAAATAAGCTGTAAAAATTAACTCTTGTAATCCAAAAAGTTGGCCGAAATTGAGAGAATTTCTTTCTGGGAGTATTGTCTTAGACTCGTCAAAGTTAGGCCTCTAGTAATCTACACAAAATGAATTCCATTTATGAGAACAAATCTCAAGTCTGGTCTACTTCTTCAAAATTATGATTTTAATGGTCGGCAAAATAAAATTGGTCGTCAAATAGTTTTCAAAAATACGTAAAAAAATTGTTTTATGGCTTTTAATACCCCACTGTACTCGTAAAGTCTTGAAGATGCAAATTGTTGGCTTTCCTATTTATGTGGTGTAATTATTGTGTTGGCTGCCTTTATCCATTCGTTATACTTTTGGTTGGGTTGGGATACCTATGGTGTCAATTCAATTAGAACTATTTTTTTTTTTGTAAAGAGGTGTTTACAGTTTTCTTATACCTACCTATCAACTGAGTGGCTTATTAGCAAGTCTTGTATACTTGCCGCACACGAATTCGAGAGCTTGTTAGCTACCAAGTGACAAGAATGAACAGATGGAGTAAATTGTTTTTTTATTTGTGTCTCATTAGGAAAAGGCTTACGTATCTACATTCTACATATATCGTATTGATCCATAGAAAAAGTTACAATTTCTTTTAGGTACTACTTTTGTATACTTTTAAATAGATTGTTATTTCAATTTGTTTGTTCTTTTTATGTATTGTGATGAATAAAAGTAATGTTACTTTTATTTTAGAAAGTTTATAAACATAACAAATAAAATCTAGAAAGTCTTCCGTTATGAAAGATAAATTATTTGACCACTTAAATTTAGATCAATTTGTATTGATGCAGTTAACATCAATATGTTTTATTTTATTTAGAAATAGGTTTTAGCACTTTAATTTTTGTTTACAAAATAAAAGCTTTCAAATTTAATGTTGTGTTGATAAAAGAATAATTTAAGTAGTTTTCACATTCATATTTAATTAGTTTGTTACTAATTACTCATTTTATGGATGATTAGATCTTCTTCTACAATCTGTTTGTGTGATTTTTCAAAACTAAACGAATATTAAATATCCAATTATTTAACCACAAAAATGTTCGTATTTTACGCAATAAGACTCACTTAATAATCCCAAGCGCCTGAAGACCAATTTATCAGAAATTAGTAAAAAAAAAAATAGATATCAAAGAATTCAAAGTCTTTCAAAAAAAAAAAAAAGAATGAATCACGAAATAAACGAACATTAAATGTGAGTCAGTAAAATATACAAAATCTACCGCTATTACTTTACGTTTTTGCATTCATTACTACAGCTTTATACAAAAACCTACCCACTACAAGACTACGAGTATGCAAATTTGCCCATAACTCCCGCTTTTAGTTTGATTTTATTAAACCAAACCTCCGAATTACCTTGGCTTGGCTTGTGACCCAACAAATATGTAAATAGATATACTCACTCGGAGATCCTATTTAAAAATAAAATCATGAAAATAAAATAAACTTGTTAAGGCCACAGGTGCATTTACTCTCTACACTCAGTTGTTCCAACAACGATTAGCTTTAAATGTCAAGACTGATTGAAATCAAGCCGGGTATGATTTTTTTTCTTCGTCTTCTTTTTAACAATTACAAATGTTAATATTTGCCATCTTTTGTTGACAAAATTAAATTTAATAATAAATTGAAAACACAACTCATAACAATGGAAGATTCTTTTGTTAATGCATCCCACATAGGATAAATATTTTATGATGATAAAACTAAAAGTCATTCCTACACTGAAATAAAATCACGTGGTATAAATTGTATATACGTGCAGCCGATTTGTGACTGTCAATTATCAATTGATACAGTTATGGACGAAGCAATAACACACTCATCAATTTTCGTATGAAAATTAAATTTATTTTTAACTTGTTAACTTTAATATTTTATTTCTTATTTCAGGATATTTAAAATAAATATATATTTTGCAGTGATGATGAGAATTCTTGTGAACAAGGAAACAGCACACATTCCAAAAATCGTAAAGAAACAAGTCCTAAGAAAATAATTTTTAAAATTCTATTAGTAACAAGTTAGTACCTGGTTAATTGACCATGATTTTTTAAAGTAGCTTATTTTTAAAATAGACTACGAAGCCTCAGGTGGATAGTGGTTCCCAGATGGAAAAAAAACCCAAAAAGTGAACAATTTTAAGTTTTTGCTTAGGCTGAGTCTCGAATACAGTTAACTCAATGTGGATTTCTTAAAATTATCGAAATTTAGCTCCGTTGTTTTGCAACTTATGATGTGTATTCTTTAAAAGAATAGAGCTTTTTTGAAATATAAAAAAAGTATTTCATTTTGTTAATGGTATATTCGTGTTTAAGTGTGCATTTACTGTTTGTTGAATTTTGCATTTGAGTCACAAAAATCAGTACATTACATAAGGAAGGTCTGGGCTGAATAATTGATAGATTCCTAAACCATTCTAAAGCTTTTAAAAAATAATTTTATAGTAGTTTAAACAGTAGTACCTGTGGCGTGATGGTTAGTGCTTTGGACTGTCATGCCAGAGGTGTTGGATTTGATCCTGCCTATGCCATCTAAAGTTTTTTTTTTCACGGGTATTGCCTCTTGCGAGGAATTGACAAATTCTCCAAGAGTAATTCTTGTCATGAAAAGTGCTTTCTCAAATTATCCATTTGGATGCGGCTTAAAACTGTAGGTCCCCTCCATCCCTGACAACAATACTCGCTCACAGGAATGGTTGAGAGTTGTAAGTCACTAGGCCCTAGTTCTCAACGGACTGTTTTAAAATGGCAAATTTTGAAATCGACTATACACAGTTTTGTGAAATTTATTTTTTAAAGGGACAGTAACTGATCTCGAAAACTTTATACATAAAAGTCATCAACATTTAGAGCAAATTCAAATAAAACAAATTGTAACATAAGTAAAATAAAAGAATTTTACCTCATTTCAAACAAAAATATAAAACGGTGTTTTTTCGAATCGAAGTTTTTGAAACAAATAATGATTCTCAATCTTAAGCACATGTGGAACGTTTGAGTATGGATGGAAGACCAACAAAAATATTGAATAATATTGTAATAAGGCCAAAAAATACAAAGTTCAAGAGTTAAAAGCTTCTACATCTTAAAATTTAATAAATGCTGCTGCTACTTCAACGCCTTTTACCTTTGCTTCAGTCTTTAGTCCAGACGAAGCCTTGGCTCTCATTGTTCAAATAAATTAATTAACCAAATATCAATATCAAGTTATAAAAAATCAGCAACAGATGGATCTTGGGCACTTTATTTTTTCCCATATAAGAAAATTTTAAAATCCAGTGTTATTCAGAAAGAATCGAAGTTTCAGAAACTCATGCTCAGATTCCATTGCAGGAATTACTCGACCATATAGCCAATAGAATTCTCAGTACTATACAAAGAAGCATTTTTCGTTCTGAAAACAATATTCAGCTTACACTTTTAACGAAATGGGGTTGTGATGATTCATCGGGTCAGAGTGAATTTAAGCAAAGTCAAAGGGCAGTCAAAGGGTCAAACTTACTGTTTTTTGCGATCCCGATTGCTTTATTGACTCATATAGAAGTCTTACGAGCAGTTGCCTGCGAAGCATATTATGTATCAAAATTAAAATCTTGATTTCCTCTTACACGAGCAATTTAATGGTTCACCAATTTGACAACATACCAAGAGAAAACAAATGAAATATTATAAACTTATTATTTTTCTAAACAGTGTGCTTTTTCTTTGTCCATAGCTGTAGTTGATGAATTTTTAAGTTCTGTCTTTTAAAAAATGAACTATTAAAAAATTATACAATTTTTGATTGAAATTTCTAAATTTTCAATTATCAAAACTCTTATAATTTGACTTATTAAATGTTAAACTTTTAAATATTTTAAACTTATATTTTAGGAGCCTTATTATTGCAAATAAAATTGCCAAACAATTTTGACTTTTAAGTAATTTTCGAAATTATGTAACACGTTAAATATTTTAAAATCAATGTTTTTGTTTCTAGACATGTTTGAAATTAATTTATTTTCCAAATTTTAGCGGTCAAACTTCACGACTTTTTGTGGCTTGGAATGTACTTTTGTTTTTGAATGCTTCATAGGCTTATTTAAAATTTCTGTGGTAAAATAACGTTTCCCACTTCCTATAGGTCCAGAATATTTCTTCATACTATGTCTCCATATCCTCAGAACATAAACTGTATTGTGTGTATGATAAAAACATAAAATGTGTTAATGATTTTTGTTTACAAAAAAATATGCTTTTATTTTAGTGATTTTTCATTAAACAAACATAAACATAAATAATTTGTCATCTGTGTATGATTTATTTGTTATTAACTTGATTTCTTAATATTTATACAAAGACACATATTGTAACCCCACTCGTTAAATTCTCCAAGTAAGGGTTCAAAAAACTCATAAATAGTGTAGCTTTCAGACAAAACGTATGGCGCTAACGTTAGCCAAATACGTTGTTGGACTTTTAAAGCAAAACAGACAAATTGTTATGTACTATGTACATTAGACTGATTCCAAAAAATAATATAATGTTAAATTAATTGTTAAAATTGATATTAGAGGTGGCTCATCGCGATTTCTACAGATGATCCAAAAATGGCTGAATCAGCTATGTAGATATATATTCCAATTAAATCCTAATTAACTTTGAAAAGAGTGCACAAATTAGAAAATATGTCAAAGTCTTACTAGGCTATTCAAATTTCTGAAACATAACATCCAAAATCTGCCAAACTATTTGTATCGAAAATAGCAAAACGCTATAAGCTTTGAAATTGAACCGGAGAAAAAGCTAGTTTAATTGAAAATCAAAGATATTTTTTTTTCTGAATCAGTCTAATGTTCATAACATGTGATTGCCCCATAGAAAGAAGCAGACGTCTGTTTCTTTGTACAAACAACAAAGTGCAACCGAATGTGTTTTGAATTTAGTTCAAATTTGACCACCCGTGTCGTGCATACAAAGTAACAAAACAAACTAATTCTAAAAATGAAATGAAATAATACAATATTTGGCAAACAACGATTGAGATTTAATGTCAAAGATGACATCTGTCAAAAGACCAAAGTATGCATTTATTTGACAGATTATATTTTTAGTAACCAAGCTAAACACATATCAAAATGCATATGCATACATAGGTATGATTAACTTCAAGTACTCATATCTATCGATATAAAATAGAAATATAAATCATCTCAGTTTCTGCATTTGAAAAATAATCTCCTCTTTCGTCTCCTGTCAATCTAGATTTCGATCGAACGTACGGTAAAAATTCAAAGTCAACATGTTACAGAGCTGTCAAGATGCCACTTAAAAACCGGGCAACTAATAATATCATCTTCACATCGAAACAAGTTCTATGAATAAATCTTTTTTTTTCGAATCGAATCTTGAAGAACAAGAAGAAGAAGTAAAGAAAAGAAAAATCACTCGACCCACAATGGGCGTCTCCAAAGATCAATCATAAATATACAATCCCATCCATCAAAAATCAAATAGCATAACGCGCTCATTCTATTCTTCACGCTCACACACCGTACCGTTCGTCGTCGCGACGCGACGCTCCGAGCCGCACAACTTTTCAGCTTCTGGTGTAGAACAACAAACTGTAAATAAAAATTTAATATTCCCACACCTCATTGGAAATACCGATATTATTATTATTTTATGAAGTGGCTTTTCTATCAAAACTGTCTTGAGAATCGAACGCATTCATATTCGCATTTTCTGTCTAGAGCTAGAGCTACGAATAGGTTAGGTATAATGTGACTGCCGGACGACGACGAGTGAATCTCTTGTTCGTCAAGTATCCACATACATAAATCTTCCCATAAATACATAATATTTGCTCCAATGATCACCCAGTTTTGAATTGATTATGCGAATTAAAAACAGAAATTCGTGTTTCTAAATTATGTGAATGTTAACGGGTGTTTTTTTTTTAGAAGTATAGAACTTTAAGTTGGCAACACTACTGACGGCCATTTTGCCGGCTGTCAAATGATTTATTTTTAGTTTGGATTCTTTAAAAAACAGTTGTTAAACCGCTCTAGAGTCATGATTACTGACTTTTTCGTTCAGAAATTGAACAACCATGATGTGCAGGAGCTGTCGTTTCATCAAGATGGCTGGCGGCGTAAAGTGTCACAGCTTAATCCACAATTGATTTATTAAAGGAAACGTTTAGTAACTGTAAATTTTCCCCTTACGGAGGACGGGCCTGTAAATTTGGCTTGAAGATTGTGTAATTTAAAGCTGCGCCGCGGTGCTTGGCTATTTTCTGTGGAGATATGTAAAGTTGATAGTGTACGCGCGTTGCCGATAAGACCGAAACAATTGGCAACAATGTAGGAAAAAAGTCATCGGAAATTGGACCTCTAGATGAGACTTGAGATATTGTCTTTGGAATTCAGTAAATTTCTTGTCAATTTATTTAAGTTCATTCAATGTTCCTTACTTCTAAAAAAAACACCCATTTTATTTGTACATATTTCGATTTTCTCGAACTCTTGGTCTTTTTAAAGTTAGTGTAGGTTCTGATAGTTCTTGTTTTTATTTTATTTTTATTGTCAGTCGGGCGCAATGCCAATCCGATGTATCTTCAATTTCTCACTCCGCTGTCTATTTTTGCAATTGTAATTTACAGTTGCCATTAATTTGGGTTGTTATTTATTTTGTTTCTGTTTCTGTTTCAAAATATAAATTTTTGTGTCTCATTTGTTTTTTTTTTTTTTGATTGCTCATTTAATGATACATTTAAAAGAAGAAGGTACTTCAACTTCAGATAGACGGAAGAGAAGTAGTGGAAGAAAAAGACCAAAGCGTTCATTGTCACCGATGAACAACCAACGACAAAGTACAGTGGGAAAGAATAGTCTTTAAACAAGAAAATAAATTTAATCAATCAATGAAGAAGGGGGCTGGGGATGAAGGAATTGTTGCAGATAAAACTATACGCCCACAAATTCGCCCATTGACGCGCGACAACCGACGACACGCTCCCCTTTTTGTTATGGATTCTGCATGTCAATAAATTACATTTCAAGAGCTTTCATTTTTGAAGGGCTAAACAAATATTTCCCCTCTCAATTAGGTGTAAGAGGTAAAATGGTTTGTTTTCTGGACATTTTTGTGGTTTTTAAATAATTTTTTTTTTTTTTATTAGGAAGGTGTTGAATATTAACCATTAAAAAATGATAAAAGATTTGAAAACGTTTTAAGAGAAAATTGATGCTGTACTTGAAGTATTTTTTTCCATGTTTGTAAACTGCTTCTTTTTAGTTGCGTCTTATAGGAACTACTAGCGGCCCGTCCCGGCTTCGCACGGATAGACAAAATTAGGTACAGATATTTAAGTTATAAGCATGCTAATTAAAACGACCACGAATCACTAAATTAGAAAAAATTGTATGCTTATCTTAAAGCCTCCCTGTACCCTACGTTGGCTGTGGTATTTCTAGGTGGCAACAAAATGTATTAATTTTCAAGAGATCCTACTCGAGAAAGTGTCACATACAATTTCCCGTAGGAAAAGCACTCTTTCCTGAAGTCGATACCAACTATGGAAAAAGTTTGTCCCTGGGATTTATTTATTGTTAGGGCAAAGGATATTTTTAAAGTGATCTGTAACCTTTTAAAAGATATGGGCAAATCAGTTGGTATCATTGGAATCCGCAGAACATGTGCGAGCTGACCAGCCACGGGACCTGTAATGATAGTTGCTACAATCACATTATCTCTTAATTCTTTGATCAATAGTCTTGTACCATTACACATATTGGGAGGGCTTAAATTTCTTAAAAGCATAACAGGTGTACCTAGCGGACAAAATTGTGAATCTAAACCATTCTCAGATCCCCTTGAACACACACAAAAAATTTCATCAAAATCGGTCCAGTCGTTTAAGAGAAGTTCAGTGACATACACACTCACAGAAGAATTATATATATTAAGATATGGCAAGTATTGTATTTGTACAAATTTTGAATTCGGGATCTTAATCGAACTGACTAGGTACGATGGTAAATAGGTCTGAAAGTGAGTCTATGATTCCGTCCGCCAATCCACGCCCCCTACAGGCTTAACCATTCGGCCCATTGAGTCAAAATTTGAAAATCATTTTTGATTTGTATATAATATTTTTTTTTTCAAAATTCGATAGCTCAAAAATAGGGCAACATTTTCTTACGAAATTTATATGTAAAACGTATAATTTATAAGCACTAAATTAGTACATAACAAAACAACGACGGAAAACTATACTTCCACTAATCACGAAAACTATACTTCCACTAATCACAAAATAACAACATTTACATACAAACATGTATAAATTAAGTTTAAATTTAAAAATAAATTCTATTTCATTGAATATTTATGAGCCTCATAACACTGGTCTGGAAGATTTTTCTCCTGACAATCAAATTGCAATTTTTCATGACTTTTTGATGACCTCAATTCGAATCTGACTCTAAAATCCCTCTATAACCTCATTATTTTTAGAATTCAAGGAAAAACACGTAGAAAAGGCTTTAAAATTCGAGCGAATATGTAAAATCGAAAATAGGATTCAAAATCAGGAAAGCATTAAATTCATGGTTTCTCAAAACTTCATACGGTTGTAAAAATACGTTTAAAGGTATTGCAATGTTTTTCATATTTTCACCTAGTGTAAGTGATTTTACTTTTTTTCTCTCATAAGTTTGTTGACAAAAAGTCCCGTTACAGTTAATTACTTTGAAAAGAGATGATAAACAATAAAACAAAAATACGCAGTTTGCCTTAGTTCACAGATAAATAAATCGCATTCCTTCTTAGTTCTGTCAAACAAATAATCGTTTAAGTAAAAAAACATTTATTCAATTTGAAATTCTTAATTTTTGGATATTAAACGGTAAATCCATATTATTTATATCAGTTTAGGTGAATAAAGTTGATAATTTAAAATTTTTAGCAATCATGGGAAAGGGAAAACGCTTGAATCTTGAAGAAATTGATAAAATGTAGTTTCTTACGCCTAAAACCCATGTTTTACTTTTTAACTGACAAATTGCAAAAGAAATACAAAGATCAGAGTGTGTTTGTCGCAATTTCTTGAAAAAAGGAGACAGTTATGGAATGAAATTAAAAACAAAATGTAACACAAAGCTAAATCGAAGACAAAAATGCCAAGTACTTCAAGAGGCAAATCAAGGACAAATTAGTTTTACCAACTACGAAACAACACATTGCCATAATCCTTAGCCAGTCCAAACGGGTAAAATGGCAAAAAATGATGATTTAACCAAAACAGTTTTACACAAAGAAAAAAGATTAGATTTTGCAAGAAATAACATACATTGGAAAACATGACTGGGAAAATGTATTTTTTTCTGATAAAAAGAAATTCAACATGGATGGTCCTGACAGTTACAACTGTTATTGGTATGATCTTTCAAAGAAAAGTGCTCCCCGAACAAGGCTGAATTTCGGCGGTGGAAGTTTGATGGTATGGGGATCATTTTGCTTTAATTTAAAGCTGCCAATTTGTTTTCGTACACAACTTGTTGTATGACGTTCTCCTTTCATTTATGGATGAACACTGAACAGCATTAAAAACAGTTGATTTTTCAAAAAGACAATACTCCAATCCATGTATCTAAGGAGTCCAAGGAATGGTTTCGTCAGAAAAACATCGCTTTATTGGATTGGCCAGCTTTTAGTCCCGCTACTTGCATCAGATGTTTATAAAAACGGAAGTTTAAAAAAAAACTGACGCATTCAATGACTAGCAGATTTTTTGAAATTATAACTTGTTTTTTAAGTCATATTTTTGAAAAATATCAACTTTTAAATAAGTGCGTTTAAATGAATATTTACTCAATTTTTTTCTAGTTTTCTGTTGTTTGTATTTCATTAGTTTCAATATTTCAAAATAAATTACGTTTAACTAGGTGAAAAATGTCCTTAACGAAAATGCACTTGTTTCTTTATTCTAATATTTGCACCTTGCAGCGAGAAATTCAGTTTTACTCATAACCAGTAATGTGCGTTAAAACGAATGTTAACTACTGTATTCATCAAATAAACAGTCATAACTAATTATCTTAATTATTCTAAACAAACAGAGATCTGTACATGCTCATTTGTTTGCAAATTCATCATACAATTTATTTTTAAGAACTATGTACCTATGTTGCTTTAAAAACATCTTTTTCGATTGTTTAAAAAAAAAAAACATATGCATAATGTTATACAAGAAAAATAAAAGGGTGAGAATCGAATTTAGGGCAATTTAATTCTTTGAAAAGGAAAAGTTTTGTTTGTGGTACAGAAAAAAAAAACTTAATTTTTCCGATCAGTCTCTTCTCTACTTCTTAACGTTATTTTATTTTATAAAACTGCCATAAATTAAAAGAGTCTCTTTTTGAAAAATATTCCCTTTTAGCGCATAAGCCTACCCCACTGTGCGTAGCTGAACTAAAATTAATTCAAAAACATCAGTCGCAAAACAGTACCGTCTTCTTGGTTTGGCTTTGGATGTCGGTATATTGTAGATGTTGTTGTTCGCCTTTCACCGTCGCGTCTTCGACGGCGGCGTCCTCAACCAAAATATTTATTCAAGATCAAAACACTATTTCTTTGTATATTTGCATGCAATTAAAAAAAAAGCACACGAGATTAACGTTTGCATTTGCTGTTTAGTGCGGCGACAAGTTGAAGAGGATTTTTAGCGAATGACGCTTGGGACAACCGGGTGGCGGCGACCGGCGGCGGTGGCAGCAGCAAAGCGGCAGCATTGCTGGCAAAATAGCTAATAGCAGATGAAAGATTGGATTATTTTTAAGACAGACATGCGTAGCGCTCAAAGCAATGTTACAAAAACAAGAACAACAACAACATACAAAACAAACTATCCAAATGAACTTAATCGAGACAACAACGACGGACAAATTCTAGACGACTACGACGACGACTATAAAAACAAGAACAAAAGAGCAAAACAAAAATAAGTAACAAACAGCACTGCCCGGGCGAATTTTCATTTCATTTTATTACATTAAAATTGATTTTAATTAATCCACGAGATTGTCATTGTTGTAAGAAGTTTGTGTCGCTTGCAAGATTTCCGACTTGACAATAAATAAATTGTTGGCTAGTTTATTCCAACACGACACTTTTAAGTGCATATCCAAGAGGCAAGAATATGACGCAGAAGCAACTAAATTCCTCATATTTAGTTTTTAATATTGTCCTCAAGTACCAAAGGCATGTCAATAAAGGAATCTATTGTTACCAATTTTATAACATTGCGCGAATGTGAGATAACAAAACTTACTTATCGAGGTCTTAAATAAATAGTAATTTTAAAAGAAAACAACAAAATAGTCTGCGATTGATTAAAAGACTCAAAACATAAAACAGTCTTATCGTATTTTCACCCAGATGAATGCATTTTTGTACTAAATGTTTAGCCGAGCGTACTCAAAACTAATCGGACTAAACTCTTAGGAATTTTTCAACTGAATGTACCAAAAAAAAAAAAAGAAAAAAATACAAATAAATTGCTCATTTTATTTTTTCTGCGAAACGTGTTTCTAAAATTTATTTTTGTCTGTCTTGATATGATGCAAGTTTTGCCATCAGAAGAGATCATTTATTGCAATTTAAATGTTTATATACATATTTAAAGGTTCTTTGACTAGACTATCGCGTTAAGGCCTTAAATTTGTAGTGTTTATTAGAATTTTTCTTTTTGGTTCACCTGTTGGCAGCAGATAAGTGTTCTTGTAAAACTTTATGGCACAAATTTTTCTGTCTGTCTGGGATATTTTGGCATTTTTATTTAAACAAATTGTTGGCATATTAAATGCATAAGGTTATCGTTTAATAATGAAGGAGAACAAAATGTTGAAATAAATTTTGAGTATCATATTAGTCTTATAAAAATTAAATTATAAATGATGAATCTGTTAGCCATATATCTTCTATTGTTCTAAAGAGTTGTTCTGCAAGGCTGGACAAATTTTTGCGTAAGATTTTCATCTGTCAAACATTTTTACAGGTATCCTCTGCAACTTTTACTATCGTCCAATTGCACTTACGTCCTTCCTTTACAGGATCATGGAAACGCTGATTCATCATCAATTGAAGAAATATCTTAAAGAACGTGAGCTTCTGAATGAAGACGGGCTTAGACTCTTTCAACCCCATCTGTTCTGGCTGTAATCTACAAAGCATTTATTCGTCCATAACGTGAATATAAGTCACATGTTTGTGCAAGTGCCCCTATGATAAATTCAAGTCTTTTGGACAGAATCCAAAATAGATTTCCTCCGCAATGTTTCTTGTCTTTCTTTGTTTTACCAATATTTTACAAACTTTTTCCTGTGAAATTAGATAATTGCATACACAAAACAAATTTAGTGGTAATAGTCAAGTATAGCTATTCAATTTTTTACCGCACATCAAGAATGTGGAATGCTATAAGATCATTGTTCCGTATCTCCTTTTAAATTAAATTTCCTAACTAAGTCAACAAGATTCTCTATCTTGGTATTGACAGTCTGTTGCACAGAAAAAGAAAAAGGTTATTGTCAGCTAGATTCTAGGAACCGTGTAAAATCGAATTTGAAAAAGCTGAAAAAGTTAAATATAGTTTTTATATTTCCACATTTCAGATCAGTAAAGTAAAAAAGAGGTTCCATCAGCTTTAACCCTTAGCGACCAAATGGGGTGATTCGTTACCCCAGACTTAAAAAATTGTAATTAAAGGTCTTACACCTTTCAAATTCATACAACAGATGACATTTGATGGTGGTAGTTAAGTTTGAGAAATGACTTCGCTACATAGTAAGCCAAAAGAATACATGGCGTTGCTTTGAGCGTTAGTTTCCTTGGCCTGGAGTTATGAGTTACCCCTGATGGTGTTAGTTACGTTTGAGAAGTGACTTCGCTACAAAGCAAGCCAAAAGAGATCCATGGCGGTGCTTTGAGCGTTAGTTTCCTTGGACTGGATTATGAGTTACCCAGTGTGGCCGCGAAGGAATAAGCAATGACAATCCAATCACGTCGAGCCCTCTATCTTTTGATTTTATTCCGATTGAGAGTAAAATGCAGTATTTATATATTTTATTCCCTGATTTCATTATAAATAAATAAGTTAGGTAGCGCAACAGTCTCTTGCTAGTCTCAACTATTTCGTGTACTAGTACTGTTGTCAGGAATGGAGAGGACCTACAGTTTTAAGCAGACTCAGAACGGCTAATTTAAATAAGAACTTTTTATGACTTTACTCTTGCAGGATTTGTCAATTCCTCGGAAGAGGCAGTACCCTTGACGGTGGTTTCATTAAAAAATCTATATGTTTTGCGATGGCTGTGATCAATGTTCTCATGTTCTTGATAACTGCTTTTCTCTACCATATTTTAAGAAAAGATCTGATTCAATCCCATCACACAAAATTATCTAAAAACTGTGTATATTATTAATTGGATGAACTTTTTTATATTTAAAATATCGAATATTATCACTCGGTAATGATATTAATTTATAATGGTTAAAATCTAATTCCACAAACAAAATATTTCAAAATTTCACTGTTCTTATTTTTCCCATAACTGGAAAAAAATAGGTTTTTCTAAAAACCTTACGTAAAATAAATTCAATCTTTCTTAAAAGTGTACCTTTTAAATTTTCTGAATGTCTTCCTTTTTAAAAGTTATTATTTTTGATTCATATCTATATTGAAAAACGTTGCATGTCTTTGCTCAAAAGAACAACTTTTTAGATATGCAATTTTTTCAACCAATGATACCAAATTGTGTCATTTTAATTTATGTATGCAGCAAAAATTAGTTACATAACCTCTTTTGTTGACACAATTAAAAAAAATATCTCTATAGTTCAAGTGTGGGAGCTCAACGCAAACGCCGTCTATCTACATCTATTTTTGTATTTACCTACGTATGCATTGCATATATTGACTGAAGGTAACAACTGCATCAAAAATTATTTAAAGACATTTTTTCTTCTTCAGCCAATATAACATAAAATCGTAAATAAACATAATTTAGCACTGAATCAGATGAAAATATATGTACATACATACATACCTCCCGCCGCCCAACAACCAGCAAGAGTAATCGCTTAATTATTTCTAATTAACATTTTGAAATTACTTATTTACAAACATGTCAATCATTTTTTCTCTCCCGCTGCTGGCGCTGCGTTGCGCTGTATGCCGTTGAGATTAAAATTGCAATCTCAAGACATCGGCATTCATCAACGTCACACAAATTATCTTCTCACATATATAAGCACTTTTTACATTTTAAGATGTCAATACGATTTCGATAAAAGACTTGCTTCCATTTTAAGATACGAGTGGTCCTTTGGATAAGATTCGATTTAATTGTTAACTTACTATAAAATCAAAAATTCTTATCAATAATTTTGTAGTTTTATTTTTGTATTTTCAGGAAGTTGGCAGTATTATCGGCAAAAAAGGCGAAATAGTCAACAGATTTCGCGAGGAGGTTAGTACATAGTTTTTGTTTGTTGTTGTTGCAATTTATATTTTAATGAATGCAATTTGTTTCTATTTTGAAATACAATTTATGTGTTTTTATTTTATAGTCTGGCGCCAAAATTAACATATCTGATGGCTCATGCCCGGAACGTATCGTAACAGTCTCTGGTACGACTAGCGCCATCTATTCAGCGTTCACTTTGATAACAAAGAAGTTTGAAGAGGTACTTATAGCCCAATTACAATTAAAAACCAATGAAATTAAGTGAAATTATTTGAACTAGTTCCAATTATATTCTTGTTGTTATTCTTCTTTTTCTTCTACTTCTAGTGGTGCTCACAGTTTAATGATGTTGGCGCATCGGGTGGCAAAACTCAAATCCCCATTCGATTGATTGTACCAGCAAGCCAATGTGGATCGTTAATTGGTTTGTATTTAACAATTGATTATTCAGAGAGAATAAAAGTCTAATAAGAAGGCTTTGTGTGTATTTTTTTTTTGTTTTAGGCAAAGGGGGCTCTAAAATCAAGGAAATCCGCAACTCGACCGGATGTTCAATTCAAGTTGCCAGCGAGATGTTGCCAAATTCAACGGAACGTGCTGTCACTTTAAGTGGATCTGCTGATCAAATAACCCAATGCATCTATCAGATATGCTTAGTTATGCTCGAGGTTTGAAAATCTAATTAATCGTTAATAGGCTCATAAATCAACTAAAAATAACTTTTAACTTAGTCCCCGCCAAAGGGAGCAACTATTCCATACAGGCCAAAGCCACAAGTTTCAGGACCAGTTATATTGGCCAATGGACAAGCATATACAATTCAAGGAAATTATGCTGTGCCCGCACAAGAGGTATACAAATCTCCCGCCAATGTTTTCACATTTCCAATAAGAAAAAAAAAAAGAGAACATGATATTCTTATTCTCTTATTTCTCTCTCTCTCTATCTCATATCTAAGTTTTTCTTCACATTTTAATTTTTATTTTTCTTAATAATTTTATTTATGGTTTTGCATTTACATTTGTTTTATTTTTTTGTTGTATTTTTTCGCTTATGAAAAAAAAGAAAACAAAACAAAATAATTAAAAATTAAAACAACTCTTAGTTTTTGCACTTAGGACCCTCGCACACACATATATCGCACCACAAAAACCGTTAAAATAATTATTATCATTATCGAATAATAAAATAAGAGAGTTCTTCAAGTGAGAGAGCTTCGAGAGAGTTCTCTTTGATCTGTGGTAAAAGTCAAAATAATAGTCTCGAACGTTAAATGCGTTAAAATTGTGTCAACGACGTGCAATATTCAACAACGAGAACTTATAACAAACGTATGTGTTTGAAAGAAATATTATTGATCTTTTTTTTTTGTCTCCTTGAAGCGTTTTTCTTTAATCTAAACATAAGACAAGACCCTTATCCAACAAAAATAAAAAAAATATATCTTGATCATATTCCGTCACCACCATGTTTTTGTTGTTCTTTATTCACAGAGATAATAATTTAATACAATATCCTTTACATATTTAATGTTTAATAAGAATTCCATCAGAAACCAATTTTGTTTACCATTTTACCAACTTTCAACCGTCATTCATTTAAGAAAATAACATTTACCTGAATCTCAGTCTCGTGGTAAAGGTTTATTACTTTTTCTCCATATTTCTATCTCTTACTCTCTCTCTCTCTGTGCAAGTTTTCTTTTATTTAAACAATTTTTTTTTTGTTTCCCAAGTGTAGTTGCAGAATTTACACACTAAAAATGTTTTATATTCCAATTTTAGTTATTGTTTCCTTGTTTTTTTTTTTTAATTTTAATTATTTCTTGTATAAAAAGACTGATGTAAGGGACGTTCGATTTAGATTCTTTTAAATCTAAAAAAAATAAAAACATTTAAGAATTAAAAAATAATATCTAAACTAATTTCAAAACTTATTGAAGAATTTTTCTTATTTAACTACAAATAAAACATTGTATTGTTCATTTATATTTTTGATTAAGTGGTTATTTGTTATAATTTATTTTTATTTCGTATCCTTTACCTCTATTTACTAACATGTTTTCAACCAAAGAAAAATATCTCTTTATTTCTCTTTAGGTAGTTTTAGATGACTCAATAAAATTAATCATCAAATAGATAATAATTTGCTAAGCATGTTAATAAAACAAAATTAAAAATCCTTAGTCCTTATATAGAGATTCTTAGCACCCACTTAATGCTAACATACGAAAAATAGGACAGGGCTATGTTTTTTCCCAAACCTTGATCTTTAAAGCTATCGGTGCGACGCATGATCATGAACTGAGGGTCTCAAAGCAAGATAATTTGTCAAATTTAAAATTATATAAGCTCTGACGTTGATCTGTAAATATAATTTAGAAAGATTAAAAGCAATACAAGTTCAACGAACGCGATTAATACGTTATTTAGAGCCATTTTCATCACTTTTTTTTTTAAATTGTCTAAAACTTTGCAGTCTCTAGAAAACTTAAATTTGAAATTCAAGATCAGGACCGTTTTTCTTCATTTGTTTAGCTTTGGACTCACAAATTTAAATTTGGAAGTTGATCTTCTTGAAATTTTAAGATATCCTTTTAAAAATGTTTGACAGATTTAAATACTTTTGTTATAAATTTGAAATTATTTTTTTCAAAAATTACTTAACTTTGCCAAATATAACAGGCATTAAGAATTTTTAGTCATTCGTAAAAAAAACATGACCTCTTTCTCGGTCCCTTTGTTTGTTGTCAATGAAAATCCTTAAGTAAGCTCTATTGGGACAGCCAACTTCTTTGTAAGGCAGTTCTTAGTGTCAGCTTGATAGTGTCATTGCTTCCCAAATTCTTGAGTAATGTTTCTAAGACCAATACCTTTGCGAGAGTCCTAAAAGATCTTAGCATACAAAAATCATCTGGTCTGGATGGTATCCTGGCTATTTTTCGGAAGAGGTGTTCTTCCGCGCCAGAAAGACCTCCGCGTAAGGTTTTCCATCAATCCTATTTTTCTGGGATTCTTCTAAATTATTGGAAAACAGCATTTTTCAGCCTATCCCAAAACAAAAAGCGAATCCTCTCCCTAAAATTATCGACCAATAGCAATAAGTACCCTTCTTTCCAAGGTCATGTCCACGCTGATTAATTATCAGTTTGAGAAATATCTTGAGGAACGAGATCTTTTTAATGATAAGCAGTAAGTTTTCTGAGCACTTGGTCCACTAATGATCTCTTGGCTTATCTCACTGAACAGTGGAACAAATCTTTTGGTCATTTTAGAGAAAGTAAGTTTTTTACACTTGATATTTTAAAGACAATTGATAAAGTCTGGCATCTTGATATCTTATCGAAAATGAGTGCTTTTGGTATCGACGAATCCCTTATTCGTTGTATAACACATTTTTTTCGAACCATTCAATACGTTGGGCGGTTTTTTATCTCTAACACACAATACAAATCCTGGTGTGCCTCAGGGCTCCGTTTTGTTTTTATAATTTCAATACATTATTTCGCTAATGGTAGTTCTCTTAGTTATTCTTCCAGACTCACATCCTTCTTCGGATGTGGAACTCCCTTGTCTTGGCTGGTGCTTCAGCAACTTATGCCTCTGGGACAATATTCTTAAAATAGCTTTTAAATTTGTTGGTCATAATAACATAATTTACGCCACTCGTAAATGATTAAATCGTAGTATTACCGCTTATAGCAATGCCCACAAGCTTAACCTCGAGCCCAACTTCTGTCGCTCTGTGCAGTACAGAGATTCGCGTATCTGAAAGCCATACTACACTTTATATTTCCCTGTCATTGCACACCGACATCTCTTTCAACCCCTTCCTTTTTTCCATTGGTTTCTCGAGTGTTACGTGCAGGTTTTTCAAGACCCAAATATGGAAATTTTGTTTATTTTCCGAAATCAAAATGACGGTTGTGATCTTTCAAAAAAGCAAAATGATGTTGAGGATTCAAATTCATGAGAAAAACAATAACACATACAATTTTTTAAACAAACAAAGTGGCGGTCCAGTACATGAAATAATTTTGTGCTGCCTTCTTTCATTTCTTAATTCTTCATTACTTTCTGATCGAAAGTTCTCCCAAAAATAGTTCCTTTGGAATTTAGTTAAGAAAGTTCTTTATTAAATGAAGAAACAAACACAAGATCTGAGAATATCTCTAAATTTGAAAATCTTGAATTAAGAATGACAACATCAAGTAAATGGAAAGTAAAATCGAAAACTAAGAAAAAATGTCCTCAAGTTGATTTTAACTTCGAGTGAGGAAAATGGCTCTTAGAGAGTGAATTCTAAAATCAACATTTTAAAATATTTCATTGACCCAAATAAGTGTAAATATGTATAAAACGTATATATATTTCGTATGTATTGTATCAATACATGTTGTATTTTGTATAAAGAAGTTTCTTTACCTATAACTCGAAACCCAAAAGTATTGTTTAATATTAATTAAAGTCGAATATTCTCAAAAATTCTACATAAATTCAATTCTTTGTAACTGTGGTGCTTTTTCTCATATGAACAAAAATATAAATAGAAAGCACTACACTACTCTATTTAACTCACTCGTTAACAGTACCACCCTCCTGTTTTTGTTTTGTTGTTACTAGAAAAACCTTGTATAATGTTCAATTCCTCAACTTCGAATCCAGTTTCCTTCATCGAGGTTAAATCTTAAATCATGTTTGTTTGTTTTTTTTTTTTTATTTGGAATTAAATTATAAGTATTTTACGATCTTTCACAGGTGCTTTGCATTCGTCGGGGAGATGGTCTTAAAGGTATAAATATTTGGTTCCATAAAATCCAATTTTCCGTTCATAGCCCTTAGTCCGTCTTCCTTTTGAGGAAATCAAAAAGAAAAAGAAAAAAAAATTAATAAAAACAAAAATTATAATAAATAAACATGCCCTTTAAAATTTTCTTTTTTTGTACTAAGACTCACTCAAAAACTAGTTGGGTTATTCCAAATTATAAAAAAAAAATTCTTTTGATTAACAGAGAAAACACCACACAAATCGAACGTCCCCTTCAACTCAAGCATTATTAATGTCTCTCTTCCAAATTTCTGGTAGAAATAGTAAACAAAATATTGTATTTTTAAACTAAAAAAAAAGTGAAATATTTAATAACATAAAGCTTTAATTTCAAATTTTTGTTAACGTCTTATTTTTCTTTTGTTCTTTTCTTTGTGCAACAATACTATACATTTTCAAAACAAACGAATATTGAAAAACAAATCTCCCAAAAAATAAACAACAACACAACAACAACAAAATGCTCCACACAAAAACAAAATTAATTACTAACTACCATCTGTACTACAAACTACTACTACTACTACTACTCTACTACAAACCTCTACTCTCAGACCTGTCCAATGTTTCCACTTGCGTTGGCTGGTGGTTTACATGCAGGACTTTCAGGTTTGACGGATCCTCTATTAAAAGGGGCGCATTTGGCAGGAGCGATACCAGGTGCACATCACCTACAACAATTACCTGATGTGAGTTTTGATCGTTTTGATTGGTGCTGCCACATCCTTAAAATAAAATTTGAAAAAAAAATAAGAAAACAAAATAAGTAATTTACCTTACCCCGCCCGCCTTAGCCCGCCCCTCAGAAATACCTCCGTTTATTGTAAGACACCTCTCTCTTAAAAATCACCCAGCAACACCTATGTACCTTTGCCTGTTAACCTTCTGTTTTTCTGAAACCCCCTCCCTCCGCCCTCTGCCAAATAGAAAGTGTATTTCGTATGTTTGTTCTTAAACCCCGCCCCCACCCTCTTAGTGAATTTAGTGTATTTAAATGACCCTGTACGCCTGCCCCTAAGCCCCCTATTTTAATTTTCACTTATTGAAAAATTTATAAACTTTGTGTGTAAAAACAAAACTTCCATTTTTAGACTACCCAAGGTTTTTGTTGTTGATTTTTTTTTGTAGTACATATTTGTTTAATTTGTAATTTATATTGAGCTTGATTGTTGTACATCAATTAATTTTTAAGGAATGCGGTTCTATAACACTGACTACGTGACACTATCAGTGGTAGATGATAAATGTTCGGAATGTTTGAAAAAACCCCCAACTCCCAATTAACATTTTTTAATGTAAAACTAAACTGCTGTGAATAAAATATTTAAATGTTTTATGTTTTATATTATTGCTTGGATTTAATCTTTATTTAACACACAATAACAAATATTAAACATAATATTTTGTATATTTAACAGAAACAAACTTATAAAAAACAGAAACAGTAACAATTTTACAATTTAAATTTATTTATTCGTAAACACGCATTGTTTAAAATACAAAAATGTAGAAAACAAGATGATATAGTAATGCAGTAAATACTCGTACATACAAAAATATCAAATACTAGACGTACATTAGCTGCAAAAATTAGTTTACATACATAATTTTAATAATTTATGTAGTTTATTTTTTAGATGTATGGTTTTGTTTTAATTTTTGTTTTATTATGAAAGCAGCACCATGAAATGATTTTAAAGTTTTTCATCCACAACAGTCGAAAAACAAATACGCCATTAGTTAAAATGCTTTTAATGAGTGTTTAATTAAAAAATCTTTCAAGGGAGAGTAAAAGAAAAGTATAATTATTATTAAAATACTTTAATTAAGAGTAGAATTTGCAAAAATAAAAAAGAATAAGAACTATAACAAAGGCCCTGCCTTTGACTAATTTTTTCCTGAACTTTTTCTCAACTTGAGAAATGTTTAATATTTTAAAGATAATTGTAAATTTTAGATTCTAAGATTTTTTTAAAACTTTTTCTTGTATTTTTGTTAACAAAGAAATAAGTAGATAAATACTTTTCGTCGCTCTTGAAAAACCATTGCTTTGCTATGAGTTAAAAGGCCCAGTCATTCCTATGTCACGTTTGGGCTTACGTGTCGGTCAGTTTTTGGTGGCTTTTTAGAATTTCCAATTCTTTGAAGTGACAAATATGCGAAAAATTTGGTTTATAGGTATCGGTTGTCTCAACCCTTGTTGGATATTATAAAAGCTAATTATTGAATTATTCTTGATTTATAGTATGCAGTTTTGTTTCTTTTAAGTCTTATCTAAATGGTAAAGAGTAGTCAGAGACATACAAAAAATAAGAATTATCAATAACGATTTTGAAAGGTCCATAACCCTGACGTAATACTATGCACAATTTTGAAGCGTTATTCAGGTGTCAGTTAATTTATGTTGAAATGCCAAACGAAACTAAAAATTAATCAGTTGATAGCTGAAAAAATGGCCGCCAGATGAAAGTAGTGTTTCCAACTTAAAGTTCTGTACCTCTAATAAAAACACAAAAGTTAAAGCCATTTTTGTCATAGTTACACAATATTTAAGATCGGCAGTATTGGGATAGATTTGAGTCTGTAGTTCTAAATTTTCTCTACAACAACAGAGTATGCTCAATACCTTTTAAAATAATAGACTTTCGAATGTCCTTTAAAGTGCATGATATGCTACGTTCTCACTTGAAACAACTTACGGACAATATGGGTGCCTATTCAGCTTAAAAAAAAAAACATATTTATTTATTTATTTTCGTCTTCCAAGTAACATGACTTTATGAAGACTACAAATTAATCAAATAATAATAAGATTTATAACATATGAGTTCAATATAATTAACTTAAAATAATACAGTTTTAGTTTCTAACAAATTTAATAAATTTCTCTTTTATTAAAACCAAAATCTATTATTAAATCAATTAAAAAATTAAATTCCTTAAAAGCAATACAGGAATCAGTAATTGGATTGTGTTTGGCATAATTTGTACTATGAAAAGGAACATGTAAAAAATTTCCATCTCTAGGTCGCAAACTACGAGAAGGTACGTAAATATTAAACATTGATAGCAAAGTAGAACAATCTATGATAGAATTCAAAACATCGAAAGCAAAGAGTATCGAATATATGTAGCTTTCTTCTTTGCACTAAAGGTTTTAAATTAATTAATTTACACCTGGTCTCATAAGATGGAATATCTGAGTTTCTAAAAATCTTACGTAAGGCGAATTTGGTAAATCTTTTCTGAACTTTTTCAATCCTAAGGATACTTGATTAAGTAAAGGGATTCCATATAAAGCAACAATACTCCAGCAAAGGTCTGACAAGGGATAAATAAAGGGTTTTTAGAGTATATGGATCTTCAAAAGACTTAGAACTTCTAGATATAAAACCCAACATCGCGTTAGCTCTAGAAATAACGTGGTCAATGTGAAGCGAAAAACTCATTTTATAGTCAAAGATAACTCCAAGATCTTTTTGTCTTGTTAACTTTTTTAATGGATGATTATCAATTTTTAAACTTAATGGATCTAGTATCTTAAAAAATGTAACAACACTGCATTTTTAGTACACCAGTTAACAATGCAGTCAATATCAGTTTGAATTTTACTGGCATCTAATGGAGATCTTACACAGCTAAAAATCTTGAGATCATCGGTATATAAGAGACACTGCATAAGAAATATAATTTGGCAAATCATTAATAAAAAGAATAAAAAGGAGTGGCCCAAGGTGGCTGCCTTGAGGAACACCTTAAAAGTTTATTATTTTATTTATTAAAACATAACCAATTTTAACATATTGACTACGTCCAACCAAATAACTTTTAATCCAGTCAAGGAGAGCAGAGTGAAACCCCTTGCAGCTCAAGTTTTTTCAAAATAATATTGTGTTGCACACGCTCAAATACCTTTGAAAAATCGGTGTAAATAACGTCCACTTGCAAGCGATTTTCTAAACAACCAAGACAAATAATTCGTAAATATTGATAAATTGGTCTACCACTCATAAAATATGATTTCGAACTAAATATACAGTTTATTTTTAACAATTGCTTCAAATACTTTTGGAATTAACCGAAGTTTAGCAATAGGTCTATAATTTTCCCCAGATCCTTTAGATCCAGATTTATGCAGAAGAGTAATCAGAGAATGTTTCCAAGTATCTAAAAATATACCTTGTCGCAAAGATATGTTGAAAATATGTATAACGCAGCGGGGCTGCTAAATTGTATTTACAAAATTTTAAAAGAAGTGGAGGAATATTATCTGGTGCAGTGGAGAAACTGTTGTCCAGAGATGATAAAGCTGACAACACATCATCTAAAGATAAACAAAGGCTACCAGCATTTATATTAGAATTGAAATTATTAAAATCTTGATCATAATTTATTCCCAAGTCAGCAAAATTTGATTCGAAAAATAAGGCAAAATTATTACAATTATCACTAAGTTCTCTGAAAAGGCCATTTTAAGTTTTGCATATGATTTATGTAGTAAAATAATGTAGTGTCATCTATTACTGGGCCATGTAATAATTCCTCAGTTGTTATATAGGTTTTGATTTTTTATCTTCTCGAGAGTTATCGTTAGAGCACTTATCTGCAACTTTCACACTTTGTAAATTTTTGAATAACTCAAAAAGTGTCTGTCGGATTCACTTTAAATTTTCAGAGAATAATTTAAGTTGTCATATTTTAAGAACCTTAACAACTTAGAAAGAAGATGAAATTTGAATGTGTTCATTCGATGTTAAGTATAAACTTTGGAAGTTAAATTTGCATTCGCCCGCTTCTTTTTGGTGGCACTACATCTCATGAAGAACTGGGACCCAGTTACTTACAACTCTCAAGCATTCCTGTGTGCGAGTAATTTCAGGAGAAAGCACTTTTCATTCCAAAAATTACTCTTGGAAGATTTGCCTATTAGGGGCAAGAGGCAGCCCCCTGAAAAATCTTGAATCGTTTCATTGGTTTGCGTAAAGTCATCTTATGCCAATTCCAATACATATTTTCTATATTGAATCGCATCATGAGCGAAACACAATTATTACACTCAAAAACTGCTAGGAATAAAACATTTTTGTGTAAGACCCCTTTAAAACAGCTTCTTATCTATTCCAAAGCACGTTGAATATTGTATTTGTAATCAAAATTCGCCTATATAAGTCTTTAAAACATTTAAATTTATTGTAATATACAGCAAGTTGCATATTTGTAGTAAAAAAAAAAAAACAACCAAATCTCCTGCTATTTTTGTGTAAATGTCCTTGTTTGAGTGTAACAAAATAATAATCGATTTGTAAACAATTTACTGAATTAATAATAACCCTAAATACTAACAGAAATGTAAATAATTTTAATACCAGTTCTTTTTTTTATATTTTTTTGTTTCCTTTTTGTTTTTTGTATATACAACTTTTTTATATTCTTTTCTTCCTTTTTTATTTTTTATTTTATGTTATAATTGCTTTGTTTTGCTTATTTTCCAATTTTTAAAATACTCGTATATATACAAAATGTTAAAAGTTAAAAACCTTATTTTTTGGGTCATTTCAAATCTAATAGAACCATACAAAATGTTCAAACATCTTCCAGGTGGCAAAGAATCCTCTAGCTGGCTTAGCGGCATTAGGTCTTGCGGGTATGGCACCAACCAATACCGGTGGACTCAATCCAACAGGTATGTTCTTTTTTTTTTTTACAAACTATGTATTTATATATTTTGTTATTTAATTAAATAATTTAAAATTTTAGCGGCACTGGCTGCCCTAGCTGGTTCACAATTACGTACAAGTAACACCAACCGAACCCAACAGCAACAACATGAAATGACAGTATCAAATGATTTAATTGGTTGCATTATCGGTAAGGGTGGTACTAAAATTGCTGAAATTCGACAAATTTCTGGCGCTATGATTCGCATCTCGAATTGTGAGGAACGTGAAGGCGGCAATACCGATCGAACAATAACAATTAGTGGAAATCCCGATTCGGTAGCATTGGCTCAGTACTTGATCAATATGAGGTGAGTACGAAATATTTAAATTAAATAATTCAATTATATTTTATTCCTTTAATTTCGATTGTATACAAATTTAATAGTGTAAATAATATTAATAAAATAATGATTATTTTTTAATGAAATAAAATCTGTACAAATATAGTTTCTCAGTTTCTCTGTCGCCTCCTCTTTTTAAGTGTTGTTCTTTTAAACACCCCAACAACAAAAATTCATGTACAACACATTTCTAATTATTCTTATTAGTTTTTTGTTTTGTATTTTTTTTTCATTTAATTTTAAAACTACTTTCGCATTATATAAAATGACGGTATTTCATATTTGTATCTATTTAAATTTAATTTTGAAATGTTTTCGAATAAGATGAATCTTTCACAGTGGCAAGGAGGAAAACAAAACAAAACAAAACGCGCAGCTTGAGCACAATATACTCGTGTATTAACTTTTAACCATATTGATAAAAATAAAAAGAACATACATTTCTCATTGCTGTTTATTAAGGTTGTTACCGGTACCCTTTTAGTGAAATATCCTTATCAGTCCTTCCACTCAAAAATCCTATTTCATCGAAAACATAATAAATTAAAACTAAAGTTGCTAATTTTTGTTTTTAGTTTTTTCTTAGTCAAGTCCTTTTTAAAGTGAAACTTATAGCACTGACGATGGTGTTTTATTTTTCCCTCAATCAAATTTACACCAGGACATAATCAAAGTACACCAGGCTACAATGTAGCCTCATAAATAAAAGAACAATTAAAAACGAAACTTTAAAACTTCTACAAGCTCGTCGTCAAATACGCTTTGGCTGTACAAAAAAAAAACATATGTACAGTGTTGGCCAAAACTTAACTCAACTTTATTTACCTCGATTATTAAATAATTAAAAAAAAAAAAAACAAATTTAGGGTTACATTATTGTATATTTTTGTTTTTCAAATTTAAATAAATATTTACAGTTTCTAATGGAAAATAAAACAAAATTGTTTTTTAAAATAGTTCATTAAACATAGCACAATTAGTACAATTAGTTCAATATTAGGCTGGTCAAAACAAAAGCAACTTTTAAAAAATGCAATCATTTTATTTTTAGTCTTACTAAAATATTGCTAGTATTTGGTAGCAAACCCTTTGGTTTTTAATCACTTCAGCACATCTTTGTGGCATGGAGTCAATTAAATTGCTTCTTATTCATCCCCAAGCCAATTTAATTTGATCAAACAGATCGTTTTATTTTTGCAATAGATTTTCTATGGGGTTCAGATCTGGGGACTGTGCTGGCCATTGTAACACGTCAATCCCCTTTTCTTGAAACCACGTCTTAATCGTATTGGACGTGTGCTTTGGGTCGTTGTCCTGCTGAAATATCCATTTCAGAGGCTACTGGTCCTCAGCGTGTGCAAGCATTATACTTTGCAAAATGTCACGGTACATAAAACGATCCATTCTACCAGCTATTTGATGAATCGGTCCCAGTCCATGCTCTAAAAAACATTACCATTACGTTACCTCCTCTGTATTTCATAGTAGTTTTGGTGTAACGTGTAGATTTGAGTGCCTCTTTGGCTAGTCTGCGAACACGACGGAAACCATCAGAACCCTTGAAATTGAATTTTACTCGTCCGAAAAGAGTAGGTTCCTCCATTTTCTAACGGTCCAGTTGATGTGGTCATGAACATATTTTAATCTCACCAGCTTTTTTTTTGGTTAAAATAAAAGGCTTTTTTGCAGTATTGAAATATTTAAGTCCACCATCAACAACTCGTCTCCGAATTGTTCTCGCACTTATGTTCAGGTCGAGTTGGGTTCTTATTTCTCTCGATTTATTATTTTTCCGATATTTTAATTTGACTCATTCCACTTTTATAACACCAAATAAATAGATTCAACTGCACTCGTTTGCCAACACCTTTAATATGAGCAATGGATTTTTTAGTAAAAGGACTAGTTTTTCTCTGGAGAAAGAGAGATATCAATTAAAAGTTGCTTTTGTTTTGACCAACAAAAAATTGGGTTAACCGTCCTACTTATGTCATATTTAATGAACCATTATGAAAACATACATATATAATGTATTAAATTTTTGAAAAAAAAATTACCATTATTTGTTTAAGTTATTAATTTTTGAATGACATAAATATGGGGGTAGTTTTAGTTGCTAATGTTTTGGCCAACACTGTATATTATATTCATATTTCAAAAAATCGTAAATGACACAGAACCATCATCATTGCTATACAAATAACTTGCTTTCTCGCAGGTATATTCCTTCAACCACAAGGAATTACAAATAACAACATTTCATACCCATATGATCCTAAAAAATATCTTCCTATTCACAAAAAATCAAAAAAACAAAAATACCCTACTCTCTTTCTATCTCACTAAAAAAAAAAAAAAAAAATACCACCTTAAAAAAAAAATGTTACCTTACACCAAACAAAAATCCTTTTTCCTTTTTTCTATCCCGCAGCGTTGAACTCCAGAAGGCAAATCTCCAAGAAGCGAATGGTAATGCGTCAAGTGGCAACCAATCATCAGCAAATAATCTATCATCGAACACGTCCACTTCGTCGACTTCCAACAATTCTTTAAATAACACAAACAATTCGAATAATAATTTAAACAATAGCAACGGTAATGGCAATACCAACAGTAACAATAACTCCAATACCACATCGAATTCGCTAGCTTCAGCCATTCCTCTGGCTCAATTACTCGCCAAACCAGGCGCACTCAATGCTCTCTCTAGCTTAAGCGCTCTCAATGGCCTCACCGATTTGCTCGGTGGTTTGGCCAATTTAGGACCACCAGTTCAAACAACTGGTGTTCATCGTTCGAAAAGCTATCAGCCGCGTTTCCGATCCCATGGGGATAATTCAAATTCTGAAGACAAGAAGCCCGAACGCAATAAGTTTAATCCTTATTAGAGCGAGTGACAGCAGTAATTTTAAAACACAAAATTAATACTACATCTTAACTTGCGTTTTAAGTTTCAAGTTATGCGAATAATTGTGATATTCAGAATTATTGAGATAAAACAAAGACCAAATTATTGAATTAATTTTTGCATAACACTAACACCAAGTTTAAGATCATTTTATTTGTTCATTAACAAAGAACTAAAAACAGAAAAATTAGAACGTCTTAAACTCCATTCATAACTTCGGAGTGTTCTTTTTTTTTTTTCGTCGTCTTCTTCAAGACCACACTTTAAACCCATTTTAAGATTATTTTAATTTTTTTGGTTTTCGAACAAAATGTAGCATTTAAATTAAAATTAATCCTTATATTATTTCCTTAATCAATCAACTGAATTAATCTAGAACTAACAAAATCTAAAATCTTTAAGAACAATAGTAGGAATACAACAATTTAATTGATTTTATTTTTAAATTAAATTTATTAGATAAGTGCAAACAAAAAACCAACTCAACAAAAATATATTTTTAAAATTTTATTTACTAAGCGTTAAGTTAAAAACAAACAAAAATTGGTTTTAAATTATTTATTTGATTTATTTTGCTTTATTGAACTAAATTTAAAAAAAAATTGCAAACCAAAATTGTAGTTGTATTTCTTATTATTTCTCATTTTTTAATTCTTTTAAATTTTATTTATTTGATAATATGTTTAAAAGGGTCTTTTAACAAAAATACAAAAAGAAAGAAAGACTCGCACAACATATTGTTAAATAAAAACTGAAAACAAAACATACATTCATATACATTTATAAAACACATAATATACACATTTATATCTATTTAATGGAGTTAAAGTTGTAATGTTATTATTTTAAGTTAAAAAGTAAAACAAAATATAACTAAACGATCTTATACTTAAATGTAATCAAGCAATTTTAATAAGTGGAAAAAAAGTATTTTATCTTTAAAATTAATAACAAATAAACAAAAATAAATTTAATGATAAATTCATTGATGGAATAAAAACAACAAATTTAAGAGTAAACAAAAAAAGAAACAAAAAACATTTTCAAATACATACATACATTGAGAAAAAATTATTAAACATTGTATTCTATTTATTAAGGGTTTTTTTTTGTGTGGGGGAGGGGGTTCTTTTTGAGACTGACTAGTTGAAGTTTTTTTTAATGTAAAAGGAAGGCGATTGGTTTAAAAATGTGGAGATATAAGTTTTTAAGTAGACCCTGGTGATTAAAAAGTCGATAGCTAGGTTGTTTTTGGAACTTAACAAAGTAACTAATATACAGCTTTGACCAAATTAATAGGAAGACAGCCTAATTTTCTGTAATAAATAAACATTTAACTTTAATGATAAAATATGTGATTTTTAAGAACTAACTAGGCTTCATTAAAGGCTGGTTACAAAAATAGGAACTTCGATTAAAAATTTCATTAATTTTATTTCTATCATTTCATCATTGAAACCAATCATTGGAATTTAATAGCGATCATTGAAAATTTCCTGATTGAAATCCATCGACAAATTTTTACTGACACAAATCTGTTACTGGAATTGTGTGAAATTGGAAAACAAATCAGTGGAACGATTCGTTTCACTTTTGAACATAAAAGTATCAGCTGTTAAGGAAAATGAATTTCCTTCCGGAAAATAGAAAAATAAATTTTTAGCGACTAATAAATGCGCAATTAAAATTTTTTTCTCAAAAAAAATTCTTTGTATGATTTCCCATCGATCAGTATATAATTTTGATTTCTAATCAAAGGGAAACACAGTCAAATATCCATTCAAAAAATTTTCGGATTAATTTCAATGATAGCTAGTCATAAAGTCATAAATATTTGTTTTTAAAAAAATATATTTTTATTATGATTTGGCATTAAAAAGCATTTACAACCCTAAATTTTCAACTTTCTACCACCAAATCCTATTTTTGATTGCAATTTTAATACTTTAATTTTTAATAAAGCAAGCAAATAAATTGAGCTGATTGCACAATGGCACGCACTTAAATTTGAAAGCTTTATACTGAACGTTGCAATTTTAGCCACTTTACTGAATCAAAGGCCGTAATCATCGATTGGATTGTGTTGTCTGATAAGAACGTTGATGACAACGAAGTGAATTTTCAATTTCAAAATAACAGCCCTATTACGGTTGTCAATGATCAATACGCTAGTTGACATTTTTCAATGAAATTGATGAATTGGTATTATCGTTGTCAGCAATCAAAATTTTTGATAAACTGTGAACGCTCTTCAGAAATTAGATCTATTGTGAATGATTCAAATTGACAGTCTTGGTATTATGATTGTCAAAATATTTGTTGATTATCAAATTTTCAGTCAATCACAAATTCCTTGTTGATAAAACATTTTACGGATCGCGAAAGCCAAAAGCATGTCTACTATCGAACTATTTTTCGGTGAAAATGAAATTGAAGAAGAAAATACTTTGGAGCAAGCAAAGATTCGAAGAAAACTACGCGATGCTTCAAATCCGATAGATTTGGCTGAACATATATATGTAGATAAAAGATCTTTTTTAGTTACATTACAAAATCGCTTTTAGGTTCATTCAAAACTTTAGGCTTTCGAAAGAAGCCTTCCTTAATGTATTTTTAGATATCAACGACAAGTTAAAACCAACGAAAAGACAACAATCCATCCCAAACATACTAAAATTTGCAGCTGTCTTAAGATTCCTTGCGCAAGGAAGCTACCAGTTGAGTGTTGGGAACGATTTTAACATTGGTATTTATATCCGCAACACAATACTAACAATCTGCCACTTGGTTGAGTTTCGTTCTGGTGGGCCTAAGCTGTTTAATTCCACCGCAATCTCTACCCACTTATTACTCATGAGTGGCTTTGAATAAACACCCTTAGCGAAGTCTGGGTTCTCTTCCATCCGTTCTACCAATCTGGCGAGCTGATTTTTGTTACTTACAATTTTACTCCTACGTAAGGAAAAACACTTAAAATTGAATAGCACCATTAATTTATTGCAAACTACTTACATTTTTAATCCAAATCAACCAAAATAAAATTCGTCACACGAAACAAAAGCAGTCCGTTGAAAAATTGTAAATGAAATTGAAACGTCAAAAGTAAATAGGCACTATTCACAATAGATTTTTGATCTTTGTTCACATTGGATCAAAAAATGATCAACTCGCGTTCATAATACCAATGTATCAATTAATTGACAAAATGTTTCAATTGCCAATTAATTGATCTTTGACAACCGTAATAAGGCTGTAAGATAATTGGCGTGAAAAATAAATTGATTCCGTCTTTAATCAAGATGATCAGCCCTATCATGAATTCCATCGTAATCGGAAATTTTTACGAATCCCGAAAAACTGTATCATGAAATCCGTTCGAAATGCAAAATTGTATGAGATTTTCCACTACGAACGGATTTCATGATACAGTTTTTCGGGATTCGTAAAAATTTCCGAATACGATGGAATTCATGATACGGCTGCATATTGTCAGTTCTTAAATTACGACTTACAGAGAGAAAATTAAAGAATGAAGTTTGTTCAATAATTTGGAAAAGAAAGTAACTATAAAGATGTTGTAATTCCAAGGATTCCTTTGGTTTCAAACGACATGTTATTTCAATTGAAACAATTACAATCTCTAAAACAACTTCAATTTGCAATGTCGATAAATCAATCTAAGAGCAGTCGCTAAGTCTTTGTGGCAACAATTTTGAAAATTCTTTACTAGACATAAATTTGTCTTTTTTTTTTTAACTAAACAAAACTTTATTTTTGTAGTGTTCCTATTATTTTGACCAGCTAAATAGTAAATCTCTTAAGTGCACTGTACGGCACATATCATTTGTGTACACATACAATTCTTAATTAAAAGAAATAGTAGGACTCAAAAGTAAAATATCTTTCTATTATTTTGGCCATAGCTGTAGTTGTTGACATATACTAAACTGTAATTTATTAGGTATCCTGTGTCATCTCCACTCAAAGTGATCCTCAATGTTCTTTAATGTATCTTTTAAGGAATCAAAGTAGATCGACATTTTTTAAATTGCATAGTTCGACAAAATTAAGTTTTTCTTTTCTGTAAAATAAACAAAACAATACCTTTTTTTAAGGACTAAATTGTACACGACAGGTTTTTAAAATATGACACAAAATGTCAAAGGCAATCAAAAACGTACTAAGGCTAAGGCAAAGCACAAAATGTTGGTCTTAACAATACATTTTGTGATGATTTTGCAAAGTATAAATCCGTATCTTCTAGGTATCTTACTAGATTCCTTAAGATTCTCATTAGCTATTAGTACTTATTTATACGAATGATTTTAATGTTTTTGTTTAAAAGACAAATTCGTTACAAAATAAAAATAACTTTATCTTCTACTTTTACATTTTGCCTCTCTCTGTTTTAAACAGTTTTAGCATAAATGGTTCAGCGTATCTTATAAATTTCTGTTTATCCTAATAATCCTATAAATATTTGAACTGATTATTAATGATAAGGATTATAGATTTTGAAAACAAGTACGAATTTGATTGAAAATTGAATTTATGAAAAAATGATATCTCAAAAACTTGACGTGATAGAGTGATTTTCGAGTCAGTTTTGAATTACGGTCTTCAAAACCGATCGGAAAAATGTAGTTTTAGATTGCCAGTGTTAATGAGTAAACAATTAAAACAAAAAACATGGAACTTAACCAAGTAACAATATTTCTAACAAATAGTGGGTAGACCTCTAGTCAGTCTCAATTTTCATTCTATATTCGATTTTAACATTTCTATGAAGTCGACTACGGGACGTTATTTTTATAGTTTTTTTTTTTTGTTTTAATATTATACTTCAATATAAACCTTGGAATAACGCCGAAACTATAAGCCATCGCCGCTGTTACCAAAATTCCTATCCATTGCTCACGAATAAAAAAAAAAACAAAAAGAAATACAATTAATTTTTTTTAGAAAGTTCAAAGTTCCTTCAAATCCTTTTACTATTAACAACACTCCGTTAAAAGTTTAAAAAAAAAATACAATATCCCAGGACAACCATGTTTATTATACACCACAACCAACCAAATCATCTACCATCTACCAACCGCTTACCAACCACCAACCAACCAACCAACCAATCAATCCAGCCACAACCTAAAATGAATGAATAAATCAAAAATACCAAAAAAAAAAAATACAAAATTCATTCACTCAATGTCCAAAAAAAAATCCAAAATCAAAAAACCAAAATTCAAATCTTAAAATTCCGGTAAGAATTTTTTTCCTCCTTTATTTGTTTTGTATACATAATTATATAATTTTTGTTTTTAATTTTAATTTTTTTAAATAATGACACTTATTTTTTGGCTAGCTTTCGATCAGTAGTTTTGGAAATATCCGAATAAATGGAAAATCAATTACACAATTACTGTGTTTTTGGAATGAAAAATTCGGTATTTTGAACAACAATATCATCAATTTTCTGATCATTTGTAAACTTTTCTTTCAATCGTAAATTTGTAATCAATGAATTAATAAAAGCTAAGAAATAATTAAAAAATGTGAGTTTTGA
Source organism: Eupeodes luniger (assembly GCA_951509635.1). Lineage (NCBI taxonomy): Eukaryota > Metazoa > Arthropoda > Insecta > Diptera > Syrphidae > Eupeodes > Eupeodes luniger. The sequence continues at coordinate 7,370,570 of OX608073.1, forward strand.
ACTAATAAAGGTATAAAATTGGGAAGGTTCAGACAACATAAGGGACTTCATTTGCATTCTACTGCATTCTTTGAACGTAAATTTTGGCTAGTTAGTTTTTCAATTTTCATAAATTTCGAACTTTGAACTTTACTTTACTAACTTCTTCAGTTCATCGTACAAAAACTACTAAAAATATTATTCAATGATTTATAATTTTGACCAAGTTTAAATTTTAATTGTTTAAATTGTTTTTTAATGTTTTTGTAATATTCAAATCAATACATCCCCTTAAGAAGACGGCAATCACCGTCGAAACGTTGGGAAAAATCAGTTGAAAACTGTTTTCATTTAATTATCAAAAAGACCAATAAAGCCGATGAGAATCACCACTTTAAAAATATTATTGTCTAAAAAACACTCCTCAGGCAAGTTACAAGCCCATCACGATTTGTATTTTGTATTGTAAAGGAATATTACTAATTTCTTTTTCAACTTGACAAAAAACCCTATTACACTAAACATTAGATGGAATTGTGCAGAAAATAAATAAATAATAGAGTAATAAAGTTCAGCTTTCAGTTGTATGAAAAAACATGATCAACTGTCATTTTGACATAAGTAGACTTGACTTGATTTATAGGGAGATTTTTCTTGACTTACTTTCCAGTCAACTTTCCAATAAAGTTGCCTTAATTGGAAGGCAATTTTTTGGCAGCTGGCCAATCAGATACAAGAAACTTGGCTTACTTTCAAGTCCCTTATGTCACTTGAACCTACGCATTTTGAAATATTTTTTGTTTCTAAAGGAATGACATTAAGACTGTCACCTTGATGGGAGAAGAGAAAGTTCAAATTAGTACATTTGTATTTGATAATCGAAACTATTAAACTCAAATGTTGCTTTCCGATTCCAAAGGATTGGGTGTATCCTTCAAACTTCTTCGAAATCTTGCCATTTCCATAAAAACTGGATCAATTAACTTCTCATCTTTGAGTTTAGCGGAACTCATTTGTTATATTTTAATTTTTTTTTTTCTTTGCACATTCTACTTTAGGTTAGTCCATTGGACTGTCATGCCAAATTTCTTGGATTCAACACCTGGGGTGGAATCGGCTAAGGTGATTGTTGATTGTTGACAGTCAAAATAATCGAATTTGATCTGTGTAAGGTCAAATTGATACCTAAAAAGCTTTCGCTAGAAAAATTTGATAGTCGTTTTCCTACAAACATGTCGTTTCTGAGTAGAGCTACCAGACGCTTACAAAAAACGAATGGAAAATTTTGTCAGTTACCTTTTTTAGGTACAAAAACACATTCCTGTGACCGACAAAGCTAATGAAATTCGAAAAAAGCAAGAGAAATAAGAATTTTATTCAAACAGAGCCAATTTCATACTTTTATTTAGATATTTTATAGGAATCAATTTAAAATTTCACCAAGGCAACAATGAATTTTGACAATTTGAATCTGAAATTGTTCAATCGAATTGAATTGAGTTGAATCATCTTACACAGACGGAATGAAAACGATAGTCAATTTGATTATCAAAAATTTGATAGTCAACTATCGCCTTACGCGATTCCACCCCTGGCCTGTGCCATCTAAAGTGTTCTTTTTTCACGGGTACTACTTCTTGCGATGAATTGAAAAGTCCTCCAAAAGCATTTCTTGTCAAGAAATGTGCTTTCTCAAATTAGCCGTTCGTATTCGGCTAAAAACTGTAGGTCCCCTCCATCCCTGGAATGACTAGCACACATGAATGGTTGAGAGTTGTAAGTCATCAGGCCCTAGTTCTCTACGGACAATGGCGTCACCTAATTTATTTATTTTTACATTCTACTTTCTCAAGAAATATAAAACGCACATTCACATTATTACAAAATTTGAAATTTTCACAATGGCATACAAGACCTATATCAATTCACTTTCGTAACACCGAATTATATTTTAATTGCAAAACTCTGTCAATCGTCAATCGATTAATAGTTGATCTTCGCAATAAGGTTAACTGGCATCGAATCCAAAGCTATTGACGCTAGTTTTCACGATCTCCAAATTTATTTATTAAAATGTATGTATGTATGTACAAAATTAAGATATGACAATTCTCTATGCTTTCCGTTGGATGAATTTTATCCGACAGCGCTGTGATAAGGCCGGTAAGATGACAAATATCCATTTTTAGGACTTCTCCATCATGACGCAATGGTATTAAAATGTTGAGCTAAATTTAAAACAAATCAATCGGCTCTAGCCGTTCGCAGCGAACAATAATTGATAACAATGCTTATTTCATGTACATAGTTAAAAAGTTTATTTCTTTTTTATCAAGTTCAGGAATGTGGGATAATAATATATTTACATTTCGTATTCAATTGAGTCAGTGATTCTTATTTTGTGCCTCACTATTTGGTGTTAAAAATTAAAAATCTTGTTCTTCAGGAACTAAGATTAGTGAGATGTTATAAGTTGTTTTGCCATCAAACGAAAACGGAGGACAAAGGAAGTCACTTTCCCCTTTCTGACTTTGAAGTACCAAATTTTTCCTTAACGACAATTTATCAGTTTGTTAACAAGAAATTTTAATAAATAATAATATCCTGATATTTCTTTAACTTTTCTGTCAAATTTAAAAATTTCAATTAAATTTTCATACACAACATTAACTTAAAAATCTCCCTTTAAAGGCTAATAATAGCTATCATTAGTTTTCATCATTGGAACCAATCATTGAAATTTTTTGGCAGGTCGTTTATAGCCATCATTCAAAATTTCTGTCATTGAAAAAAGTTTCGTGATTAAAATCCACCGACAAATTTTTACTGACAGAAATTTGTCATTGGAATTTTGTGAAGTTGGAACACAAATCAGTGGAACGATTCGTTTCACTCTAACAGCTGAAAAGTATCAGCTGTTCAGGAAAATGAATTTCCGTCCGGAAAATATAAAAATACATTTTTAGCGAAAAATAAATGCGCAATTAAACTTTTTTTCTCAAACAAAATTCTTTGTGTAATTTTCAATCAAAGAGAGACGTAGTCAAATATCCATTCAAAAAATGTTCCGGATTGATTTCAATAATAGCTATAGCTGGCCCCTTACTTGAGAAAAATTATGCGAACGCCTATGATTCGTACCGTGCAATAATAATTTCAATGCATTTTATTCAAAACAAAAAGGGGCCAAGAAAATAATAAAATTTGTCAAAGGTACTGAGCTTAAAGCAATTCAAAAAACATTAGATAGTCCGAATAAAGGAGGGCAAATACGCTTTCTGCACTTTCTTCAGATATTTTTCGTGGACAAACTTTTCGGAAGAATGTTTGAACCCAATGTGGACTTAACTTTACCCTTGCCTGTATCCGTGTATAAATAAAAAAATATTTGAAGACTTCATTCATTCAAAAATGTATGCCAGTACCAAATCCACTTAACTCAAATTAAAAAATAAGAATGGGCTCAACGACTCCGTTGGCTTGAGAAAAAATTCAAGAGTAATTTCAAAAAGTTATTCAAATACAAAATTTTGAAGCGAAATTCGTCCGAATCTAAATTGAACAACAGCCGTTCCGCAGAATAGTTTTAAGAAAGAAAAATCCTAAAATCGTAGTACTTTCCGATTCGAACGGATGATACATCGCTAGGGCCAATGCTTCTTACACTTTCGTATCTAGTTAACTCTGATTTTCTAAATAATATAAATAAATAATCAAAACTCGAACAAGATTACAAAATCACCTAAACCGATCGAGAGCTAAACCCAAAAGATGTCATAATTTCTGTATATTTTTTTGAATGTTTGTTTACTTTTTTTTATCACATTTTCATGTTCCTTATAAATTTAAGTTTTCGTTTATTTTTCTATTTTTCAAATTAAAAAAAAAAGTGTTGCTCAAATCGAGATTTGATATTCTTAGCATTGAATATGTGCTTGTTAAATTAAATTAATAAACTTTATAAAAATATAACCAAGAAAAAAAAATAGTGTTACGAATTTTTACTTATTTTTTTTTTAAACAATTTAATTAAAAAAACAATGTTAAAAAACACTAATATATATTTTCAGAATATCTATGGAAACTGCAGGGCTTCCCATTCCTGGATATCATTATATTGCACCAAATGCAATTGTCAAAACTCCAATTCATTAAAAAACAAACAAAACAAAAATAGCAAACCAGAACATCTGCAAGAAAATTGTATTTTTTTGTTTAAACTAATAACTTTTAAAGAAACCAAGAAAGATGTTGAGAATGATAGTTTTTCTTTTTGATACCTATCAGACTTGAATTTTGTGAAATTTGAGAAGAAAATACGACGGTTTTAGCCGTACAAAAATATGACCACCAAGACCACCACAACTGAAAATAAAAATAAAATAAAACTTAAAAACAAAAGGAAACCATCACCAAGCTGAAAAAATAAAAGCTAAAACTAAAAAAAAGAAACAAAAATAATTAAAAAAAAAAACAAAGAGGAAAGGAAAACAGCAGAAATATCATTTATATATTAAATCAAAATATTCATTTATTTTATTTTTTATTATTATTATTATTAATATTCTATACATAATATAATATTTTGCTTTGTTAACATAATTTTACACTAAAACCAAGTTTTACAAAAAATAAATTTAAAACAAAAAATACATAACAAAGTAGAAAGCCGAGTAAATGTAGCTAATTGTGCAAAGAAACAAAAATTATAATAAATTATAATTAGTAATTATACCATTCTTCAAAATGAAGAATAAAAACAAATGAAAACAAAAAAAAAAAATAGAACATTTTGAATATGTGTAGGGTATTTATTATATTTCAGTGTGTTTAAAAACAAAAATTAAAATTAAAAAGAAAAGCATTAAAATTAATTTTTAAACAAACAATTTATTTAAAAGAAAGAATAAAAAAATAATAATAAAGCTTTAAATATGTAAATTTAGTGAGAAAACAAAACATAAGTAAAATAATTGAAAATAAATATTTAAAACAAAATGAAAATGATAAAGTTTACAAAAGAAAATAACAAACAAATCATAAACAGAAGAAGCTTATGCGAAGAAAAAGACTTTTTAGGTATATATATTTTTTTAATTTTATTCAGTTTTTTATTTATATAGTTCATTTTTTTTCTTTTTTGAAAAAATAAAAATATAAATAATTTATTGTATTTATATAAATGATTGGATATTTTAAAATGTGGTATTTAGGTTAATGATATTCAAAAAAAAAGAAGAAAAACAAGCAAATCACTTACCAAAACAAAATCATTTTAAATTCTTCATTTTACATAAATTTATTCCCACAAGGAAACTATACAGGAAAACAAATACAAAACATATTGCAAAAATAACAACACAAAAACATATCTGGAATGCATTGGCATAATAATTCGAAATTATTTTCGTTACTACTTTTAACTGAAAACTCATTCTTTCACCATAATTATTAGTTGTCTGCTCTTCTTCATTATCAGTTCACTCATTTATTTCATTCATTTGTTTAAAACAAATATTTTATCACTTAAGATTTATAATGTCTGGCAAACCTCATAAAATAGATACGTTCTGAGGTCAGATTTGAACTAACGGCCTTAACAACCTTCTAAGAAATAAAAATCATAAGTCAGAAGATGTTAAAGTATCAAAAACAACCATTCAGAGATTTGTTCATAAGTTTTGAATCGTTTCAACTCGGTGTGTTCACAAAAATAGCAGTGCTCTCAAAATATAACAATTCATTTTTAATTACCAGAGTTTTGTATGGATTTCAATTTACTCTATACCTCAAATTAAACCAACTTGAGTTTACTATCTTATAAAATGCAAATCGTTTATATTTAAAAAAAATCAAATGGAACGATATGATTTTTGTAAGCTTTTTTCCGTTTTGAGATACGCTTTAGGTCATTATCATATTGTAATATCCATATTTTCCGCGTTTCCTCCTTGGCATACCGCAACGACAGAAATAATTGTCATATATTCTGCAGCAGATAGAGTACATTGAACCAACTCCATGATATCAGAAATAGGATCATAAAATAACTTTTTCCTTGCACATATCAAACCCTTCCCGACATTTTATCGTAAGCGACATTTTCAATTCAAAAGAAAACTTAATTATTAAAATTTGCTAGTAACACATAGAGCCTTGAAGGCTATTGTCATGTCTTAACTCAAGCATAATTAATAATTTCCAATACCCATACTGGGTACAAGTTGTTTCAAGGACCCGCAGTAAGCTTTTGATTTGACGTTTACGATAAATTGGCGAGAAGGGCTCGATGTAATACCCGTCTTTACGGTATATCGCGGGATCAATCACTTTGTTTTGGGATCCGCTCATTTCTTCAGGAATTATTCCTTACAAAATCTCTATGTGCCTTTGGGCACATTATTCTGTTAGCCAGGGGCTTTTTCTTCGAATTCCTAGTAAGTTCATATTTTACTTGCAATATACTCATTGATGGGTTGTGTTTTGCGAAGTGATGATTTTTTAAATCAATCCACTCACCGTTCATTGGTTTTGGAGGACGGTTTTCAGGATTTTGCATTCCTTACCATTTTAACAGTATATCTTAAAGTATCTATACAATTTTTGTATTCAATTTATTTTTACTTCAGTCCAATGCATTGGACTAATACTTTTTTTAAAGGTTTAACTAAAAGAAAAGAGACAGTTAGCTTAGATTGAAAGGTTTGTGAACGCATACAAAATCTGACTAAAAATATTTAATTTGATGGTAGTCCATTTAACTTATCCTAAAAATTACAACTCTCAAAAGTAGTAACGAAACAATGTCATCTCATATCAAATATAAACAAAACAAATAAATACACATCTTTAAAAGACATATCGAAAAGTCTGTTTAAAATAAAACACAAAACAAAATATTTAGAACAAAAGCATACAAACAAAAAAGTATTTAATTAACAAATCACTAATTTATATAAAAATATTAGTTGATGAGTATATAATTAAATAGGTGATAATAATTTTATATTGGGTGTAAATATTAAAAACGACATGAGGAATTGATTATATTTAAAAACAAAAACAAAAAAACAACAACAACACAAAGCTCTATTACCAACAAAAATCTTTATTGTCCCTCATGTCCAACATATCTAACCCAATCCCATTAAATACAAAATTTGTTTAACTTTTAAAAAGAAAAAAACAAAAACTAATAATCCAAAAAAGCAAAATCACACTTAGTAGAAACAAAAACAAAAACAAAATGCAGAGAAACATTTGTAGAATTATAAACATGAATACAGGAATAAAATTATTCAATAAAAACAAAAAAAAAAAAACAAGAATAGAATTTAGAAATATTTAAATGAATAACAAAAACTATTTAAACAAAGTAAAAAATAAAAAAAAAAGAAGTAATTTAAAACTACTTTAAATGGAAGCAATCATTTTTATCGTAAACAAAAAAAATTATTAAATGGTGTATCTTATATATATATACATATATATATATTTAGAAAATATTTAAAAAATGAAATCACACAAAAACAGTTTATATAACTTAATGAGACTCTACGAAGCAACTAAAATATAAAAGAAAATGCATAGAATCCAGATATGGATGAAACACAAAAAAAATCATTTCTTTTTTAAATAAATAATTAGTTTTAAATAAAATATTTTTTACAATTCTGTTCAAACAAATACAAAAACAAAAATGCGTTATAATGAAGAAAAAAAAAACATTGTTAAATTTATGCGCGCAAGTAAAACAAAATAAATTATAATAAAATTATACATAAAACAATTTTTTGTTAAATTTTAACAAATTTATTATAAGAAGAACATAAATAAATGAAAAAAAAAAAACAAAATAACATACAAAACCACTACGCGATATATTAAAAAAAATAAAAAAACAAAAAAGAGAAAAGCAATTGTAATGGTGCCTTAATTAATTGTTTCCAAATTTTATTTCTATTATATTTTAAATTAAACATTTAAAAAAGCATTAAAAAAAGAAAGTTGTTAATACAATATTATATTGTGTATTTTGCTTTGCTTTTTGCATTTTCAATCAAATTAATTTTTCCTCTATCTTTCATTCGCACATTCTATATGATTATATGAACAATAAAATCCCTTGTCGATTAATTTTCTCTTCTCAAGAAACAAAACTTGAATAAATTCTTTAACAAAACAAAAATAAAGTGAAAAAAGCAAAACGCGTAGACTTAGCAAAAACATTCTGTTCTTTGTTATATTTTGCTATGTTTGCTTATGCAATCTTTTTAAATTTATTTTTATTTTTTAAATAATATGAATTAAATAAATAACTTAGTGAATTTTCTTTTAAAAAATGATGTTATAAAGAGTCCCTGGAATATTGAATGTATTTCTGGTGATATTTTGTTTAGTAAAACTTAATAAGAAAAACAAAAAAAAAACATTAGTTGCGCATGTAGTTGATCTCTGTCTCTCTCGATTTCTACTCACAACACAATGTTTATACATAATATATATATATATTAGTATACATAAATTTATATATTTTCTCGATGTACTGTTTATAATAATTATTATATTGTCAGTGTACATCGGCAGAAAATATTTGCAAACAAAAAGAAGAAAAACAAATATATAAGGTATTTTAGATATTCTTATTTAATATCCAACAAAAACAAAAAAAAAAACAAAAGTATAAAGATATTTAAAACAATTATTGATTTAATATTAAAAATAAAGTTTATAATCATAAGTGAAATGAGAAAACAGTAGATAGTAGATATGAGTTGGATTTTTGATTTTGTTTTCTTCACAAACAGAAAAATGCTCGAATCCACATAGTTTTTGATTTTCTTTTTTTTTTTTTTCAAATACGATAAACCGTTAGAGTTCTTCACTTAATAATAATAAAAAAAATAATATTTTACATTTAGTATAAAATAAAGTGCATGAGGAGGAGATCAGGAGCTTAGGTTTCATTAGTTTAAGTTTTTATTTTGAATAAACATTTCAGACTAAATGTAAATGAATGCACTTCAATCTCTATAAATCAAGATATGTAATTTTTTTAAGTTCATTATTTTTAATTCTACTGAAAAGTTAGGTGGGATGTATACTACACTCATGGATTTTCTTTGTTGTGAAAACTTCGATAGTAAAGGGAAATTTATTATTTTTATCACCAATTAGTAGAACTAAGCAAATATTTTAAATTTTGCCCTTTTTAAACCTGTTTTCTGCTTTTTTTTAAAGCAAAACGATTCACCGTTAAAACTCAATCATTTTTAAAACAATCACTTAAAACGGAAACGCAAGATACGTCAAATTAAAGAGTGAAAACTCATTCAAAGCGATTGCCAAATCTTGTGTGAAAGGAAATCCTTTGTTGTATGTTTTTGCTTTCACACCAATATTAAATTAGTTATTTAAAACAAAAACTTTAACATTATAAAATGCTCAAACGGTTTCTAATTAATCCAAAAATAGTGCGAGTTAAATCATCTTTGTTGAAGATGGTGTTAAAGGGTTAGATGAGGAATATTCATAGTTACTTGATAAGTTCTGAAATTGAATTTGCTAAACTTACCTTGTCTCATGTTCATGTTTTTCTTTAAAGCTAGTTTTACTGCAAAACTAGATTAAAAGGTTTTTGGAGCTCTGAGTTGGTCAAACAATTTATTTAGTTGTCAATCAAATCAAAAACATTGTTTGAACAATCATAATTTTATTGGCATTTAAATCAAATTTCTGAAATACTAAAATTTAAAAACTCTTTTAACTAGTTTTGTACTAAAACTTATTTTAAAGAAACTCATTGATATGGGCGTGAAATAATTTAATTTTGTATCAATATAAATGATAGAGAACCGCTTGGAAAAAATGAAAAAAATTCACAAATCATAGTTTTTGGAAAAAACAACCTTTTGTTTCCAACTTAAAACTACTGCCAAAAACGTGCTGAAGAAAGTGAAGCTTAAATAGAGAAGTGACATACATAGCAAAGAATTGAAACAATACAAATCTTTTAGAAGTGGTTCAATAAATCGTATTTAAATGAAATATCATTCAACTTTTTTTGTTGTTTGGTAATTTTGAATCGATAAATGTCGAAGCCCTGATAATTCCACTCTATTTTTTTTGTTAAAATCTATGCTTACTCAAGGTAAAATGTTGTTTGTTATTACTTTAGATAAAGTTGGCCACTAATCCTTGATGTGAAGTCACTCTTCATTTTTTAAATCTTCAACTTCGAACAATGAAGTTCGAAGAAAACTGTGTTCTTGAATGGATAATATTGTTCAACGATGTTGAATCTCTCATTCATAGTTAGTGTTATCAATAGTCTTGTCAAAGTGTGACTGCGGTTTTCACCACTTTTTAACTTTTTCTACTATTCTGTTTATGATAACTAAGACGCAGCTGCAAACCTCATTAAATTCTTTTCTGGCTTCCCCTTCGGTGTACGTATAAAAATCTGAATCATTGAATACGTAGAGCCAGTAGAGTTTAAGCATGTGAAACATTTCCTGAACGGACAACAGCGGCAGACTTTTTAAATCCGATGCACATAGTGTGGTTATTTCAAAACTTCAAAAAAAATTCAAAAAGCATAGACTATTAAAAATACTTTACAAAATGGAATAACCGCCAAAAAATCAATATTTATTTTACCGGAAAATATCAAATTTTGAGTAAAAAAAGGAAAACATTCCTGGAATCTTTTTCCTTCTTCAAATCAGCGATACCTGGCATTTAAGCAGTAGAGTTAAATTTAGCCTATAAAAGAGGCTCATTAGAAATAGCTATGTACGTTTTTGCTAGTTCAATTCCGAATTCTTGTTGAATGCTTTACTTTTTCTTCTCAGCGGTTCATGTATTTTTATGGATATATTCCGATATCTTGTTAAAAGACATTAGTACGTCAATTCTCAAAGAAATTAATACCTAATATGCACAGAACAAGTGCTTGTAAATGTAGACTATAACTAGTTGTTTCCAAACAGATTTGTCAAGTAATTTATGAATAAATTCTATGTTTAGACATTTTTTCACTTTAGAATATTAATGACTATGAATGTACCTCATTTAATACAATTAGTAGCTCTATTTAGTTCGTTTCTTGGTCAGAGAGACAACTAGCTGAAATAATTTCTTCTTTGATTAACTAGGGGCCAGTTATAGCTATCATTGGTTTTGATAATTGAACATTTTGTTGTCAAGACTTAAAAGCGATTAAGAAAGTTGAATTTATTTGTTGGGTATTAACACCAAGCGAAAAAGTTATAGCGTTTTTCTACTCAAAAAATAATTGAATAAACCAATAACTTGTATTTAAGTTCAATTTTTATTTTTTTTAATGAGGATAAAAGCTATAAACAGCTGATTTTTGATTTTATAGTTCGGAACAATGTCGTTCAATACCCCATTGACATTTCAAAAGTGATGCAAGTGTTCGAAAGCGCGATTGGTTGATTTTTGAACTAAATTCAGACAGTGACCAAAACAAACGATTTCGTTCGTTACATTTTAGCTAATTTACAATTTAAAACAATCTTTGGTTGCGTGGCTGAAAACATCCAGGATTTCAAGTCCTAAAAGGCTAGATTTCAATCAGGACCTGTCAAAAATAAACTCCAATCATCTGTTTTAATGATTAGAACCAATGAAATCTCTAACTGGCCCCTTTTTTCTTGTTCATTGAAGAAAGATTGAAACACAAGATTTATATATGAATTGTAATAAAAATAATTATTTAAATATGAAGATATTTGTTCAGTTAGTTATATTTTTTGAACTAGAAGATATCATTGTTTTTAAGTCTCTTTCTTGTTTTTTTCTAAGTTGTTTGATTTAAACATTTAAACTGCACCAAACTAAGATGTACCATAACCCACCTAATTTTAAAATTTTAAAAGCTAATAGTCTGCTCAAGTTATGTTGTGGTATTTAAAAAGAAAGTTAAATTAAAGATCATTTTATTCCTTAAAGAAAATTCTGATCTGACAAAAATATAGATTTGGGACCAAAAACGACAAGAAGTATAACGAATTTTTTTCCAAAACACAGTCAATTCAATTGCTGTAAATCTAGTCTCCAAATTTACTCTGTATCCTTATATTGAAAAGAATTGACTCCAGCATCATATCTTCATCAATTCAATAAAAATAATAACTTTCTTATTAAAGTAAATAAATATTTCAATAAAATAAAAACCTCATGAACCTGAATCACCTAAAAATGCACTTGACTTAAAATCACATAAATAAAAAGAAAAAAAGAAATGTAGATTTTTATGGTTTCGAAGCACTTAAAACAACAACAAAAATTCAATACAATATTTATAAACATTTTAATAATACAAACAAATTATCAACAAGAACAAAATTAAATTAAAAAAAAAAGAAGTAAGAAAAGACAATATTGTTTGTAAATAGTAAGGGAATAAATGTAATTTAAAGAATTATTAGACAACAATAAAAAATTAAATAAACTGAGAAAATCATGGAAAAATTTTATGCGAGAAGAGCCTTCCACAAAAAAAAAGAAATAAAGCGCATTCTTCTTTAAAAAAAAAACCACACACATTTAAAAAAAATCACAATATTTTTCATTGTCATCTTGTAGATTTAGAAACACAAAACATTTAAACGAAAACAAATCTCTGTGTCTCTCTGTGTGTACAATTTAATGAACAAACAAAAACAAAATGAAGGAAAAGTGTATTTCTATATTATTTAATTAATTTTTAATTCAAAAACAAAATGAAATTGATTAAAACTGAACAAATTGGGATCAACTTATATATATGAAATATATATAAATAATTAATAATAATAATATATATTACAAAGAAAAATAAAAAAATAAATAAAATATATTAATGTATTATTAAGATTTAAATTACAAAAAACAAAAAACTGAATATTTAGCAAGATTTACATTTAAAATAAATATTTAAAAAAAAAAATACATTATATATACATCATACTAACAATAATTATTATAAATACACATACCACATCAGCAAAGAAAATAAAATAATTAACAAAACAAAAACACACAAGTTGAGTCTTAAAATATAACTAATAAATTTAAATAATTTAAACTTGACATTTTTCTCACGGTTTTCTTGGTTCAAAGTTTCTTATATTCTTCTATTTGTTTTCTTATTTCCCCTTATTTCTTATAAATGATATTATTTATAAAATCAAATAGCTTAATTAGACGTTAATTGTTTAAGAATGAAAAAAAAGACGAAATAAAATGAATAATTTACACAAAACAACAAAAAACAAAAACACATAAAAATAAGCAATACATTTACAAGTGCTTTAAAAATGATAAATAAATAAATTAAAAAAACATAATAATTATATATTTGTCAATGAGCAATTATTTTATGTTTTCCTTGAAGAAAATAAAATTTTAAATTTATTAAAAAAAATATGGAAATAAAACCAAACAAATTTCCAGAATGTTTAGCGAAATTTTTTAGCAAAAAAAAGTTGTGAAGAACTCAAAACAAAGACAATTTTTCAAGCAAGCAACGAAATTTATTCTTTGTCGCGCATTAATAAATTAAATTAAAAAAAAAGGAAAACACAAAATATTAACAAACAAAAAATACAAAATTTTTTGGTTACGGCTATATTGAATTAGAAAACAAAGTTATTAAATTTAAAAATAAAAACAAAAAATGATATAAATGTATATTATATTGGGAACAAAGCAAAGGAATTTTTCGAATTTCTTAAAGAAAATTTTAAAAATCTTTAAAAAAATAAAATAAATTTAAATATATATATTTATTTATTAGTTTTTTAGGCAAGCAATATTTATTAAAATATATTTTTTATTTATATTTTGTTACAATGCAATTTTTCGTCACTCACAATTTCTCATTTAAAAAATAAAAAAAAACAAAAATCATTAAATAAAAAACACATGAGCTTATTACAAAAAAAAACAAAAATTGTTAAATATTAATATTAAAAAAGTAATATAAAAAAATTATTTAGACTGTTTACTCGATTGGGAAGTATATATTTTGTGCCAAAGCAAAGAAAAAAAAATAAATTACAAATTTACTACACAAATAATAATTAAAAAAAAATAAAAGAATTTACAAATATAAAGTGAAACAACAAAAACAAACAAAAAAAAAAACATAAATAAAATACATTATTTTAGAAAAAGCGGTTTTCATTTTGTCGGTTGCTTTGCTTGTTGTTGCTTAGACAGAGGGATAAATTAATTGAAATAACGTAAACATGTAATTCTAATTCTTGTAGGTTATAAGTTTAAAAAAAAAATCAAATTTAGACTTTAAATTAAATTTAGTAAAAAAAAAACTTACTATAAAGAAAATTTTATTTAAATTATTGGTTGAATATATTTTGTTTTATTCTTTTCTGTTTTCTAATATTGGGAAATGTTTTTTTTGATATGCTTAAACAATCAGAAAAAATGGTGTTTAAATGTTTCTAAGTTAATGAATCTTGCGGCGTTCTTGCTATGTTTTACCCCAGAAATTTGAGGAATCCTCTTCTTATATGTCTTAAATAGATCATGGTTCCAATGCGTATTCATTTTCCTTCATGATTTAAGGATTCTTTCTTAAATTTCAGAAAGTTACAATGGAATTGAGAATCTTGCATTGAAAGGGGTGTAAGAGTGTATTTTCATAAACGGCGAAAATCTGCGTTAGCACAATCGTCTTTCTGCTTTGTTGCATTAATGAACACACTAATTCTGCAGAACGATTTTAATAATCACAGAATGTTCATAAATGTTACACGAAAATCGGAAATTTTCGGAAGATTTCTTAATTTTAAAGAACACCGTTCTCCATAATGAACTTTTTCCAGACCTAAATTCTTTTTCCATATTAATTCTTCTTTCGATTAGAAGCTTATTTCAAACCATCAGCTTCTTTTTTCCAATAAAAATTACATTTTTCCTACTTTATATTTTATTTTTAACTCCTGTGCTTCTGTAGTCCAAAAAATATAAATTAATAAATAAATAAAAATTCATATGCGTTTGTTCGATCGCAAATCTGACTTTATGTGTAACGCAGGTCTAAGTTAGGCAGACGTTTATGAAACCACCTAGAGCTTTAGACTTTCAAAAATCGCAGTATATACTAATATTGTTTATTTATTCTAAAACAAGATTTGAAAATTGAGACAACTTGCAATTGTTTAATATCAATTAAAATCAACAAAAGTTAAGTCTGGACTTGACCCATTTTCGAGCCAACGGCCTCAGTTTTATATTCATCTCTTAAAAACAAACATTTAAGAAGATACATATTTATCTGAAATGGAAACTTAAAAATAGTAGATAAATTCAAATCGACACGATCGAATTATCTTCTCTTAATTGATTAATGAAATCTTCTTAATTAAATCAATCAAAATGTGGAAAGCAGAAACAAATTTACCCGTTTTCAAATTGGATTTATAAAACCTGAGGTAAAATTTTCAGCAAATTCTTCCAATACCAATAATAGTAAAAACTGAACTACTTTAAAAAAAGATTTCAAATACCTTCCACAAGCTTTATCTGATGTTCTGTGTCTCGATTCCGATCGATTCATCGTAATCAGAAATCTGAATACCTGATTGACATTTCAAAAGTGATGCAAGAGTTTGAAACCGTGAATGGTTTATGTTTAAAGAAATTCAGACAGTGACCAAAACAAGCGATTTCATTAAAACATCCAGGACTTCAAGTTCTGTCCAATAACTTATGCAACAACTACATTATTAATTTTTGTAAAGGAAAAAATAAAGAAGCATATCAAAATAATATACACCCCAATATTAATCTTAAATTATTTTATTATATTTTTTTGAGACTGATTTAATTCAAAATTTAAATAAATAAAATTTAATAAGGTTAATAACATTTAAAACAAAAAAAAAACACATAAATAAACTCTTTTTAATTATTGTTATTAAGGTTACATTTATACATATTATTATTATTATATTGTTATCCAAATATAAACAAGACGTTATTTTCTTTTTTTTTCTTTCCTTTTTTTAAGCTATAAATCTTTTATTAAATTTTGGGTTTTATATTGAATAATAAATATATTAAAATATTTTTTAGTATGTTATAAGTATTTTATATTATTATTATTATATATTTTAAACATATTTATACTCGTTTAATGAATATTAAATGAATCTTCTTTTTTTATATAAATATAAATAATAAATTATTTTTAATTAAAACAAGAAAAAGAAAACACACATTTTATATATACAGTATATATATATAAAAAAAATATTATAAAATTAATGTAATGTTTGATTTGTTGGATTCAATAAAATCGTGGTTTTATTAAAAAAAAATTCTACAAAAATAAACTTTGTTTTTTATTTAATTTAGTTTATAGTTTGTTGCTTTTATTTTCGTCTGTTCGATTTTATTATCTTGGTCGTTTCTTTCTGATTCTGGTTGTTTCTGATTCTCCTTTGGTTTCTAAAATTCACAAGAAATATATATGTATGTATATTTATTTTTTTTTTATAGTTTTTGTTTTTATTTTGCATTTTGCAACCTCATGCTATGAAGATTTTATAAAATAGATTTAAAATACCGCGCAATTTAAATTATGCATTAAAAAAGAAGAAGAGCTTTTTTAAATTATTACATCCACAATGTTGTACACATTACATATTTACAGAAAACCGTGATTGCATAATATCACTGCAGATAAAAAGTTTTTTCAATAACTATTTCCAGCACACCTTTCGAGCACTTATGTAAGAGTTTTGAAAAACAGAAATGTTTGCTTGTCACTTTACCAAAGTCTCATATTGTTGCACGTTTTCTTTTTTAATTTAAAATAAACAAATTGTAAAACAGAAAATATACGATTCAATTCAATTTTTCATCAAAAGTGGCCAAAAAACGATTTTTTCAAATAGAAATAAACAATAAATTCCACCTTAATTGACAAAAAACAAAAATTAGCACAACAAAAAATATAGAATATTTTTTACATTTTTAAATTTAAAACAAAATAAATAATGTTTCTTATGAATATGAATAAAACAAAAATATTTTAAACAAAAATTAATGGTGTTCAACTTTGATGATAAATAAATATTTAAACAAAATAAAAAACAACAACACAACTTCGACTTAAAAGAATGAAAATCTGTGTATATTTTAAAAATATAAACACACACTCTATATACTGACAAAATATTGCCAAAAAAAGAAAATTTTAGGAAAGGTAAAACAAAGCAAAACAACAACAATAAGAAGACAAAAACTTAAAAAAAAACCAAAAAACAAAACTGATGAAGAGAAAATTTCTTAAAGAATTAATACAAAAAAAGTTAATAAAATGCAAACTGCAAGAAAAACTCAAAAACTCAATAAATTAATAACAAAATATTACTAGATCTTTAAAGAAATGCAAGGCAATCATATAACTAGAGCTTCAACAAATAAGAATAAACAAAACAAAAAATTATATATATATTAATATACATGAAAAATATTATTATATATACATAGATGTAAATTAATTAAAAATAAAATAGTTTCATTATTCATTTGTTTTTGTTTTTTAATTAAAAAAAAAAAAAAAAAACAAGTGGAAGAAATAAAAAAAACAACAAAAATTGTTACAAAAAATATTTTTGCGAAAATTCAATCTTCTTGTGTGTTTTGCTGCTGAGCAACAATTTTTCCCCACATTAAATGTGTGCACATAACAAAAACAAATATTAAAATTTAAAAAATTAAAAACAAAACACAAAAATTCAATAAGAATATTTTAGAATTACATAGTTAATTTTGCATTGGTCATGTTTTTTTTGACGAAAGGATATTTTTCAATAAGATATTGAACATATTGATTGCAATCGATACAAAATATGAACAGAGGTAATTTTGAAATTATAAATGTTTTTTGAAAATTTTGAAAAAATACTCAATGTTTAGCATTAATTATATTATATAAATTATATCATATTATAGTATAAATTGGTTATTTGTAGTGATAAAGAAAATGAAATTATTTTTATTTCATAATTTATTTCTCACTTATTAAAAAATAAGGTTAAAAATAAAAATAATAAGTATACATTTAAACGATGGTTAAGTGGATCACATTTGAAACACCTAGGGTAGAATAAAGTATTTAAAAATGATAGAATAATTAAAAAAAAAAGTTGTTTTCTTTGCTTTTGCAGAAATATTTTTTGATTTTTGCATTTAAGTAGATAATAAATCTTTGTTGCTTATTTAAAATAATAAAACAAAAATAAATAAAATACATTTAACCAAGAAGCATTTAACTGCTTTTTGATGATATTTATTATTATTGTTATTACCAATCCATGCACCATCGTTTTCAAACGCGATGCTCTTTCCTAAACGTTCCCAAAAGTCTTGATTGTCTTTTCTATAAACGTTTCCCTTTTGTTTTAGGACCTCGATTAATTTAAAAAAAATTAGACCTAAATCTTAAAGAAATTTTGAAGCTTATGTGCTAGAAACGATTTCGAATGACTTAAGGTCCAAAATTCTTGGCGAAAATATCTGTGTATAATTGTTTACCTAAATCTCACTGGGGGAAAGCCCGTCTTTCGCCGGAAATATTTTTTTTTTCGAAAAACAGAATTTATTGGCAAAGGGAATCAGCCCTATCATGAATTCCATCGTGATCGGAAATTTTTACGAATCCCGAAAAACTGTATCATGAAATCCGTTCGTAATGCAAAATTGTATGAGATTTTCCACTACGAACGGATTTCATGATACAGTTTTTCGGGATTCGTAAAAATTTCCGATTGCGATGGAATTCATGATAGGGCTGAATAAACAGCAATCAAAAGTTTAAATTTTCGTTCAAAGTAAATTCACATTAACAGAAAGAAACAGGGAAAGAAATATTTTGCTAGAAATGAAATTCCTTGACGGAAATTCACGAAAGCAGACAGAATTTTCTCAGGAAAGGAATAATTCGAGAAAATGAAATATTACGAGAGAAATTAATTTCTTCAAGGGCAATTCAAGATAGCTGACAATATTTTCGAGGTGAGGAAATAATTTGAGAGTAAGGAAAATCTTCGAAGAATATTTTCCCGGGAAAGAAGTATTTCGAGAGAACTAAAATTCTTTGACGGAAATTCACGAAAGTAGGAAGAATATTCTCAAGAAAGAAATAATTCGAGAAAAATGAAATATTTCGAAATCACTGAAATTCTTTGAAGGAAATTCACGATCGCTGACAATATTTTCGAGGTAAGGAAATAATTTGAGAGTAATGAAAATCTTCATTATAAATAGAAAGAAATATCGATATATCTAGAGAAATAAAATTCTTTCACGGAAATTCACGAAAGCAGAAAGAACTTTCTCATGAAAGAAATAATTCCAGAAAAATGAAATATTTCGAGAGAAATTAAATTCTTCAAAAGAAATTCAAAATGGCTGACAATATTTTCGTGGTAATTAAATAATTTGAGAGAATTGAAAATCTTCGAAAAATATTTTTGCGGGAAAGAAATATCGATATTTCGAGAGAAATTAAATTCTTTCATAGAAATTCAATTTTTTTTGTTCCCACGGAATTTAATCGCAAATTTCCTTGGAAATTAGTTTTCCCGATAGCAAATAATTCTGAATTAAACTTTTCAACACCATTAACGTTAACAATTATTAGAAAGAAGAAAGTATTCTGAGGAAAATTTGTTATCATGATGGCCGACAATATTTTCGCGGGGAAGAAATATTTTGAGACAAATGAAATTCTCCTTAAAGCGTACATGCCTGCTAGTGCAAAGTCGATTCATATATAGGGATATTTCTGTTGATATAAGTCTTTGCTATCTTAAGTTAGGTTTGGTCTAAAGATCGATTTCAGGAACATTTACCAAAGCTCTGTAATCCTTCGACGGATTTTTTAAACTATTAAAGTGGCTTAAAAATAACCTCGCATTGTATATTATTACAAAATGACGCATAAATATTAACTTCATTATTAAAGTCACTTTCATGTTAAGGGGTTAACCTTCTGCATTATTTTCTTATATAATTTAAATTAAGGGGGTTTTCATTGCTAACTTAAAATTTAAATAACCTTCCTTACAATAATTTGTACAAATTAAACAAAAAAAAGTATGCAAAATATTAAAGTTCAATTTTTTAAGTAAATTACTTCGGTCAGGTTATATGCCTTAGAAAAATGTATAATAAATTTGTAAATCAGCACTAGTTAACCCCACCCCCCTTCCCCCGTTTAAATCCCAACTTTCCAGCAGTCAAGACTTTAAAAAATCTTTTCAAATTTATTGACAACCAACAAAAAAAGGCACGTAAAAGCTAAAAAGGTTTTTGTCTGATGGCAGAATTGTGATATAGCGTAAAGGGAAAGCAATAGTTCGAACGGTTTCGGTGAAGTGAACCAATAAATAAATTTAAAAAAGGAAAATAATTAAAAAATAATCTCTATCTACAGCTCATTGTTTTTTTTTCGTATCAATTTGTTTGTTAAAGTTTTTATATTTTTCATTTAATTTATTAATTTAATGTAGGAAGCCTTAAATTGGTGCAATATGAACTTTTACAAAAAAAAATAAATAAAACAAAACAAAATAAAAAAAGAATTCAATATCAGTAAAGCATAACTATATTTATCATTATACAACTATATTTATAATTAAATATATTTAAATATATATTCATATATATCTATATGTTTAAATTTTTGCAATAGCTATAAATTTCATTAATTGAAATAAAATTAAAAAAAAAACAAAACAACAAAAATATGTATACAATTTTTCATGCATGGTGCCAAAAATATTTTATGATTACTTTCAAAATAATGCTGTAATGTTCTTATGAAAGCAGAAGCCATCAAGTGATGGAAAAAGTTTAAATAAATTATTATTACTTTTAACTAGATTTACTCTAAGTTTTCGTGCTTGTAATAATGATAATTTTTTTGAAAAGACTTGTAATAAAAAAGAAAATCTTATAAAAATAAGGAACTGCAACACAAAAACAGAGTTTGATAAATAAAAGCAAATATTCAGTTTAAGTGTTAGGTGTTAAATAAAAGTTTTCTTTTTAAATAAATTATTTGTCATTAATTCTCGTTTTTTTTTCTTAAATTAGATTTATTACACACAAAAACACTCAAACTCATAAGAAAAAAAAAATAATAACAAATAAAAATTGCACTGAAAATAGTAAACAAAATTTAATTGTAATTCATCATCTCAATTAACAATAACAAAAGAAAAATCGTATAAATGGGTACTTACATTATATTAATATTATCTACTATATTAAAAAAAACTATACAGACAAGAAAGAAAATAATAAAATACAACAAAAAATTAAAAAAAAAAAAAAAATACAATATTTACAATTTTATAATTATTTCCTTATTCTTGTTCACAATTTTTCGGAATAAAGTTAGTACAATAATGGATAACATTTATTATTATTATTATTATTATTATTATTATAATTATATATTATATATATTGTCACAAGTGTACACTTTAGAAAGCAAATAATACAAAACAAGAAAAAAAAAAACAAAACAAAAAAATTATTGTATGAATTTAAAATTAAGTGTAAGAAAATAAATTAAAAAAAGAAAAGTGTGAATCGTTAAAAATAAAAAAAATAAAATGATCTTATGCTGTTGCTGTAAGAACAAAAATCACAAAAATAAAAACACAAGTGGGAATTAATAAATAAATTTAAAAAGAAAAAGTTAATAAAATGCGTGTTTAGGTATAAAAAGGAAAACGAATTGTTTTAATTAATTCTTAAGAAGAACACAGTGAGTATACATTTGTAAGGTTTTTTATTAACTTTCAATTGGAATTACATAACTGTAATCGGAGCTCTGCCCGTGGCGTGATGGTTAGTGCGTTGGAATGTCACAGTCGAGTACGATAGTGATCACTGCGGACTGGCTGCTGTAATGCAGATTCCGAACGAATGCGTTTAGTAAAGTTGGTAAGTTGCGCTGACCTTAGGCAGAGAACTTAGTGCGAGTGACATAGCCCCACCAAACAAGAGAAAACTTACAAATATAGAAATTGATCAACATTTAAAACAAATGGGCGAAACAATATAACGAACGATGGAACAGACGATACAAAGTATAACGAACGGCACCAAATGGACGCTTACAGAAACGCCAATATAGACGCACTACATAGACACAGAATTGGCTTACTAACAAAACTCAAAAACATGTACAGACGATTCACAGACCCACACGACTTGGAGGTTAGGACATTGAAGTAGTCAATACAAAAATATAAATCTGTTGGTTAGGGATAACTACAGACTATCAATTAACAAGTACTGGTACCAGAAGATCCGGTCAGTTAATTAAAGTGACCCTATTATATTTCCTAAAATCAACAAAATTTTCATTTCAGACCTTCCGTGTCTGAAAGTCCAAAGAATTGAAGAAAACAGAGACATACTAACTTATGACAGCGCAAATAGATCCAGAAGAACCTTTTTTTGACGATGACTTTTACATAACTGAAGATCCGAAGGAAAAGGTGGTGGCAGTGGGAAATGCTTTCCAACAAGTGTAAAAGGTGAATTATAGCATTCGGATTCGCCCCAACCACGACCTGAAAAACAGAGCCTTACTTCATCACTTTTACCTTCGAAATCAAATGACACAATGGCGATCTGAGAATCACAGTGTCATGCGGTTCAATGAGGTTTTCTTGGCAAATGCCATTATCGTCGAGCAAACGGGACTAAGTCACTTGTTTATAAGGAATCTTCAGCTCAATAAAGAACAAAAAGTCAGCAGGTATTGATGGTATATCAAACGTTGTACTAAGACATTTACCGATGGAGGCAATTGACTTATACCACACTTTTCAATAATACACTGCATAATGCATATGCACTGGGCATTGGAAGACCGCTATGGTTCATCCTCTCCCCAAAAAGGGAAAAGGACAACTCCAACTCGTTAAATCTTCAGTCGAGTTTTTTTGAGAAGATCGTCAATAGGGCTCTGACTCGTTTCTGATACCCAATGGATTAAATCAAAACAACAATGTCCACTTCTGCCACAACATTCCAAATTTATAATGGCCTTCAACAGGGAGCTGTGAAATTCGCCGATTCTCTTCAGCATTTACACCAGCAGCGATGTGATAAGTATGTATCTTACCAAGGCAATTGCGTTCGCCGACGATCTGATTGCGTACAGAACGGCTAGAAAGGTTGAGGTTATTAGAATTCTCTTGCAGCGTGATTTCGACAAAATTTTGCGATATTGCAACGACTAGAAAATGATGATGAAAATAAACGTCCAAAAGTCGTAGACAATTTTGTTCTGAACTCCGTTGGCTAGGGCCACGAACTTAGGCCATCAAAAACTCACACTGAAATAATCTTTGCGTTTGCCAATATGAGAAAGCCAACTGGGACGGTCTAAATAAATTCTTTAGGAACTGTACTTATTTAAAAAAAAAATATATAAATAATTATTTCGCGATAAGTATAATCCGGCTCGAAGGACCATTAATGTTAATTGTAATTCAAATGATACTCTTTTAATAATATTTAAAGATAACTTTTATTTAAATAGATTAATATCGAGGTAATGCGTGATACTTTTATAAAAGGAAAGATAGATAAGAAGCAAAAGCAAAATCAATTGTATTAAATTTTGTTTTACTTTTCTTTTTGGGAACTGTACTAGGTTCTAAACAAACTGGTCACTATGCTTCCTCGATAATGACGTAGATTCCATCGCAGATATGGCTACAAATTTAATTCTTTGTGGAATGAAAAATGTTGTCCCGAAAAGGGTAAAATCTATCAAACCCAAAGATAACTCATGGTTTGATTCGAGCTTCCAGGAATGGTCAACAGTTTACCTTTGAGCTCAATTTCGGACTTACTCTCAAGTATAGAGATTTTTTTTTTTACCACAAATCGATAATGTGCATTCCTTTACCAAACTCTATTTTTCTCTCCCATTTTAATATTCAAAATTTTAAGGCCAATGTGGTACCGGCATCTCCTCCTAAATCCTTCCCTTTTTTCCTAATGCTCGCATTGTGTTTAAAAGTTAACACGTCAAGGGTATTAATAACCCCGTAAGTAACCCCTAAAATAAACGTGAAAATAAAAATAGTTAAATCGTCTAACACGTTCAAATAATCGAAATCATTTTTATTCTTCTTATTCTTCCAAAATCCCGAAAGTTAAACAATTCCATTACCTATTGAAAAAATTTCCCCTTTTTTCTTTAAATCATTATATTGATGTTATTCAATTAAATTGATTATGGCTTTAAAACTTACGAAATTAATTTTAGGTTGTGTAATATTGATATAATTTTGAACCCTAAAAAGTTCAAATGTAATCTTCAATATTTTTATAACATCGCTGGCACCATTTTCAAATTAGTATTATTTTTTTTTGTATTGATGACCCATCGAAGAGATAATAATATTTAAGTTATTTTTTTTTGTAACAATTATCGAATTAAATGATAAAATGTGCAGACAACATTTTTACTATATGGTTTAAAAATAAATATAATTTTAATCTAATTCGATTAAACTGAAATTAGTGCTTGTTCACTCTTCACGGTGAGCAAGCATATAAAATATTAACAACGTCGTTGATTAGATTAATAATTATTTTTTTAATTGTTTGTAAGACTTTCACGTACTTAAATGAATTTCATACAAACGATTATTCAATGTCAAGATTATCAACAGCAAAAAAACTTCAAATAAATATTTAAATTTTTGTTGTTGTTAATATTTAATCGGGGTCAAAATTAATAATAAATAAAATATACGAAAAATGCATTTTCAAATATAATTTTGTGTGTATGTACATTGTACATAAGTGGGTAATTGCTTATCAATCATTGAGCTGAACAGTAAATATACATACCTCTTGAATTTGAATCTTGATTGATTCAAAATCTTAAGTGCTTTACCAAATTATTGTTAAGAGATTCGTATTTACATTGGTAAGTACCGCATTCAGGTTTTTAATCAAGCAGTTTCTTTAAATTTTTTGAAGTTTAACATTATAAAGAATAAAGACAAAAAATATAGCTTAAACCTACCAAAAACTTGAACCTAATGTTGTCCCTCAGGCAATACGAAAAGCTTTTATTCAAATTTGAATTATGAATACGTTCCATTGCCGTGTACTGACTTTATGAATGTGTGACTTTGATTTACGGGTTTAAATATTAAATACAAAAACTATAATTTCGATTTCTGCTACCCTTTTTGCGTGAGCGATAGATATGTTGAATAATAATTTATGTAGTCATCAAAAAGCTATGCAATAATTTTGCAAAAAGATGCGTGTAAAACGCGAATTATAAATATTTTATTTTTATTTGGAAATTACTACGAACAATCAAATCACATACCAAAATATTTTACATACGCCACAATGATCAACACACATTTCATTTTTTTAATAGATCATTTTATGATTAGAAATTGTTATACTTTAATAATAAAATAAATTAGGTGGTGCAGCAGTCCGTTGAGAACTAGGGTCTAGTGACTTACAACTCTCAACCACTTCTGTGTGTGAGTAATGTTATCAGGGGTAGAGGGGACCTACAATTTTCAAGCCGAATCCGAACGGCTAATTTGAGAAAGCTCTTTTCATGTCAAGAATCACTCTTGGAGGATTTGTCAATTCCTCGCAAGAAGCAGTACCCGTGAAGAAAACTTTGGATGGCACAGGCAGGGATTGAACCCAAGACCTCTGGCATGACAGTCCCACACACTTACCATAACGCCACGGCTACTACGTTATACTTTACCATAATATTTTTGTTATGATGTGCGTGAACTCCAGGAATTTTGCAGTGTGAATATTGCAATGACTGATAAAGACACATTCGCGTAGTACAGTTAAGGAACAAATCTCTGTACTTCTTGCATCGTTGCAGGAAACCCAAATGGCTTTTTGGCTATGTTCAATCATGGATAGTGGCAAAGGTGTTAAATTACTCTTCAATGACACCAGTGAATATTGAGTTTTCAACGCATTAAATTTTACTCGATTTTGTAGTCCCCCTTTAACAATGGTGTCAAGGTCAGAAGTTAATAAAATTAGATATCATATGACCGAAGAGCAAAGCAACAAATCGTTTAAAATCTTAATGTTCTGAATATCAAAATTGTTGGAAAAAACAGGGTTCGCCAAACCGTTCCACATTCTCGATGTGCGGTTTAAGAAAGAATCTCTATACTTGACAGTAAGGCCAAAATTGAGCTCAAGAGTAAACTGATGAACATTCCTGGAAGTGCTAGTATTACGGCTGAATCATTTATGGGATGCAATGCAACTGGCTAATTCGAAGAAACCATTGTTTGTAAAAATAGCGGTAAAACAACGGTAAAGGCATGAAATATTGCTAAGATGTTCGAGTAAATGTTTCGGTTACAGTTCTATCGCCTATCATTTTTAAAGTTATTTTTTGGATCCTACCCAAAAGACTTAAACTTATTTTTGGGGCACCTGCCCAGATATGCGAATTGTATTCAAGCTTTGGATGGATGAAAGCTTTGTAAATTACAGTCAGATCAGAAGGTGTGAAAATTTTTTGCATCGTCGGAGAAATCCGAAGCACCTAGCAGCGCTTTTGGCAATGTCGAATATGTGAACATTCCATAAGATAAGAGGTGATCTGTGATACACATATCGAGTACTGAAAGTTGATTAGTTTCCTGGATTTGGATCGGTCTAAAAAACTTTCCAAACAACTATAATTGGTCGTGTAAGATAATTTTTAATGAAATCAAAATAATTCAAAATTAAAATATCCAATTTAGTTTTCGATTAAAAGCGATTCCATTGAGACCCAAATTAATTTTTCTTCGCTAAAAATTAGCCTTATTGTACTTTACAAAAGTGAAATAACACCAATTTTCAAAAGTGTGTCATATTGTACTTTGACAAAGTGAAAGGAGGCCAAATTAATGATGTGTACAAAGGGTGCTGTGAAATAAGCCATATTGGTTTTATTTTACTTTGAACGATATTGTTTGTCATTAATGCAAAGAAACTTCGCATACACTCAACCTCGCACCTACCCCAAATCTTATAGTGTGTCCAAGCTTGTAAGGAGGCATCATGCTTCCACTAACATAATTCATCGTAGAAGTAAGTTTATATTATTTCTCAAAATAGTTTGCCTTATTTCACTTTGTCTAAGTGATGTATAACGAACTGCTGAAAATTGGCCTTATTTCACTTTTGTAAAGTGCAATAAGACTAAGTTTCGATTGTTGTTGAAAGTAAAATAAAACCAATTATGGCTTATTTTACCTTGTTATAGTGAAATAAGACCAACTCCTACAAATTGGTCTTATTGTACTTTATAAATTTAGGGATATACATATTCCACAGTTGACTTTGGGGAGTTAATTCGTGAAATACAGTAAATGCATAGAATTTCTTGGGGGGATTATTTCAAATTTTGTTTAGGTAAAATAATTACGGTTTACGGAGCTGACTGTGTCTCACAAACTTTCTGATGTATCCATGAGTTTGTTAAAAAATAGTGAATAAGATTATATTTCTTATATTGAAAGAAGAAAAGTAAAGAACAAAAACTTTAGGGAAAATTTTATAAAAATCTATCAAGCCGTTTTTGATAAAATTCAAGTTTTCAATTTTCGACAAACAAATTTGTATGGGGACTATTGTTATTCAGAATCGTAAAAAAAATTGTAAATACCTGACGCAAATCTGCTTAAAACTTAAGCTGTAGGGTTGGAGATTAACATACAGACGGACGGGAACGCCCACATTTTTTGACTTTTCAGCCATCGTAATGTTATGTTTGGTTAAAATCTCGTTTTAGAAATTTACTAATGAAATATGTACTCGCCATATAGATTTCCCATATGTCACAAGTTAAAGTTCATTCATAAAAATGAATGAACAATAACTGTAATAATGTCACTTTTTATAGGCAATGTACACTCTTCATTGCTGACATATTCAGCCCTATCATGAATTCCATCGTAATCGGAAATTTTTACGAATCCCGAAAAACTGTAACATGAAATCCGTTCGTAATGCAAAATTGTATGAGATTTTCCACTACGAACGGATTTCATGATACAGTTTTTCGGGATTCGTAAAAATTTCCGATTACGATGGAATTCATGATAGGGCTGATTAGTTTTGCAAAATAAAGCTTGGCTTCTATTGAACTTTACTTATTTTATGTATAAGCTACTATAGCATAGCCATTGCTACCGCAACGCTTTATTTCAGTTTCATCCTAAACCGAGTCTATGAATTAATCAAAATTCATGTTCAGTTTTATTGCCTTACAGGTTTAAATATTAATTCCAAAAATAATAGTAAGTATTTCTGCTTGTATATATATATTTTTGTTACATTGAGCGAAACGTTTATGGAATAGGAAATGATCAAAAAATTGGCATTGAATGTTTCGAAATGATTCGTGTAAAACCTTCTGTATGTTGAGTTGACATTTTGCATTGTTTTGAAAACGATACAAATTACTTTAAGGAAATAATATACAAAAATATTCCACATACGCAGCGGTGTGCATTTGGGTGAGCAAGTGTTACATTTAATTGAATAAATATTTAATATTAATTGAATATTTTACAATTAAGTTATTGAACTTTTTACATTCATTTCTCTGTTAAACAATTTTTTCGGGTCGATCAAAAGAAGCTGTTTCAGTCTTATTAAAAGCTGATATGCTTTTATATATTTAAATACAAACAAAATGTATTTACCAAGTGTTAAGGTCTTATTATTTTATTTTTACTTGTTTTATGATCTGAAATGTCATATTGTAAAATACAATCTTTTTTCGTGGAGGGTAAAGTTCGAATTATTAAAATTTCACCTGAGGGGTCATTCCGCAAAACGATAATCGTTAGACTATAGCGTTTCTACGATAGTCTCACTTCACGTAAGACGATAATCGTCAAAGTGATATCGTCAAAACGATAGCATTTGCACGATAGCTAAGTAGCTATAGTCTGCTATTAATTTCCATCGATAACTTAGCAAATTGAAGTAAAAAAGTTTGGGTGTAGTTTTGTTTTGTTACAAAATGAAAATAAAAACTCAAAAAAAAAAAACAATTCATTCGGTTACGAAGAAAATTAAGAGATAACTCGGATCTTTTATCTATTCTAACCCATATGTAAGCATTTTTTTATGTACAAAATATTAGTAATCTCTCTTAATTGTTGTTAAATAAATAAAACAATTGTAGTTTTGGAATTGCAAAAGAGGACTTTATAATGATATTGGAAACAATAAATTTGCGAGACGGTTGTCGTTCTACATACATAATATACCTTCAATATTAAAATTTGCTGTAACTATTGAAACTTTGGGGGCGGAGGAACATTGGTATATTCGACAGGCAACGATTTAAGTATCACTCTTGCACAAAGCACTAATCCAAAGTATTTTTGAAAACAAAAAATATTTTTTAAGCCAGTTTATGTTCCCTGTGAATAAAATGGAGTCTTATGTTTCTTCCCTTGGACAGAATTGGGTTTATTATTGCAGCTGATTTACAAAAATATCAGAGATGAAACAAACATTTTGATATTATAGTTTTATCGTCGGCGGCAACAAATAAAAACACAAAAAGTAACAATAACAATAAACATCACAAAATAGTTGGCATGTTTATTTACAATACATTTTTTACAAACTTTCAAAATTTCCCAAAGAGAAAAACCAAGTTTAATAACATTTTCAAGTTATTGAACAAACATTATCTTTCGTTGAGTTCATTTTGACATTTCAGTCATAGTATAAGAGTATTTGAGATATACTGAACGATCTTATACTGAAAACAATTGACGAAACGATAGTGATAAAGTTACGTGAAGCAAACTATTGACGATATCTATAATGATAATCGTTTTGACGATTACCGTTTTAAAAATTACGGAATGACTCCTCTATTTTCGTAAGGAAATCGTTTCATATGAACAGAACAAAAAAAAATGATTTTGTGGTTTTACTGCGAAACCAATATAGTAAGCAAAGGTTTTTAACAGAATAAACTTGAGAAGATCTTACACTACAAATTATGTAGTCTTGTCTTGATATAAAGGCTGAATGTGTTAATATGTACAAAAAAACACAGAAAATACATACATTTCACGCAATGCTAAGGCATTCCTAAAATAAGTTCTAAATTAGATAAAAGTGGTAATATGAAATATTTAATAAAATAATTTTAACATTAGTGAAGATAAATAGAGCCAAAAACAAATCAAATGTGGATGGAATATTTAGTATACAAGATTAGAACTGAGATCAAGTTATGAATAACCAGTGTGCTCTTTACAAATGGTAAAATGACGTCTCCCAGAACGACTCTTTTATAAAGAACGAGCTTATCAATTATATGTAGTTCTTAGATTCAAAAAAACTGTTTGTCTTAAGACTTTTATTATTATACACTTCCCATAGGAAGTTATTGTAATGGGTCCGATTTGTCGAATTGAAAATTTTGACATTTCTCGACTTTTCAAGGTCCCTAGAGTCGAAATAAAAGATTTTGAGAAAGATGTCTGTGCGTGCGTGTGTACGTACGTCCGTACGTCCATACGTTCGCGACGTTTTTTTCATTGTCTATAGCGAAAGAAAATTGCGTGGGTGGTCTTTTTACCATAGCAGTTTAAAAAAAAGGTGAACATTTTGGTTAACCCTAAATATCTCATGAACCAATGACGCTAGAGACTTGAATTAAATTTTATATTATATATTGTAACGTGATACAAAACAATTATATTTTTGGAAAAAAATCAAATTAACGGTTTTTTTATAAATCAAAAAAACTGAAAAAAAAATTGGTCACCTCGAAAATTTTACGACTAAAATGTGATTTCATCTCCAAAACAATTTTGTGCAACGAAGAATAATGTTTTTGACATCTGATAAAATTTTGAGAAAAATCAAATTGACAGTAAAAATTGATTTTTGACTCAAATATCTTTTTAAAACTTTGAGATATTGGGATCAATCTAATTTTATCTTATAAGAAATATTGTTTTCAATATTCAATAAAGTTTTGAGTAAAATCGAATTGACAGTTTATTTTTACAAAAAATAAAAACTTTTATATTAAAAGCTTTTCAAAAATTAACAATATTCGCTTCAAATTTATTTTATTTCACAGAAAATATTGTTTTCGATATTCAGTAATTTGTTTATAAAAATACAACAGTCCGTTTTTTCATAAAAAAATAAAATCTACAAAAAATAGTACGCAAATTTGGTAAAAATTGATGTTCCGTTCTTGATATATCTCAAATTTATTTCATTCATCCAATTTGTATTTGTTTATATAAGAAATAAAAAAAATTAAGAAATGCTACTTAAATTGTTAAAAATTAATTTTCGAGTAAAAATCTCGTTAACAAATCTAGATTTTGAAGTAAAACTATTTCATTATATAAAAAATATTGGTGGTAATTTTGAAATTTTTAAGAATAATTCAAGTGACAACATTATTAACACAACACGATAACCTACAAACTTTTAAGCAAGACAAATCGACAGACGGGATGGGAAGTTATCAGTGTGGGTCGCATTTTTTTTTGAAAGACTTTTTTTAAAGTCTTATTTGTTAGAATTTTATTTGTTAGAATATTATAGCATTTTAAAGGCCTTTGGTAAACTAATCCGAATCCAGCTTCAAAACCACTCTATTATTTAGGTTTCGGGACATAACCTTTTAAAAATCGAGAAAAAAAACATAATTTGGGATTTTTAAGGAGATGTTGTAAATTCATTGTATGTTTTTTTTAATAAATTTAAAACACATTCAAATTACATTTGAGAGTGTTTAGCGTGCTCCCATTTGAAGTCATCAGTGTGGTTCGCATCCCAGCCCCTTTTTTGATTTTCGCATCAGAAAAAAAGGTTAATTTTGTTGACCAGAGTATTCAATAAATTATAAGGGTTCTATTTTAAAGATCATTTTGATAAAATATTTAAAGATCAAAAACCTCTCTAGCCATGAACCAAAAGAATTTCAAAACGCTATACAATATACACCTATATTTATTTATTTGCCCCAATTTTCACCTTATCAAATTTTATTTTTATTTCCTTAAAGGTTATTAAAAAAATATATTGCAAAAAAAAAACAGCTGTAAAAACAGCAAACAACAGCAATAAAACCATAATAATAAAAAAATTAATCCACGACAATTTATCAAAATCTTACTACTCAAATCCAAAATACGTTAACATTTCACAAATCAATTACGCATTGCAAACACTCGCATAATAAAGTTCACAATGGTTCTCTATTAAATTAATCAAATAACTTACTTGATATTTCAATAATAATTATCTACATTTTTATATACCAATTGATATCTATTAATTTGGTGATGGCAAATCGTCATCGTTATTGTTGCTCTGATAAATCAAAAGCATCAATTCACACCTGTTGATTAAATTGATATTAACTGGGCTGACACATGAGAGATAAAGTCGCAATCCCCTTTCTTTACAAAAAAAAAAAAATAAAAATATGCTTGATCTATAAAGCGCTGAACTTCATGTGGTCCGGTGTCAGCGGTGGCGTTGGCGGTGGCAAGACAAACTTGTTCAAACTTATCAAACTTATTCAGCTTATTTCGTTAAGCGACTTCAGTCGTGAACTTATAACGGCTGGCATAACTTGTGCTCCGAGTCTCAATGTTTTGAAGTAGACGATCTTTTTATTAAAACCCACAAGTTAAAGCTTTAAGACTATCTACTCGTTTATTAAATTATTGCAAAACAATCATGACCGGGGTTAAAATAAGTGCTTCTACTGGGACGCCAACGGCCACCACGACGACGACATCTTCTACACCAACAACGACACCTAATAACTTACAATCAGAGGATTTCAGTTTAGACGCGATTCTAGTTCGGATTGGACAATTCGGAAAATTCCAATTAATCAATTACCTTCTAATATGCATTCCTATGCTCTTCAATGCTATATTTTCCGTAACATACGTCTTCACTGCCAGCACAGTGGTTCATAGGTTCGAAATTTCTGTGTTCAAATCAATTTCTGCAATTTCTGTGATCTTCAATAGTCTTCATAAATAATATTTTATTGTGTTTATTTGGTCAGATGTCGTGTTCCAGAGTGTGACGGACCTGATAGTGCTTATCTAGAACCATGGACGGAATTTTCAATCCCAACTAAATCAGGAGGTGATTTGGATGATTGTAATCGCTATGTGCCCTACAATAGCAGCTTCCAAGCTGATTTCTGCTACGCGGAGAATTTCAATCGAAATAACGCTGAGAAATGTGGAATTGATTTTATATTTCGTGATAAGGAAGTGTCCATTGCCAATGACGTAAGTTCGGTTCCGTCGCTCGTTGGGGTTCGATTGACGATCAAAGTGCAACCATAATTTCGACTAAAAATAGAATTATTGATAAATCTTTATAGTTTAATATTTATTGCTCGGACGAATGGAAACTATCGATGGTTGGGACGATCAATAATGTTGGACAATTTATTGGAATACCATTGGGCGGCTATTTTGCAGACAGGTGAGTGCGTGAGGAAGTTACCTACCAACTTCAAAAAAAAAATTAAAAAATTTCTTGAACAAAAATCCAGCTGATGGTTATTTCAAGATCCGAGAGAAATCATATTCCGGTTATTCAATATAATTTATTTATTTTCGGTTTTGTTTTCGTTTCGGTTTGTGTGTCATTTAAAATAAATTTGTGAATTTTATGCAAATTAACGAATCGTTTTGCTTGTTATACCGCTTTTCAAATTCTGTTTCCGGTAATTAACTTTGAAGAATTTGTTTTAGTTTATATAGAAACAAAAAAATAAAAGTATCGGTGATTTTTGTAGAATTGTGTAAAATTGAATTTCAGCAGTTTCCTATATATAATTAGATTTTAGAATAATGTGCAGTGCATGTCATGAGCTATTTGTAGCAATTATTTGTATAAATAACAAAGCAATTGTTAAATTTTCATAATGTCTGAACGAAAGTTAGTTCTAAACACTTCGGTGGAAAAATAATTATTTCTTTATATTTTTTATCCTGGATAAAATAATGTCGTGCATTAAAAATTTGTTTCTTTTTGGAAAGCGTATTGGAAGTTTAAAACTATTCATTAAAAAAAAAAAACAAGCAATGAATTTTTAACTTTGCATTGAAAATGAATGTAATCAGTCTTAAATTTTGAAATTTCTTGATATTTTAGAGTCCCCAAAATCGAAATACATAGTTTTAAAAGAGATGTTAGTGTGTCCTTCGGGATACGTTTTACCGTCGGTCATATTACAAGGAACAGCAGAGATGTAGAATTCAAGGAAATTTTATTCTACAAATAATAAAATCAAAATGTGCAGAAAGGACTTTCCAAATGTATTTTACGAAGAAAATTGATATTGCCCGCACACTTATTTTATGAAACGAAAAATAACGTTTTCGATATGTGGTAAAATGTTTACAAAAATCCAATTGCTAGCTTTTTTAAAAGGTTATTTATCGTGAGGCTTTATTTATAAATAAATAAATACATACAACCCATCATTCGAAAGTGAACTTGAAATTTGTATTATCGGTTAAAAGAATTCGTGGCATTTACTTTTTGAAACTGTTATAATGTAAATTTTTACCAAAATAACGTCGTGAGGTCAAATTTTGGACAGATCTTGCGAATAATAAGTGTAATGTTAGCTTTTATAGTGATAGATAGATAGATAGATATTCTTTATTCTGTGTTTACAATTTTGATATTTACATTCGTCTTTACTGTCGTCTATATATTTTGTAATTAAGTAATTTAACATATTAAAACATAATAATTATTATTATTATTTTTTTTTTTAAATTTTCATTTCAAATGACTATAAGAAACAAATTGTAATCGAATAAGGACTTTTAGATTAGTAAAATCAAAATAGACAAATTATTTTGAAATTTTTTTTTGTTTAATTTTAGGAACTTTAAGTTTAGTCAAAACAAATTTTTAGGACTTTTAGATTAGTCAAATCAAATTAAAATATTTTACCTAATTTTATTGAATTCCAATGAAATTAATGGAAATTAGAACAAAATTTGTTAGGATTTTCAATATAGTTAAAAACATTTTTAAATCACTTTTAGATTAGTCAAATCAAAACAAAAATTTATTCGGTAAAACGGATTCTTATGACTGTTATTGGTTTGAATCAAAAATGTTCATCGATGGTTCGGGCTCTGTATTTTATCGCTTCTTTGTAGAATTCATAAAGGCGCATCCAAATATGTAGTTCATAACCTCTTCAACTTGCAGAAAGCTTTTTTTCAAAGTGAACACGCCTTATCTCCGTCAGCATTGGACAAGCGCCTATGAGGTGTAATACATCCTCTCTCTCTCATGCTGATTACTTACCTTTTATAGTGCCAATCATAGCTATTTTATTCCCCAAGATCTGTGACTTTACATATCTCCAGAGAACATAGTCTAAAGGTGCAATATTGCAAGATCGATATAGCCAATTAAGAAAAGAAAAACATAAAATTAGGTGCTCCCCAAAATGATTACTCAACAAGACCATTTTTTCACTCACTGTATAGCTCGTAGCGACTTCTTGTTAAAATCACAATTTACCGAGGCCATGGGATTGAATTTCAATAAGCTTTTAGTTAGTTAACATAGTGCGTAAACGGTAACCATTGAAGGAAACATTCTGATTTGCCAATGATTTCAATAGCCCATGAACCACACTATACCGTTATTTGTAATGGACCTCCAGTTTGTCATTTGACGAAATATGGCAATTTTGTTTATTTATGTATTCATGTATTTATGTAGCCAGGTACGAGCTTCATCACTAAACAAAATTTCATGGTTTAAGCACCGAATTTTTATTGAGTTTTTCCAGGGCCAATATTAACTGAAAATAAATGGATTCAATTCTTCCATAAGTTAAATTTTGAAAGCATTTATACCGAGGTTCTAACAAAAAATACACTAAGTTGTCGAACACGAATACCATGGCTGTTGAGAGCAACGATAAATCGATTTTCACAGAACGCTGATTTCCCTAATACAGGTGATTAATTTGGAGACTCCGTTTTGGTATGAGTCTTTCCATAATACAGAAATTCTGAAAAAAATGACAAATTAGTTTGATAGAAGTCACGAGTGGTCTTTAAAAAAAGTCTACAAAAAATCAAACTTCTCGATATAAAAAATAAAAACCTACGACAAATTCGACTAAAAAATTGTTAAAAACTGATCTTGTACTCAAATGCCTTGAGAACACAAATAAAGATATTGACCTCAAATTTATTTCATCTTCTAAAACGCTTTGTTGTTTACATTTTGTTAAATTTTTGGAAAAATAAAATCGGCAGTTGTATCTACAAGAAAAAAAAAATTCCTGACACAAATTGGTTTAATATCCAAAATATCTTGACAAAAATCAGTTAAAACTTCTGTTAATCATTGAATACTTTTCGAAATTATTTAGATGATAATTTGGATTAGAGTGAAAAATAGACAATTGTTGATACAGAATATATTTGGAAAATAAATCATCTCATAAGAAAAAGGAATATTATTAAAGCATTCTACATTCACGAAGTACGTTTAAAGAAATAAGTACTCTCTTCTAAACAGTACAGAATTACTGAAGAGAAGAAATGTTACAGTCTTCACACAACTTTTATCATTATAAACGAAAAAGCTTAATTTGTTTTAGAATTACTCGTTATTCAATCTTAATTAAGAACACCTTAAAATAACACTGATCGCAAAGGATTTTCTCAAAGCAATCAAATTGTACTTTTCTATGAGTTTTGATGACCTCAATTCAAATCCAATTCAAAAATTACTCTATCATGTCAGGTTTTTGAAATTACCCTTTTTTAGATAAATAAAAAAACTTAGTAATTTTGTTTGTCAATAAAATTCGTGATTGTTTTCCAAATCTATCTTCAATATTCAGGTCGAATATTTATAGTATTTTGAAATTTTTTCGCAAATCTTAGTTGTCAGACTTCATCTGTCTTAGGTATTTCGTTTAAATGGTTTGTCGTTTAAATAGAGCCCCCATATCAAGTTTTTGAAATATATTGATATAACATAAAAATAATGTTATAATGTTGTCTTTATAAAATTTGGGAAGATATTTTAAATAGAAGTTCGGATTCGAAAACAGCACTAAAAAAGAGGCTGGGATGCGACCCATACTGATAACTTCCCATCCCGTCTGTCGATTTGTCTTGCTTAAAAGTTTGTCTATATGTATCAATTTTTACCAAATTTGCGTACTATTTTTTATAAAAAAATTACTGAATATCGAAAACAATATTTTCTGGGAAATAAAATAAGCTTGACGCCAATATTTTTAATTCTTGAAAAGCTATTTAAGTGGAAAGTAAATTTTTACCAAGTTTTAGTATTGTTTTTTTAGGTTTTTATTTTTTGTAAAAAAAACTGTCAATTCCATTTTTCTCAAAATTGTGTCGAATATTGAAAATAATATTTCTTATAAGATAAAATTAGTTTGAAGCCAATGTCTCAAATTTTTGAAATAATATTTACGTCGAAAAACAATTTTTACCAACTTTTATAAATTTTTTGTTTAGGTTTTTATTTTTTGTAAAAAAACTGTCAATTAGATTTTTTTCAAAATTTGTCCAAATGTTGAAAACAATATTTCTTATAAGTACAAATTAGTAAGAAGCCATTTTATCAAATTTTTGAAAAGATATTTGAGTCGAAAATCAATTTTTAACAACTTTTGTTAAATTTTTTTTTCGGTTTTTAACTTTTTATAAGAAAACTATCAATTCGATTGTTTTAGAAATTATACTGAATGTTGACAAAAATATTTTTTGTAAGATAAAATAAGTTTAAAGCCAATATCTCAAAGTCTTGAAAAGATATTTGAGCCGAAAGTCAATTTTTACCAACTTATATAAATGTTTTTTAAGGTTTTTATTTGTTTGTAAAAAAACTGTCAATTGGATTTTTCTCAAAATTTTAACAAATTTCAAAAACATTATTCTTCGTTGCACAAAATTGTTTTGGAGATAAAATAATATTTTAGTCGTAAAAGTTTCGAGGTGATAAATGTCTTTTTTCAGTTTTTTTGATTAATAAAAAAAACGTTAATTGGATTTTTTTCCAAAAATATACTTGTTTTGTATTATGTTACAATATATAATATGAAATTTGATTCAAGTCTCTAGCGTCATTGGTTCATGAGATTTTTAGGGTTTAAACAAAATTGTCATCTTTTTTTTAAACTGCTATGTTAAAAAACCCACCAACGCAATTTTCTTGAGAGCCCTTTCTGCATCTTTTCGCCTTATTATCTGTTTAACAAAATTTATTTGAAGTCGATATCTCTTCTGGTTCTTGAGCTATGGACGACGAAAAAAACGTCGCGAACACACGCACAGACATCTTTCTAAAAATCTTTTATTTCGACTCTAGGGACATTGAAATGTCGAGAAATGTCAAATTTTTCAATTTGACGAATCGAACCCATTACAATAACTTCCTATGGGAAGTTAAAAATAACTCTAAATCGTATTTTTCAAAACCATGAAAGCCTTAAATTCAAGGTTTCTTAAAACTGCTAATAGAATCAAATGAAGATTCATACTAATGTGAATTTACGGAAGGTAAAATTATTTAATTTGTATCTTGAAAAAAAAAATGTTTACTTTTCAAAATCATCATACAATATATTGTTAACAACCATGTTGTGTTTTACCTTAACTTTAAAAACTCCCTTTGTAGTTGTCTTAAACATTTTTAAAATGGTTTGTAATGTTTTTTATCACACCTCACTGTACCTTTTCTCAGGAAATCTTTTAATTAAAAGTTAAATTCGTAAGCTCTGATCTAACTGACACTGTACCAATGTCAATGTCAATGTTACGAATTATGCTTTCATGGGAAGCTAAACTAAACACAAATAAATACGAGTATACCTACTTTTGCTCATTATTTCATTGAAAACAATAAACTAAGAACAATGACTATACACAAAAAAGTATTTTTAAATAACTAGAGTTTCGTATACCTACCTATTATTTGATCTTATCGAATTGTTTAAGTCGCTTGTTTTAATTATTTAAGTTAGGTAGTGTGATAATTCGAAAGCGTTTCTGAGAAGTAAAGCCACTTAAGAACATGCATGTATAAAATAAGTGGCTTGGCTAAATTATAAACTAACAAGTGAAAAACGTGCACTTATTATTGCGATTTTTCAATTTAGTAGTTCGTTTTCATTTTAGATTCAATTTGTCCATTTATATGAATCTAAAACAAAATGTGCACCCAAATTTCTGAATTTTAAAAATTTTATAATTACTTAATCCTAACTATTTTGTAGCTTTGTTTGTTTTTCGGGCATTATTTCGGTGTTTGGGATTTTGGATTTTCTAGATTTCGTCTTTCTCCACTTTCATAAACAGCTAATCCCACTCGGAGTATTTCCAAAGTGAGATGGACAGAATCCCGAAATTTTAATTTTACATAGTATTTCCGAAATTCAATTCCGGGTTTAAGAGGTTTCTGGTTGTTGGATTTATGGTTTTCGTTATATTTGGGATTTTGAGTTTTTTTTCGATTTTGATTTTCCAATTTTTTTT
Source organism: Eupeodes luniger (assembly GCA_951509635.1). Classification (NCBI taxonomy): domain Eukaryota; kingdom Metazoa; phylum Arthropoda; class Insecta; order Diptera; family Syrphidae; genus Eupeodes; species Eupeodes luniger. The sequence goes on from OX608073.1 coordinate 7,410,232, forward strand.
AGGAAAAATGCTTCTCACTTAAGCAGTTCAGATTCTACATAAGACTGTTGTCCTGCTCTATTAATTTCCAAAACCATACAAATTGAGGCTTCAAGCAGATTTACGTTAGGGGTTTTCTTTTTGAATTTTGTTTTATAACAAAATTAACAGTTATATTTATAAAAAGTATTTGATCAAAAACAGAAAATTCGAGTTTTCTCTCACTCCTGATACATTTTTATGGAATTTTCTCTAAAATTTATTATTAATTTGAACAAGTTTTTCGAAATAATATTTACTAATCAAAAATGTCTAAATTTTGTTTGGATTCTTATAAAATATATTATTATTTCAAATTTCGAAATATCAAAACCGTGTAAAAAAAATAAATTTCGCGTATATTCCTAAATTTAAAAATATAGATACAAATTTTGTGTATACCTTTTCTTTTTTGTTACAGAAGCAAGTTCGTGCGACGAAGTTGTACATTTTATTTATTTTAGGAACAATTCTTCAATCTGAAAATGAAATGTTTGTATTTTTTAGGTATGGCCGCCGAACCATGTTGGCAGTGGGAGGCTTTCTGAGTGCAGTTATGGGAATCATTCGTTCCTTCTCAACGGACTATTACATGTTCTTGGCGTTTGAGTTCCTTGACAATGTTTGTGGCAGCACTCTGTATGCAACAGTATTTATCCTCTCCCTAGAACTTGTCGGCCCAAAGGTACGAGTTCCGGCCTGTTCGATTATTACAATATTCTATGCCATTGGTGAGGTATTACTTGCAGTCGTCGCTAAATACTATCCAAATTGGCGAACTATCCTTCGAATATTATACATTCCTGCATTGGCCCACATTGCCTTCCTGTGGATTCTTCCCGAAAGTGTTCGATGGTTATTATCACAAGGTGAAGAAGAAAAGGCCACCAAAGTTCTTCAGAAAGTAGCAAAAGTTAACAAACGCAAATTATCCGATCATAGTATTGAAAAACTTCTTTTGGCAAATAAGTTCAAGTTAGCACAAGCTGATGAAGGGAAGTTTCCAATTAAGGAAGCCTTCAAAACACTTTTCTGGCGAATTGTCAATTGTGCACTTTGTTGGTTCACACATGTTCTAGTCTATTATGGACTGAGTTTGAATGCTGTTTCACTTGGAGGCAACAAATATGATAATTTCATTTACATATCCTTGGTTGAGATTCCAGGATTTTTGATACCATTTCTAACAATGGATCGATTTGGCCGACGATATTCTTTGTTTGGATATCTTGTAGTGTGTGGAATTTGTATTGGAGCTACGATATTTCTTCCAGTTGGTAAGTTATACATTTTTAAGCCTTGAAATATATTTGATTACAAGTCTTTAATTTTAAGGTATGTATGACATTCAATTGATACTGTTCCTTCTTGGAAAAATGGCAATAACAGCATCGTTTCAAGTTTTGTACTTTTACACTTCGGAAATATTTCCAACAAATGTTCGAAATAGTTTGTTGTCATTTTGTTCGATGTTTGGACGAATTGGATCGATGGTAGCACCACAGACACCTCTTATGGTAAGTTAGGAAAACTTTAGTTGGAATAATTTTTTAACACATCGAAAAGTTTTTATAATGTATGATAACTAATTTTCTTTTTCTTCCAGGCAAAGTATTATGAACCCTCACCTGCGATTCTTTTCTCGGCATGTGCGCTCATTTCTGGATTTATGGCATTATTATTTCCCGAAACAACTGATGTCATTTTACCTACAACAATGCTCGAAGCTGAAGAAATTGGACAGAAAAAGAAAGCTAAAGAGGTTGAAACAGGAAACTCGTAGCTGTCCAGGATATTATTATAGATAGTTGTTTTTATAGTTTTATGTTAACATAGATTCCTTAAAAATATATACATATGTATACATTAACTAACTATATTTAAGGTTATTTAAATAAGCTCATTTAATTTAAGTTAACTTTTAAGGAAATACAATAGTTTTAAGACTTTGTTAAACAATTATTTTAATATTTTCGACTGGAAACAATTGTACCAATCACCAAAAGTTTAAAAATTGTACGGATTTTTGTTAAGTAATTCTTGAAGTTCTCATAAAATATTAAATGATTTTAGAAAAGATTTAAGTGATTTTTAGTGACAGTTTTGATAAAATGTAATAGTAATATTCCATACAATAGCAGCTCTAACTTTAAGAAATTTTACCATCAGGGAACTTTTTTTTAGAGTTGCCTAAAGACTCATATTTCTTAGATGCATAAACATAAACAGGAAAAGATTTTATACTTATTTTGATAAAAAACATAAAACAAAAATGTTTCTTTTAAGAAAACCTGTGGTAATTTTAGTCTAGGAAAATTAGACATTCGAAAAAATTTCGACAAATCCGTTGAGAACTAGGGCCTTGTGACTCTCAACCATTTCTGTGTGTGAGTACTGTTGTCAGAGATGTAGGTCCCAGTTGAAAGCACTTTTCATAATAATAATTACTCTTGGAGGAGTTGTCAATTCCTCGCAAGAGGCAGTAACTGTGAAGAAAACTTTAGATTACAGGCAGGGATTGGACCCAAGACCTCTGGCATGACAGTCCAACGTACTTAAAAAAAAAATGTTCGTGCCACCATGGCTAATCTACTTAAAACCCTAAAACTATAAAACAGGTATGTTAGTAGGCCAAGGCTTAAAACTATATCCCGACTACCCACTGGTTCTCCTGCGTCACCCTACCAATTCGACCCCGTTCGGACACAGCCCTACTGAACGGAAGGAGCTCTGCTCCGCTTTGTATACCATGACGTCCCTATTGCAAAGGAGTCGCATATACAAAGTTCTTCGTTTGTCGTGGTAGATTAACGGAACTGCCAATCTATCCTGTATCAGACGGCATCTATCAAGAAAGAGGAATGTCACTGGTGGAATGAAGCCATTTGAGTGCGTACTTTCAAAGTACTCGCCGTTCGGATAGAACGTCCCGAAAATTACATTACGGTACAGCGTCGTAAACACTGCTGCTCGAACACCCGATACTTCTCCATCTATTAAGGGCAACTGTTTAACCACACAAGATCGATACCTGCTGACTTTTTGTTCTATATTGAGTTTAAGATGAGCTCAATTTTCGTTATTAACAAGGGACTTGGTCCCGTTTGCTTGGTGATTATGGCATTTGCCAAGAAATCGTCATTGAACCACACGAAACCGCGGTTCTCAGATCGCCATTGTTTCATTTCATTTTGAATGTAAAACAGGGATGAAGAAAAGCTCTGTTTTCCAGGTCGTGGAGTCCAACGCACCAACCATCATGCCACGGGTACTCTGAACTTTAGTCTTCTAAAATCCTATTCTATTTTGAAAAGGACCAACAAAGGGGGGTAAAGGAGATCAATCGCATTTTTATTTGCAAACTAGCGAAAGCAGTAGTTCTTTCTTAAAAAAGTGCTATAGGTACACAGGTATTGGGTTAAGTCTGGAAAAAGTATTTGTTATTAGAAAACCAATTTTTTGGTTTCATGTTTAATAACTTTATTTTTTCTTTGAATGATTGGAAACAGTGAAAGAAACGTTTTGTGGGGCACTCAAATATTACACGTTTCAGGATCGCTTTTATCTTCAAATCTCAATAGATTCAAAGCTTTTATATCAATAAAATATGAAACGTTTATTGTGTTTTTCAATTAGCCATTAGTTTAACAAAAGTGTCACTTTTGCTGTTTTTGGGACATTTATATTATTGAAATTTGTGTTTAAATCTCAGTTCTAGAGCATCTAAAGCAAATTCACTTCAAAAGTAGATTTAATTAATTTTTTAAGATTTTTTAAGATCTTTTGTATTCAACAGAAAATCAATTTTGAAAGAAATAAAATGCACGACTGGGTCGCTAGAACTTGATAATTTCTTCCAAAAAGTCTGTTTAAAAATATTTCCAATATTTTAAGATTTAAAAATGTAACTTATTTGTTTTCGGAAATCATTTTTAATTTTAAATTTTGTCTTAAAAATATTTTCGGTAAGCACTTAATAAAGTGCTAAGATACATTTTACATTTAAATTTCGTTACGAGTTTTGTAAACAAAACTAATATTTTTTTTTAAATAGAAAAACATGACATTTTGATCATCATCAATTTGATCATTTGATCATCGACAAGAGCTTGCACAGAAAAAGAAATCGGTACATTAGTTCTTGAGAAACCTTTAAAAAAATGAAGGTTTTATGAGGGGTACCCCTGGAGCAATACCAAAATATGTTTTTCTTGTAGAAAGAAGCCAAATTAAGAATACAACATTTAGAGAAAGTTTTAAAAAAATCACATATTTTAATATTTACGATTTCTTATTCAAGGTTTCTTCTTAAGAACCTGAATATTTGCTCTTTTTCTTAGAAACAAATTTTATGAAAATAATTTAAAGCATGACTAAAGTTTTTTCAAATTCTAAATCGAGTAAAAACAAAAATTTTAGTTGTTTTTGACAGCAAACCGCTTTTTGGTGAATGTCGTTAAATTACTAACAAATCTTTAGATGAAATCTTTACTTATACAACTTAACTGTATAAGCTTTATGGCTCATATGACCACCCCCTGGATCGTTCATTGGTGAAAAGTTGATAAATTTGTGCTGTGTTTTTGGAATAGGGCTGAATATCTGATTCATATCATGTTGTTGGTCCAGTCTTCAGTTAAAAGTAGTACTTTTAGCAAACAAAGTTTAAGGAAGTAAAATACAAATTTTGTTTTCATATACTAAAAATTAATAATTCAAAATATGGGGATCATGTCCATTACCGCAATACGATTAGTTTTGAATTAAAGGGAACTCCTTAAAAAAAAAAAAAACAATTGTCTCCTAGGGGGGGGTCCATCCCCCATCCAGAATTTTAAATAGAGCATTATGATCCAATTATTTCATCATCATCATCAACCCTACAAAAATACTAACTTAACATAAACTTGCATAGCCTCAAAAATTCTTTAATACATATATACATAAGTTATCTCAGAAAGCTAATTTTTAAATCAGATTTAAAATAATGCCGAAGTGGTTGTGGATGTTATGACCCAAAAATAAGAATCACTATCCATATTATACCTACACATAGGTTTTCTCAAATCGGATCACAGAATTAGAAAGAACATTCAAAATAACAGTAAAATTACCTTCTAACTCAAAACCGGCAAAAGTGTAAAAAACAATTCTCAGTCAAGTCATTTTACTTTTTAAAAAGATTAATTTTTGATCTTATATCATATTTGGTTTATTTCCACCTCATTGCTTTTAAATTGTTTAGATTTATTCCTCATTTACCCCTTCCTCACTTCCTTCCAAAGAATATTTTGGCCATCCCAATTATAGCTTCTAATCAATCCTATAAACGGTTATAAACAAAGTTTGATCTCCAAAATTGATAATTCCCAATTTTATCAATATTTGTTTTACAACTTTAAGATATAAAAATTTAAAATATTAGTTCTTCTCTTAGTTTACCTGTTTTCAAAATGACTGTGATCGAAGACGGTTGTGTAAATAGTTCGGACAAGGATTCCCACCAATGTACCTTAGATTCGATTTTAGAACATATTGGACAATTTGGAAAGTTCCAAATACGTAATTTTGCACTACTCATTCCACCGATGTTATTCAATGCATATTTTATGTACTCGTATATTTTTGTGGCAAGTCCAGCAGTTCATAGGTTTGAATATAAAGAGTGTTTTTTTTTCTTGTGTTCAAATTTTTGTTTAACCTTAACCAGGTGTAGAGTACCAGAATGTGATGGAGAGAATAGTGTTTTTGAAGAATCTTGGATAAATTTTACAATTCCCAGAACTATCGATGGGGATTTGGATAAATGTAAACGTTATGTGCCTTACAATAGAAGCTCTGATATGTGCTTTGCAGATAACTATGATAAAATATCGAGAGAAGGTTGTGGTAAAGACTTTATATTTCGTGATAATGAAACTCCTATTTCGAAAGACGTAAGTATTCTCGTATAGTAAAACCCGGATAAGTGCCACACCCTTAATGCTTCGCTTTGTTAGGCACTTTTGATCTTTATCTGGTTTCAAATGTGTCCTTAAAAGTAAAGTTCCTTAAAATTATACAAAATAAAGGGCAGCTAAGCGAAAGGTACTTCTAAGATGATTTTTATATGAAAAATGCTTAGAATTTTGTTTTTTCAAAAATAGAAGGTGTTTCTGTGGTTTAGGCACTTAAGCGAAGGCACTTATCCGGGTTTCACTATACACGTTCCTTTAAATTAAAATTTGTATTACAGTTCCAGATTTACTGCTCAGCTGAATTTAAACTATCAATGGTTGGTACTGTAAGTGTTGCCGGACAATTTGTTGGTGCTCCTGTTGGTGGATATTTTTCAGACAGGTTAGTTAATTAGTAAAAGTAGACTTGATTAAAACTTAGTTCACACTTTAACAGCCTTATTTATTAAAATTCTGTATTACTCGTTTCAAACTCGGAATAAATTCTTTAAAGCAGTTTTTATAGGAAGGTTGTACAATGAACATTTGATCATCGTTCATTGTTATGGGATTAAACCGCGTTTTGCACTGCCTTGTCTTTTTCCCCTCTTGTAGTTAAGAAGCTCAAGGAAGTTTTTTAGGATGCCAATTTTCAATACTAAAGGTGTTATAACTTTACTCTTTCGATAATGCAAGTTAATAAATCAGACTGTAACAATTTTATAGATCAACAATTTTTATTTTTTAAAGAACAATCATAATCAAACCAATTTCTTTAACAGGTACGGTCGTCGAACAATTGTTGCCATCGGAGGTTTTCTCAGTGCAATTTTGGGATTAATACGTTCTTTCTCTTCGAACTATTATTTCTTCCTTTCGTGGGCATTTGTGGAACACGTTTGCGGTGGTGTTATTTATGGAACTCTCTTCATTATTGCACTCGAATTGGTCAATGAAAAAGCACGGGCATTTAGCTGCTTATTTCTAACAACATTCTTCTGCTTCGGTGAAGTTCTTTTGGGCTTGGTTGCTAAAAATGTCTCCAATTGGCGATGGATTCTACGAATTGCCTACATTCCAGCTCTAGGCCACATAGCTTTACTATGGCTTCTTCCAGAAAGTGTCCGTTAGCTTCTATCGCAGGAAAATTATGAAAAAGCTGCTAAGATTTTAAGAAATGCTGCCAAAACCAATAAACGCAAACTTTCCAATTCAACAATTGAAAACTTATTTCTAGAAAATCGATACCAATTGGGAAAATCCAATAAAAGTGAATTAGAATTTCCTATCAAAACGGCATTCAAGACATTTCCCTGCAGAATTTTGAATTGTGCACTGTGTTGGTTCTCCAATATTTTAGTCTATCATGGTCTGACTTTAAATTCACAGATCTTAGGGGGAAATAAGTACGATAATTTTATGTATTCAGCACTGGTAGAAGTTCCGGCAAATATTTTACTTTATTTCACGTTAAATCGATTTGGAAGAAGATATTCACTTTGTGTGTATTTGCTGATTTGTGGAATTTGCTTGGGATCTTCAATTTTTCTTGAGAGTGGTGAGTTTTGTTGAAAGTAACTTTGACACAAATCAATTTTTATTTTGTTCTATTGACAGATTTCTACATTCTACAACTTTCACTGTTTCTTGTTGGAAAACTGGCCATTTCGTTGTCATTGCAAGTTCTGTACTTTTTCACTTCTGAAATATTTCCAACAAATGTTCGAAATAGTTTGCTGTCATTTTGTGTGATGTTTGGAAAAGTTGGTTCAATGATAGCACCTCAAACTGCACTTTTGGTAAGATAAGTGGTTTTTAAACTTTCTAAACTTTGTATAAAATATGTTTTTTTTTTTAAAGGCAAAATACAATAAATCTGCTCCAGCGATACTTTTTTCAAGTGTTGCCATTGTGTCGGGATTCATGGCTTTGTTGTTCCCTGAAACTACTAATGTTGTTCTTCCTGCAACACTGGATGAAGCTGAAAATATAATAAGTCATCCCAAAAATAAGAAGTGATCAAACTACTAGTCCTATGCGACTAAGCGTAACTAAAAACGATGAAATTATTTAAGCGATGTGGAAGACAAAATACTTGTCAATAAATGACTATTTTTTCGTGCTTACAGCACTAATAGATATTACGTATCTTATCTCAATAAGCCCGATAAAAATATATTTTAATAAAGAAGTACGTTTTGTTTAAAATTGATGTTATAAATATCATTTTTAATAACATGTTTCTTATTATATTCATTATTTTTTAACGTAAGGTATAAGTAGACTTGAGTAAATAACAGTAATTTTAAAATGTTGGCGAAATAAAGAAACTATGTATATGGCAAGTATTTCATTAGTAAAAAAGTCAACTTTTTGGATATATTAATCAAACATGATATCACGATGGTAGAGAAGTCGAAAAAAGTGGGAACGCCGATTTCGTCCATCTATGTTGCTGTCTGCCAACGCACTTACAGCTTAAAGCATTGGTTCAATTGAGTTCAAACTTGGAAATTAAAGTTTTAAACAGATTTGCATTTCCATTTCTCAATTTTCTTAACATCAAAAATAACATTAATCCCCCTTTTAAAATATATTCTTGAATTGTTTCAGAAAGGTACCCCGCATAGAAAAATTGTTTTGTTTTAAATTTTCTCATGAACAACTAAATCGTTTTTTTTTTTCAAAAATCGATACAAAAACTGGTCAAATAAAAATCTTTCTCAAAAAAATTAAAAAAACGCTCTCACGATAGTCGAAAAAAATTAATACACTAAGGTTTTTTGGGAAATTATGTGACTTCTGCATTAGAGAATCCCGTTTCACAAAATCCTGAATCAAAAAATATTGATTCACAGAATCACAAATCCTACTGTTTCAATAATTCTAAATCAACATAAGTAAATGGATTTTGTTTTTCCACAATAATGGTGTCTCAGCTAATGAGAATCAACGAGAACGAAGTTTCCTACTATACCACTTGAATATTCATTACGAATAAGATCGCTTTGATTACTTTTACTTTTAACGATCTTTGATTGGCTACACATCAAGCGGGAATTTGCTGTTAAAAAAGTTTTCAATAAATGATTGTTTCAAAAGTGATTTAGAAGAACTTGCTTGAGGTAACATTTCATTAAGAGATAGAATCTTTTGATTTCTTTGGTGCGTTGTCGGTGTTATTGTGTTACTTGTGGTTAAGTAGTAGGTAATAGGATAGGGGCGTTTTTTGGGGAAGGGGTCGTTGTGTATCTGGGCATATTGTTTTTCAAAATCATTTGTATTTTAGCAATTCAAGGAAATTTTGTAAAAAAATATTAATATTTTTTCTATTGATGAAAAGAAATTTTGACTAGATAATTGAATATATTTTAGTTCTTTAAAAGAACTTTTAACAATACAAACAAAATGTAAGAAGAATAAAATATATACAAATCTATTGTCGGTACTTTTATTTTATTTTTCGGCGGGATTTCATTATGTTTGAAGATAATTTCTTTAGATACAATAGAAAGTTCATGAGACCCAGCCGGGCATTTTATTTGTTTAAGTACACATAAGTTTCAGCTGTTTTAATAAAAAAACAGTCACTTTTTGGCTAAACAAAGCCCCACCTGAAAAATAATATTATGACTCGATGCAGTGAATGTAAGCTTTAGATTTAATTTTTGAAGGAACCTGACAATTATTCAAAATTTCAAACCTTAACTTTAATGACATTTTATTACTTTAAGCAATTCATTTTTCTTTATGTTTCCAATGCTCATTTTGGAATAACTTGTAAATTAAATAGCTGTAAGGTTTCGATTTTCACTTTCGATAAAAATTAGGATTGTAGTTTTCGATAGTTTTGGGTCTAGGGTTCGATAACGTGATAAATACACTTTGAGATGTTGTAGAGTTTCGCCTCGTTACTTTTATGTGGAAACGTACGCTATAACTCTTTGAGATCTGATGCAACTCACTGTATCATAATTTCTTCCATTCATTAAAATTTTATATTAAAGCCCATTGTTTTCTAAATAATTGTGTATAAATACCAATTTTAAAACAAAATTTTGATCACAAACCTTGATATCGTTTGCCTACCTTTGTATGTGATTATCAACAACGTGTGTTTTTTGACGTTGTTGTTGGAACAATATCAACTTATCTGGCCTTATGATAAGCTGCATTTATTTTTATTTTAAACCGAATTGCAAATACAAGTAAGAAGTTTAATCACGTAAGGCTATATTCTAACTTTATGATCGTACATGTTTAGGTATAAACCCAATATTGCTAAAACGAAGTGTTTATACAGATTTTGGATTATTTTATTTATTTTAAAAATGACTGCGGTTGAGAACGGTTGTGCAAATGGAACTTCATCACCGGAAAATAATGACTCGGATAGTTCGGGTTTGGACTCGATATTACTTCGTATCGGACAATTTGGAAAATTTCAAATACGTACTTATGCATTTATTATACCGCCGATGATTTTCAATGCATATTTAATGTGTGTGTATATCTTCTTAACCGGTTCGGTTGTTCATAGGTTTGAAGAAAAAATAAAATAGTATCTTTCAGTTTTTAATTTTGAAAAATTTCCAATTCTCACCTCAGATGTAGAGTGCCAGAATGTGACGGACCAAACAGTGGTTATGAAGAACCATGGACGGATTTTTCAATTCCCACGATTAAGTCGAGTGGAGATTTGGATAAGTGTAATCGTTTTGTGCCTTATAATAGAAGCTCTGACATGTGCTTTGCTGATAATTATGATCAAAATTCCAAGGAAGGTTGCGGCATAGATTTTATATTTCGTGATAAGGAACTCTATATTTCAAATGACGTGAGTGTAAAAATCATACAAAATGCCGGTTATATATAAAATGTATGTTTTTTCTTCTATAGTTTGATATTTACTGTTTGGATGAATGGAAGTTATCATTAGTTGGGACGGTAAGTGTTGCCGGACAACTCGTTGGTTCTCCAGTTGGTGGGTTATTTTCGGACAGGTTAGTCAAAGTCTTAAGTTTTAAGAAAACAATTAAAATTCTTAAATATCAATTAAAACTCCTATAGAAGAAGAAATTGATTCATAAGCTTAACTTAAATTATCAAAAAAAAGTTCCCTCAGAAGCAAAACTGACAAAAGCCAAAATGTTATTTTTTAAATAAGGTAGTTAAAACTCAACTTATTTTTTAAAACAATGAGAGCATTCAATTCAAGCGTTTCTCAAAACTTATAAAGATTATTAATTAGAATTTCAAGAAACTTAATTTGTTGACTAAATGGGTTTTGCGAAGAGATTTAATATTATTTAATAGGCCGCGTTATTGCAGCTGTCAGGCGAATACAAATTTCACTACTACCAAAAATGGAACTATTGCAGCTGTCAGACAAGTAAAAACTCCCCCATTACTAAAAATTTAATCATAGGTGCTTCAGCAACGCATTTAAACTACTAAAATTCACTATAAAAATTGTGACCATTTTGCATTCACACTTCGCAAAACTAATTGGTGAAAAAAATTAAACTGTTGCGACAAGTTAGTGATGTGAATAATCAAAACCATTTGTAAGAATAACTGAAAAACTTCTATGAGTGTTAACAAAAACCCAGGTTTCTGATCTGTGAAATAATACCCGTGTTTTGTTGGAAAATCTATCCATAGTATAGTAGGATTTTACACGAATAACAAAAAAAATATCCATAGTATGAATAACACCGACAAAAGTTCGAGTAGAATCTTACTATGGATGGGTTTTTGACATTTATACGAGTCTCGAATGGAACGATTGATATTGCATTTGTATCTCGATGGCTGTGTTCGTTGAGTATTTGTGCAATTTTTTTGTTTCCACCAAAGGTTTATCTCAGTTTAAATTAAATAAATCTTTTGGTGTTTCTACCACACAAGAAGATTTAAAAATGATTAAGTATGACAGCACTTTCTAAAATGCAAATGGTGTTTCGATGTTTTCGATGTGTGAAGTGCAAGTAAGATAGTTTGATTAGTTCAGCACCATATAAAAATATGCTGCCTACTCCATGTCCATTTTTTTTTTGTAATTTTATTAGAACAAAACTATATTTTTTGTACACAAACATGCAAATAAACAGACCATAATTCATTATCTGTTAAACCAACTCCTCCTCACAGGTTTTTCTTCTCAAATTTTGACTCGATCCAATCGCCGACGGGAATCGAGTCAAATTTAAGCTCATTTCAACTCGATTCAGGTATATAAAGAATTGAGGCGATCTTCAAGCTCACTTCAACACCACATGTTAATGTAGTAGTCTACGAACAAACCCCCTCCTTGAAGCAATTGTTAAATGAACTTTTTTTTATAGAATCTCAATTTCCAGATATTTTCTTACCATTTCTTCTTGAAAATTTACCATTTTATAAGTTTAAGTTAGTTTTTTTTTGCTAAGTTAATTTTAACATTTGATTTTCACAAAACTTTCTTCTTTTTGTGTGTTTTTTAAAATTATTATTCTGACAGATCTTCTTTCAGTTGTACCAATTTTTAAATAAAAAAAATCTGGCTATTGCGGATCGTTTTGTTGGCAATTTCTCACTGTACTATATATGGAATACCAAAAAAACGCATTTAATGCAATAACAAGGGACATTAAACTAATATAAAGTTCAAGTAATACAAGATCTTAATTTTGTCGATCACCAACAAAATTGCTTCAAAATGATCCAGATTTTCAACGAAAGATCAAGAATCTTTAGTATCATCTTCTATTGATTGAATTTTAACTTAAAATCACAGAAAGGACAGAATAGAGTAAAATAGGACCAATATGTTGTTTTTTCCTCTTTATAATATTAGTGTAAAAGAAATATTTGACTCGCCTCGGTGTAATGGTTGGGCTCATCACAAGATGACAATTACACCTTGTCTTGACGCATATTTTCCCGAATTAATCGAGATACCATATAATCCGAGCTACATAAAGCAACTGCGAATTATATGGTTGCTACAAGTCTTCAGAGAAGAAAAATTGTAGCTACATATGTTTACTGCCGTGCTATATGGCTTTTTGGAAATAGAAATATTTGACTGTAAACAGTCAAATAGTTTTTTCTTGAACACTGTTTATTTTTAATAAAAATGATTTAAATCATGAAAATCGTGAAAGACATTTTATGGCTAATTTTTTTACACCTTCGGTTGGTTTTAATAGGAATTTCTAAAGATTTCTATAGTAATGTAGTACTAAATATAGCCTATGTTACTCAGTGATAATGTAGCTTTCTAATGAAAAAAGAATTATTAAAATCGGTCCAGTACTAATACAAAAATATAAATTTTTCCTCTTTATAATATTAGTGCAGATAATAGATTTTTTCCATATTATAAAAAATGTATTAATTAATAATTTAGCCCAATTATAAAATTTTGTATCATTCTGCCTCCATGAATTTAAAGGTCAGGAACAGATTCAAACCAAATATTTGTGACATGAATTTTCAAAACATCTTCTTCCATTTAATCTTAATCAATTTTACCAGGTTTGGTCGTCGATCAATGGTTGCCATTGGAGGATTCGTGAGTGCAATTTTTGGAATAATACGATCTTTTTCTCCAAACTACTACATGTTCCTGATCCTGGGATTTCTCGAGAACGTTGGCAGTGGTATCATTTATGCTACTCTCTTCATTATTAGTGCCGAATTAGTTAGTCAGAGAGCACGAGTTCTGAGTGGTTCGATATTACCTATGTTTTATAGTGTTGGCGAAATTCTTCTAGCTATTATTGCTAAAAGTGTTCCCAATTGGCGTTGGATTTTGCGAATAGGCTATACTCCAGCTTTGGCTCACATAGCTTTGATATGGCTCCTTCCGGAGAGTGTGCGATGGCTTCTATCTCGGGGAGATGAGGAAAAAGCCGCTGAAATTCTGAGAAATGCAGCTAAAATGAACAATCGCAAAGTTTCCGAAGCAACAATTGAAAAACTTATTCTGGAAAATCGCTACAAACTGGAAAAAGAAAATTCAAAAGCACAATTTCCCATCACAAAGGCATTCAAGACGTTTCCCTGGAGGATCATCAACTGTTCGATTTGTTGGTTTTCGAATGTCTTAGTCTACCATGGGTTGAATTTGAATTCTGTGCTTTTGGGCGGGAATAAGTATGACAGTTTTATGTATTTGGCGTTGGTCGAAATTCCAGCATATGGTTTATTGGGTTTGACATTAAATCGATTTGGAAGACGATTTTCATTGTTTGGATATCTATTGATCTGTGGAATTTGTTTGGGAACTACAATTTTCATATCAAAAGGTAATGACTTTAAAAAAGTGAACATTTTCATAATTCTTAATTTGATCATGTTTTTTTGTATTACTGTCAGAGTTCTACGTTCTTCAGCTTTCACTGTTTCTTATTGGAAAGATGGCAATTACGATTTCATTTCAATGTCTGTACTTTTTCACGTCTGAAATATTTCCGACAAATTGTCGAAATGGCTTGTTGTCATTTTGTTCGATGTTCGGACGGATTGGTTCAATGGTTGCACCTCAGACAGTACTTTTGGTAAGATTAATGAAATTTCATTTGAAAATTTAAACGATAGTTCAATTTTTTAAAATCTTACTTTTTCAATCAAGGCAAAATTCAACGAATCTGCCCCAGCGATATTATTTTCAATTTGTGCTTTAGTGGCAGGATTTTTAGCTTTATTGTTCCCTGAAACAACCGATGTTATTCTTCCTTCGACTGTAGATGAAGCAGATGAAATCGGCCACAAAATACTGGATGTTAAAGATAAACAAGGAGCAAGCTGAGATTGAGAGGGTTATTGTTGTTATTTAAATAAGTTATAAAGGTACCTTATAGAAGTGTACAATAAATTAATTTTAAGTTAAATCTCATAAGAAAACATTAACTTAGCAAAATTTTATAAATACATACATTTTAAAAAAGTCTTGGGATGTATTTTGCTCTTCATTAATGCGGGCTTGCTGATCTAGGTTGAGAAGTTTCGATGAGGGTTTTCTATGGTTTGAAAGTTGAGAATATTTTAGTCAGAACATTGAAATTTACTTTAAAAAAAATAAAACTGTTAGAAAAGTTTAAAAAGCCTTTTAAGGGTGATAAGTAATGAAGCGAAGATAATCCCCAAGCCATTAACTAATCACCATTACATTCATTAATATTGACTTTTTGGTGTGGTTTACACGCATATTTCGAAATAAGAAAGAAGCTGCCGTAAGGGTGAATGAAGAGATTTTTTGTCAGTCCAAAAATGAATCAGCTATTCATCTGCTACAATTTGTTCCAGCAAGACGGTGCAACTTGTCATATCAATTTATTTCTAAATCTATTTGGTGACAACTTTATTTCCACAATTGGTCTTGTTAACTTCTACTTCTCAATTACTTTTGTGGGTCTATGTTAATTCATTTGTTTATTCCGACAATCTAGCAACTCTTGAAGCATTGGAAGCCAATAGTCAATATTTGAGGCGTCCCTCTTTTATATCTATTCAAAATTTTACAATATCATGGTTGATTTTTGTACAGTTATCTGCATTTGATTTCTGCAAAGTAAAGGTATTTATTTCTGCATTAAAGGAAATTCGAAATATAGTAAAGAAGTAAATGTTTATATTTATTACATCATCTTTGTCTACATCAGTGTTGACCGTTGATACAATGTTTTCTAAAGGCTTTACATAGAAAGTTTTCTCTTTCTCTCTTCATTCTGCAGAGTACCAGTACTAGTACAAGTACCGAGTAGGTAATGGTACTGATACTTGACAAAATCAAGTATTTTTCAAGTACTTTTCAAATTGTTGCAAGTCTATTCAAATCAGGGATGCGTAATTAAGAATTTTATTGTTTTTATTGCATCGAATAAATTTATTATAACTACATTTGCATTTTAATTTTTAGAAAGCTAATTTAAAAAATAAGACTTACTTTTGTTTTTTTTTGTATAATCGATGAAATTACAAAAAAATCAAAATTTGGATCCAGAAGAATGTAAGCTCACCATAATTAACGTTAATTATGAAGTTTGGTTATAAAACTCCTAAAAGTATGCAACATTTTACTGAAACTCAATTTGCTGGGGGACATTTTTTTCCGAAATCCCTTTACCCAGTCTCCAAATTCCCTTTTTTCCCCACACAACATTTCACTTTTCCCTCTTTATTTCTTACAGACAAAAAACTAAAAAAAAGTTAAATAATAATTTATGCACAGCCTTTTTATTAACAAATTTGTGTATTTAGGTACATATGTAAATTTACAAAAGTTCTCGTTAAAACATTATTTCATTTTGTATATATCGTTATCAAATAATTTGTAGTGGCGGTCACGCATGTTAGATGTTAGATTAGATGCATGTTAGATTTTAATTAGCCAAAACAGATCTAAAGACGCATATTGAGTTGAGTGTACTATTAATCATACAGTTTCCTTTTTTTGTCTTAACATCTGTGACAATGCTGAAAATTCCTTCAGCCTCTGCGTTAGAATGGGGCAAAGCTAATGCAAACCTTATAATTTTTTTTTAAATTTGGATAGACCAAATCTTCGTCTATGTCTTTCAAATTTAAAATTTTTGTCCAAAACTCTTCAATGAAAAGTGAGAGAAGCTTTTGTTTTTGAGCCTCATTGAAGTAGGACGGAAGTGATCGCCATTCGAATATTGTCTTAGAAGTTTCCAAATTGGCCGTGTGTGAATTGCGTTAAAATTTGCGTTAAAACTTCTACCACGATTAAAATTTAACGTCTTCTTTGAGGTGGGATCAAATTTAGCCATTTGCTGTGTGAATTGCGTTAAAACAATTATTTTAACCAAGATTTCTGCGCAGGTTAAAAACATTTCCCTCGATAATTTAAGAAATTTCCCTGAACAAAATTTGGTTTTCTTTTTCGCGGAAAAATAATTTCTCTGACAAAACATATTTTTAAGAAAACAGGGTTAATAAAAAGTCTCTGAAACTAAAAAAAATCTTTTTTATTTATTGTTCTCGATTCTAATGTCATATTTTAAAACAACAGTCAAAAATATTTAAACAAAATTCCCATTTTGATTAATTGATTTATTCGGTGTGGTAACACTGAAAAATTGAATGCAAAAGCAAGAGCAAATTTCTCTATCAATAGAAACGTCAAATTTTAACACACTTTAACCTGCTCCACAGCTCAATAAATTTTAACCCATTTTATTCACCTCATTAGTGTCAAATTTTAACGCTGGTTAAATTTTAACGCAATTCACACACGGCCTAGAATTTTGTTTAAAGTTGTTAATTTTTTACAATGTATTCTTTATGTTAAGTTAAAACTAAAGCCTCAAATACAATGAGTTAAAGCAAATAGGAACAGGGGTGTTACATGTTCACGCTTTTATCATCGAAACTAATTAGATCTTGGTGAAAATGTACTTTTTTGGCTTAGATTGAAATTCCCAAAAAACCAGGCGGTTTTCCCTTTGTCCCTTTTAGGGTCGAAATTCCCACACAAAGGGATTTTTCCCACGATCCCCAGCAATGCTATACACGATTAAAGATATTCCAATATTGGCAGATTTTTCGTAAACAATTTTAATACAATTTAAAATTTGTTAATTGGATGATGTTCTTACCAACAACACCAACCAATTTTTGATTGGCAGACAACTTTCGAGCAAAAACAATAACAAAAGTTTACAGGATTTTGAAAGAATTTAAAAACTACGAAAATGGAAAGAAATAAAAAGTCACCGTTTGGTAAAATAAGGAAAAAGAAGTCATACAAAAAAGGTTGAAATGGATTGGACGCAATGACAAACTTTACTCCATTATTGATTCACTTTTTTATATTTTTTTTAAATGGTTTTGCACGACCTATTTCTTTCACTTCTGAAATAAAATTTTAAATTCTCTGTCATTTGTCTAGAAAATTGTATTACAATGAGTTTACCCATTTTTTGTTTTCTAAAGTCTTCCAACCGTGTAAACAGACAAATTTAAATTGGAAGACAAAAAATTGTCAAATGTTTGGAAAACATCATTCAACTGTATATACGGTCAATTTTCACTTGATAGAAAATTGGCAATTGTCACCTAATTGGATGCTATTGGAAAACTTTACTCCATTATTCACTTTTTTATATTTTTTTAAATGGTTTTGCACGACCTGTTTATTTCACTTCTAAAATAAATTTTTAAATTCTCTGTCATTTGTCTAGAAAATTGTGTTCCAATCAGTTTTCCCATTTGTTTTCTAAAGTCTTCGAACCGTGTAAACAGACAAATTTAAATTGGAAGACAAAAAATTGTCCAATATTTGGATCAATTATTCAACTGTATATACGGACAATTTTCACTTGATAGAAAATTGGCAACTGTCACCTAACTGGATGCTATTGGAAAACTTTTCACAATTCAGACAATATTGGAAGTTCTTCTAATAGTGTGTATAATTAGCTTAAAAGTATTAGTTTTCATTTAAAATCTGAGATGACATTGAGTCACTCTAATATTACTAAATGTTATTTTTGTTTTCCATTTACGAGTAGAATGTACTTTCATTATTATTAAATTTTAGGGAAATTAAATCCAATATGATGTTTATTGGAAACTTAATTTATAACGTGTTACTTCTATTATTTAACCAGTGAACTCACGGAGATAAGTACAAATTAAAACAGTAATATATACAAATGAAATCGAAAGTTTATTTGTTTATTGGACCAAAAATTTGACTTTGTGTTAAAGCAGAAAATTACTTACTTTTATCTTCCTGAACTGATTTATGAGTTTGGTTTGCAAATAAAAAGGAATGTTAGAAAATAAAGAAAACTATTAAATAAATCCAAAATATAATATTAAATAAAAGAAATATATTCTGTTAGTTGTTGTTTTGCATAAAATAAAAAAGTATTACAAATAACTCCTCTCAATTTTGGTGTTTTAACAATTCAGAAAAGACTTATGAAATAAATTTTTAAAAAAATCCATCGTTTTTGTTCTGATCTTTGAAGTTCGGTTTGATTTTTAATATAGCTAATTTTTTTAAATGTTATATTAACAATTATAATAAAAACGAATATTCACTTCATTAAGGCCTGCTACCAACTAAGCAACTTAATGTTGATGAAGTTGCATTGGCTTACTTGAAATATTGTTCACGACACATCGAAATTGCTGACAACTTAAAGTTATGATAGGTATTTCTCAATTTAGTTTCTTTTTTCACATTTTAAATTAAGTTTTCATTCTTCTTCTAGCAAAAAAAAATATATTTTAAATGTTAGCTTATTTTTTTAATTATAAATTTCTCTTTGTTTTCTCCATTTGAAAACGTCTTTTTCCTCATGGCATTTGTATTTTGGATCAAGATGGACTCTTTTCTTAAACGTTGTAGACTAGGTAATTTTCCTAAAAAACTAATATGACAGATGGTTTTACGAATAATATAAGTTTCATCTTTACCCAATTGCAAGGGTCATATTATTGAGTGATTTACCTTTTTAAAGTTATTTTGTCAGAGTGAAGTTAAGTTAAGTCGAATTGACTGTTAAAATGCGTACGTAAATGTAAACCCTCTTCAATTAAATACATTTATTATATTTTATTTGTTTTTGCTCCAAAACATATTTAATTTATTCTCCACTTGTCAACTAACCAAATAACAGTATTAATGTCGTCATATTTTTTTTGATTACAGTCACGGCAGGAAGGTTGCCAGAATCGAACTATTATTATTTTTGTATATAATTTTAGAAGCAAAAAACGCTCTTCAATGCACATTTAATCAGCCTCACAAATAGAACGTTAATTTATAGTTTACTCTTATTGGTGAATAAAAAAATAGTTTAAATAAACTAATATATATCTCAAAAAAATCTAATATGTATTTTGTTTTCTAAAATCTTAGAATATAAAATGTTATATTATATATAAATTTCAAGTGTTTAATATATTTTTCTTCAAGCTGAAAATAACTGGCAGGCCGTGAAACTCAGAAAATTCTTCTTCAAAGGTATTACGAATAATTACCAAACAATAATATCGTTTTGCAGAACATGGAATAATTGATTTGATTGGAGAGTTCGTATTTCTTTTCTTAGAGATTTGAAGACTTCAAAGAAAATATTTTAAAATGATGACGGTGACTAGAAGAAGCTGTATTTGCACTGATAGTACTAGTAAGTCTTCTGCTAGATCTTCTCAATTTAGTTTGGATGAAATTTTAGTTCGC
Organism: Eupeodes luniger; assembly: GCA_951509635.1. Lineage (NCBI taxonomy): Eukaryota > Metazoa > Arthropoda > Insecta > Diptera > Syrphidae > Eupeodes > Eupeodes luniger. The sequence continues at coordinate 7,430,395 of OX608073.1, forward strand.
ATTGGAGAATTCGGTAGATTTCAATTGTTAAACTACTTCCTAATATGCATTCCTATGCTCTTCAGAAGAATCTTCAGTGAATTTTATACCTTCACTGCAAGTTCAGTTGCATTTTGGTATGATATTCTATCAGTGAGATGAAAAACTAAAATGTATTTATTATTAATCAGGTGTCGAGTACCGGAATGTGATGGCCTAATAGTACATACCAAGAACCATGGACGGAATTTTCAATACCGACAACTTCTAGCGGGGATTTAAGTGATTGCTTGCGATATGTTCCATTCAAGTGCTGTTCAAGTGCTGAAGTGCTGTTCAAGACTTCTGCTTTGCTCAGAACTTTGATCAGAACACCAAAGGGAGCTGTGGACGGGATTTTATATTTTGTGATAAGGAAGTGACAATATCCAATGATGTATGTATAAAAGTTGTTCTCAATATTTTTTTGAATAGTAGATGTTTTCTAATAGTTTTTAATTTATTGCTCTGACGAATGGAAATTGTCGATGGTTGGAACAATAAACAACCTTGGCAAGTTCATCGGAATTGCTCTGGGTGGGTATATTTCTGAGGGGGAAAAATAAAAGAATTATCTTAAGAGTCTAAAATGCCCATGGAAATGATTTCAAAAATGACTCTTACCCAGTTTTTATTGGAAGGTATGGTCGTCGCACAGCACTGGCTATTAGAGACTTCCTAAGCGCCATTGCAGTACTCATTCAATCTTTTTCAACGAATCACTACACGTTCTTAAGTCTTGGATTCTTCCATAACGTATTTAGTGGAACACTCTACGGAACAATTTTCATTCTTGGCCTCGAATTGGTTTGACCAAACGCTCGTATTCGTATTTGTACATTACTGGCTGTATGTCCCGTTTTCGGAAAAGTTTGTCTCGCAATTGTGGCTAAAATGTATCCCGATTGGCGTACGATTCTTCGAATTTTCTACACTCCTGCCTTGGCTCATATCATTCTGCTGTAGATTCTTCCCGAAAGTGTTCGATGGCTACTTTCTCAAGGTGAAGAAGTTAAGGCAGCTCAGATTCTACAAAAAGCTGCCCGAATTAATCAAAGAAAACTATCGAAGAACACTGTTGAACAATTGATCATAGACAATCGTCAGAAATTATCCGATCCGAAAGTGCTTCAAAGTATTATCTTGGCGCATTTTCAGCTGTACACTTTGTTGGTTTACTAATATTCTAATTTACTACGGACTTAGTTTGAGTTCGATCACATTGGGAGGGAATAAGTATGATAATCTTATGTTAATGTCGATGATAGAAATTCCTGGACTTTTGGTTCCTTTTTGGACTAGGGATCAATATGGAAGGCGATATTCACTATTTGGTTTTTTGATCATTTGTGGAATTTGTCTAACAGCAACACTTTTGATCGATTCAAGTGGGTTGCAACACATTTTTTGAACTTTATTGATATGACAAATCTTTCATTTCAGAAATGTATAGTTTACAGTATTGTTTTTGATTGGAAAATTAGCCATTACAGCATCGTTTCAAGTTTTGTTTTTATTCACTTCCGAAATATTTCCGACGAATGCTCGAAATAGTTTATTGTCATTTTGTTCGATGTTCGGAAGATTCGGTTCGATGGTGGCACCTCAAACACCACTTATTGTTAACATTTGACAACTATTGTAACTTTCTTAACTAATAAACGATGTTTCGTTTCTAGGCAAAATATTTTCAATCTGGTCCGGCAATTCTATTCTCATCATGTGCTATACTATCGGCTTTTATGACTCTGTCATTTCCTGAAACTACTGATGCAGTGTTACCAACAACCATGTTGAAGCTGAAGATATTGGACACAAACGGAACCATGAAAATTCTGAAAATTTATAGCGTGTCTTGTTAGATATTTGTGGTTAAATAAGAATGGTAACTTTTATTATTTAAGTAAATTGATAAAACCACAAAATCAATATGGGGGTCAAATTGGAGCGTTATCATGTTTTATTTTCTTGAATTAAAATTCAGTGCAGATAAGCGAATTTGACTGTACACGAATAGTATGTTAAACTCTCTTCAGTTAAATTCATTTAATATTGTTTTTGATTCTATTTGTTGCTGTTCCAAGTCCCATTTATTCTCCGCTTGTCAACGAAACCAACACGCAGTCACAGTTTGTGTTGTTGTCATTATATTTTATTTATTTATAGTCCCAGAAGCAAGGTTGCTTGTAGATCAATTAAAAAATGCCACGGTCTTGTGTCACAACTAGCTTATGATAAGACTAAGTCCATGAAAACTGTGTTGATTGCAAAAATGAAATGAACATTTTCCCACTATAGCTTTTACATACTTTTATTTTATTTTTAGAAAATCGAAGTTAGACCAAAAATTGTTTTATAATTTTGCCATCAATTAATTGATTGGAGCATGAATTTTACAATTTCTGAAAGTAAAAAAAGTTTTAACTGAACTAATTTGTTTAATATACGGTGATGAACCTCGAAGAAAATGTTTTAATGAGCTTGTTTGAAGGTGAAATACGTATTTTCTTATTATTGATTCATTTACAACGTACAACAGGCTATATTTTTTGTATTCTCATTTCTGGCTGTAAGATTGTGAAATTGATTTTTTGTTATTTTTCCATTCAAAAATAGGATTTGTTATATAACAAAAATTCGATAACTTGTTGCAATTTGGGAACATTGGAGCTTATTAAATTAAAAATATCAACAACTGTAAAAATCTTTAGAAAGAAAGCATAAACCCTAAAATCGAATAAATTGTTTAGTTGGAATGACTTTTGGAACCTACGGTTTTCGTTAAGGCGGAACCCTGTTTAAAAATATGTTTGGCCTACCTTACCATATTTATATTTTCTTAAAGTAATTTTGTTTTAATTAGTTATAATGTTATTTGAAAGGATGATGACTACAAAATAACAACCCTGTAAGTTTTTGATCATATTGCGAAAGTCTTTGTTTTAAAATTAAAAGTTTTTTGAAAATGTCCTGTGTCTTATTTTCGTTCTAGTGAAAATAATGTAAAATTGCAGTGAAGCTTTGACATTTTAATATTTGTTGAAAAATAGAATACAACTACATAACTATTTTTTCCAATTATTATTTATATTATAATTTAATAAGCGACTATGTAATGCTGAAAAGAAATAGTTTGAAGATCTTACTTCCCTTACAAAATTGACACTTATGAACCTTTGATGCTAAGAACGTAACTTAATTCCAGTTTAAAAAATGTTTTTAAATGTTTCATTTTCAATTTATTTTTAAAACCACGTTAAAAATCACAAAACATGCTTTAATAGTATCATCAGAATCAGTTGAGTAGATAGTGAAATAGAAAGGTTGGGAACGAATCCTCAAAACCGATTTCTCGGAAACCTAAAATCACAAAAATCCCAAAGTCCCAAAACACTAAAATATCCATAAAATTCAAAATACATCCATAATTCTGAAATTCCAAAATTGGATTTATAGGATTTGGGCTTAAGGTGTTTTAGGTTTTTATTAAATTCCAGAATCAGGTTTTCTGGATTTTATCCGTCTCCCGAATGATATAAAATAATAAACCATATTAAGTGAAAGTACAACAACATCTCTCAGACTATAAAAGTTTATTTAAAAACAAATTTGAGAAAGAAAGTTTTATATTTAAATAAAGCCACCAAATTACTTAATACGACGCGTCAGTACACATCGGATCAACCCGACTAATAGAACGTTTACTATAGTTTACTCTTATCGGTGAATTAAGAAATTATATTGTTTATACTTGTATCTACTTTGGTTGTGCTTTGTTTTTATTTTCTTCAAATAGATAATGTTTGTTTTATTCTCTGAGGAACTTTAAAATAACTTACCCTCACCTCAACCTGAATAAAGATTGTTTTTCTTGTTATTGTTAGTATTTATGTTTGGATAAATATGTTCCATTGTTTAACATACTGTTTAATTGGTCAACTTCAAAAGTAAAGTTTGAAACGTATTAAGGTTAGTTTTGTTGCATGATTTCAATAAATAGCACAATAATTTGAGTTAAATTCAAATGTATAAAATTCAAAAGACTGTGGCGTGCGTTTCTGTTTGGTTCCTATGAATGACAGAGGGTCAAAGAGGCCAGAAAGAAGTTGTGATAAAAACAAACAAAGACAAGCAAACAAAAAATACCTAAGAAATAAGCAATTACAATTTATTAATTTAAAGTCTAATAAATCATTTTACAGCAATTAGATTAAAGGAGGAATCAATAAAATACATGACTGATGGGTCAATGTACCTTTGGGTTCAATATCCAACAGCACGTGGGTTGCTAAATTTTACTTCAGTTATAAGATATTAATCTTGTGTCACGAAAATAGTACTCTTTTCATTATCCAAAGTTGCGTTTTCAAGAAAAGAACGATAGCTTAATTTTGTCTTCTTGTTCTTATAAATTAATTTTCAACTTTGAAGGGAAGAAGGTACTTTCAGGTTTCTTAATGTTTTGTATTGGCCGTAAATAGTGTTAAGACGTCTTCCGTATTTTATATATACCACAAAGTTTGATCAAAATATAGACTTTAATTTTGTAAGCTTAAATAAGCATATCGGGTTTTTTTTAAGAGCCTTAGAATTTATAACCAGGCAGATGAGCTATTTTAAGTGCAACATAGTAGAGAAATCGGAAAAAGAGTCACTTCGACGTTCCCGTCCTTCTGTCTGTCTGTCGGTCAATATGTCCTCTCCCCTATATAGTCTAAATCATTAGGTCGATGGAGTTTAAACTTGTTTATTAAAGTCTTAAGCAGATTCGCGTTAGAAGTTTTCTGCAATTTTAGTTTTAATAAAAAAAAAAAAGAGGCTGGGATGCGACCCACATTGATAACTTCCCATCCGTAACCGTCTGTCGATTTGTTTAAAACCTTAACAAAAAAATATTAATAACAATATTTAAGTTTGAGTCATTACTTTTTTACCATTTTCTTGTTGCTTTTTGAAGGTTTTCGTCTTTTGTTGAAAAAGTTGTCAGTTGAATTTTTCTAACAAATTAACTAAAAATTACCGACAATATTTTCCATATGATAAAATAGTTCAATTTCAAAATCTGTTAACAAGATTTTTGGTCCAAAACTAATTTTTTTTTTAGCAGCATTTTGAAGTCAATGCCTTTATTTAATCACTATATGTCGAGAATCGAATATCAATTTTTACCAATTTTGTAGATTTTAATTTTTATGAAAAACTGACGGTTGGATTTTTATAAAATTTTTACTAAATAAAAACAATATTCTTTAAAAGATGAAATTAGTTTGAATCCAAAATGTTTAATTTTTGAAAAGAAATTTGAGTTGAAAATCAATATTTACCAACTTTTACTAATATTTTTGAAGGTTTTTATTTAAAAAAAAAAAACTGTCAATTTGTGTCCAAGTTTTACTGAATGTTGAAATCAATATTTTGTATGAGATGAAATTAGTTTAAAGTCAATATCTTCATTTTTTGGAGGAAATTTCCGTCAAAAATCAATTTTTACCAACTTTGTTTTTTTTTTTGTAAAAAAAAACTGTCGCGACGAAAAAAGCTTCTCGAACGTACGTACACACGTACGAGCAGACCGCTCTCCAAAAATCTATTATTTAGATTCTATGGACCTTGAAACGTCGAAAAATTTCAAAATGTTCAATTCGACAAATCGACCCGATTACAATAACTTCCTATGGGAAGTTTTATTATTATTATTATTATTATCATTTATTAACATGTTATTTAAATTACGGGGTAATATTATTTTCTAGAGCCTAGCTGCGGAGACTATTGGCTCTTATTTTATAAAATATTTTTAAAGTTAAATTCATAATTTCGATGAATTTAGTTATGTATATTATCAATGTTTGTGAAATTCAGATTTTTTAAAACATCATAAATTGATATATTTTGAAAAATAGAACTAATAATAGGTCTTGAAACTTGTCAATTTTCTAAAAGATGTGTGATTGTATATATGTACACATGTACATTTTTATTTCAGGAGGTGCATATAGGAGGGTCGTTTTTGGTGAGTAGGTGTTGGTGAGTTATTGAGGTGTGTCCAACTGTCCAAGTCTCAGGCGAACAAAGTTGGAAATTTTTGTTTAGATTGGTTTGTCGGATATATTGGTTTGAGTTTCGTTCGTTTACATTTTTGTAGTGATGGTGGTAAAGGCTGCATTCATATTCTTGTATGATTTTATGGTTTTTATGTTATTACTAGCTTTTTACCCGCGGCTTCGCCCGCAGTGGAGAAATTAAATAAGTATGAGAGATAAAGGGTAAGGTTATAATAATAGAAATGAGTCAATATAATAACTAAATTTTATTGCTTGGCTGAGATCAACAATTTTTAAAAATTACTACAGACAATGAAGTTTCAACACCTTAATATATGCTTATTGAAATGCAACAACAAATGTTAAAATATATTTCACCGTAACAAAAATAAATAATTCTGAATTCTAACAATTTAAAAAAATAAAATACAAAGTATTAATTTAAGATATTTTTATAGACAATGTTATAAGTTTTCCCGTCGGGTGCAAATATGTGTAAATTCCGGGCATTAGATACACATGAAGAGGCTACATAAAGTTGACCATGAGAGAAGCATGGGTTTTCTAAATGCACTCCTGCTACCTGTAATGTTTGTCCTTGTGCCTTGTTTATAGTAACAGCAAAGCTAAGCTTGACGGGAAACTGAACCCTTTTAAATTGGAATGGAAGGACAGTGGGAATAATTGGTATCCGAGGTATTATAACACTATTTACCTTACCGATACCTGTTAAAATAGTAGCACCAAGTATGTTCTGTCCCAATTTTGTTATCCGAAGCTTTGTTCCATTACATAGCCGAGGAGCATCTAGATTTCGCATAAGCATTACTGGTACATTTAGTTTCAATTGAAGTTTATGTGACGGTACACCCGATAGTTCAAGTGAATTTAAAAACTCCACAGGATATGAAGTACTTAGTTCCGTATCCATAATTGTATCCATTGACAAATATTCCTTCATTTCTCCTTGAACCTCGTTTAAAATGTCAGTGTTGATCCTATTTACAATTTCATTTCTTGGTGCTAATATTGCTCTTGCACACAACCACTGATCACTACACAAATTTTGTTGCAATTCCGGAAAAACATTAGCAATGAGATCCACATCACTTTCTACTAAATTACAAAATTCTCTTGACATTGATATGTAGCCTTCAGCGTCAACGTCTAAACAACCATCACCAATTTTCAACAACATTTCTGCGTAAAGTCCTGAATCCACGTCATTATGAAGATGCACTCTCATATTCGTTTTCAGGCGGAGTTTTTCAACTGTCGGCCATAAGCTTGATGATTTAATGCACGCTTGAATTTCATCTGCTGGTGTCCCCCTTTGAATCACTGGGAGGGTTTGACGGAAATCACCAGCCAATAAAACTACCATGCCTCCCATTATATCTGTACTATCTCGCAAGTCCTGGAGGGTCCGGTTTAAAGCTTCTATAGCCTTCTTGTGAGACATTGTACTTTCATCCCACACTAAAAGCTTGCATTCTCGCAGCATCCTACCTCGTGAACTATTTTTACTAAAATTACAGATGGGTGAATCTTCCTGTGCCAAATTCAATGGTAATTTTAAAACGGAATGTGCCGTACGACCGCCCTTTAATAGCGTCGCGGCAATACCTGACGAAGCTACAGCAACTGCTATTTTTTGGTCTTTTCTGACGGACATTAATAATAAGCTAAGCAAAACCGTTTACTTTGCACATACACTCTTGAAGGTATTAGAAGTAACATAGGATACTTTTTATTAAAAAAAAATAAAAAAAATTTACGAAAAATAAGAAAATTGTTTGTCAAAATATCGTCAAATTTAGCTACAAACAATTTTCTTATTTTTCTTAATTTTTTTTTATTTTTTTTTTAATAAAAAGTATCCTATGTTACTTCTAATACCTTCAAGAGTGTATGTGCAAAGTTTCATGATGATCGGTTAAGTAGTATTTGCGTGAAAGCGTAACAAACAAACTTACATTCGCATTTATAATATTAATAAAATAATAATTAGTATAGATTATTATTATTATGATTATAAGCTTTTTATTGCCTTAAATTTGATATATACATTAATTGATACCTATTACATTTAATTTACATTTACATTTTTTTTTTTCCCTTGTGTCTGTACTTTGGTCCAATTGTAAGATTTCTTTCAGGCTCCAGAATTGTCTCCAGCTGTTCGTGATGCGTCTGTTTATTTCTTTATTTTCTTGGTCTTTGAATGATTTTATTTGTTCCAAATATATATAATCTTCTACGTACTCGATTTTTTCTCTGTCCAAAGTTATATCATCTCTAGTGTGATTTGTCATGACTTTAGTTTTTGATTTGTTTATTTGTAGTCCATAATTTCTGCACAAGCTAGTTAGTTAGTTCCGTCAACATTTCTTGAATATGTAAAGATTTTGTAGAAATAAGAACTATATCGTCTGCAAATCTTAAATTGTTAAGGACCTGTCCACATATCGTTATTCCATAGTTCTTCCAGTTAATTTTTTGAAAAATGTCTTCCAGGACAGCATTAAATAGGGGTGGTGAAAGTGGATCTCCTTGTCTGACTCCTCTTGTTATGTTAAATTTTCGTCCAATTTTCTCTGTTTTTATTCGTGCTGTGTTATTTTTGTATATGTTTTTAACTGTTTCTATTAAATCTGGGTTTATGTTTTGATTTCTTAGGGCGGACCATATCATTTCATGTTCAACGGAGTTAAAAGTTTTACTAAAGTCAATAAAAAGAAAATAAACAGGTTGTTTAAATTCGTTGCACTTTTCTATTAGCTGATTCATTGTCTGTAGGTGGTCTGTTGTGGAGAATCCTTCTCTAAATCCAGCCTGTTCTCTTGGTTGTTTGTTATTGAAATCGTCCTTTATGGTCCTGTAAAGTGCTTTGGAGAACAGCTTGTAAATTGTCGAAATGTTACTTATTGGTCTATAGTTGTTGATATCGTCCTTATTTCCTATTTTATGTATTAGTGTTATTGTTGGTTTTTATGTATACATGTTTAAAGATCTTGTTTTAAATGCATTGAATTTGTTAAGTGATGCGTCTTTTGCAGAATTTGCGGCTTTATCAGCATACTCATTACCACGAATGTTTACGTGACCACTGGCCCTACTCTGTAATGCGTTTCGAAAGCCAATCCGATTCGAATCTGATATTCGATTCGTTTATGAATTCGTACTCTGTAAAATGTTTGAATCGAACAAAACAATCATCTAGCACTTTTTTTATTTATAGAAAAGATTTGGCGAGTCTCGAAGTATTTCTCATGAGATCTGTCAAAGCAAAAATACAAAAAAAATCAAAACAAATCACAAACAAGACGAGGAAGTTTAAATTAATTTTTAAAGAGAAAATATAAAATTCTATAAAAAATGACATTCGGAAACACATTGCCAGGTACGAAAAATCCGAATGCGGATTTGTCATTCTCGAAGTACTAGATTTTTTATCCGCATTAGATCCGCAATAGAGAGTACAAAATATTCGTTTTCGAAAATTACACAGTAGGGCACCAGGACTCCACATTACCTTAATTTTGTTTGGCATCATAATAATCTTGTTTCTCATTTCAGAAACTACTTCAGTGTTATTAGGTATTAGGGTTATTTATTGCATTTTAAACCGATATACTAACGGAGCGTATAAATGTACATGACATTTCTTATTTGAAAGGTGTTTAATAATATTGACTCTCGCAGCTTGTTTTTTTTTTCAAATTTAAACAGTGTTTTTTCCAATTAAATGTATTCTTAAACATTAATCCTAAAATACTAATTGTTTTTACATTTTCAATTTGTACATTATTTATGTTAAAAACAAGTTCAGGAAAATTAATTTTTTTGCAAATATACTGGATTTAACATGTTTGTAATGATAGTTTTTCTTTTGAGTCAGATGACCATTTTTATTGAGTTTTACATTTATTCAAATCATTTATTTTACTTAACATATAAATGTCGTCTGCATAAAAACAGCTGCCTAAAAGTTTATAATTATTTAAAATACTTGAAATTTCATTAAAAGCAACTATAAATAATACCACCGATAATGGAGATCATTGGGGGATTCCATTATCCAATGAGTATGTTTTAGAGAAAGAATCGTTAGCCCTCGTAAAAAAATTTCTGTTAGTTAAAAATGATCTGACATAGCTAAAGATTTTTTTCCAAGGTTCCATGTTTGAAGTTTTTTGAGCACTATATACAGTGCAGACCAATCCGGTCGAACGTTTTTTCAAATTCAAGCGAAAGCACTGACACATGATTTTTTGAGGATATAGCTTTAGAGATGTATAATAATCTAAATGAAGGTGGAAATTTAAAATTTGAATTGGATGTTTGCTTTAGACGTATCGTTTTCAATCTGGGCTTGTCGGAGTTGGTCTTTTTGACAGCTGTTACTTGATTTATGCTCGATTTGGTTTATAATTTTATAATTTACCAATAGACACTGCTTTCAAATCATGCAAATTTTTTTACCAAAGTTGTTACACTTTTTTATTCTTTTATTATTAATAATTAATTGAAACCAAATTATCACCGAAACAAACTAAACCGATAAATAAACTAAATCGACGACGGCGGCTGCGTAACGCCGAACTTTCAATTCGCACTCAAATAAGTACGAACGCGACACAAAAGAGAATACAAAAAAAAGTGCAACAATACAGCTCGTTGACGAAGCTGTAACCGCGGCTGCTCAGCTGGGCTGGGTTCTTTTGGAAGAATTTGTTTATTATAAATTATAACAATGTTGGTTGATTTATAATATCAATCAAATTGTTACAATTTGGAAATATGTTATTGCAAGTACCTACAGTGGGGTACGTTGCAATAAAATGGGCGCCAGGAATTTTTTTTAAAACCGAAAAAGAAAATTCCAAAACTTTGTGATGAGTGAAGCGAAAATAAAACGATAACACCACGAACGTTTGTTTTTGATTTTAAAATTTATTGCTTTGGGAAACCGTGGGATTGAAGATCCCTGGGCTAAAACCCAAAATGTTTTCAAATTAAAAGTGAAAATAACAAACAAAGGAAATTTAAATGAAACAAAGAAAATAAAGAAAACAAAGAAAACAACTCGCAAAAGAAAATGGGTTCTTAATACCGGACGCGTCCCGAAAAATATATATTCACTCGCAAAGAACAAATAAACGACAGAAACAAGTTACTTATCTTTTCTTCTTCCTATTTTCCTCTTTTTCCCGATCCTCACACCTCGATCCTCGACTCTTTTTCTTGATAATTTTCTCGATTTCCTGACCTTTTCTCCTTTTCCTCGATTTTTCTTTCTCCTCTTTAAATTCCTCGAACTTTTTCTTCTCTATAACTTATCGCTTGTGGGGCTCTATCAAGAGTGCCTTCCAAGCTAATTCCCAACTTTGTTCTTCCTCCCTCGTCCATTCCAGTCACACACACATTCATCCAACACAAGCATCCGTTTTCGTGATTGTCGGTCACGGTATCGCGGCTTCCTGGAAGCTTTACGCTCATCAGGAAAGCCACCGTTGTTGACTCTCAGCGAAACTTTGCTTCCACACACACAATCACGGTTTCGACAAGTTGTTGGATGAGTTTCCAAAACTTGCCGAAACATAATGGCGAGTTCAGACCCCTTCCCAACTATTGATATTTTTCGAGAAAGTTCAAAAGAAAAACAAAAATCGAGAAGAAGTCTCAACTAGGCATTTTCCTATTACTATTAATTACGCGCGAGGTTCGAGGTGTGAATTTCGTACCAACAATTAAGTTAAATTAAATTAAAAACGCGGCGTTAAAAACCCATTTTGTACATTAATAATTAAAAGTTAATTAAGTGAATTTCATTAAATCTACGTTAAAAGTTAAAATGTTAAAATGCAAATATGTTGTTGTTGTTGTTGTTTAAGTAAGGGTCCGCCTGACCTCATACTTCTTCGGCTCATCCGCCGGCATTTTCGACCTTGTCGAAAGAACTCGTTCTCGAACTCGATCACCTGCTTTTGTTGCTTTTGCAAAATAAAGGCTAGGTACACCTGTGGCTGATGAGACCATGGTTGCCCTCAACTTTGCCGATATTTTGCAGCCACAACTAGGGAAAAGAAAACAGCCAAAGGCTGGTTTTTGTTGCGGTAAAATTTACCGTAATAAATCCCACCCTTACCTCCCAAGAAATGTGTTTACTTTTCAAGAAAAGCAAACCATTTCTTAAGGCTCAGCCAGGGGTAGACAACAACAACAAAGGACCATCATTATATTTAAAAAGAAAAAAAAAGAAAAAAAAATCATTAATGTGGCACATTAAAATCAAACAAAAATGACAATGAACAACCAAAAAAAACTACTACAACAAAAGGGACTTGACTCAAGAATCAACATATGGTTTTAAGTCTTTACAATGCCACGTTCCTCGCTCCTTCCCGCGATCATCTACTAAGAGGTATGTCCAAGGTGACATCCTCTTGCTGACCTTGAAAGGTCCTACAAATTTAGTCGCCAACTTCGCCGCGAAATAATTTGCTGCATCGGACAGCGCGAAGTTCCTACGCCAAACGAGATCAGCCGTGTGATATTGCGCGTCCCTCCTACGTAAATTATAAGTCTTAGCAGCCTTCTTTCCCGCTGCTTCCAACTTCCTAGCTATGTCCTCTCTCAGTTTCCGAAACTGCCTATCAATTTCCGTTCTATCTGGGTCCCTACCGCTATCCCTAATTCCTACATCATGGCCACTAGTTACCATGTTCCTACCGAAATTTGCGAAGTATGGCGACACACCTAAAACCTCATGTTGCGAAGTTCGGATTGCACAGGCCACTTTTGCCAGTTGCGAATCCCAACTCCGCTGGTTTTCCGAAACATACCCCCGGAGCGTAGTCTTAATTATTTGATTTATCCGTTCCGCCGGATTCGCTTGCGGATGATAATTCGCCGTAAACCGAAGTTGTGACCCGTACGCTTCGCTAAGCGTTTTCAGTTCCTTGCCACGGAACTGGGGACCGTTGTCACATACGATCCACTTAGGAATCCCGAAAAGAAGAAACACGTTTTCTTCCAACTCCCGACATACCGCTTTCGCCGTTGCGGACCGTAACGCGAACAACAAGGGGAATTTAGTAAAGTAATCGACGACCGTTAAAATATACACGAACCCTCGCGACGATTTAGGTAATGGACCCACCAAGTCCACGCAAATCATTTCCCACGGTTGGGAATTCCCTACTCTTTCGGTCATTAGACCAGCTGGTTTTTCATTCACCGGTTTCACACTTTGGCAAATTTTACAACTCCTAACATACCTAGTAATATCACTCCTCATTTTGGGCCAGTAATATTTTCCTGCTATCCTAGCAAAAGTTTTCTTAACGCCCATGTGTCCTGACAACGGAGCATCATGGCACTCGTTAAGAATTCTCGTCCTATCATTTTTCCCTAACACTAACTTCCACTCCTCACCATTATTATGAACGACTATATGGTTCAACCTAACATATTTATAGAGCCGCCCATTCTCAACTCGCCAAGATGGGTATTCTAACGGGCTCTTTTCTACCTGTGATTTCATTTTGATCACCCAAGGGTCCGAATCCGCCTCAGAGACACCAGCTACTTCTGGGACTCCTCGCGACAACATATCAGGAACGACATGTTCTTTGCCCTTTCTGTGGATGATCTTGAAATCGAATTGTTGGAGCCGAATGGCCCAACGAGCTAATCTACCCTGCGGATCCTTAAGGTTGCTTAGCCAGACCAAAGAGTGATGATCAGTTACGACTGTAAATCGAACACCTTCGAGATACGGCCGCAACTTTTCAATCGCCCAAAGGACCGCTAAACATTCCTTTTCGGTCGTAGAGTAGTTCCTTTCATTCCTATTCAATGACCGACTTAAATAACATATGGCTTTTTCGCCATCCTCAAACTCCTGAGATAATACGGCCCCGATACCGTAGTCCGACGCATCTGTTTGCACAACAAATGGCCTTGAAAAATCCGGACATGTCAGGATCGGTGCCGTAACCAAACACTCTTTTGCTTTCCTAAAACTCTCCTCACATTCTTGGGTCCACTCAAATTTCTTACCTTTCTTTAAGAGATCGGTAAGAGGCCTAACTAAAATTGCAAAGTTTGGTACAAACCTACGGTACCACGAAATTGTCCCTACAAAACTCCTAATTTCCTTCACGTTTTTCGGTGGAGGAATCCTAATCATGCTTTCCACTTTTTCCGGGTCAACATGAAGCCCGTTCCTATCAACTACGTAACCTAGAAATTTTACAGAAGGCCTACAAAAATTACACTTTTCCCTACCTACTTTTAAACCTGCTTCTCCTAACCTTTTAAAAACTTCTTTTAAAATTTCTAGGTGCCTATCGAAAGAATCGGTGACGATGATAATGTCATCCAAGTACACGAAGACGAACGGTTCTAAGTCTGGACCTAAAACGTCGTCATTAAACCTTTGCCAAGTTGCCGGGGAATTGTGCAAGCCGAATGGCATCCTGCAAAATTGATACAGGCCACGCCCTGGCACGGTAAAGGCTGTGTACTTTCGCGATTCTTTTTCCATTGGAATCTGCCAATAAGCAGATTTAATGTCTAACGAAGACAAGTACTTCGCGTTTCGAAGCTTGTCTAAAATTGCTGAAATAAATGGTAGTGGATAAGCATCCCTATCTGTAACCTCATTCAATTTCCTATAGTCAACACAGAACCGATAACTGCCATCTTTCTTCTTAACCAGAAGAATCGGCGATGCCCAAGGACTCTTCGACTTTTCGATCACTCCAGCTTCCAACATCTCCTGGAGCTCCTGATCGATATGTCTCTGAATCGCTGGCGAAACAGGGTAATATCGTTGTTTTATCGGTTCTGCAGACGTTCTAATCTTGTGCTCAACTAAGTTGGTGCACCCTAAACCTTCGGTCATTGTTTTAAAAAGTTCTCCTAACACTTGTTCTAATTTCCTATTTTCAAAATCGTTCAAATCCGATTTTTCCCTAATAGCTACCATGTCTGTCATCGAAGCCAATCCCTCTTGGCTCGAAAAATTCCACACCCCTGATCTCAAATCCGGGACTATGCCCGATAGTGCCCAAAAATCGGCACCCAAGATCAACTGGTGTGGAAGGTTCGGAATGACAAGACATTCTATCAAAAAGGATTTGTTCTCGACCTCTACTGGTAGAGAAACACATCCCGCTACACCTACACCTGCTCCATCTGCTAACGCTACTGACCCAACACTACTCTTTCCTAACCTAAGCCCTAACTCTTTAAAAATTTTCCACCCGTCACCACCCACAATGGTACGGGAGGCTCCTGAATCAAGAAGTCCTAACAACTTGATTCCATAAACCCTAACTCCTAAATATGGTCTAGTGTCCCTACCATTTGCCGCTAACGTGAAATTCAGATAAACTCCTACCCGCTGATCGTCAGCAGACGACCTTCCTTACGCCGACGGACTCCTTGTCCTGCTGACACAAGGGCCCGATTCCCATTTCCCGAACAACTACAATCCCTACGATAAACTCCTACAGCTCCGCAACCGAAGCAACGTTTCTGAACGGTGCATCTCGGAGCTATATGCCCTTCCTTGTTACAATTGTAACACCTAACCGACTGCCTAAATGGATTCTCAGAGACTGGAGCAACAGCCGCTACTCGGTGTTGTCCAGACGAACTAGGTTGATAACCGCACTCCGGTTCTAACAAATTTTTGCCTCTAGAAGGCGGGGTAAAACTATCTACATTAACCTTCAGGGTATCTAACTCCCTACCTAAGATAGCAAGTTCCTTAACCGTCTTTGGTTTGGCACTAGCTATCTGCACCTGATAAAATGGATCTACATTTTTCCTCAATATCGACAACATCCTTCCCTCTGACAAAGGTTCCGATAATCTTCGAAACAATGTCCTCATCGTGGTAAGATACGCGCCGAAAGTTTCTTCCTTTCCCTGCGAACGCCGATTAATCTCCTCCAACAAGAGATCATCGTAATTCGCAGGAAGGAACTCCGCTTTGAGTTCCTTGACGAATTCCTGCCAACCCTCCAAATCTTCCCTAACCGACCTAAACCACAAAAGTGCCCTACCAGCCAAAAGCTCCTAAGCGGATTTAAAAAGGTGGTTTTCAGGAACATCGTTAGTCAAACGAAGTTCCTCCACTCTTTCTAGGAATGAATTTACTGATGCTCCACCAGAGTCACCAGTAAACTTCACCCCCCACTTCCCAATACGTTCGATGTGTTTTTGTTGAACGACCACTCGTTCAGAAAACCCATCGACCCTATCCAACCTACGTTCTGAAGGAACCCTAACAGAAATGTTTCCTACTGCAGGACTACTGACACCAACTCTTGGTTCAGCCAACGTCTCTGTAGTAGGCCCTAACGCAGACCGCAAACCAACACCTAGGGTCTGACCAACTTGTGTCTGAAGTTGGGTTTGAAACTTAAGTGGAGTCTTTTCTTTTTCCACTTCCTCTTCCCTATCGCTATTCTCACTATCACCAGTGAGATCTCCTAGCAAACACAAAACCTTGTTCCGAAGTGAACTAACTTCATCTTCTTCATCTTCGGCCTCACAAGGTGTCCTAGCTAACCTGCCTATACACCATTCAATTTTTGTCACTATCTTAATGTACTCCGAAGATTTTGGATTCCTCGGAGGTACTTTAAGAAGGACCCTAATCTCCTCAATTTTAGCTCCTATTGCCTCAACATCCTCTTCATAAGTGAAGGGATAAACTAAACTAACCTCCATCGAGTTCCTCTTAATGAGTAACCTCGATGATCTTAATGCCTTTCGCATTTCCTCCACTGTCCCTACTTTTAAGCCTCTGACCTTCATCTCGTAGGCCAGTTCGTCCTGTGCTAACCTACCAATATTCATTTTAATTAACACAAAAAAAAACTTTCAAAAAAAATAAAAAATATATATATATAATATAAAAAATATAAAAAAAAACTATTTGGCAACCCTAAACTAAAAATTCTAATTATTGAATTGATTTATTTTTATTAATTAAAAAAAAGTTAAAAATAAAATAGAACACAAAATTATTTCCTACCAAATTCTAAATGTAATCAAAAAAAATTGGGATGGTCACACCAACTCAAACTAACTACACTCAACTATTTGAAAATTTAAAAATTAACTATCACTCAAAATCTTTAAAAATTGCCAGATTAACTAACACTCAAGAAAAAAAACACTCCAAAAGTAAAAACTATCATACAATTAGTCACTCGAAAATTGAAAATCGCTAGCGATAAAACTCTCTCTCACACAAAAAAGAGAGAGAACAACAAAAAATTAAGAATACAAAATGTCGACCAAAATAAATTATTTAACTAGGTATAAATAATCAAAAAAAGAAAAAAAACAATTTAACTAATAACAGAACAGACACCACACAAAATATCAATAATAATAAAAAAACGAGTTTACACTGCACAATCAACAAAAATACTTGCTATTTGTTTTTCACTTTAAAAACTCCCTCGATGAAATTTCACTAGGTATTTGTTTCTTTCAGGAACAACACCTCGAGTAAATCAGTAAAACACCACCAATAATATTCTCCACTGGAACTCAAACAACTCGACTCAAACACCTTCAATAATCCCTTTTCGTTTAAAACACCTATAAAAAAAAACAAGTCGAATTTAATGTTCTTTTAAAAAGTAAACAATATATAAAAAAAACACGATACAAAATCTACCACCGAAATTCTTCCACTTGGCCCCACACGTTGGGCTCCAATTTGTTACACTTTTTTATTCTTTTATTATTAATAATTAATTGAAACCAAATTATCACCGAAACAAACTAAACCGATAAATAAACTAAATCGACGACGGCGGCTGCGTAACGCCGAACTTTCAATTCGCACTCAAATAAGTACGAACGCGACACAAAAGAGAATACAAAAAAAAGTGCAACAATACAGCTCGTTGACGAAGCTGTAACCGCGGCTGCTCAGCTGGGCTGGGTTCTTTTGGAAGAATTTGTTTATTATAAATTATAACAATGTTGGTTGATTTATAATATCAATCAAATTGTTACAATTTGGAAATATGTTATTGCAAGTACCTACAGTGGGGTACGTTGCAATAAAATGGGCGCCAGGAATTTTTTTTAAAACCGAAAAAGAAAATTCCAAAACTTTGTGATGAGTGAAGCGAAAATAAAACGATAACACCACGAACGTTTGTTTTTGATTTTAAAATTTATTGCTTTGGGAAACCGTGGGATTGAAGATCCCTGGGCTAAAACCCAAAATGTTTTCAAATTAAAAGTGAAAATAACAAACAAAGGAAATTTAAATGAAACAAAGAAAATAAAGAAAACAAAGAAAACAACTCGCAAAAGAAAATGGGTTCTTAATACCGGACGCGTCCCGAAAAATATATATTCACTCGCAAAGAACAAATAAACGACAGAAACAAGTTACTTATCTTTTCTTCTTCCTATTTTCCTCTTTTTCCCGATCCTCACACCTCGATCCTCGACTCTTTTTCTTGATAATTTTCTCGATTTCCTGACCTTTTCTCCTTTTCCTCGATTTTTCTTTCTCCTCTTTAAATTCCTCGAACTTTTTCTTCTCTATAACTTATCGCTTGTGGGGCTCTATCAAGAGTGCCTTCCAAGCTAATTCCCAACTTTGTTCTTCCTCCCTCGTCCATTCCAGTCACACACACATTCATCCAACACAAGCATCCGTTTTCGTGATTGTCGGTCACGGTATCGCGGCTTCCTGGAAGCTTTACGCTCATCAGGAAAGCCACCGTTGTTGACTCTCAGCGAAACTTTGCTTCCACACACACAATCACGGTTTCGACAAGTTGTTGGATGAGTTTCCAAAACTTGCCGAAACATAATGGCGAGTTCAGACCCCTTCCCAACTATTGATATTTTTCGAGAAAGTTCAAAAGAAAAACAAAAATCGAGAAGAAGTCTCAACTAGGCATTTTCCTATTACTATTAATTACGCGCGAGGTTCGAGGTGTGAATTTCGTACCAACAATTAAGTTAAATTAAATTAAAAACGCGGCGTTAAAAACCCATTTTGTACATTAATAATTAAAAGTTAATTAAGTGAATTTCATTAAATCTACGTTAAAAGTTAAAATGTTAAAATGCAAATATGTTGTTGTTGTTGTTGTTTAAGTAAGGGTCCGCCTGACCTCATACTTCTTCGGCTCATCCGCCGGCATTTTCGACCTTGTCGAAAGAACTCGTTCTCGAACTCGATCACCTGCTTTTGTTGCTTTTGCAAAATAAAGGCTAGGTACACCTGTGGCTGATGAGACCATGGTTGCCCTCAACTTTGCCGATATTTTGCAGCCACAACTAGGGAAAAGAAAACAGCCAAAGGCTGGTTTTTGTTGCGGTAAAATTTACCGTAACAAAGTAATGGGTTTATGTGAAACAGCCAACGAAGCAATTGATTTATTATATGCGTTTTAGGTCTTCTTAAAAAATATGCGTCTAAAAAAACACCTTTTGTATACATTTGAATTTTGGAAGATAAATTTATTTTGTATTAATATTTTTAAATCTATAAATATAATTACTATTTTTAAACACACTATTCACATACAGGAGGAAGTTTGTGCGACCGAGTCTAATACAACTTTGTCTTAGACTTTGTCTTTAAAAAGCTTAGAAAAGTCTAAAAAAGTCTTAAATTTGTTCATACTCAATGAAATGAAATTGTGAAAATATTTACGGGCAATACAAAATTTTAAGAAACCCACCTTCAAAGAGGAAAATAAATTTTTAAGTACGTATTTTCTTACTTAACCCTAGACTCGTGTTCGGGCACTCAGTGCCCAGTTCGCAATTCAATTCAATTTTTAACAAATTTCTTACATTATGACTATGCTAACTATGCATTAATATAACTTCATGAATTGACAAAATTCAGATAACAGGGTACTACCCTAGAATAAACAAATTATTGTTTCAATGCAATTATAATTAATTAGTAATTGTCCTTTTTTCAGTTATAATTATTACTAGTAATTGTAATTTAAAAACACAGGCGCAAATTTTAAAAAATTATTTGTTAAGGGCTTAACATTTTACTAAGCAGTAATGTACAAAATATTTAGCAATTCACCAAGCGTCTCCATAATTTTAAACCTTTCTTTACGTTTTGGTAGCTAGTAAATTTCTAATTGCCTTTTATTATAAATCGAGCATCCAAACATGTCTAAGAAGTGACAGTTCGTGAAATTAAACAAAGCAACTACACTTAAACGGACCTTTTAAATGGAGTTCCCAACTGTTGACTGAACCACTCTTATAAGAATAATTGTGCAGATGTCATATGCATTTAAAAATTGCTAAAAGTTAAATAAGCTATTCCGTGATTTTAATTTTCGAAAATTGTAAATAGATTGTAAGATGTTAAAGTCTTTTAAAATTATGTAAATCATCTTTTAAGCTTAATAAATTACTAAAATTTGCTTTAACATTTTACTTAATCGTATTAAATTTTGTGCAATACATTTTAATTAATTGTAATTGTAAATCAAATAATTCACTTACTTACTCGTATAACATGTAATTGAAAATTGTATTGGGTTTGTTCAAGTTCTTGAGGAAAACAATCTTTTAAACGACAGTTTATAGTACGTTTCCACCAACAAATAATCCGAGATTTAAGGCAAGTGATTTAAAATAAATCATGAGGTGTTTCCACCAAAGAAAAGGAGATTAATTTGACGTTTGGTTTATGTCATAACAACTAAACTTCAAATTATTCTCCTTTCGAAAAGAAAAAAAATATGTATTTGTTCACTTATCATCTGTAAGTAATTATTTTTATTATATTCTTGTAAATATTTATTATTTTTGTATACTTACATTTTATTTCATCTGTGATTTCTTGAAAGTTGTTTATTGTTTTGAATTTGAGTCATATGGAAGTGAGACAGATAGTTTTTGTTGACATTTCCATCTGTCAATAAACGAAATTGGCGTTTAAATGGGTCGGTTCAACAATTATTCTCCGAAAAAAAAGTTTATTTGATTTGACAAACTAATGTTTCCAAGTAGATTTCAATGAGTTTTATTTGAAATCTTCATTTGAGGAGATTAAAATTTGTGTGGTAAATCTTCGAGATTTCAAGGAGATTTGTGACAAATCTAGCTAAATCTCGGTTTAGTGCCCGGTGGAAACGTAGTATTAGGTAGCAATCAACACACGTGAAAGAACTAATCATTTTAGGAAATTATTTTGTAACATCGCGTAAAATGTAACTGTAGAAAACACTATTTAATTACATTTTTGAGTAATGAGTACTGCAAAAGCATCATTACTGCTGTTTTGGTAATTATTTTTGTTTTCAGTTACATTTATGTAGTAATGAAATTGCAAGTTATTGTAAAAAACGTTTTATTTTTTTGGAAAAACCAAATAAACATCAACAGAAAATATTGGTCAATTAGTTTAACAATGCGAATAAATTCTTCGAAATCGCAAAAATTTCAGGACATCATTGCGTAGTCATCCCAGCCTCTTTTTTCTACATATACAATAGTTTGAATGTCAAAGTTTCTATGTTAAACTCGAGTTAAAACCCTAAATATATATGTATGTATAAAATTAAGCTCATACCACGCATAATGGAACAAACAAATATAAAGAATTAAGGAATTTATTTAAATTCAGGTGTGATTCGTTAAGTTTCTTTAAAATTTAGCAAAACAGACTTTTGTTAATTGTGGTTAATTGAATTTGACAGCTTAAAGATGAAAACCCTTAAAATGTTTACTAGAGAACTCAAATGAATGAATTCAATCATAATAAACAAGATCTTATCTTAACGAGGAGCAATTGAAGTCTTGGCCTCTTGGGTCATTTAAGAGTCGTCAAATGTCAATTAAATCTGAATTATGATATGTATGTACCTATGTATGAGGTCAATTCGGGGCAGAATTACCCGGTTAGGCTTTCTTTGATGTTTTCATTTTGTTTAGTTTTAAATTGTTTAAGAAGACATAGTAACAAACTACATATATTTTGATAACAAATGATTGCCAAAAATATATGTTCACTTATCAGTCGGTATGAATTAACAATTAAACAATAATCTGACTTCATTATCAAAATGAAAAGCTTTTCAGCTTTTGTACATATTTAAACATAATTTGCTTCATCTACTCGCAACTACTATACATATACAATACATTAACTTTATGCTCATTTGATAGCTTCCCAGTGCTTGAAGACTTTACGAAGGATAGTCCCAAAAATGACTGAGGCTAGAAAAAATAGTGTTTGTGCGGAAAGCACGAGTTCGATTGGATCTTCTCAATTTGGTTTGGATGCTATTTTGGTGCGCATTGGGGTATTTGGAAAGTTTCAACTGTTTAACTATTTGCTAATATGCATTCCTATGCTATTCAGAGGAATCTTCATTGAATCTTATATCTTTCTGGCAAGTTCAGTAGTTTATAGGTAATCAAATTTTACTATTTTTTTCTTATGAGATGTGCATAGTTTTGAACATATTATTATTCATTAGGTGTCGAGTTCCGGAATGCGATGGCCCTAATAGTACATACCAAGAACCATGGACGGAATTTTCAATACCGACAATTTCTAGCGGGGATTTAAGTGATTGCTTGCGATATGTACCATTCAATCGAAGTGCTGTTCAAGACTTCTGCTTTGCTCAGAACTTTGATCAGAACACCAAAGAGAGATGTGGAATGGATTTTATATTTCGTGACAAAGAAGTGACAATATCCAATGATGTGAGTATAAAATTGTTCTCAATGGATTCTTGAATGATAAATGTTTTCTAATAGTTTGGAATTTATTGCTCTGACGAATGGAAATTGTCGATGGTTGGGACGGTTCACAACCTTGGCAAGTTTATTGGAATTCCCTTAGGAGGATATGTTTCTGACAGGTGAATATACAAAAAAGTTCAATATTTTTATTCAAGCTTCCGAAATGAGTTCCAAAACAATTTTGTCTACCATTACTAGTTTCTATTTATAGGTATGGTCGCCGCACAATATTGGCTGTTGGAGGATTTCTTAGTGCCATTGTTGGAGTCATTCGATCGTTCTCAATGAATTACTACATGTTCCTCAGTCTTGGATTCCTGGATAATGTCTTTAGTGGGACACTCTATGCAACTATTTTCATTCTGGGCCTCGAGTTGGTTGGCCAAAAAGCTCGGGTTCTAAGTTGTACGCTGCTCACGGTATTCACTGTTTTTGGGAAAGTCAGTCTCGCAATTGTGGCTAAAATGTATCCTAATTGGCGAACAATTCTTCAAATATTCTACACTCCTGCCTTGGCTCATATCATTCTGTTATGGATTCTTCCCGAAAGTGTTCGATGGCTGCTTTCACAAGGTGAAGAAGTTAAAGCGGCTCAAATTCTTCAAAAAGCAGCCCATGTCAATAAACGAAAACTATCGGATCTGACTATAGAACGATTACTCGTAGACAATAGGCAGAAGTTATCCGAAGAAAAGAGTACATTTCCGATTCGGGAATGTTTCAAAGCATTATTTTGGCGAATTTTTAACTGTTCATTATGTTGGTTCACTCATGTTCTAGTGTACTATGGATTGAGTTTGAATTCGATAACACTTGGAGGAAATAAGTATGATAATTTTATGTTAATGTCATTGATTGAAATTCCTGGACTTGTGATGCCCTTTTGGACAATGGATCGATTTGGAAGGCGATATTCGTTATTTGGTTGTTTGATCGTTTGTGGAATTTGTTTAGCAGCAACTATTTTGGTTGAATCAAGTAAGTTCTAAAAGTATTGCTTATACTCGGCTTGATTTAGACGAAATGCTTTTATTTTAGATATGTATGGTCTACAGTTGGCGTTGTTTTTAATTGGAAAATTATCCATCACAGCATCATTTCAAGTTTTATATTTCTTCACGTCAGAAATATTTCCGACCAATGTTCGAAATAGTTTATTATCATTTTGTTCGATGTTCGGAAGAATCGGTTCGATGGTGGCACCTCAAACACCACTTATGGTAAACATTTGACAAGTGTTGTAATTTTCTTCACTAATAAACAATTTTTTTCGTTTCCAGGCAAAATACTTCCAATCTGGTCCGGCAATCCTCTTCTCAGCATGTGCCTTCTTATCGGCTTTTATTGCGCTGTCATTTCCTGAAACAACTGATTCTATTTTACCAACAACCATGCATGAGGCTGAAGATATCGGTCAAAAACGAAAACATATAGATTCTGAAAATAATAGCATACCACATCAGGAACACAAAATTTATAGCGTGTCTTTTTCTAGTTCAAGTTCGTGATATGCATAGTTTGTCTTCGTACATTAAGATTTAGAGTGAGTTAAAAATATAGTTATGTAAATCGATAAAATAAATTATGTTAGACAATAATTTGCCATTAAATGCGCATATATTAACTGACTTCTATACTGAAAATAAAAATTAAACCATTAATGTTTTTTCAAAGCTGTGTTTTTATAACTAAGATAGATAACAGTCCACGTTTTTCTAAAACTCCATTAAAGCCTTAAGTTTTATAGAATTTTTAATTTTTATAAACTTACTCTATTGATTTTACACATAAATGTAGAAACGTATAATAATAAAAAGATTAAATATTTTATAAACATTGGAAACAATATTTGGGCTGAGATTTCTCCAAAAGCAAAATTCTTCTCTTTTAGGATTTTTTGTGAAGTTTGGATTGATATAAATTTGTATATTTTAAGTAAAGGGTGATTCATCATAAGATTTAATTTATAATGTTAAATAAAGCACATAATGACTAGTAGCAATGTTTATTTCATGACGGTCTTATAATGTGTGTATGTTAGGACATAGGACGTTAACACGGTGGCGTGATAGCGGTTACCATTGACGCGAACAATCTGATTGGCTTCATTTTTGAAGAAATGTTTAACAATAATTCCACCAGTCCTTAAATTAATCCAAAGCGATGGTTTTAATGGGTGTAATGGAATAGATTTTATTTCTTTTCGGTTGTTCATTAGACCAAAAACGTCAAATTAGTTTATTAACGCATATATTGAGCCAAAAATGGTCTTCGCCACTGAACTAAATTTCACGATAGAACACCGGATTTTCATTGAGTTTTCCTAGAGGCCATTCATTGAAAATACGACGCAAATTAATGTCGCCTGGCTTCAATTCTAGACTTGTCAAAAAATATTGAAAAAAATGCACATCAATTTGTCAGATATTTTAAAGTGATGATGATGATCAATAAAATTAAATAAAATTGATAATAGTTCATTAATAACATTATTCTTTAAACGTTAATATCAAATAATACAAACGTTGTTAGAACAAGGTGTTTTTTTAGAGGTATATAACATTGAAATAAAATTAAAGAAAGATGATTTATTTTTAACTTCCCATAGGAAGTTATTGTAATCGGTCCGATTTGTCGAAGTGAAAATTTTGACATTTCTCTACGTTTCAAGGTCCCTAGATTCGAAATAAAAGATTTTTTGTGCGTACGTTCGTACACGTCCATAAGTTCGCGAAGTTTTGTTCTTCGTCCACAGCTCAAGAATCAGTAGAGATATCGACTTCAAATAAATGTTCTTATACAGACAATAATGCAGAAAGATGCAGAAAGGACTCTCAAAAAAATTGGGTGGTTTTTTTTACCATAGCAATTTAAAAAAAAAAAGGTGAAAATTTTGGTTAGCCCAAAATATCTTACGAACCAATAGCGCTAGAGACGAATTATATTTTAAATTATATATTGTAACGTGATACCAAAATAGTATTTTTTTGAAAATAAAAAATTCAATCAACGGTTTTTTTTATAAATCAAAAAAACTGAAAAAAAATATTTGTCACCTCGAATATTTTACGAGCAACAAATGATTTTATCTCCAAAATATTTTTGTAATCTGGTAAAAAAAAAAGTTGGTAAAAATTGATTTTCGACTCAAATATCATTTCAAAAAATTAAGATTATGGCTTCAAACTAATTTTGTCTTATAAAAAATATTGTTTTCAACATTCGGTCAAATTTTGAGAAAACCGAATTGACAGATTTTTTTTTCAAAAATAAAAACCTAAAAAAACAATACTTAAATTTGGTAGAAATTTAATTTCGGCTCAAATATCTGTTCAAAAATTAAAAATATTGGCTTCAAACTAATTTTATCTCACAGAAAATATTGTTTTCGACATTCAGTCATTTTTTTTTTATAAAAATCCAAGTCAGTTTTTTACTTAAAAATTAAAATCTACAGAAAGTAGTACAAAAAACTGGTAAAATTTGATGTTCGGTTCTCCATATCTCGTGAATAATAGAAGAAATTGACTTCAAATTAATTTCATTCATCCAATTTGTATTTGTTTATATAAGAAATAAAAACTTTTTAGAAATGCTACTAAAAATTAGTTTTCGACTAAAAATCTCGTTAACAAAAATAGATTTTGAAATCAAACTATTTCATTATATGCAAAATATTGTTGGTAATTTTTAATTTTTTAAGAATAATTCAACTGTCAACTTTTTTAACAAAACACGAAAACCTACAAACAAGACAAATCGACAGACGGAATGGGAAGTTATCAGTGTGGGCAGCATTCCAGTTTCTTTTTTGAAATTGGAATGAAATTTATTTTTTCGAAAGATAATCTTCGGACATTATAATTTAAATATGATTTTCAGACATTTGACCGCCACGGTTGGCTCGAACGTAATCTAATCTGAAGGTTCAATTTCTGATGACTCTTTCTGACATTTGTGGTCGTATATCGGCAATCACGCTACGAAAGTTGTAGTCCAAGTGGTCAATCGTTTAAGGCTTACCAGCGTAGACTAAAGACTTAACATATTCGCACAGAAATTAGTTAAGCATCGTTATATCACCCTTTCTTGGAGATCAATTCTCGGTTATCAAACGTTTTGGAAACCACAGCTCCTGCACATCATTGTTGTTCATTTGGTGATGAGGGAAAATAAAAGTAATTATGGCTATATGACCAATTATTCCGCCAACTATAAAGCTCACCAGTTTATGTGGATGTACCGGTGTTTCAATTTGTTTATTGACGTATCATTTTAACCAAAAGTGAGTTAAATAGCTAAACAAAAATCGGTTATGAAAATTGTGATCAACGCCACCGGGTCCATTGACCAAATCTACGGCTTGTTAGGTGATCCTGTAGTTTCCATTGTTGAAATGTCAAACCTAACTTGTTCGATAGCTTAGTAGAAAACAAAAATATTAGAATATAAAGTTAAATATGTATGTAGTATGGAAATTTATTTCAATATAATAGAAAGTTAAAAAATATGATAATATAATTTATTATATAATTATCCCGATGCGGTATGCAGCAAAAGTGAAATAGATTACGGACAACTTGCTCTTCTCTTGGCTTAAGCTAGAGGCGTTGCCATTAGTTTCGTTAAGATTTACAATATTAATTTCGGAAATAATTGTAATAGATTTTAAACAAACTAAAAATAAATTACTTGACAGCTGTCAGAATGGCGGTCAGTGAAAATAGAGTTCCCAACTTGAATTTCTACACCAAAAAAAAAACAGTTAAAACATATTATTAAATCTTCTGGAAGTTAAGAAAATTAAAGAAATAATTGTGTTTTAGTGATATTAATGATGATTTTTCAAATGCATTTTAATTTCCGTATTTACTTTTTAAATAGTTTTGTATTTAAATGAATTGCTTTTGAATATTCATATTTAAATAACACTTGGTGCAACCTCAACTACATCAAATAGTATGCCCAACACATATATGTTCAAATATGCAATCACCATGATGAACTAGTTAAAAATTTTTTTCGGAGATATTGGCTAAAAGATTTCTGATTTTTGGGTTTTCTCTTTGGAGATCTTGGCCCAACTAACCTAATCCTACCCTACCACATACTCTTTCGCCAAATTGAATCAAAAAAAAAAATCAAAGAGAAAAGTAAAGTTCGTAGATTTTGGCCCCTGATAGAACCACCGATCTTTCCAACAGCAGAGTTTGATTTTACAAGTCAACCCATAAGGTCTGTTTTTGTCGAAAATAATTTCATCATAAAACCAAATAGATTGTGGAAGGTGAAAAAAAGTTTAAGTACAATTTTTGTCATAGAACAAGAAGATCAAAAGTTTTTAAACATTTTATGAAAGATTGCAGCAATTAACTTGATTTGATATTAAAACTTCATAAAGGAATCAGAGAGATATCTTTAGAAATAAAAACAAAATATTTCTTATTCATACATTGATTTGATGAATTCTACACATTTTGCCGGTAACACACTAAAACAATTGATCATAATCTAAATAATATTATAGTAAATTCAAAAAGCACATGCGTATTTTTGTTTTAATTTTTGTTATAAAACAAGAATAATCTCTCAATACTTCTTTTTCTCCTTGAGACTTATTTTGACAATACTAGTACATATGATACTCGTATCATTATTCAATCATTACCGCTATTAAGTAACAATAAACCAATAATAATCAGCTTATCTGTGAAGCTTAGAGCTTATGTGCGAACTTATATATTTGATATTGATATAATAATAATTCTATTGTCATATTTGTCATAATAAACCACAACTATTTAGTATTATAAAATACTAAGTCATAAAAAGCTCTTCGCTCAAAATAATGCAAAAGAAGGTAAAATAATGATTAGTTAGACCTTCGAATGCTTAGTAGTTGAAGATTAAGGCAAGAAGACTAACTTCATATTCGCTAGTAAATTATGCCTCAAGTTGAAGACGGTAGACCGAGGACCGATTCATTCAGTTTGGACGTGGTTCTAGTTCGTATTGGACAGTTCGGAAAATTGCAAATATTAATTTATATCTTGATATGTATTCCGATTCTCTTGAATTCCTTCCAAGCTGTTTCGTATATTTTTGTTGCGAGTACAGTTGTCCATAGGTGTGACTTATATATCTTCTTTAAAGAGAAGACAGTGAATTAAAAAGTGAATATTTTTGTTTTTTTTGAAGATGTAAAATTCCGGAATGTGATAAGCCCAATAGTACATACCAAGAGTCTTGGATTGATTTCGCGATTCCGAAAAAACTCAATGGTGATTTGGACAATTGTCGCCGTTATGTGTCTGTTAACAAAAACCTTGACCCTTGCTCTGCGGATGCTTTTCATCAGAGCCCCATAGAGGAATGCGGAACGGACCTCATATTTCGTGACAAGGAAGTGACCATTTCGAATGATGTACCTAATAGTTGAAATGGATTTTAAGGAGCATAGTTTTTATTTTCTAATGAACGTCTTCTATATAGTTTGACATATTTTGCTCGGATGAATGGAAACTAGCAATGGTTGGTACGATCAACAATGTGGGGATGTTTATGGGAATACCCCTTGGTGGATATTTTGCTGACAGGTGGGTTTTTTGATGATAACCAATCAATCAATTTTTCGAGTGTGAATGATAACAAAAAGCTTTCAGCTATTAACTGATCATGTACTATTAAACGTTATCGTCTTTTTGTGTAGATATGGACGTAAAAACATTTTGGCAATCTTTGGGTTTCTAAGTGCGGTCACGGGAGTAGCTCAATGCTTTACAACGGACTTTTTTACCTTCATGTTCTTTGGACTGCTGACTAATCTATTCGGTTCTTCGATCTATTCGATAGTCTTTGTTCTTGGGCTGGAAATGGTTAGCCCGAAGCTTCAATTAATAGGCTGTACTATTATGACGATAGTCTATGCCATTGGACAAACAGTATTTGGTCTTGTTGCCAAATACTTCCTCAATTGGCGTCTCATACAAATGATCTTCTTTATTCCAGCATTATTTCAAATTTTCTTCCTCTTCATTATTCCCGAAAGTGCCCGATGGCTTCTGTCCCAAGGCGAAGAAGATAGAGCCGTTAAGGTTATTCAAAGGCTCGCTAAATCCAATAATCGCAAATTATCGCAACCAACATTGGACAAACTTGTTCTAACTTATCGCTATAAATTGGAAGAATCGAATGAGGGAAAATTTCCAATTAAGGAAACTTTTCAGATTTTATTTTGGCGAATTGTCAATTGCTGTCTATGTTGGTTCACAAATGTCCTGCTCTACTATGGACTGAATGTGAATATGGTTCTTCTGGGAGGAAATAAATACGATAACTTTATGTTGGTGTCATTGGTTGAAATTCCTGGAATTTTACTGCCATTTTGGACAATGAATCGTTTCGGAAGACGATATTCCCTCTTTGGATTTATGATTTTAAGTGGAATTTGTATTGCAGCGACAGTTTTTGTTCGGTCAGGTGAGATTTACTGAAAAAGAACTAAAATTGGAGAAGAATTTAAATTAGAAATCTTGGGTTTTTAGAGCTTTTTTATCTTCAAGTGGCGCTGCTTCTACTTGGAAAGATGTCAGTTGGTGCTTCGTTTCAAGTATTGTATTTTTTCACTTCCGAAATATTTCCAACAAATGTTCGAAATAGTCTTCTATCGTTCTGTTCAATGGTTGGACGATTGGGATCGATGGTTGCTCCTCAAACACCAGTTATGGCAAGTCTGCAAATATTTGTTCATATTGAATCAAATTTACTTTAGATTTTTGTTAATATTTAAAGGCTAAATACCATGAATCAGCACCTGCAATACTTTTTTCTGCATGTGCTCTTCTATCTGGCTTTTTGGCCTTCTTATTTCCTGAAACAAATGACACAATCCTCCCGTCAACCTTGAAAGAAGCTGAAAAGATTGGTCAAAAGAAGGAACTGGAAGCTGATGTTGAAATACAACTATTAAAGACGATTTCTTGAGAATATACACAGATAAACAAAAATCAAGAAATTGTTAGTTTTAAGCTTTATATTTAATAAATTACAAGTACAAGTAAAATTAGTTTGTTTAATTTATAGGTTAAAGGTATGACTGGCACGTTCAGAAACGTGTGCTGTGATCTTATCTTCGAATTTTTTTTTTGTCTACAAGAAGAGTTAAGGAAAATTTTTATCTTTTTTAAGCTTATTAAACTACTAACCTTGACTATAATTATATTTTAAATTCTTAAGCAAATATTCCAAATATAATCATATTTTCATTTGGAAAACATTGCACTCTAAACTTAAAATCTTGTTTACTTGTGCAACCTTATCATAAACTTACCAAAGTGATAAGAATAATTTATCATAACATATCTTCAAAAGCATCCCAATTATCAGAAGAATCTTTACAGACTCTAAAAATATATAAAACAATAAATCTTCTTCTGACAAGTTTGAACAGCTAGATAGCCCGTAAAACCATCATAGCTTCTACGGTTGGAGGGAGATATTAAGTTGTTGTTGTAACTGTTTGAAAAACGCCTTGTCTTGAAAGATGTGCAAATAGATATCTAGAGATGAAGATAATGATAAGGTTACTAAGATTGTATTCAAACTTCTTAAATGAATAACGACAATGGCTTCGGATGGAAACAGTTGTTCCGGGAAAGACTCAACAGAAGAATCTTCACATCCATTTGGCGTGGATGATATTTTGGTGAAGATTGGACAATTTGGAACGTTTCAACGATTTATTTATGTCTTCATATTTAGCATAGTTATATTCAATGCAATAATATCGGTGGGATTTGCCTTTACAGCTAGTACAGTGGTTTATAGGTGGGTTTTTAAAGTTAACTAAGAAATTTATATCGAACTAAAAATTTTGTATTTAAGGTGTCGGATTCCAGAATGTGACGGATCAGAAAATACTTACGAACAGCCATGGACAAAGTTTTCTATACCAAAAGCACCTAGTGGCAAGCTTGATAAGTGTCATCGATATGAGACGTTTAATGCAACTAATGGACAGAATTTTTGTAATGCTTCAGAGAACTTTGATCAGGAATCCGAAATGCACTGTGGAAATGATTTCATATTCCGGGACAAGGAATATACCATTTCAAATGACGTAAGTTTAAATCCTTCTGAAGAATTTAACGTAATTTAAGTAAAAATGTATTTTTTAGTTCAAAATCTTTTGCGCAGACGAATGGAAACTCGCTATGGTTGGGACTATCAATAATTTGGGACAATTTGTTGGGATTCCGTTGGGTGGATATTTGTCTGACAGGTAAAAAAATTGCAGTGGAAGGAAGTACTTAACTGATCAGGAAAATATTTTTCCTCTTTCCAGGTACGGTCGTTGTGTTGTTTTAACGTATGGAGCGTTTATCAGTGCAGTTTTAGGAAGCGTGCGCTCTTTTTCACCAAATTACTACATTTTTGTGGTATTAGGATTTTTCGACAATTTCTTCGGTGCCACTCTCTATCCAACTGTCTTCATTCTTGGCCTTGAACTTGTTGGGCCTAAGGTTCGAGTAATTGCATGCTCTCTGATATCTATGTGTGGAGGAATTGGAGGTTTTTTGCTTGCTTTGACAGCTAAAAACTTCCACAATTGGCGAATGATTGAGCGAGTATTTTATCTTCCTGCCCTCGGATTCATAGCTCTACCATGGATAATGCCAGAAAGTTTTCGATGGTTGCTTTCTCAGGGAGAGGAGGAGCGAGCTGTTGAAGTTCTTCGGAAAACCGCCAGAATCAATAAACGCAAACTATCCGAATCGAGTATTGAAAAATTGCTTGAAGCCAATAGACAAAGTCTTGGAGGTATTGAAACAAAAAGTAGTGGATTTCCCATTGGTGATGCTTTCAAAATATTTCCCTGGCGAATTATCAATTGCTCACTTTGCTGGTTTACAAACGTTATGGTGTTCTTTGGATTGAATTTGAATTTGGCCTTTCTCGGTGGAAATAAGTACAACAGTTTTATGTTTGTAACCTTGATCGAGATACCCGGGATGTTGTTGCCATTTTTGACCATGGATCGATATGGAAGACGAAGTTCGTTATTTGGATTCATGTTCTTAAGTGGAATTTGTATTATCGCAATGACTTATGTGGATTCAGGTAAGTAAAATCATAGGACGTTACAAAATTTTGCATAATATCAATATTTGTATTACCTACTCTAGAATTTGTGAGCCTTCAATTGGTCCTGTATCTTCTCGGAAAGATGACTATTTCTGCATCATTTCAAACTCTGTACTTTTTCACATCGGAAATATTCCCAACTAGTGTTCGAAATAGTCTGTTGTCCTTTTGTTCGATGGTTGGACGATTCGGTTCGATGGCAGCACCACTAACTCCGTTAATGGTAGATTTCTTGAATTGTGTTCATTATAATTAAGAACAAACAAATTGTGATATATAATTCTTCCAGGCCAACTACTATGCATCAGCACCGCAAATTCTATTTGCCAGCTGTGCTATTCTATCGGGATCAATGGCTCTGTTTCTTCCGGAAACAAAAGATATTGTTTTACCAACGACTTTGGAGGAAGCCCAAAAGATTGGACAAAAAGAAACTAATGTAGAACCTGAAACTGAAGAAAAACTCTTGGAGTCAAAAGTTTAGATTGATTTTAATAAATTTATATAATATTTAATCGTTTTTGTTATTTACTTTATTTAAGACATATTTGGGACGTTATCAGTAAGTTTTTACACAGCTAGGAATTTAACAAGAGTTACAAATTAACGCAGAACTTTATAAAATAAATTGGGTGGAGCAACAGTCCATTGAGAACTAGGGCCTAGTGACTTTCAACTCTCAACAATTCCTGTTTTCGAGTAAAGTGGTCTGGGATGGAGGGGACCTACAGTTTCAAGCCGAATTCGAAAGGCAAATTTGAGAAAGCACTTTTCATGACAAGAATTACTCTTGGAGGATTTGCCAATTTCTCGCAAGAGGCAGTACCCGTGAAAACTTTTTTTTTAATTAGGTGGAACAGACAGGGATTGAACCCAAGAACTCTGGCCTGACAGCCCTACACGCTAACCACCACGTCCCGCGTACTACAGAACTTTATAGAATATCAAAACCAATAAAGAAACGAAACCTTATACCAATAAAAAAGATACCATGTTATTATTAGACCAGAATTAATAAGTCATTACAAAAATGTTAGATTCCATGTAGGTTAGAAACGATATACTCGTATAGTCCAAAAACCGTAACAGAGCTCAGTTAAAAGAATATCAGTAAAATAATACCGATTGTTTTTGAAATTAAGTAGAAGAGCAAATTGAAGAAAGAAATGCATGTAAAAATGTAGAAGTCGTATAACTCTATTTTAATACCCCATATCGTATTTTTGATTGGATCTTCAATGACTTAACGCAGATTTCCTGAAAAGGAATACAAAATAAGTTCAGAGTAAACGGCGTCAAATAAAATAAAAGTGTTCAGCAAATATATAAGCAAAACAGGATTAAGGCTGCCAATCTGAATAATTGGATTTCAGAGCACTAAATCGGAAAGATTGGAAACATAGTTATGTAAGTTCTGTTGTACGAAAGTAATTTTGTCATAACACAGAAAGGTATTAAGAAGAAAATCAGTCTTCAATGTTTATGTTTATAATCTTAAGTAAAATCTTCCAGTAATTAAAACATCCAACATCTTTTGCAATAAATCTTTTTCGCTGACAAATTTCAACATCAAGCTCATAAAAGTGTGTTTTGTTTTGTTTTTGAGGCATAAATTTAAAGAAAAAAAGATGCAAATAAAGATTTAACGGTAAAAAGATTTCTACTATTTTTTTAAATGAATAAAGATAAGATGGCTTCCGATGAAAAAAGTTGTAGCACGAAAGATTCAACAGAATCTTCACATCCATTTGGCGTGGATGATATTTTGGAAAAGATTGGAGAGTTTGGAAAGTTTCAGCGCTTCATATATTTATGCATTTTCTGTATCGTTATATTCGCTGCAATAATATCGCAGGGATTTATTTTTACCGCTAGCAGAGTCATTTATAGGTATGTAATATTTTAAGTCTACATTTTTGAATCATTAATTTGTTTTAAGGTGTCGAGTTTTAGAATGTGACGTATTAGAAAATGCGTATGAAAAATCATGGACGAATTTTTCTATCCCAAAAACTTCGAGTGGTCAGCTCGATAAGTGTCATAGGTATAAATCGTCTAATTCAACTATTGGACTAGAACAGAATGTTTGTAATGCAGAAAACTTTGATCAAGGTTTCGAAACAAATTGTGGTGAAGATTTCATTTTCCGGGACAAAGAAGTAACCATCTCGAATGATGTAAGTATAAATATTTCTAAAGAAACTGACTTAAACTGAGTATTGGTTCATTTTTCAGTTCAAAATCTTTTGTTCAGACGAATGGAAACTCGCTATGGTTGGAACTACCAATAATTTAGGAAAGTTTTTTGGAATCCCTTTGGGTGGATATTTTTCTGATAGGTTAAGTTCTTAAGACACAATGTGTGAAAAATTCTTTTTCATTATTGATTTTTCCTTTCAGGTACGGTCGACGTTTTGTCTTGACGTATGGATCATTAATTAGTGCCGTTTTGGGAAGTGTACGATCCTTTTCACCAAACTACTACATATTCGTCATTTTAGGATTTTTTGATAATTTATTCGGTTCCACTCTCTACACGACTGTCTTTATTCTTGGCCTAGAAATTGTTGGCCCAAGAGTCCGAGTCATAACATGCTCTCTGATTTCAATGTGTGGAGGAATCGGGTGTTTCCTGCTTGCTTTGACAGCCAGAAACTTACCTAATTGGCGTTTGATTGAGCGAATATTTTACCTCCCTGCTTTTGGATTTATAGCACTACCATGGATAATACCAGAAAGTTTTCGATGGTTACTTTCTCAGGGAGAAGAAGTAAAAGCTGTGGAAGTTTTTCGAAAAATTGCAAGAACTAACAAACGCAAACTTTCCGAATCGTGTGTTGAAAAATTGCTCAAAAGTAATAGAAAAAGTCTAGCGGATCGGGATATCAAAACCAAAAGTATTGGTTTTCCCATTGGCGATGCTTTTAAAATATTTCCCTGGCGAATAATAAATTGTTCACTGTGCTGGTTCTCAAACGTTATAGTGTTCTATGGATTGAACTTGAATGTAGCTTTACTGGGTGGAAACAAATACAACAGTTACATGTTTGTGACTTTGATTGAGATTCCCGGAATGTTATTCCCATTTCTGACCATGGATCGATTTGGAAGACGAAGATCATTATTTGGATACATGGTCTTCAGTGGAATTTGTATTATCGCAATGACTTACGTGAATTCAGGTAGGAAAAATAAGGATGATTTAAAACTTTGGAAACCTTCTAAAACATCATTTCAAACTAGAATTTGTCAATCTTAAACTGGTGCTGTATCTTCTCGGAAAGATGACTATTTCTGCATCATTTCAAACTCTGTACTTTTTCACATCGGAAATATTCCCAACTAGTGTTCGAAATAGTCTGTTTTCATTTTGTTCGATGGTTGGACGATTAGGCTCGATGGCAGCACCACTAACTCCGTTAATGGTAAGTTAACTAAACAACAATCATTATAATCAAGACGAAATCGTGGTAATGTATTCATTCCAGTCAAACTACTATGCATCAGCACCTCAAATTCTATTTGCCAGCTGTGCTATTTTGTCGGGATCAATGGCTCTGTTTTTTCCGGAAACAAAAGATAGTGTTTTACCAACGACTTTGGACGAAGCCAGAAAGATTGGACAAAAAGAAAAGAATATTGAACAAGAAACCAAAGAAAAACTCTTGGAGTCAAAAGCTTAAAAAAATTTCAAAACATTCGATAATTTTATGTATAATTTTTTACTTATTGCAATTACAATTATTTATTGGTTAAGTTAGCAAGAAAATGTTGTACAAATTATATCAAAAATGAAAAATATTGTAAGACTTTCTGAGAATCTACATAGCTTACAATAGCCTCAATTTAAAAGTTCGCTACTGTCTATAAGTATGTTCCTCATAAAAACGTAAAGGAAAAATTCAGTCTTTTAAGCTTATTTATAATCTTAGATAATCTCTTCAAAAAATAATCTTATTTTCATTCAGAAAGTGTTGCACTCTAAAAGTTCTTATCAAATAACATATCTTCAAAACATCCCCAATACCAAGAGCATCTTTGCAAATGCAGACTCTTGAAAATATAAAACAATAAATCTTTCTCACTGACAAATTTAAATATCTAACTCATAAAAGTATTAATTTCTCCAGTTTGAGAAATTTCTTTGTTGTTTAAATTATAATTTCTTTAGAAAAAAAGTGCAAAATAAATATTTCAAAGAGATTAAAATGTTACTAAGTTTGTACTTGATTTTTTTCCTCAAATGAATAAAGATAAGATGGCTTCAGATGGAAACAGTTGTTGCACGAAAGATTCAACAGAATCTTCACATCCATTTGGTGTGGATGATATTTTGGTAAAGATTGGACAGTTTGGAAGGTTTCAAAGGCTCATATATCCATGCATATTTTGTATGGTTATCTTCACTTCGATAATATCGCTGGGATTTGCTTTCACCGCTAGTAGAGTCGTTTATAGGTGTGTCATAATTGAACTGTGTGTCTAAATTTTAATGTTGGTTTTAATTTATTTTAAGGTGTCGAATTCCAGAATGTGATGGATTGGAAAATTCATATGAAAAATCATGGACAGAGTATTCTATACCAAAAACTTTTAGTGGCCAGCTCGACAAGTGCCATCGGTATAAATCGTCTAATTCATCGAGTGGACAGAATTCTTGCAATCCGGAAAGCTTTGATCAAGGTTCCAAAATAAATTGTGCTGAAGATTTCATATTCCGGGACAGAGAAGTTACCATATCGAATGATGTAAGTTTGAATATTTATGAAAAAACTGATTTAAACTAAGTAATGAACGTTTTGCAGTTCAAAATCTTTTGTTCAGACGAATGGAAACTCGCTATGGTTGGGACTATCAATAATATTGGAAAGTTTTTCGGAATATTCTTGGGCGGATATATTTCTGACAGGTTAAGTTCTTAGAATACAGTTGGGGAATAATTCTATTTGAATATTTGAATTTTTCCCCTCAGGCACGGTCGACGTTTTGTCTTGACGTATGGATCATTAATAAGTGCCGTTTTGGGAATTGTCCGATCCTTCTCACCAAACTACTACGTTTTTGTCACATTAGGATTTCTTGATAATTTATTCGGTGCTACTCTCTACCCCACAGTGTTTATTCTTGGTCTCGAAATCGTGGGCCCAAAAGTTCGGGTAATTGCAGGTACTTCGATACCTTTTTGTGGAGGCATTGGGGGATTTCTACTTGCTCTTGCAGCTAAGAACTTTCAAAATTGGCGTTGGATTGAGCGAGTTTTTTACTTTCCTGCCTTGGGATTCATAGCACTTCCATGGATAATGCCAGAAAGTTTTCGATGGTTACTTTCTCAGGGAGAGGAAAAGAAAGCAGTTGAAGTTCTTCAAAAAGCTGCAAGGATCAACAAACGTAAACTTTCCGATGTCAGTATTGAAAAATTGCTTCAATCAAATAGACAAAGCCTAGCGAGTGCGGGTTCGGAAACAAAAAATAGCAAATTTCCCATTGTTGAAGCATTCAAGGTATTTCCTTGGCGTATAGTTATTTGTTTGCTATGTTGGTTCACAAATGTCATGGTATTCTATGGATTGAACTTGAACTTGGATTTTCTCGGTGGAAATAAATATAATAGTTTTATGTTTGTAAGTTTGATTGAAATCCCAGGAATTCTGCTGCCATTTCTGACCATGGATCGGTTTGGTAGACGAAGATCATTATTTGGATACATGTTTTTTAGCGGAATCTTTATTCTCGCAATGAATTATGTGAATTCAGGTAAGAAGAACAGAGATAGTGATTAAATATGGTATACAATTATGCTTTCTATCTTAGAATTTGTGAGTCTTCAATTGGCGTTGTATCTTCTTGGTAAAATGACCATTACAGCATCATACCAAACTTTGTACTTTTTCACATCGGAAATATTTCCAACTAGCGTTCGAAATAGCCTGTTGTCATTTTGTTCGATGATTGGAAGATTCGGTTCCATGGTGGCACCATTAACTCCTCTCTTGGTAAATTAGTGGAATTATATAAAAAATATTATTAAGATAAAATAATATATTAATGCAATTAATTGAAACAGGCGAATTACTACGCATCGGCACCAGCGATTCTTTTTGCAAGCTGTGCAATTTTGTTCAGTTCAATGGCTTTGCTTCTACCAGAAACAAGAGATATTGTATTACCAACAACATTGCAAGAAGCTCAAAATATTGGACAAAAAGATATCAATGTTGTATTAGATGCAGAAGAAGAACTTTTGGAAACCAAAGCTTAGATTAGTTTGATAAAAAAGTTTAACTGTTTGTATTGATTTTATTTTTCTAAGAATTTTTTACACAAAATCCAATAATGTTTTCAAGAATTACGTATACGAAATAGTGTATTATGCCATAAATGAGCAAATATTGTGTATCAAAAATTTTAAAAAATTAAAATTCTGGCGTGTTGAGAAAATAATTTTAAAAACGAGTTGAAGATAGTTCCTGTGATCAATAGAAAGAAAATGTTCTATTTAAGAACAAGACTTTTTCATTGAGCAAAGAACTTCGAAAAGTTATCAATGGGAAATATTGATTGGGTTGATTTGCAGCAAAAATAAACCGGAAAAGTCTATTACACAGTACGAAATCTGGTGTTTCTTACGGGACCGGTTCGAAATATTTTATTTTAAAATACTGTATGGTTAAAATTCTGTATGATACTGTATGGTCATAATACTGTATGGTTAATATGCTGTATTTTAAAATACTGTAAAATTAAAACACTGTATCTCAAAATTATCTATTGTCAAAATATTGTTTATTCATAATAGGTCCGTTCGCGTACCCTCCTAATTAGTCCAATTTTACTAAAAAATACGAAATTTAACCAAATCCTGTTCGCGTACTCAAAAATTTCGTAGTTTGTCGTAAAAGAGAGCGCTCCGCAGAGAGTAGAATTTTTCCCCAACCTACGAATTTTAGCCCAACAAATTTCTGTGGGCTGATTTGTGAAAATTTCAAATTTGATAGAAATTCAAATAAATTAAATAAATTGCTCGCTTTTGCTGTCAGTTATAAAATTTAAAAACAAATTTTCAAAGAACAGCAACAAGACAGTAATACTGTGTGAAAAATTTTTTGTTTTCCCGTTCGCTTACTTTTTTGTAGTTTTTTTTTTTTTTTGGTGAGAGAATTTTACCCCCACTCTTTAAAATATTTCTTTTTACGAATTTTATTGCAGAAAGAACGCGAACGGACCTAATACTTTATCAACATAATATTGTATGTGCACTTAAATTTGCACAGACTTTTAAACATCAACGAAATATACGATCGATGATGCTGTAATTAGGCTGAAAATGAAAATAGTTTTGATAATATAAAACGTACTTTCTTGAAGATTTACACTGCCGCACATCTGAATAGGTTCACAAATATTTTCACCACACTGATGGCCTCCCTTCGCATGTATTGCAATGACACATATTTTTTAGGTATGTAATGAAAGAGCATCATTATGTGCTTGTTTTTGAAGAAAAAAATTGACTTAAAGCTTACCGTTATTCTCCCACGGTAGCTAGACTAAATGTAAAAAAGGTTCAACGGATGAAATGGAATAAAACAATACAAATTATTTGAATTCAAAGATTTATTTTACCTTTTTGTATTGTATGAATATTTAACAGAAGTTAATAATGAGTGTTGACACCTCTTTTTAATATAGTCTCGTAAATTCGATTTGGAATGGAACTATACAATTTTTCCAGGTATTGAAGCGAAATTTCTAACCAGGCTTGTTGAATGGCTGCGATTAATGACTTTTTGTTTTCGAATTGCCTCCCTGACTCGTATACTTTACGTGAGAGAAGTCCCCACACATTCTCTATTATGTTAAGGTCAGGGAAGTATGGGGGCCACTCCAGCATCTCCACATTTTGACTCTCAATCCACTACCTTACTGTCCTCGCTGTATGGATAGGGGCATTATCATGTTGGAATGTCCACGATATTGGTCCAAACAGGTCAGAAATCTGTGGGAAGGCCTTTTCTAGCACACCTTTATAAGAATTTGCATTCATTCTCGATTTAACAAATTGGAGCTCCAAGGCTCTGTAGAAGGAAATAGTTCCCTACACCATAACATTGATGTGGCCGTATAAGTTCCTCCTTTCATGTTTTTTTTCCATAACTTTGCATAATTTCGCAAGTAACTGCCTACCAAATTTTGACTTCTTTTAATTTTCTTCACTATAAGTCGTTGGCTTAGGCCTGATTCCTGAAATGCTTTTATTTTGCCTTTTTCTTCCTCGCTTAAAGATTTTCCGCGACCCATTTTCACCGTTAATAGGAAAAACACACTAACTTTATTGACAGATAAAATTTCGATTACAATTAACACGCAACTCAATGCAAAATGCAATTTTTGCTGTTGAACCTATTTAGATTAGCCAAAAACATGCTTGTTTTTATGAATACATTTAGTCTTACTACCGTGGGAGAATAACGGTAAGCTTTAAGACTATTTTTTTTCTCCCAAAACAAGCACATAATGATGTTTTTTCATATCTCCTTTGATTATTATAATCATAATGAAATGTATGAACGTCCAAAAACAATGGCGGTACGTTTCTACCTCGTTTGATTTGGCATATCCCCCTCATCATAAAGAAAAATAGAAACCGCAGTTGCTCAAAACAGTTTAATCTTCGCAACGTTTTTATTATCGATGCAACGGACCCATACTGATGAAATTGATATTTTTGCCTCCGATATTCATAGTTAGGTTTGGGTGATCAAAAGACTTAGATATTTGTACTCCCGCACAATAGCAATATGTTAACCTTTGGAGCTCCACTTTTCATTCCGAGAATATCTGCCGACTCCATTTCTGAAGATTATCAGTTTCAATTTTTCCAGATTCCAAATACTGCAATAGTTTTCGAGACGGTTAATAATTCGCTGCATTCCTCCATCTACAGACTCTGTCAGAAAAACTATGTCGTCGGCAAATAACAGACATGGCTCTCGTATTCGTCCAAGCTCTATTCCTCCTCCAATAGCTTCTACGATATCATCCATGAATAAGATAAAGAGTAAGGTGCTCAATACAAAACTTTGTTTGACACTCATTTCCGTTGGGAAGTCTTCTGAAATAAATTGACCATCCCAAACATAAGAGACGTCACTTTCATACATCGCTTTTAAGACATTTACAATAATTTTGCTTGAGATTCACAAAAATCAACGAAGGAAGTATACATTTTCTTGTTTCTTCTTTTGTAACTCTCCGCAATATTAATCAACGAGAATAATTGGTCTGAAGTTAACCGGTTTCGCCTTAAGCCCGCTTGAGAGTTTCTTTATTTTCAACCAACTGCGTCAACCTATCAAATATCAGGGCACTAAATAACTTGTTCTGGGTTGTTTAAAGGAACTTTTTTATCCAGTGAATATATTATTGCTTTTTTTAAAGTCGTGCGGAATGTTTGTTGTTTCGAATATTCTATTGAATTCCTTGGCTAATGCAGAAATAAATTCGATCATACAATTCTTTTAGAATTCGGTCTTCGGTCAATTCCCGGAGCTTTTCCTGCTTTAGCCTTTTCAATCACATTCACCACTTCCAAAGATGTAAAGGTTGAATCAAGAAGCTCATCTGTAATTAAAATGGCTGCATACTGTGAAAGTGTCGAGAACCACGGGGTTTTGAGTAGCTTTTCAAAGCAGTCTCGTAGCTCTGCAGCTCGCAACGAGGAACCAATCTTATTTGTTCTAGCAATTAGGTACAGTTTTCGCAGCTTTCCAGGACTTTGCTGAAGACCTCGCATTGCTTAGCATAACTAAATTTTGATGTTCAAATTGCTTCATTATTTGCAGCTGCATAGAATTTCTTGAAAACACAAGAGTTAAATTTTTTCAGGACTTTTGAAAATGAAAATTATTTCTCCCTATCTTTAAGGCACTCTTAATGAAACCATTTTTGTTTGAATTTAGTCTTTCCACTCGATGAATAGCCAGCTGGTATCGAATCCCTAAAATTTGGGGTAAGGTTTTCCATTTGCAGTAAGTTGTTTTCTGCCATCCAGGTTCCACGTTCATATTCTTTTGAATATGAACGTGAAATGTGCTGGAAACTTTTTTTCTAGAACAACTTTGGGAGGAAGGACAGTCATTGTATTGAAAGTTTCTTCAGACTTCAATACAGAACACAAAATCTCTAAGGGCATGTGGTCCGAATAAGTTTTCGTAGCTACCTTGAAGTTCCTCAAGAGTGAATTCCAAGTTCCAGATGTAAAAGAGTAGTCTATGATGTTCAGACTCAGGCCGTTTCTCGAATAAAAATATATTCACCATAAGGATTACCATAGCTTCGTTTTAAAACTCCGGCATTGAATGCTACATAATTCTTTTGAGCATAATATCCCAAGAATATAAATCATAAGTCATTCCATAAATCACACCAGACAGTCGGTTTTTGGGGTTGTAACGTTGTCTTAACATACACTTGAGTATTATCATCACTCCAAATACATCCAACCAAAAGTGAGCTTCGTTTCTCAACAATTTTGGGTTGTGTAAATTGGGATCAACGGCAAACTTGTTTTGGGGCCCATTTACCGAATCTACGCCTTGCTATAGGGGATCCCGCGACTTCCATTCTTGAAATGCCAAAGCAAACTAAATCCAATAACTAGATGCCTCTAATCTTCGGACAAATTTTTTACTGACGTCATGTGTCCCATTATGGCTGAGTTCACTGCACTCGTATTTTTAAATGTATTTTATATTATTAAGCGGCAACACTGGAACATATAGAAGTAAAGGGCTTAACTTAGACTTCGATAGATAAAAAAGCCTAGTAAATATTGCTGAAAAGAACATTTATCTGTGGATAAAAAGCAAATACATAAAAATAAAACCAAATGTAGTCATGGATGTCACATTCAAAAATGTTTATTTTTTCTTAGAAATAAAATAACTGAAATATGAAATAAAATTTAATAATGAAAATCCAAAAACACTACGAAACAGTTACACTTTAATTTTTATGATTGTTTTCTTTACTCTTCAAAACTCATCTTTCATCAACATTTAAGTATATAATCTTCTTATGAATACAAACAGAAATCTTCTTAGCTTAAAGATTATAAAACTATAAATCTTCTCGTTAGTTTACACAACTCCTGTCAAAATTAATCAGCTTCCTATAATGTAGAAGGCTGAGAGAAAGATATGGAAATAATAAGTTAGTAACGTGTTGGTACTAAAATGTCTTCGAATGAAAACGGTTGTGTTACTGACAAAAAAGAATCCATTCCAACGGAATCACGACCGTTTGGTTTGGATGATATTTTGGTAAAAATTGGAGAGTTTGGAAAGTTTCAATTTCGATTTGTTGTGGTTATAATATTTTTAATTGCATTTCATACGATTGTAAAATATGGATTTATTTTTACTGCAAGTACAGTTGTTTATAGGTGCGTATCCGTACTCCGTAGTTTAGTATAAATATGTTATTCAAATATTTGAATTGATCGAAAATTTGTATTCAGGTGTCGGGTTCCAGAATGTGACGGAACAGAAAATTCGTACCAACAACCAT
The DNA here is from genome assembly GCA_951509635.1 of Eupeodes luniger. NCBI lineage: Eukaryota > Metazoa > Arthropoda > Insecta > Diptera > Syrphidae > Eupeodes > Eupeodes luniger. Next base: position 7,474,968 of record OX608073.1, read on the forward strand.
GGATAGACTTTTCAATACCAAAAACTGCTAATGGTCAGCTAGAGAAGTGTCAAAGGTTCAAGACATTTAATGCAACCAATTCCAGTTCAGAGAATGTCTGTTATGCAACAAACTATGATCAAGAATCAAAAACAGGTTGTGGCACTGATTTTATATTCCGTGATAAGGAAGTCACCATTGCACATGACGTACGTAATTTTGGCTTTACAGATCTTTAGAAAAGACTATTTTTAGTAAATTTGTATGTTTTTAAGTTTAAAGTATTTTGTTCGGACGAATGGAAACTTGCGATCGTTGGCTCGACAAATAATTTGGGACAAGTTATTGGAATACCTTTGGGCGGATATATTTCGGACAGGTTTTGAAAATAAGTCGATTTAGGAATTTCATCTTGAGTAATATTATTCTTTTTTTGTTCAAGGTATGGTCGTAGTAAAGTCTTGGCATGTGCTGCTCTTGCCAGTGCTATCATCGGAGTCGTCCGATCTTTCTCAATAAATTTGTACATGTTCGCTTTTCTCGGATGTTTGGACAACGTATTCGGATCAACTATCTACGGAACGGCATTTGTTCTGGCCATGGAATTTATCGGTCCGAATGTTCGTTCATATACTGGTACCTTGTTACCTATGTTCGGAGGAATATCACGCTTTCTATTAGGCCTGGCTGCTAAAAACTTTCTCAATTGGCGTTTGATTGAGAGGATTTTGTACATTCCGGCCTTAGGATTTATAGCACTGCCTTGGATACTTCCCGAAAGTGTACGATGGCTGTTGTCCCATGAGAAAGAAGAGGAAGCTACGAAAATTCTTCGAAGAGCTGCGAAGATCAACAAACGCAAGCTTTCCGATGCGAGTATTGAAAAATTACTTCAAGCCAATAGGAAAACCATATCAGGTGTTGAAACGAATAAGTCTCAACTTGTCGAAGCATTCAAAGTATTTCCCTGGCGAATAATGAACTGTTCGTTTTGTTGGTTCTCAACTATTTTCATTTTTATGGGATTGAGCCTGAATTTATCGCTGCTCGGTCGAAACCGATACAACAGTTTTATGTACTTGGGTTTGATTGAAATCCCAGGAACTTTGTTGCCACCGATGACGATAAATCGTTTCGGAAGAAAATATTCGTTATGTGGATTTATGTTTTTGACAGGAATTTGTATTACAGCAATGACATTTGTTGCTTCAGGTACATAGTAGAAGTAAAAGAGTTTTTTTTTTGAAAATAACATAATTTTCGTAGATTCTGGTACATCACGATTAGTGTTATATCTTCTTGGGAAGATGTTCATCACTGGAGTATTTCAAATAATTTACATTTTTACATCCGAAGTATTTCCAACTAGCGCTCGAAATTCTTTGTTGGCGTTTTGTTCGATGTTTGGGCGATTTGGATCAATGATAGCTCCACAAACTCCACTAATGGTAAGTTTACTGATAAAGTATTCTTACAAAGTTATTGATGGTTTTTATTTAAAGGCAAAATATTATGCATCGGCACCGGGAATTCTTTTTGCAAGCAGTGCTTTTCTGTCGGGTTCCTTGGTCCTATTCCTTCCCGAAACAAACAACGTTGTGTTGCCAACAACGCTTAAAGATGCTGAAAATATTGGCCAAAAGGAGATCAAAATTGAACCTGATACAGAAACAGAAGCACAAGAAACACTATTGACGTCAAAAGCTGAGAAATAGTTAACAACGATAAAAAAAATCTATTAGCGGAAAAATAAAAATTTTAAACATTTAAGTAAGCAAGCTTAAAAGTAGTAAGATTTGTCATCGCTCATCTCAAAAATGTGATTTGATATATTAGTCTTTCTACTGAAACATTATCTTATGTATTTATATGTATTTACTATTTATATAAGAAACATTCCAAATTAAATTACAGAAAAGATAAAAGATAAGTGAAGATATACAAAAATAGCTGACTAACAAACCTTAAACCTTCTACATTTAAACTTTGTTCATAAAATAGTGAGTAAATGATTGTGAGTTAATAAATAAATTAGTAAATAACGTGTTGATGGTAAAACAATAAAATAAATAAATAGGAAAATTTAACAATTAAATTATTTTCGTAACGTAAATAAATTGTTTTGAATTAACAGTACTTCAAGTCTTCAAGGTCGATTAATTAAATGAATGAAATTTCTTCCTATCAATGTTTTCTTAATAACAAAAAATCAACATAAAAAAGGCAGTAAGTGTGGTTGGGAATTTTAAAAATATAAGAAATTCTTCCATTTATTACGCCGTCATATGCGGCCTTGAAATCGATGAAAAGATGGTGGGTGTCGATTTGATGTTCTTGGGGTTTTCCAGCATCTGGCGTAATGTGAATATTTGATCGACTGTGAACTTTCCTGGTCTTAAACACTGATAAGGACCTATCAGGTTGTTGACGATAGGCTTTAGACGTTCAGAGAAGATTTTGTAAGCGATGTTAAATAGAATCGGGCAAACAATACTAAGGTTCCTTTTATGCATGCTTTCTTTCGACCATATCTTAGCGATAAGTTGGTGAATGCTCCTAACCAAATTATCTCCAACTGCTTTGAAGAGTTTGGCATTCAAGCCTTTTGCTCCAGCGACTTTATAAGACTTCAGCTTAGATATGGCAATCTTAATTTCGTCAAAGTCGGGAAGACGGGATTGTTGTATCTTCTCAAAGCATCTCCCTGTTTTGCCTTGGGTCTAGAAACCCGAAGTGCTACCTTGGCTACAACGAGGTAGTGCTCCGAGCGGATGTTAGCTTCTCGTAAAGTTCGAACATCCATGATGCTGAAGCGTGTCTAGAGTCGATCGCAATATGGTCAATCTGGTTGACGGTAGATTGATCTGGAAAATTCCAAATTCCTTTGTGGATGTTGAGGTGTGGAAAACGCGTACTGTCTACCATGGCATTTCGCTCTGCAGCAAAATCAATGAGCCTGAATCCGTTGTCGGAAATGTTGTGGTTCAAGTCAAGCTGTTTTTTCCGATTATTCCACCAAAGATGTTATCCCTTCTTAGCTTGGCGGTGATGTCTGCTTTATACCAGCTTAGGGCCTCCGCTAATTCTTTGGCTGCACGTGGTCTATTAAGGGACATAACATTCCACGTGCATATCCGAAGTTCGTTGTCCTTAATTCGTTTGCGTGGGTCTTAACAATAAATCCGTCCGTATCCGAGGCTTGTTGGTGCTTTGCAAATGAATTTTCTTTATGTGGTCAGAAAGTCACCCTGACGCACGACCTTCAACCTGAAGGAACAGGTCCTTGATTTAACTCCAAGGACGAGAGCCGGCTTAACCGCTCCTTACAGGCCTGGGCTTCGAATATGTCGTAGTAGCCCTATAAGGTGTTCACTAAGTAGTTCAACCTAACTGGGACTGTAGACGCTACCGTTGGGAATTCCTCCGCTGCCGTCTAGATGAAAGGAGGGTGCCTTAGTGGAAACACCACTCCCCCCTCTCTCATTTGCTACTTCCAACAACTTTCCACTGGGGTTGGAACCCAATCTCTAGTTGAGGTACTAAGCACCCGATGTGCACAACGGGGAGGTGAGAGTAGGAGTTGATAGACAGAGGTGGGTTTTGAGAAAAACCTGTGAACGCTTGACGCTTGTGTCCTCTTGAATGCACATGTCTACCATTTGAACATCAAAGTTCATCCGCGATAAAAAATGGATTCAAGCCTGAAACCCATAATACAAATGCCCACACATTTTTTCCTTTTTACTTATGATCTACTGTCTGCAACATCTAATCCAACTCATTGTTTTGTCAAAGATAGTACTCTCAGCTTTTTATATTCGTTTTCAGTCAAGCTCATTAAATTCTGATCTACACAGCACTATAAAATAGGCAACAAGAAACTGTGTGAAATTTAATGCTTCGAAAAACCAAATGCTGTCTTGAGCCCTTAAAGCGAAATATACCTCACTTGCCAGTCTCTCTTACCTTTTTTGAAACGATCACATAACACAAGCTGCTTGGGTTTTGTCTCTACTTCTGATCTGACCAGCAACTTACTTAATCCTATTTAAATAAATAAATTAGGTGACACAACAGTCCGTTGAGAACTAGGGCCTAGTGACTTACAACTCTCAACCATTCTTGCGTGCGAGTACTGTTGTCAGAGATGGAGGAGACCTACAGTTTTAAGCCGAATCCGAACGGCTAATTTGAGAAAGCACTTTCCATGACAAGAATTAATCTTGGAAAATTTTTCAATTCCTCATAAGAGGCAGTACCCGTGAAAGAAACTAGATGGCATAGGCAGGGATCGAACCCAAGACCACTGGCATGACAGTCCAACGCACTAACCATCATGCTACGGGTACTACTGCTTAAGCCTATTTAATAGTATTCAAAAAAGATCTTTTAAAATGAATACTGTTCAATATCATCATTAACTCAATTACAATACTCGGCCAACTTGGTAAAATTAATTTCTTTACCCTTTTTTACCGTTATTTTAACGGTTCCATTCCATTTGGGAATGCCCCTCAGTTTGCACTTGCACCCAACTTCTGCCATATTGTGAGGTACAAAAATTCATTCCTTAGCCGTACATCTCTAATGTGGAGGAATGCAAAACAAATGTACACGGACACTTTCTTTCCAACGCCTTCGTTTTTACTTGCGACGCCACATTATAGGAACTATATTTCAAACTTCCGACTCAAATAAAACATGACATTAAGATGGTAGAGAAGTCGAAAAAGTGGGTGCAAAAGATTGGGGGTTTGAAAGGATGTGTTTTGATTAATGACAATGACAATACCAAGACTGGGAAAGACAGAGTGCGATAAAGCATTCCACATTCACCTAGTACGGCTAAAGAATGGATCTTTGCACTTGGCAGATGAGACCAGAAGCTTTACAACGATTTTACTGCCTTAAACAAATTCAGTAAATATAAACTATTTATCTATAAGATCATTTGATCCCTCTCCGCTATTTTTGTGATGAAATACAAAAATGATTTTTATTTTTTTTTTTCATACAATCTATTTCATAATTTAAAATGAGATTTAGTGATGCGATCATATCTTCAGACCATTATAAAAGATATTTTTAAAAAAACTCTTGTTTACCATAGTAAAACAATAAATCTTTTCCGTTTACGCAGCTTAAACCAAAAATTGTATTATCATAATTAGCTGTGTTAAAAGTCTTGAATAAAAGTGTGAATTCCCGCAAGAGTCTAAAAAATTTATCTTACGAGTACCTTAGACCAAAATGTCTTCGAATGAAAACGGCTGTGAAGATGCCGCAAAAGTCTCAATAAAATCACATCCATTTGGTTTGGATGATATTTTGCTAAAAATCGGACAGTTCGGAAAGTTTCAATGTCGAGTTTATTGCCTTTTATTTGCTTTAGTTATATTTCATGCAATTCTTAAATACGAGTTTATTTTTACTGCAAGTACAGTCGTTTATATGTAGGTACCAACCTAAAGCTACCCGAACTAAGATCTTAAATTAATACCTGTGGTGATATAAAATTTATATAATTGAAGGTGTCGAGTTCCAGAGTGTGATGATGGAACAGAAAGTTCATACGAAAAACCGTGGTTACCATTTTCAATACCAAAGGCTTCAAGTGGTTTACTCGAGAAGTGCAAACGATTTAAGGCATTTAACTCAACCATCGCTGATGGATCTGGGCAGAATTCTTGTCACGCAGGAAACTTTAATCAATCTTCCGAAATAGATTGTGGAGAGAATTTTATATTTCGAGATGAGGAAGTGACAATTTCCAATGACGTAAGTTTACTTCTTTTCGACCAGATTTGTTGACATTTATGTTTCAATTATAGTTCAAAGTGTTTTGTGCGGACGAATGGAAGCTTGCAATGGTTGGGACTATAAACAATTTTGGACAGTTTATGGGCATACCTCTGGGTGGATACTTTTCTGATAGGTTATAACAAAAGTGGGACGACTGGTCAGGCATATAGAGACTTTTAAAATTTAATTTTTAGGTATGGCCGCAGTACAGTGATGGCATGGGGAAGTGCTTTGAGTACGATCATGGGAATTCTTCGATCCTTCTCACCGAACTATTACATTTTTGTCCTTCTCGGTTTCTTGGATAACTTATTTGGTTCAGCCATCTTTGGAATAGCTTTCGTACTTGCCCTCGAATTTATAGGCCCTAGCATTCGGGTACATGCTTGTACTTTGGTCCCCATGTTTAACAGCCTTGGACGTGTTCTACTAGCATTCGTAGCTAAAAGCTTCCATAATTGGCGTGTGATTGAGCGAATTTTTTACATTCCTGCCCTGGGATTTCTGTCACTCTCCTGGATACTTCCCGAAAGTGTTCGATGGTTATTGTCTCGAGAAGAAGAAGAAAAAGCAACACAAATTCTACAAAAAGCTGCAAAGATCAACAAACGTAAGCTTTCAGATGCCAGTATTGAAAAATTACTTCAGGCCAATAGGAGAAATCTATTGGGTATCGATTCAAAAGCTCAAAAATTTCCCATTGGCGATGCATTCAGAGTATTTCCCTGGCGAATTATGAATATTTCGCTATGCTGGTTCACGAATGTTTTCACATTTCTGGGACTTAGTTTAAATTTGGGGCTGCTCGGTGGAAATAAGTACGATAATTTTATGTATCTGTCCTTTATTGAAATCCCAGGAATTTGGCTGCCAGCTGTCACAATGAATCGTTATGGAAGAAAGGCTTCGCAATGTGGATTTTTGTTTTTGAGTGGAATCAGTATCACGGCAATGAATATTTTCGCTTCAGGTAAGAAACATAAATCACGGTAAGAGCCCCCGCAGACTGCAGACTTTTTATCGGCCGATAGTTTGGTCGGGTTGGGCTGAAAGTGCGCACACCGAGCCAACTAAACAGTTTGGTTGGTGAACAGGGCGCAGACTATCCAACAGTCGGCCGACTATTCTATTGTGATTTGGGCGACGCCATATTCAAAATACACGCACACGACGCCAAATCACAGAGAGAACTGAACTATCGGCCGACTAAACAATCGCCATGTATGCGCAGGCGTGTATGCACCAATACTGATTAAACAGTCGGCCGATAGTTGGCCGACAGATTAGTTTGAATGTAATCGGGTAGCCCATCAAACTTTTTGATCGGCCGATACTGAATCGCTGTAGTGTGCGCATATGCATTTCTCTCCATACCGATTAAGAAGCCGACCAAACTATCGGCCGATAGTTTGGTCGGGTTGGGCTGAAAGTTCGCACACCGAGCTAACTAAACAGTTTGGTTGGTGAACAGGGCGCAGACTATCCCACAGTCAGCCGACTATTCTACAACCAACAATTGTGATTTGGGCGACGCCATATTCAAAATACACGCACACGACGCCAAATCACAGAGCGAACTGAACTATCGGCCGACTAAACAATCGTCATGTATGCGCAGGCGTGTATGCGCCAATACTGATTAAACAGTCGGCCGATAGTTGGCCGACAGATTAGTTTGAATGTAATCGGGTAGCCCATCAAACTTTTTTATCGGCCGATACTGAATCGCTGTAGTGTGCGCATATGCATTCCTCTCCATACTGATTAAGAAGCCGACCAAACTATCGGCCGATAAAAAGTCTGCAGTCTGCGGGGGCTCTAAGAGTCTGGCCAAGTGACCAAAACATAAAACTTTCTTAGCCTCTGATGATAGCCTTCGATTGATATTGTATCTTCTTGGAAAAATGTCAATCAGTGCTTCGTTTCAAGTATTGTATGTCTTCACCGCGGAAATATTTCCAACGAATTCCCGAAACACTTTGGTGTCGTTTTGTTCGATGATTGGACGATTTGGAGCAATGGTAGCTCCCCAAACACCACTTTTGGTAAGCTTAAAGAACTAAAGAGTGCTATTTTAGAAGTATAGAACTTTAAAGATGTTTATTCGAAAGATAATCTTCTGGCATTATAATTTAAATATTATTTCTGGCATATGACCGCCACACAAAATAGTCAACCGATGTTAAATCGCACGATCTAGGAGACCAATTCATGGCAGTTTTGTTTATTGACGTATCCATTCCACAAAAAGTGACATTCATCGATAAACAAAATTCGCATATGAAAATGGGGATCAACGGCAATCATGTTTTCATCGAATCTACCATGCCTTGTAGGTGATCCTGTGGTCTTAATTATTGAAATTCCAAACCAAACTAAAAATACATCACATGACAGCTGACAAAATGGCCTCTAGTTAATATAGTGTTACCAACTTAAAGTTCTATACCTCTTAATAAAATACCCGTTATCGTAACTTTTTCTTTCTACTATTTTTATTTCTTAATCACAGGCAAAATATTACAATAAAGCACCGGCAATCCTGTTTGCATGCAGCACCTTTTTATCGGGCTCTTTAGTCTTATTTCTTCCAGAAACAAACAACACTGTCTTACCGACAACTTTACAAGATGCCCAACAAATTGGACAGAAAGAAATAAATGTCAAACCTGAAACAGATCAAGAATTAGAAATACAGGAGAAATTATTGAAGTCCAAAGCTTAAAACTACTCTAGAAAATAAGTTTTTAACCATCAATCTTTACATCAAAGAAAACATTCAGCATTTTAAGTAAAACTTATATTTAAATTTATCTTCTTTTTATAACACTTTTAAACCTCTTCTTTTCAAAATCTATTACAAATCGGGCAGTATTTTATCTTATACCTATTTTTAAAAAATATTGTATTTATAGCTATTTTATTATATTACAGTGGTAAATTATAAAAAAAAATATATAAAAATGTATTTAATGTATTAAAACAATACCTTTAATAAAAAAGTATTACTATATACTACGTTTTGGTATTATTTTAACAGTTTTACTACTCGGCAAGAGAACTTCGCCATCTTTAGACTGATGATCAAGAACTTCATGAGTACTATTCGTTTCTAAGCTGGAATCCTTCGGACCGTTTTCCAATAAAACAACATTTAAAGGTTGCATTTCGACAGGAGGGTATTTTTCAACCTCTGGTGGAATTAAACGTTTTCTGAAATGGAACAAAACAAAACATTTTGTAGAAACGCATGGAATTTTTGCGAATATTAAACTCACTTAAAAAGTAACAGCCAGACCATTGAGATCAACATCATAATTGTTGTCATTCCAAACGTCCAATAAGTTCCGAAACGTGTGTATATCGAACCGACACAAATTGGCCCCAGAACTCTGGACAGACATCCAGCTCCAGTCATCATTCCCATCCAGACGCCTTGGGGGCGAGGACCAAGAATTTTTGAGAATATCGTCTGTATAAGTGTCACACCAATCGGATACCCGATCGAAGTAAATCCGAAACCGATAAGGAACTGATTCAGAGTTAGAGCATTAGTTGTTGCACACCAAGTCTGGGTTTTCGGACATCCTAGGTATATGTCACTATCTGGATCATTAAAGAGCGAGTTGTTTGATCCATTGGGACCCAGAGGAATGGTAATGTTGAAGACTTCTGCTACCTTTGGCGGTGCATCACCCCAAGGAATGTAAAGCACACGTCCCAGAACCATCAACGAGAATCCACCCCAGATAAGGACGTATTCCTCGCGGAACATCTTGCAAAGGGGTTTTATGCCTACAAAAGTCACACAGGCTATAACCGCTCCCACCGACAAAAGAATGCCCATATAATAGAGGGCTTGTTCCTTGGACCATCCAAATTGATCCATTGTCAAAGACGTTCCCAATCTGTCAAAATAAAAGTGTCATATAAATGCATTTAAAAGCTTTTTGTAAAAGACTGCCTGGATGGAACTTACGTCTCTAGAAGAACGAAATTAAAGACCAAAACAAAGAAAGCTATAATCAAAGTCCAAGCTGAAACATAATCCGGTTTCATGGCTTTCCATGTCTCTTTTTCGGAAGTCTTGCCCTGCATTATCATCACTTCCCGGGCTGCTACTTTTCGTTCCTTCATGTAAAATAAGTTTAATATTGAAACATTGCATATTTTAAGGAGTAACATACCTCAAAAATACTTGGCATACACATAATTATGTTTGCTATGCCCATCAAAACATTAATCCATCCAGCGGCTGTGTACATATTCAAAATGACAGCTCCTCCGAGTATCCTAAAGCCCTGACTACCCAAAGGTGTGACAGCGGCTTGCAACGCCGGACCAACAATGAAACCCAAGACTTGAGCCAAGGAAATCATTGACACTGCCCCGGTGCGTTCACTTAATCTCGTTGCTGATGATAAGTACGAACGGCATACAGCAATATTGGCTAAGGGAGAAAAGAAGTGGAAACACGTTTAATACTTTTACTTATTATGCTTGTCATTACAAAATTCTTACCCGAACTGACTCCAATGAGGAATCTCGATCCCAGCATCCAATACTTCACGTGGCTTGGAACCAATTCCAGGGACGAATATATTGCACTGGCAATGGAGAATGTCGTGAGAGAGCATAGCAAAGGTATCCTCATTGATCCCGACTTATTCTGCCAATAGCCAAAAAGTGGACTGAAAATCATTTGACCCAGAGGATTGGCAGCCACAACAAGGCCCATGAATTCTTTACCCGCTTTCGGATCTAGCTGGTGAGAGAAATAATTAAGCATTTTTGAGAATTTTAAGCCCCTCCTCACGAACACACTTACCTTATCCAAAAATGGCCACACCCCAGTGAGGATGATGCTAAAAGCCAGTGACATTAGGAACATTGTGAAATAGATAACTCGTATCGATACCCAACGTTTGTTGTATTCATCGATTGTTTCCAGGCCATCGTCAACATTTTCGGGTAAACGGGAGGGCTTGAGGTTTTCACGGACTTTGCTAAAGCATCCCATTGTGATGGTGGTGGTTGTGAAGTGCAATTCAGGAGTATATTAAAGTCGTGTGCTTTTGGTTTGGTAAGTATTTAGTTCAGTCTGAGAATTTACAGGTTTCTTGAATGCAAAGAGATCAGTTTTTGGTTGTTGTTCTTTTTATCACATCATTCTGCAAAGACAAATTTACTAATTTTAAATGGATTCCAGAAAATATTCGTTATTTGAAAATAGGTTAAAAATGTTGAGAGATCAGTTTGTTAAACTTTTCAAAACTCTCAATTTTGTTTGTCTCACAAACAAATTAAGTTGTTAAGTTTTTCTAAATTCGAATCACACCTTTCAATTTTTCTATCACATCAGGTTTTTGACACATGTTTTTTTAACCACAACCGAAAACAGTGTTTTAAATTGAATCTTCATTTGGCTCTATACGAAGTTTTGAGAAACCTTGATTTTTAGTGCTCTCATTATTTTGCAAAACATGTTATAAAGCTGATTTTTAATGCTGATTTCGAATACGAACTTCGATTTCAAATATCTACCATTGAAAAATAACCGTTTTCAACATTATTTCTATATTTTCTTCAGTATAATTCAAAAACGTTATAAGCACAAAAATTGCCTTCAAACCATTTTGCATTTATCTGTTTGTTGTAAACCGGTTTAGTTAAAAAGGGTTACGATTTCTTTAAGATTTATGGAAAACAGGTAAATTCTAAAAAGTTATGAGGCTTTTTCGAAATTTTTAAGAAATACTTTAAATATTTAAACTGAATATTGAAAATAAGGATTTTAGATTTGAAAAACCATCACGAATTTAATTGAAAAAAAAACTCAAAAGCCTTACATATTGTAATGCGTATACACTCTTTATCTCTTTTAATATCGTGTTATAGTAGAATAAGGGCAACATCTAGTAAATAAGAGGAGAACTCGCTTCGTTAAGCATCTATTGATTAATAGGAGAACTCGCCTCGTCAAGCATCGAGAACCATCTAGTGGCTAAGAGGAGAACTAGCTTCGATAAGCATCTAGTGATAAAGCCTAGTACATACTTGTGAACCATCTCGTGAACCCATACAAATTTCGGTTTTTGGTTCACCCGTGAACGTGCTCGTGAAGCTGAGTGGAGAACAAAGTGGAGAGTTTTCGTTCACGGGCAATTCACGTGCAAAATGTACGGGAACTGTTGGTGAAGCTTTGACATTTGGTTACAAAAAAAAGGACAGTTTTCAATTTGTACTGAATACTGATACTGATTCCTCATTTAAAGTTTGTGGCTGCTTTGCGTGTGGTTTAAAAAAAAACGTTAAAATGCATTTATATGAAATAGAATACAAATGTTCACAACGTGTATTCACAAGTGTGTACCAGTGAGCAATTTCAAAAGTTCACTTTCTCCACTGGCGAACGTTCACTTCACGAGGAAGTATGTACTAGGCTTAAAGAGGAGAACTCGCTTCGTTAAGCATATAGTGATAAAGAGGAGAACTCGCTTCGTTAAGCATCGAGAACAACCTAGTAGATTCTCGAACCGATTTGAGGTATATAAATAGGCGCTCGGAAGCGAAGCGGTTGATTTTTGGTTCTGAACTGCGAAAAGTAAAGACTGTGTTTAAAAAGTAATAATAAAAGTAATAATTGAAAGTGTTCAATCAATAAATTTGGAGCGATTTAAATACAGTAAATTTGTGTTTTATTTACAAGTGTGAATAAATTTTAATTATCGGACCAAGCCGAATATTACAATAGGTTAAAAAAAAAATAGGTTTTCAAAAGTCTCAATTTTGATTTAAAAAAAACACTGGTAGGCAAAATTAAGTTTAATCGATACTTTTTTAAAGAATTAAGTTGTTCTGAATTCAAATCAAACCTTTCAATTTTTCTATCACATTATATTTGTAAAACATGTTTAACTGCAGCCAAAAACATTTTTTTTTTAGTTGAGTCTTCGTTTGGCTGTATACGAAGTTTTGAGAAAACTTGAATGCTGATTTTTAGTGCTGATTTCGAATCCGAACTTCGATTTTAAATATCTACTCAAAAACTTAAAAATATCCGTTTTCAACATTATTTCTATATTTTTTTTTCAATATAATTCAAAAAACCTTATAAGAACAAAAATTACTTTCAAACCATTTTGTATTTATCTGTTATAAACCTTTTTACCTTAAAAGGGTTAAGATTTCTTTAAGATTCATGGAAAACAGGCAAAATCTAACAACTTATGAGGATTTTTCGAAAGAAACAAAACCTTGTCGACAAAATGTAAACAAAGCTGACTTTTAACCTCGATAGGATATAAGATTGTTCAGTTTTTGATGATGACAACATTCATTTCATGTTCAAAAAATCAATAATTCACTAAAAATGCAAGCAAAATAAATAATGTCCTTACCCTTTCAATGCGGTGTGGGAATGTATATATGCTAGAAGTTGCATAGCACAGTGCATATACATACATATAAAAGAATGAGGATTCATTGTTAGGTCAATGTCAATTCAAAAGTAAATACGCTCCACCAACTTTTGTAGTGGGTTTTCAAGACATTAAAATATTGAAGCGTCAGCTTTAAAATAATTTAATGAAAAGTCAAAATATATTATAGTTTTTCATTGTTTTCTATATTATTTTTTTTTTCTCTTTAGAAAAAGTTCATTATTAGGAATATTCTCTTGAGATTAGGTGCGAGTTTTATTATAAAGTTTTTAATCAACAAAAATAATAATTAAGTAAACTAGCTATTTGAAGAAATTTTAAACACGCATAGGAAAATACAAGACTTGGAAACTTTTCAGTTGGCAACTAAACTTAACTAAACTAAAGAAATAAATGTTGAATTATTATAAAATTGAACAAGAAAATGAGGAGAGATTGGGTATGAAAGTAACACGGGGCGGTTTTAACATTGAACTTTAAAAACACCCTGAGACTGTATTGTATACGTTCATTTTTAAATTTAAAAATCTTGGAAATTCAGTCCTGAATGCACCCACAAAAATCCAAACGTCAAACTACTGAATTGTGCTAGATAAAGTTAAAAACGTCAAATTTGGGTCATGTCGTACATTTTTTGTGTGTGTTATTTTTTGTTGTATTTTTTCGAATAACATTGTTTTTAGAAAGTGGTAGCTGTGTTATTTGAGTTAATTTTTTCTTTATTCAATGCTGTCAAAGTTTTTGTGATCGACTAATAGTTTTTTTTTTTAAATTTCATATTCAATATAAAAAAAACAGATGTGGACTGTTGTAACATTTTTTGAGTGGACGTTTGTAAATTACCAATGTGACAGTTCTTGTTTTGATCTTGAATGAATATTGTAGGAACTTTCAATTAATAAACTATCACGATTTCCATTTCGAGAGTACGACAAAGAACAAGAAAAACCTCTCGAGGCATGATTTCCAAAAATATTATGATAGAAGCAGCAGAAGAAGTTAAAAAAATGGCAAATCAATTCGAAATGTTTCAAAGGCTTATAATATCTGCCACTTTACTTTAAGTCGTTTTGTTCGGAAAACTCAATTTTCTCGAGACTCCCCTGAAAACGCTGTTCACTTAGTTATAGGGTACATGCCCCACAATAGAGTTTTTACTGAATTAAAAAACATCGAATTGTTTTCATGTTTCTTTTTCTATTGAAGGGAAAATTTGAAACATACATAAATCATTGTGCCGATTTATACTATGGACTTACTTACCAGTGTGTTCGAAAACTGGCATACCAGGTGGCAAGCTATTATAAACTACTTACAAATGGCACCTAACTGGAATTTGAATCAAATGGCAGGTAAAGAATGGCTCAAATCTTTTCTAAAACGCAATAAAACTCTCGTCATTCGAAAACCTGAACCAACCAGTTTAGCACGATCAATGAACTTCAACAAACCTAATGTGTCAAAGTTCTTCGATCATTTGCTTGATGTTATGGAACGTTTGTGATTGAAGTTAATTTTACGTATCTCAAGGCTGATATACCATAAGATTGGTACTTTCTTTTGTTCATGGTTATCTAATTTTTAAATACATCTGAAGTTAAACCGAGCTTCTCTTTTATTTCATTAAATTTATGATTTTATCCTTTCATCGTATTAGAATCAGTACGACATAAAGGACGGTTGTAACATCTGACTTTCACGTTTTTTTTCCAGCATTCACTCGGGGAAAGGATAAAGTTGGATGGCAAATGGTAGCCAAATGTCCACTTATCAATATATGTGTTGTCTTATTTTGTTATATCTTTTGGTTTAAAAGTTATTGTAAAAAATGTACAAATTGTTACTTTCGAATAATTTACAGATGCAAGACACACAATTTGCTATCGATTTAAGTTTTCAACAGGTTAAGACGATCTGTCAACCAGATTTGACAAACTCCCCATTGGAAGTTATTTTATTCGGTGCGATTTGTCCAATTGCAAATTTTGATATTTCTGGACGTTTCAAGGTTTCTAAAATTTAAATAATTTTCATTTCAAAATACCTCTCAAAAACGAATCAACATTTTATTTAATGTAAATGTAAAATTTAATTTTAAATAAAAAAAAACTCTTACGATTTTCGAAAAACTAAATTTATAAAACAAGATTTCCTTGAAAAATTAAGTCGCATAAATATTTGAAGATAAATTTATTTTGCATGTGTATTTTTAAATCTTAAAATATAAGTACTATTTTTAAACAATCTCTTTGGGTACAGGAGCAAGCTCGTGAGAACCAATCGAGCATTTATAACTTAACATAGGAAGTTGTTGTAATCGGTCTGTTATGTCGAATTTAAAATTTTGAAAAATGAAACTGGATTGGTTACAGATATTGTAAGGCCTGCGCATCATCACTAAAAATATCGCTGCTGTAAGTGAAAGTGTTGCCGAAGACCATAATGTGTCGATTCCTCGTCATTCTCAGGAATTAAGAATGTCTTACGGCACATTATGGCGTATTTTGCATTTGGATCTTCACCTACATCCATATAAAGTCCAGCTCGCACAACAACTGAAACCAGCTGACCATTCACAACTCGTAGATTCATCGAATACGTGCTTGAACAACAGGCGGTGGACGGTGATTTTTTGAACAAAATGTTCTTCAGCGACGAAGCACATTTCTCACTTGGTGGGTATATTAATAAACAAAATTCTCGTATTTGGGGTTCTGAGAATCCCCAAGTACATTCTCAATTAGAGGTCATTACATCTAAAAATAAGAGGCTGGGATGCGACCCACACTGATAACTTCCCATCCTGTCTGTCGATTTGTCTTGCTTAAAAGTTTATCGGTTTTCGCGTTTTGTTAAAAAAGTTTTCAGTTGAATTATTGTTAAAAAAATTAAAATTACTAACAATATTTTGCATATAATGGAATAGTTTTATTTCAAAATCTATTTTTGTTAACGAGATTTTTAGTCGAAAACCAATTTTTACCAATTTTAGTAGCATTTTTTAAAAGTTTTTTTTTCTTATATAAACAAAAACAAATTGGATAAATGAAATTAATTTGAGAGGTATCGAGAACCGAACCAAATTTGAGTATTATTTTTTGTAGATTTTATTTTTTTATGAGAAAACGGACTGTTGGATTTTTATAAAAAAAAATTATTGAATATCAAAACACTATTTTCTGTGAGATAAAGTAAGTTTGAAGCCAATATTTTTACTTGCGACATATAGGAACTATATGGCAAGTTTTGCATTCGTGCAAAATTTCGAACTCGAGATTTTAATCAAACATGATATTACGATGGTAGAGAAGTCGAAAAAAGTGGGTCCCGCGATTCCGTCCGGTCAATTTTGTCTGTCTGTCCACGCTCCTACAGCCTAAACCATTGGGTCGATTGAGTTCAAACTTGGAAGTTAAGGTTTTGAGCAGATTTGCGTTAGGCGTTTTTTTCATTTTTTTTTAAAGATCAAAACTAACAGTGGCCCCCATACAATTTTTGTGGTCAAAAAACGAAAATTCGAATTTTCTCAAAAACAAACCGATAGATTTTTTTAATTTTTCTCTAAAATTTTATTTTTTAACTTGGTTTCTTTTAATAAGAAAAACATATTTTTGTATTGCTCAGGAAAGGTACCGCTCATAGAACCGTATTTTTGTTTTTTAATTTTCTCAGCAACTTTTGAACCGATTTCAATAATTTTTTTTTCTGTACGAGCTCTTATATTGCCTTAACAATATTTGATTATCAAAAGTGCAATTGTTTATTGTTTGGATTTTTAAAAAAATATTGAAATTTTTTTTTTCAAAATTCTATATCTCAAAAACGGGTGAACATTTTTTTACGAAATTTAGAGCGTATATTTACAATCACTAAACAACTGCATACCAAAAATATTTTTAGAACAAAATTGAAAAATTTTATATATAAAAAATTAATTTAAAAAAAAAAAAGCTCTAACGATTTTCAAAAAAAAAATTTAAAAATCAAGGGTTTTTTGATTTATAAAATGGCATTTAAATTTTTGAAGACAAACTTATTTTTCAGGTAAAATTTTGAATCTTAAATTAGTTTTTTTTAAATTATTTTAACTGTATTAAATGTAACCCCTCCCAAAAAATTGAAAAATGGAGGTTTTTTCGACAAATCAAATGGCATATACATATATCTTTGAAGACAAACTTATTTTACAGGTATATTTTTAAATATTATATAGATACTTTTTTAAACAGACTCTTTGCATACAGGAGCAAGTTCGTGCGACCCAGTCGTGCACTTTATTTATTTTTGAAAAGCTATTTGAGTCGAAAATCAATTTTTACCAACTTTTGTTAATTTTTTTTGTAAGAAAACTGTCAGTTCGATTTTTCTAAAAATTGTTTCGAATGTTGAAAACAATATTTCTCATAAGTTAAAATTAGTTGGAAGCCATAATCTCAAATTTTTGAAACGATATTTGACTCGAAAATCAACTTTAAGCCAACTTTTGTTAATTTTTTTTTAGGTTTTCAATTTTTTGTAAAAAAAACTGTCAATTCGATTTTTCTCAAAATTTTACTGAATGTTGACAACAATATTTTTTAAAAGATAAATTAGTTTAAAGCCAATATATCAAAGTTTTGAAAAGAAAATTGAGTCAAAAATCAATTTTTACCAACTTTTGTTAATTTTTTTTTAGATTTTTAATTTTTGGTAAAAATAACTGTCAATAAGATTTTTCTCAAAATTTTACCAGATGTTGAAAACGTTAATCCTTCGTTGTACAAAATTGTTTTGGAGGTGACAAATTTTTTTTCAGTTTTTGATTTATAAAAAACCGTTTCTTGGATTTTTTTCCAAAAATATATTTGTTTGGTATCGCCTTCCAATATATAATATAAATTTTAATTCAAGTCTGCTAGCCTTATTGATTCGTGAGATATTTAGGGTTAAGGATTGGACCTTACTTCTTCGAAAACGACGATGTCAAAGTCAATTCGGAGCATTTTTGTCATATGATAACCGACTTTTTTTGTCTATTATTGACGAATACGACTTGGAGAATATGTGGTTTTAAAAACATGGTGCCACAAGCCACACAGTTCGAGCGAATATGGCTTTATCGCAAGACACATTTTCTGGCCGCGTAATTTCTCGTGGTGGCGATATTAACTGGCCACCAAGATCATGCAATTTGAAACTGCTGGACTATTTTTTTGTGGAGCTACGCGAAAGACCGTGTTTATGCAGATAAACCTTTAACTCTTGAGCACTTAAAAACCAACATTCGTCAAGTTATGGCTGAGATACCGCCCAATATGTGTCAAAAAGTGATCAAAAATTACCTCAAAAGAATCGATGCTTGCAACAATTTACGTGGTGGTCATTTAAATGATGTAGGATTTCACACATAATGTCAACGTTCAAATTTTATAATAGAAAAGAAATATCATGAACAAATACATTTTATGTGTTTTATTTACGTTTACTTTTGAAACCGAAAAATGGATAACTCTGTGGAATCGAGTTCCAAAGAAGGGCCCCTGGACTATGGAACTTTTTTTTCTCCACCTAAGAAAAACCCTAGTAATGCACTGAGAAAGACAAAATACCCTAGTGGCTATCAGTGACAAATTTTCACCTTTTTCCGAATTTTATTCTTTAGAATTTCCAATTATAAAATTAATTCCAAGGTCTTTCCCAGAAACTCAACCTCATCACACTTGAATGGAAATTCTATTGTTAAAATTGAAATAGAGAAGTTTCCGATGAAGAAAAAATCCCAAATCACACTATTTTCCGTGAGATTTGTTGCATTAAACTTTATAATTTATACTTGTTGATTATATTACCTGCAAAATTTGATTTAATCAAATACAATTTTTATAACAATATTTACATTTACTTGGAATGTTTGAATAATAACTAGTATACATAATCTCTAATATGTAATTAAGATTTGTTTTTAATAGCAAAACAAAATAATAACATTACAAACTGCTGGAAAAAAACACACCCACTTATAGCCACCACAATGACGTTATGTCGTGGCGTCAGGCTCGAGCTCGGGGCTATCTGCCTCCAATAATAATTTAAATCAATTGGCGTTACTAATTGAATACAGATACATTACAGGGTGGGTTTAGTGGGAACCAAACTATTTCATTGAATTGTACTAAAGCTTAAAGAAGTCTACGTGAATTAACCAACTACTAACCCGTTGCTGAAAAAAGAGAACATTCGTGCTAAAATACGGGCACTGAGCCTTACAAAAGTAAAATCCCGTCCCTCTGGACATGAAGCTGGTGCTCATATGAGGAACATTATACTTCAAACTTTAGAATATAAAATCCATAAATAATATTCTGTGATTCTAAAACAAACATTTTGAAAGGGATTAAATGTATAAAAGTTACTTTCACTTTAAATGACTTCCTAGTCACATTTGACCCACCCTGTATAACAAACGACACAGTAACTGAATAACGATAGATAGAAAATTATCTCATGTGACATGATATTTCTACATTTCAAATTGCACAATATTTTCACCTATATCTATATACGATCCGATGATAACCACAATGTCTACGCAAGCTATTTACATTCTATTGGCTTGCAATTTATTTTGGCACAACGACTTTTCAAAACGTGAAAATTCCAAAACAACATTACACTTTTGCAGCTGGTTTTTCTTATGTAGTCTCAACCTTAAAAACGGGTTCATTTAGAAAAACCAGATCTTTTTTGGGTGCCATATAGGATTCCATAAAAGTCGAATTGAAATCGTACACATTTTTATTCAGTTCATTTTTCATTTCAATCTAAAAGCACTCAATCTAGATTTCGTACCACTTACTGTATCGGGCGTATTTACTCGTCTTATTTTTATGATGATAAATTTTAAAGTTGAATTTTATCAACAATACTGTCATCAGTTGTTCAAGCAAACTTGTCACATTATAAAGTCAATTTAATTCTAAACTAATATCAAGTACTGGTATTTTTTGAGGAGATAACAAAAACGCGTTGATAAAAATAATTCCCAAAAAGAAGAATTGAAGATGACGATGATGAAAAGATGATGACAAAGGAGGTTTTATTCCAGATAATAACCGGAAACGTGTTTTTCTCAAAATATATTTCTAAGGTTTGTTCGAGAACTATTGTTTTTTTTTTTTTTGGTAACGAGAATCTCGCAACAATACAGCACGGCACGGCGCGGTGGTGCAGTGTTTTGAGTTAACCGGAATAATTTAGAAGTTGTTTCTGCATTATGAGGCAACGACCGACTACTTTTTGGAGGCAACAAAATAGTGAAGAAACCAGAAGCTGATGGAAGGAAAACAATGTTTTCCAACATTTCTATACGAACATTTTTGCTGACCATTACGACGCATGCGAAAGAATTTGACTTTTTCTATGCTCTCTTTTCAGCTGAAGGTGCTGGGATTTTTGTTGTGCTTATTTGTTGGGGGTTTGCTTTGACATTTAGTTAAAGGTTTTAAGTGATTCACTTAGAGTGAGTAATTAGGTTTTCTGTTTACTGTCTCACTGTTTCACTGTTTCACTAAAAACTTCAAAGATCGAACATAAAACCAACGAAGAAACAAAGAATTCACATGTAAATCCAATTACCTAAGAATCCGAACAAAACAAAGGAGAAGAAGAAGAAGAAGAGAAAAGCGAGAATCAAAACAAATTGATTGGTCCATGACCTGGAGCAATTTGTGGAGAATTGAAGTGTCATTATGTGAAACTAAGAGAAGACAACATTTCTTTAGGTGAAGTGAAACAGCAGAAAGATGCTTAGATACAAGTGAAGCGCATCATCATCATCATGAAACATGAACCATAGTCCTGCATCACTAAAAACGGATGACCTTGAAAACCGATTAGATACGATTGCTTGGGGTGTGTGTTGGAATGTCGCACAATTATTTTATTAGTGCCTTAAAAAAATCGATACATACTTTTTTGTCAATCAACCCTCTGGGATAACCTCTTTTGAAAAGCGATGACATTTTTTAAATCTACAAAAATTTAAAAAATAACATTTGAAAAAGAGGTTGGGATGCGGCCCACACTGATAACTTCCCATTCCGTCTGTCGATTTGTTTTGCTTAAAACTTGAATAAAATGTTCATTACAATATTTTGTGTGAGATGAAAAATTTGAAGTCAATATATTTCTTTGTTCTCCTTATATATATGTACTTGAGTCGAAAACCATTTTTATCAGTTTTGTGTTACTTTTGTAGGTTTTCGTGTTTTATTAAAAAAGTTGTCAATTGAATTTTTCGAAAAGATTAACTTAAAATTATCAACAATATTTTGCATAAGATGAAATAATTTGATTTCAAAATCTATTTTTGTTAACGAGATTTTTAGCCGAAAACCAATTTTTACTAATTTTAGTAGCATTTCTTAAAAGTTTTTATTTCTTATATAAACAAATACAGATTGGATTTTTCTATGAAAATTTAGCACAGAATGAAATTGTTTTGAAATCAATAACTTCATTTATTAACGAGGTATCGGGAATCGAACATCAATTTTTCCAATTTTGCGGACTATTTTTTGTAGATCATAATTTTTATGAAAAAACTAACAATTGAATTTTTATGAAAATTCAACTGAATGTCGAAAATAATATTTTTTATAAGATGAAAATAATTTGAACCCAATATCTTAAATTTTTGAAAATATATTTGATTCGAAAATCAATTTTTACCAAATTTTAGTAATGTTTTTTTAGGTTTTACCAGATGTCAAAAACGTTAATCTTCGTTGCATAAAATTATTTTGTAGATAACATCGTTTTTTGTTCGTAAAATATTCGAGGTCACAATGTATAATTTAATTCAAGTCGCTAGCGTTACTCGTTCATGAGATAATTTGGGTTAAGCAAAATTTTAACTTGCTCAATTTTTGTGTGAATCGTTTCTGCATCTTTCTGTATAACAAAATTTATTTTATTGATATCTCCTCTGGTTCTTGAGATATGGACGACGAACAAATCTTTCCAAACGTACGGACGTACGAACGTACGTACACACGCAAGCACAAACTCTCTCTAAAAATCTTTTATTTAGTTTTTAAGGTCGTTGAAACATCGAGAAATGTCAAAATTTTCAATTCGACAAATCGGACCGATTAAAATAACTTTCTATGGGAATTTAAAAATACTGTCTCATAAGGTATCAACAAAAAATAAAAGGTGATAACCTAAATCTGAAACCCTCAATTATTTTACTGAACTTTAAAATAAAATAAATAAATTGGGTGGCGCAACAGTTCGTTGAGAACAACTCTCAACCATTAATGTGTAGGACACTGTAGTCAGGGATGGAGGGGACCTACAGTTTTAAGCCGAATCCGAACGGCTAATTTGGGAAAGCACTTTTCATGACAAGAATTACTCTTGGAGAATTTGTCAATTCCTCGCTAGAGGCAGTACCTGTGAAAAAAACTTTAGATGACATAGGTAGGGATCGAACCCAAGGCCTCTGGCATGACAGTCCAACGCACTAACCATCATGCAACGGGTACTACAAACTTTAAAATAGTCCTGGAAAATTATATATAAAAAATCAAAGCTCAATTTTGGTGGAGAGCCTTATGTAAACATCCTTAACATTCTTTGAAAACTCTTCTTATTTTGGACAGAAGCAAACAAATTAAACTCGAAAACGTATGTTTTTTTGAAAAGTTTAAGGTTCATGTCATTTTTAACAAAAAGGATTAGAATACTTTTTTTTGTACTGTTGACAGATTTGGAGAAAAACTGTCGAAAATATTCGTGTGTAGTACATTTTTTCAAATAATGTAACAACATGACATTTTTGGAAGGTGAAATATTTTTTGTTGAGTAATTTCTGGAGAAGTATTTTAAATCAGAAAACGAAGTTTCAGAGTAGTACCGCTGCATAGTGCGGTATTCTGACCTGATACTGAACCTTCCCAGGACTAAGCTTGTGTCCTATAACTTGAAGACAACCTAGATATGTTGGATAATCTTGCATCTCAAGGGTTTTCCCCTAAACAAAAACGGAACCTTTGAAAAAAACTCTTTAAAACGACCTTTATACTAATAGATCTTTATATGACTCTAATTTCAACTTGTGTTTTAGGCAGAAAACTGTTAAATAAGTTGTTGAAAACTTGAAGATTTGGATAAAAAAAACTTATATACATAGATATAACAAAGTGTCCCATAGATGAAGAAGATGGTCTTCGCAATATTGTCAAGGCGTTCAAACCTATTTACAAACGAAGATGGCAACTCTGAAATAGAACAGAAAACAGTTTTTTAAGTATCAAGAGTGGGTTAAGGTGGCCATAGACGACGAGCATGCTCGCGCAACATGCTCGCCTGCGTTCCTCCACAGACGGCGAACATTGTTCGCGAACATTCATTTCGTTTTGAATCTTCGAGGAGGAAACATCATGTGTGATGAAAAAGCGCAAGTCGTTGCCCTTATGATGATTTACCTTTGCGAAAGGAAAAAAAAATCAAGCAAAAAAAGAGAGTGGATGAAGGACTGGCTTTATAAACTAAACGTATTTATTCCTTCCAGTTGGATTTCCTGGTCTTGCAGAAAATCCATTTGTT
The DNA here is from genome assembly GCA_951509635.1 of Eupeodes luniger. Lineage (NCBI taxonomy): Eukaryota > Metazoa > Arthropoda > Insecta > Diptera > Syrphidae > Eupeodes > Eupeodes luniger. The sequence continues at coordinate 7,498,781 of OX608073.1, forward strand.
TGAAATACCAAAGGGTTGGCACATAGACATACAGGTCATCAGCACCTGCACCAGATTTTTCAAATTTTCTGATGCACGCAAAGATTTATATTTTTTGTCACACTGTCAACTGTCGCACTTTATTTTTTCAATAAATTGTTCCAAGATTTGTTTTTTTTTCAATTTTATTCTTATAACAGTCACACACACAATTCCAAATCGCATCTTCACCGCGCAAAATTTGGATGAATTCATCAATGAAATCACGGATTACTGTCACCATTGTTTTTCTTCCGCGATGTGTTGTGTACTCTACGAAAATCTTAATAAAACTGAAGTTTTGCTCGCGAACATCGCCACAGACGACGAACATTGAAACCGGCGAACACGATGAAATCGAAATTTTTCGGCAACAGCGAGCCGCTCGCGAACAACCCCACAGACGACGAATTTAGCGCGAGCACGAGCATGTTGCGCGAGCATGTTCGTCGTCTGTGGCCACCTTTAGCGAAGAAATAACACTACCTTACCATTGGTAAGGTAGATCTTATACTACGTTTCCACCGGGCACTAAACCGAGATTTAGCTAGATTTGTCACAAATCTCCTTGAAATCTCGAAGATTTACCATACAAATTTTAATCTCCTCAAATGAAGATTTCAAATAAAACTCATTGAAATCTACTTGGAAACATTAGTTTGTCAAATCAAACAAACTTTTTTTTCGGAGAATAATTGTTGAACCGACCCATTTAAACGCCAATTTCGTTTAATGACAGATGGAAATGTCAACAAAAACTATCTGTCTCACTTCCATATGACTCAAATTCAAAACAATAAACAATTTTCAAGAAATCACAGACGAAATAAAATGTAAGTATACAAAAATAATAAATAATATGTACAAGAATATAATAAAACTAATTTTTTTCTTTTCGAAAGGAGAATAATTTGAAGTTTGGTTGTTATGACCAAAAACACTCCATTACCAAGACCGGAATCTCAGACTGACATTTCGGTTTGCCTACAAGCTACTGAGGACTAAATGGAGTGTTTTTGGTTATGACATGGAGTGTTTTTGGTTATGACATAAACCAAACGTCAAATTAATCTCCTTTCCTTTGGTGGAAACACCTCATGATATATTTTAAATCACTTGCCTTAAATCTCTGATTATTTGTTGGTGGAAACGTACTATTAAGGTTGCCCAAGCGAAATATTTGGGGAATCAACTAACCAATAAAAACGTCGAAAAACAGTGAAACTTCAAAAGAGCGCGCTTATTGATGAACTAGCATACGCGGCACAGGTGGGTCAATGAGCGGAGGGCAGTTTTGCAAAAAAATAAAGTATTAAGGACTTGTGCAAGTCAATCATTTCTGAAGTTAAAGCTGTCCAAACTTAATTTTTTCGTAAAAGTACACTAAACAACTTTAAAAATGAGCAATATTTAATGAATTTCGCACTGACGTCAAGATGTCTTGTCAAAAATGAATTTTAACCAAGTCAAGACATTTCAGACGAAAAACAATATTAATTAAATTTTGGTATTAATTTCGCATAATTTCGCATAGTTAAAAAAAACTTTATATTTTTATTTTACCAATATTAAAAGCAAAGTAGTACATAAATTGAAATACATTTAAATCCAAGGGCTTAAATTTGGGTGTACATAAATTTTCTTATTGTCCATTTTTTTTATTTTTTTTGTAAAAAAAAGGTTCCAAATTAATTTTTCTGAAAATGTTACCAAATGTCAAAAACGCCATTCTTCCTGGTATAAAATTATCTTGTATGCTTAATATATTTTGCTGTCTTAACCCAAATATTTCACGAACCAATAATGCTATTGATTTCAAATACATTTCGTCCCCTCAGAAGCAAACTGTCATAACTCAAAAATTTGCGATTTTGAGTTAAGTATACAGAAAAAATCAGTAAAAAAAATGCTATCTTTTGGTCAAACTGTCATAATAATACTTCTTAAACTGAAGGCGTGAGGGGGAAAGTGTCGTTGTGCATTTTTAATAACGTCCCTGAACTATTCATCAGTAAAATGACATTTTCAGTTTCATGTCACTATGTCAGCCGAAGAATGAATGAATGAAACGAAGAGCTCAGTTTTATTTTCGACACTTTTTTATTTGTGGCACTTATCTTAAAGAATATTATTGAGGTATGATATAATTAATTTTTAGGAAAAGTGACACTTTGTTATTTGTGACACTTATCTAAAAAAATATTATTGAAGTATGAAAATTAAGTTTTAGGAAAAGTGACACTTTTCGTTATACGTCATTTCTCACACCAAAACCGTAATTATTTTTAATCCAAACGTCATAAGTCTTGCAATTTTTTGTTTTTTTTAAAGATTTTTAAAAATTTAATTATACCATTTGATAGAGGACAAAAAATTAAATTTTTTTTTGTTCTACCACTTTAAGCTCCTTAGATAAAATCCAGATAAAAAATCATTTTTTAAGATTCAAAATTATTCAAATCGCTTTTCTGGAAAACTAAGAATTTTGAGTTACGACAGTTTGCTTCTGAGGGGACGATTTGATGAAGATTTGATTTTGACAGCTGGTGGCGGCCATATTGATTCATTCAAAATATCTTCATATAATCAGTCAAATAAAAGCAAATAATCATGGCAAGTTACAGCGTTAGGCAACAAATGCAAATAAATAGAACTATATAAAACTTTATTGTCAAAATGGGTGTAATCTAGTAGTAATTATGAGCACGTTGTGCCCTTTTTATGCGGTACATGGTAGTCAAATTTGAGTCCACCGTTTTAGTAGACCCGTACATCAACGAAAGACTAGCCGAAAACATCGTCTTCGCCGCTATTCGTGAAAGTGTTCAGCAGAATACCAAGCAGTCTATTCATTGGCCTGTCACAGACCACAACATGGCAAATTTTGCATTGAGCATGCTCCCATACAATACGCAACTAACCCAGGAGCTAAAACAAAATGGCCACACTCAGCGTGTCGTGTCTTCGCTTATTGGATTTTGGAGCAAAATTGCCGGATTTGGGAGGACACCAAGTCACCGAGGCGACGCGAATCGGCCACAAAGATCGTGTAATGTGACCCATTTAGACATTTTCTTCTGGGGCTTTCTTAAGTCGCAAACCACCGCTGCCCTCAAAGACAACATAATCGATGCCATTCGAACAAACGTTGTTGTATAAAATCATACTTCATTTTTATTAACCTTCAACTTTCAGCTGTCAATTATTTTTTGATTGCTTAGATTTTGAAACACCCTTTGAAAGAAGGAACAGAACAAGGGTATCATTTAAAATAAGTTGAAAGAAATACAAACAAAAATCAAATATTTAGTCACTTTTGGATTCATTTATTCGAAACAACAATTGTGTCAAAAACTATTCAAATTGGCTCATGTTTATTCGCAACTTTATTTAATGCAAGCTTAAATAGGGTGAGAGGAGTTGAATTATTTTCATTTGTTTTGCATTTTTCAAACTACGAGTACATAACAAACTTAGCTTCAAACAAAAGAATAATATAATTTTAAATCAGCTTCTGATGAATCCAATTCAAACTAGTACAAACCACAACTTTAACAATATATTTAATGTATGTAATTGAATAATCATGATTTAGGTACTAAAATTAATTTAATACCTCTCAAGTCATAACACTATACTGTAAAAAGCTTTTTTGAAGTAAACATTATAAAAAATCAGTCTGTAAAAATCTTATCATTCAAAAACAACACCTGTACAGTGATTATGAGTTTAAGCGTGATGATATTGATATCGTTCATAATAAAATAACCTTGAATTGGTGAAAATTAGTTATTTTATCAAAGTGCCTATAACTATCTAAAATAAATTGTTGTTTAAGTTAATTTATATGTATGTTTAAATTAATCTAAACAAAAGCTTATAGAAATCATAGGTTATTAAACTTTCAAAAATAAAAGCTCTAGATAGATAGGTTCATTTAATGACAGATAGCTTTGAGGTGACAGTTTGACAACTCTGTCAAAAAAAACTGCTTTCAATTAATATGTTCTTTTCAAGGAAAAACAGGGGTTAATTCGAAACAAGATCAATCCATTGAACCTGCTCAACTCAGTGTGGTGATTTATATTCTTTTTTTTCTAACAATTAACTTTGAAACATATAAAGTTCAATACCCGCCTGAATAAGCTTAATTAATTTAATTATGATGACCGGCACTTTAATATTATAGATATAAAATAGGTTATTTGTATTATATAAAATATTTAATTGAACGAAATTGCCGGTCTTTTCAACAACAGAAAACACTTTGATTATTTTGACGGCAAACAAATAAATTTATTAAAGAATAGCTGACTTTGTGTGCCTCGTTCAATCTATGTCTTGTCTATAATGTTTTATTAAATGGTGGAAAGAAAGCAAATCAATTCACACTAAATAGCACGTGCTGTTCAAGTCTATTTTGTATAGTACACTGTAAATAATTTTGATTCTTTAATTCATGAAATTATGTAAAAATGTAATTTTTTAAATTTGAATTTATCACATTTATACTTTTATTTTTATTTTATTTCTTTATTTTATTTTATTTCGTGATTGCTAAATAACTGTAAGATACAATATCTTATAAGATAGTTATAAGCTAATTTTACAGAGTTGAGCAAGCAATTAGTTAAATTAATATTAAAATTGAATCAAATATAATTAAACGATAATGAGAGAGAGAAAAGAATATATATTTATGTAGATATAATACAATTTTTAAATTTCATTTAAGTATTACTTTATAAGAATAATCGATTAAAAATCTTATAAGGGCCGTTTCGATGGTAGTTATCTTGACAGCTGAAAGTTAGGTTGACAGTTGAAAATGTCAAAATATGTTGACATTTCTGTTCAGTACGACTTGGAAATTTGTAATGAATCGGTTAACACCAGAACAACGTCTCTAAATAACAAAAATAAATCCGTTCGTGAAGTTCATTTGGCACTTTGTCCATTTTACAGTATCAGCAATGAAGCTCATTTCCGATCGAAGAGCTTCGTTTATATGAAAAATGCCTGTTTATGGAACGAAGGTAACACTCAAGTCATTAACGAGTCAACATAACATCTATTAAAATTGACAGGTTGGTGCAGTTTATACACTTTGAATTCTATCTGTCAAAATTAAAATAATCAAAAAATGAATATCACACTTAAATTTGACCAGTTTATTACTTTTTTTGCAGTGTACACAACAGCATTTTGTTTTCTATTCGTGAAATTGAATGTGACGTTTCTCTTAAACTTTGAAACTTTGCCAATATAGATTCTTCAATCAAAACATTGAAAGCTATTCATTAATTTGTAACCGATCTTTTCAATTTGTTTGATATTGATTGACGATGGCGATGGAAACGATCTAATATTTAATTATAACTTTTTATTGCGCGATGTCTCTTTTTTGCATCTTTAAATTAACTTAAGTTAATATGTACTCATATAATATGTGCGTCATTTTGATAACATTTTCTTAGTATCGATGGCATTAAGAACATTTTGACAGAAATGGTGATGTTCTTGATTGATTAATTAATTGATTAATAATGAAAGAAACTGTATCAATATTTTGACTGAAAATTTGACAATTTTAATCTAATAATATGTCATAAGTACTCTTAAGCTAAGAAGAGTTGATGAATTCAAAATTTATCATACAAAAATTATTTTGTGTTAAATTACTTACATTACATACATACATATTATGTATGTACATATTTCTAACAATTGTAAAAACAAAATGGATTTACATAAGAACTCACAAGTTATAACAAAGTGCTTATTGTATGAACTAAACTATGAACGGGCCTAAAATATCTGTCAAAAAATATAGAATAACGCATTTGAAACGTCAATAAAACGTTCTTGATCCCTGTCATATTTAACTGATGCAATGATAAATGCAATTTTTATTTATTTATAAATATGTGACGTACTACACGGTCGTTGCCATTTGAAGAAACGAGAACAATGTAAGTTTTGTTTGTACTTGATATTTTTATCTTATCATTTAAGAGTAATGAATTGCAGATTTGAAGTACATATTTAAGTAAATAAATATCTAAACCTGTGCATACATTTTTGTATTACGTGTTGTCCTTAACAATCACGATTACCAGAACTTCCTAATTGTATGGTTTAACTGCAAATGAAAATTTATAACTTGAGTGAGATTCCATTTTATAGATTAAAATTTCTGTCTTACATGAACTTGCAGGTGTATATTTAAATTCATACTACCAACATACGTTTTAATAGCGCTATTAAGTTTTCATCCGTCAAAAATTTATCTACCAGTATAAAACATTGGATAACATAAACACCTAAATTGCAGTATACCTTTGATATTTTCTGTATATGTGATGTGAATTAAATTTGTATAATAAAAGTCATTGTAATAAAAGAAAATGACGTTATTTGTAATTATCTGATGGCTTTCATATGTATGCATGTTTTTAAGTGACAGATCACGCTGTCACGAAGATAAAGTATAGTGTAAACCAATACCTTATTGAATGTCAATCAAATTTGTTTTAAGGAGAAAAATACTAATAAGAAGCAATAAGTTAAATTCAAAGTAAGCAGAGAATCAAATAAAGACCTGAATATTGAAAAATCATAAAACTTTAATATATAATTCTATACCAATGTATTATGCAATAAAATATAAAATCTTTTCTGTCATGCGTTTGCAATTTGCGTAGGCTTTATTAGACGTGTTTATTTTTCATAAATGTGACCTGGTCCTGATAGTTAAATCACACAGTGTCAAAGTGACAGTTAAAGTGATATTTTTATTTTTATCAGTTTTCTTTATGTTTATTTATTTACGCTAGTCGAGAAAGAAATTATTTATTTCGTTTTGCTTTAATACATCTAGATAGAAAGCAGAATTGTATTATGAAGTTAGTTTTCTAAAATTGTTCACAAATAGTCAACGGTCATTGACTCCATATTTTTTTCTTACAACTGTCAAAATAAAAGTTTACATAAAACAATATTTCCTTAAAATTCCACCAAAACAATAAAAAATCACTTACAACGTTCTCATTATTTGTACATAGTAAAGAATGATAACAATGAAAAAGTAAACAAACATCTCAATTTGATCTAACGTTAATTGGACAGTTTAATTTAACAAATTAGATTGCAAATCGTTATTAAGTCATTCAGAATACATAATTGAAATGACAAATTTCTTACCTGATTAAAAAAAGAACATAACATAACTTATTGGCACAATAGAATTGAGAGAGCTGGAGAAGGTTATTTTTGATTTTCCTCTTCTGTCAAAATAAATATTTTAGGAAATAGCTGACAAAAATATTGACATCGATTTGACAAGAATTAGTTTATAAGTGGGATTTTGTATGTACATCGATAACAGTCGAGTAGGCTGCACAAGGAATCAAATGCCAATTTTGACATTTCAATCATAAGATTGTAAGAAAATCACTTTCTACTCTGTAGGATTAGTGTGTTATTACACTCAGACGTTTTTAGAAAGACCCAAATAAGTGCGAAAGAGAAAGTAGGTGAAATAGAAATACTTTAAAAAGTCTCAACCCGCAGAGTTCTGGGTTCAGGATTGTCTTGGATGATTTTTGACGTTTCTCTTTCTTGCCTTTCTTTGTTTCTTGGCTATTAGCGCGTACTTGCTCTGAATAAAGCCTTAACAGCTCTATTACTGGCTGAACACAATGGTGAAGTTGAAGCTTGTTGTACTGTCAAAGTTGAAAAGTACGAAAACAACATACAGCACTACAATGCGAAGTTGAAGCGCAAGTTCCAGGTGCGCAGGTTTTTGACATTTGTATGGTTTATATGGATTGTTGAACGATCAAGTTGAAAACGTTTGACTTGATGCTTTGCTTCACTATTGTGGACATCCTTTACTTCAAAATCCGCGTTTTTAATGACATCCTCTGCTTCAAGCATTTCTTTAAGAAGCTTCAAGCTTCACCCATTGTGTTTAGGCGGTTAAAACTTGGTACTTAGTTGTGCCACCCTTCCAGAGCTAGCACTATTAATGTCTACTTCAAACCGGCATTATAATTTAATGTGTCATTATGACATTAGTTGCTGAACCAGCTTTGAATTATTTCAGTAATTCACAATATCCACCTAATACGTGCTAAAATTCACTTAATTAACAACAAAAACACACTCACAGTCGCTATTATGTTAAATTTCTATTTTCAAACGTGGCTTTACGAAACATTAATACAGAAAAACTAAAATTTTGCATAAGGTCATCAACAGCGCCTGCCCTCATCGAATCATCACGTTTCATAAACTACGAACACGTCAAATAAGCAACAACAACAAAGAGAAAGATCAATTTGTTCACTAAACTTGGCATGGGCATTCCCCATAACATCGTCACATTAACCACAAAGGTATTTTTATACAAATGTCATGAGTCTAGATATCTATGGATGGTATAGGCGATGGTGGCATAAATTTCACTTTCATGGTTCAAAGTCCACAAACCATAATCAACTTGCTGCTTAAAATAATATGTCCAAGGATGGTGGATGGCAGAAATAAATTTGTAGAAAATTCGAGATAATTTAAATTATACCTACAATTTATGTTCTGAGTAGAATGAAATTGTCATACTTGAAGTTCTAGTTTTTGATATGAAACTCTATGTTCTTTCAAAGCACTGTAAACATAATCTACTCGTAAATGTCATTTTTCGGTCAGTTCGAAAATTACTTTGACAGTTCTTCGATGGTTTTATGTTCATAAAAGAATCCTACTCATAAGTTATCTCTTCTAACATGTAGATACATGTACATGTGTGGACAACCTCCTACATATATTCTATTTTTATACTGTTGAGATTATAATTCTTGTTTATTCGATTTTTTCTTATTCTGGGTTCATAATTTCCTGTTTTTTCCTCCTTTTTTTCTTCTGTTGTTCTTCTCTGTTTTACACTATTCAAGTTTTAACAAAAATAAAAGAAAACAATCTCCCAGCTAACACAAAAGAGTTGCCATATGAATAGTTTGATATGTCAATCAATCGAATATCAGCAAATTGGCTTAACAAATTCTAGTAAAATTCTCTCAATTCCAATAACATCATTTTATAAAATGGCGTCTTCAAACGTCAAAATTAAGAAATTTCTTGTCAAGAATTTGTCAGGAGGGTTAATTATTTCACTCTCTCGTGAGTGTTCTCTTCTGCCCAAAACTTCCAAATTTGTTTAGTGTGGGACAGCATTTGGGCAGCGATTGTTGACAATTTACAGTTTTGATCAAGTTTTTGAACTGACCTATTAAACAGTCCCATGAGAAACTTTATTTGGATATTCGAAGTTCTTCGAAAACGCTATTTGTCAAACCAAAAGATATGAATGAAATAGAATCGAAACGATAAGGAATTTTTGTATAATGGTGGCAACTCTGTCTAGTACACATTCAAACTCAGCGTGATCGCGGTCACTCACTCTCAACTCTCAATCATCTGCGACAAGAATAACAAAACAATATATAAAAGATAGGTACGCGATCTCGTTGTCTTTCCCCTCTTTTATTTTTTGTAAAATTTAAAAACAAAGAAACACAATTACGATATTCTCAAGACAATTGAATCAACAAATAAGAGAAAAACAATAAAACTGCATGAAAAATAAACAATGCTATCTTTCTGCTGTCACCCAGATAAATATATATTTTTATTCACCATTTTCTGCTCACCTTTTTAAGATGAATTCTTCACTACTTTAGGAAATTTTTAAATAAATTTAATGGATACAAATAGCAGATCACCCAGCGCCAGCTGTGCGAATGATAACAATCGAAATTATTTTATTAACCGATTAAAATATGTTATCAGATCACTACACTACACTTCTATTTTTGTCCACAAACTTTCCGACAACATACGCTTAATTATTGTGTTGTTACCACGAACAGTCCCACTATGCGAATTGAAGTGCGCTACTTTATCACGATGTGCCACGCCGCAGCCGCCGCCGTTCGTCGTCGCCTCAATCGACGCTGTTGCTGATATGCGTTCGGTTTTGATAGATCGCACGCAAATAAATGGTGTTGTTTAGATCGTGACAAGTGGAGCACTGTATACTGTCTCACTCGACTGCCTCTCTCTAAATCGAAGACAAAACAAAACACTGGGAGTTGGAAGGCTTTTAAAACTATACCAAGCCCAACAAGAATATCATCTCTTCAAATAACAACAACAACAGAATTCGCGAAAACCGGCAGAATCAACCTTCGCGTCTCCCTTCTTCCGATCACAAGTGGTTATAAAAACAGCTCCACAAGCGTTTTTCACTAGAAATTTAAAAATTACGGGTACACACGCCGAAAATCCGTGCGATAGCAATGAGTATTCAACAGATACTGAATAAGACAGAGAAGTTGTGTTTTAGTATGTGCTAGCGCCGAGCTGCATTTTAACAGCTGTGCGAAGAAATTGAAAAGGCAACGATAACTCTACTGAGAACACAGCAAATCAAGTCAGAGAAAAGAATGGTCGATCGAAAAAAAGATTTTGAGCCAACTGTCAAAAGAGAAAATTAAAATGTGTGCAATTGAAAATTTTAAAATGTATTTCGGAGTTAGATACTTTTGAACATTTTAACGTTTTAACTGTTCAAAAGTTCACTTCCGCTTTGCTTTCAAAAACAGCCAAGCGGAGACAAAATCCAAATTAAGTTCGAATTTGGCCGCCATTGAATGTTTTTAAACGGAGACAAAATCCAAATTAAGTTCGAATTCGAAGTCGACTTACAGTGGAAATCAGAATTCCAACAGAGCAAAATTGTCTCGCTCCATTTATTAATTTTTCGTATTCGAACAGAGCCTGAACTGTCAACCTTCAAATTCTGTTTGTTTTTCTATTTAGTGTGTTCAGAGCTTCTAAGTTTATGCACTTTTTTTATTCAGAGATTTCTGAAAGTTCCGAGCGAGATCAATTAGCTGTGAACGAGGATAAATTATTTGGTTATTATTTGTTTATTATTATTATTTATGGTGACTTTAAGTCTGCTTTTGACCTGGTGAATCGGAATGCACTTTTCTACAAACATTCCCAGCTAGGTATATCTACGCAGTTCATCCGAATTGTAAAGGAAATGTATTCCGAATCAAAAGCAGCTGTCTGGGATGGCTCAACGTACTCGGAATAGTTTGAAACGGACTCTGGTGTAAAACAAGGATGTCTTTTAAGTGCTCTTCTATTTGCACTTTTTATTAATGATGTAGAAGCTCATCTACCTGGAGGTCTCCGCATTGCTGACTTGAAAGTAAATGTTCTTTCTTTTATATGCTGATGACCTGGTATTACTTTCTGAGTCTCCTGAAAATCTCCAACTAATGATAAATCGCCTAGCTGATTATTGCGCTAAATGAAGACTTGTCATTAATGTAGATAAATCAAAAATAATGGTGTTCACGAGATCTGCAGGTAACCACACTGCATACAATTGGCACTTTAATGGAAACCCTCTACAGATTACTAATGAATACAAGTACCTGAGAGTGATTTTTAATAAAACAATAGATTTTTAAAATCACGTTAATGTCAAAGCCAAGACTTCACAAAGCTTGTTAAATCTAGCCTGGAGGAACATATTTTCAAACCAGAGAATAGAACTATCTGCGAAATACAAGATATTTGATGCTGTTGTAAAAAGTTCGCTTTGTTATGCTGCCCAGGTATGGGGAATCAACGAATACGAAGAGATAGAAAAATTTCACAGATGTTTTTTGAAGAAACTTTTTAATTTACCCCTAAAAACACCTAACTATGCCTTGTATCTGGAAACAGGACTTCCAAAAATATTTACTAGCACGCTTAAATTACAAGCAGACTACATTTTAAAGGTTTTATCCCATCGTGATGACCGACTGACAAAACGAATGGCACTATATGAGCTAAGAAACGAGGACTGGTGGATGTCGATATGGAAAGTTCTGGGAAACGCGTGTGGAGAAACAATATCACTGAATCCATCAAATTTGAATCATGCTAAAAAGGTTTTCTACAAAATCATACAAAGCTATGAAAATTTGGAACGCGATGCTCTTATGGAGGAAGCTCGAAAATCACAAAGCAGGATTCTTTACTCACAACTGACCATGAACCTTATGGAATCAAACTACTTTAATGATTCACTGAATTACAGTCAAATATCCTTAATATTCAAAAGAAGATGTGAAGTCCTTAGCTTAAACGGATCACCATACAACGGCAGTGTTAATCAGTTTTGCACACTATGTGATTTGAAAGCAAAAGAAGATTGCTTCCACTTCATGAGTATATGTCCCGTTTTTTATGCCTACAGAAATGCAACCTTTGGAAAAAAATCTCTGACGCTGCAAGAAACAGTAGAAGTGTTAAACAATTTTGAATGGAAAGCACTCTATTCCTTTTTGAAAACCATTTATACATATAGGATGTTAATTATAACCGAATTTGTTTAAATTTATTTAATTTTAATTTTTAATTTTTGTTTAACATTCATACCTAGAAAATAATTTATTTTGATCTGCTAACCGAGCTGACGGCAATGTCATAGCTGAAAAATAAATATAAATAAAAATTATAAACAATGTACCAAAAGCAAAACGAAACAATAAATGAATGAATTACTTACTTACTTATTTATTAATAAAAAAACAGGTAATTCGAGCATTCAAAAAGAACTATGTACAGGTTCTAAATTTCAATAGCTTGTTCTATTAAAATACGTTTCGCCATAATGCACACTTGTTAATTTGCAATTCAACTCATATTTTCAGCTCCTGAAATTTAAATTATCAAATGCATTTCAAAATAAAATCTTAAAATAAAGCTTTTTTGAAAGCAAAAACCGAGGTTATAAGGAATATTTTATAATTATTATTAAGATTATTTATGGAACCTCGAAAAACTTTGTGCAGGCCTGATAATCCAGATAAATGTAATTCTATAGAAACGAACTGTCATAGTACGTTTCCACCAAAAAATAATCCGAGATTTAAGGCAAGTGATTTAAAATAAATCATGAGGTGTTTCCACCAAAGAAAAGGAGATTAATTTGACGTTTGGTTTATGTCATAACAACCAAACTTCAAATTATTCTCCTTTCGAAAAGAAAAAAATATGTATTTGTTCACTTACCATCTGTAAGTAATTAGTTTTATTATATTCTTGTACATATTTATTATTTTCGTATACTTACATTTTATTTCGTCTGTGATTTCTTGAAAGTTGTTTATTGTTTTGAATTTGAGTCATATGGAAGTGAGACAGATAGTTTTTGTTGACATTTCCATCTGTCAATAAACGAAATTGGCGTTTAAATGGGTCGGTTCAACAATTATTCTCCGAAAAAAAAGTTTGTTTGATTTGACAAACTAATGTTTCCAAGTAGATTTCAATGAGTTTTATTTGAAATCTTCATTTGAGAAGATTAAAATTTGTATGGTAAATCTTCGAGATTTCAAGGAGATTTGTGACAAATCTAGCTAAATCTCGGTTTAGTGCCCGGTGGAAACGTAGTATTAGGAAGGTATTAAAGTTTCGGTACAGCTGCTAAATAATCTGAACAATACGTTGTTTAAAATTTTGAGACTCTCAATTATAAAATCTTTAAATTGTTTAAACTGATGATGCTAATGACACTTAAAATTTTATTTTGAAGAAAAGTGTTGTCATAGGCATATTCATATGAAATATGTTTTAGGCTGTGTTAATACTATTTTTCTGGATCTTCTTTGAGGGATTGGGCAGAATTTACGAGAAATAGATATTTTTTTTAAAATTTTGTCTGGGAAAAATTTGTACATACTCGATTTTCGAATTTTAGTATTGAAGCTATTGCAAAATTGCTCATGATTTTCCACTTCCTAAAACTTAAAACGGCTTTATGTCAACACCGCTCTTATAAGTTGGCCAGCCTCATAACATAAGCAGTTTTAAACCGATTGACTTGAAATTTTGAACATAAGATTGGAAAAACAATCTCTCTGCAAGTACTTAGGAGTTATTTATACTGCATAGTTACTTTTCTTGAAAATAATTAAGTGAAATTTGGTGAAAAATCTATGTATTGCAAAAATCCAAAATACTTCTTTAGCAGTTATTACAAATAACTTTAAACAAAGTCATTGGGCCTTACTAATAATCAAATCTAATGTCGACTATTAGTTAACTGGAAGGTTAAAACAAAGTGCTGAGCTTTAATAAAATGCTACCAATAAACAATTTAACCCTCTCACTAACTAGTCTCAAGATTTTCCTTGAATCTATTACAAAATCTACTACAAATAAGAACAAAAATTGCTTGAACTGTCAGAACTGTCAAAGATCAATTTTTTGTTATTATGCAAAAGTAAAAATATAAGTTTTGAAAAATGAGTTCAATTGACGAAGGTCTGTTTCTAGATTTTGAAATAATCGCAGAAACTTCTTCATCTCTTTTTATTTGTTTATTCATAGTAAACATATATATAATTTTCTTGAAACTATTTATTTTTCGCTGCACAAATTTCAGAACCACAGGCACAAAATACAAAACAAAAAAAAGTAGAAACTGTCAAAGTTCAGTATTGCCGTGTTCTTTTTAACATCAAGTATTTTAGTACTTGTATTATATTCTAGTACGACAATTGATTTGAAGTGTCGGAGTAACTTTTAAATTAAATTTTAAATTTTAACACCATCTTTTTCACAAGGATATATATTTCTTAAATATATAAAACGGAATCAACAAATAAGCCACGTATTTAAAGTAAAATCAACGAACGTAATACTATAACGCACTTCATTTTTACTTTAAGCCTAGAACGCAGATCGTGCTAAATTTTAGCTCCCATACAAAATTCTTTACCTACATTTTTGAGATAATTTTGTATGAAAGCTATAATTTATCGTGATCTGCGTACTAGGCTTTAGAACAAAAATCTGAAAGTGGCATAACCTTATTTTGAAAAATTGGCTTATTTTGTCTCTCATATTTTTGTCTTAGGGAAATACATTATTTTAAACATAGTTTTATATTCTTGAATATCTAATTTTTGCAAAAAAAAAATATAACTTTACTATTTTCAAAGCTTATGTGCTTGTTTTAGTCGATTCAAACCCAATTACAAAAAGTGGGATACACCACTTTTGCATTCACAGCCTCAAATATACCTTTACCAATGGAAATCGACCAGATAACTTGAGATAAGATTTAAGTATTAAATACAAATTTACGTACCATAAAACAGCACTTAGGTAACACTTTTTTTTAATGCTCGACTTTAAACATGGATTTCCGTGTATTAAATTTTGACGTTTTGCTAACGCCTAAACTGGATATTAAATTCGTTATTGGTATGTGAATTTTCTAAAGTCTGGAGATTTTCTTTTAACCTTAACACTAAATTTGATTATTAGTAAGGCCCATTGGATCATTATGATCAAGAAATTAGAGGAGCTCTAAGTTCAGCCTTTGACCCCTAACAAAAGGAGATCTTATGTATCGCAAAAAGGCTAGACAGTGTCTATTTTGAAACAAATCCTTTCAATAGGCTTTTTTCCGTTTTTAGCTCATAGCATAGCACTGAGAACTGTCAAAAAAGATCTTAATATAATGATAGACATAGAACCAATGCAATTGAGGAAAAACATACTGTAGAATCACTTTACGTATGTTTCATGCATTATAACAGGGAAAGATGGCTTATTTAATAACTTTTAACCGATTAGTTCTCCAGTGTGTTTCATTTATAAAAAGGAAATCTGTGATAAGACTCTGCTCAAAGCATATTTGACGTGTACAGGCTCTGTTCAGTGCTCTGCTCTGAGCTTAAAAAGAAAAACACTTAATGAAATTATTGAAAACAGTCACTGAAATGTAGTTTAAAAATCCCGTTTCTGTAATTTCGATTTTTTGTGTAGAGTCTCTGAAAAAATCCTCAAAAAGTCTTTTTTTTTTAGGGTCTAATCCCTTAACTATAATGGGCACAATTGGAATAATAACAAATACTTTATTCGAGTTTAATTAACAAAATACTGAAGAGTACAACAATAACTTCCTCACTACCATCCCTGTAGATGAACCGCCAAAATATCATAGAAAATCATCGCAACCTCATGCACAAACCTGAAATTCAACATTATTTAATTTTTTCACAACCAGTTGGCGGCAAAACATCTGATAACTGTCACTTTCATTTGTAAACAAACTTCGTGAAATATTCCAATTTGCACTAAGAAGGCCTCGCTTTCTGACCGGCAAACTTGATTTCTGTGTAAAATTTAAACAATTTCCGTGTAATTTAAAAAGTTTATCTTGATAACCGTCTTTCTGTGAGTGTTAAGTGTATTTCGATTTGTTTTGGCGCGCGCGATAATGGAAAATAAGCAATCTACTCCGAGTACAACTGCTGCCATTGATATGGACTACATAACGTTGATAAGCGATGAATCTGATAACGGTGGCGGTAACGAAGACAGCTCCAAGCTTCGCACTCCAAAAATCAAAGACGACGAAGATTCCAATGATATCTCGAATGCAGACGAAAGGCGTACAAGTCGCCGACGAAAACCAAAGGTAAGCGACTAACAAAGTAGGTGGAGACGAAAGCTTACAACCTAAAAAACTTACATTTCAGGTTGAATACTATGTAAATAGAACAGTTGGAGATGGCATGGAAAACAAACCATCCTCAGAACGTCGTGCTGATGGCTTAAACAAGCCCAAGAAGTCTGATTACTCTCGCAGTCCCCATCCGAAAGACATCATGGATGTGCGTGAAGCATCTGCAGCTGCCGCCGAGGCATACAAAGAGATCCTCACCGGGTTGGAAGGAGCGGCCTTCCAGTCTCGAATTCCTTTTGACAAGATGACCTCAGCTGAAGCCGCTTGCTTCACTGACATCACTAAAACCGGGCTCGTTGCTCAACGTGTCTTCCTCAACATCCGCAATCGTTTGCTCCAGATGTGGATCGAAAATCCAAAGCAGCAATTGATTTTGGAGAATGCTCTCAAGGACATGGAACCTCCATTCGATAGTGACCCGAATTTGGTGAAACGCATTCACGCCTTCCTGGAACGTCATGGATTCATCAATTTTGGCATCTTCAAGAGACTCCAGCCTATTCCGACAAAAAAAATTGCCAAGGTTCTTGTTATTGGCGCTGGAATCTCTGGCCTAGCTGCTGCCCAGCAACTGCAGCAATTTGGCATGGATGTCATTGTCTTGGAGGCACGAGACCGAGTTGGCGGGAGAATTGCCACTTTCAGGAAAAATAACTACATCGCAGATTTGGGGGCGATGGTAGTCACTGGAATCTGGGGCAATCCGATGACTATTCTAAGCAAACAGACAGGGATGGAAATGGTGCCCATCCGACAAGCTTGTCCACTCTACGGAGCTGGCGGAAAACCAGTTCCGAAGCACAAAGATGATATGGTAAGCTGAAAAAATTATTTAATCGTTTTTCCAAATTATAATAAACAGTAAATTAATCCTAATTGGATATTTTTGTGTTCTAATAAGATCCCATCCCAAAGATGAAACAACTGATTTTTTCAAGAATTTTCAGCAATTTTTGGTAACTTTAAAAAAAACTTACAGATCTTCAAGTCTACATCAAAAATTAGTGCTATCTATATCTTAGGTTCCTTCGTGAAGATGAAATAGTGGATGTATTGTTTTTTGTCCCGCAATTTAGATGTTTTGAGTTCGACTTATAACCTTAAATTTTTGATAACGTTTCCGTTTTTTAATTGTAAATAACAGCTCAATAAATAAAACAGTAACGGGTAAGATAAAACACAACATACTACTTAGCAATAAATTGTATGATGATTTTTCATGTCCTAGATACAGTTTAAATCACTTCAGTTTATCACTTAGTTGTTTCCGGAAACTCTCATAAGCTATGAGATGACTTTTGAGTGTTCATTTAACTCCGTGTAGAGTTTTGAGAAATCCTGAATCTTTTGCTTTTATAGTTTGCGAAATACGTTTTGGTATAATTTGTTGTTGCTGATTTCAAATTCGAGCTTCGAGTTAAAAACTTAAAAAAATTACTCATTTCATAATTATTTATATGTACAGTTACTCTCAAAATTTAGCGTACACCAGCAAAAAAAAAACTGATTTGCTGTTTAAAATTATTAAAATGTTATGTTTTTGGAATTTTGTTTTCAATTTTCTTTGATTTAATACTTTATGTTAAATAAACAAGAGGAAAAACAACAAAAACAATTAACAAAAAATAATAAAAATTAAAAAAACTAAAAAAATCATCAAATGCATGGCACAAATTAAAATTTTGATATTTTGTATTGCCAACTTTAGCCATAATCACAGCTTATAGTCGCCGCGGTAGTGATTCAACAATTTTGTAGTAAAAGACGGGGATATATTTTCCGAAATTCCGTAATCTTCGCTTTCAATTGACTTTTGTTGGTTGGGTTGCAATTCTGCAACCTTCGCTTTATTCTTTCCCACAAATGCTCGATGGGATTGAGGTCCGATGACTGAGGTGGGGTCTTGTGCTGGTTTCTGGCATTATATAGCAACCATTCCTTCACAACAAAAGATGTGTGTTTTGGATCATTATCTTGTTGGAAGTAAAAGGTTGCTGATAAATTCAGTTTTTCTGCAGACTGACGCATATTTCTTTTAAGAACGTCAAACAATTTCCACTTGTCCATGATTGTGTCAATAAATTCAAAGTTTCCAGTCCCATTTGCCACCATTGACCCCCATAACATAACATTTCCTCCTCAAGCTTAAAAGTGGCAAGCAAATTCTCTGTCTTGAACTGAGTATTGGGCTTTCTCCAAACAATTTGCTTTCCGTCAGACCCAAATAAGTTAATTTTGGTCTCGTCCGAGAACAAAACATCGTTCCAGAAACTTTGGGATTTGTTGAGGTGCTTTTTAGCGAACTCAAGACGTTTTCGCTTATTAATTTTGGAAATAACAGGTTTTTTTCGAGCAACTCTGCCGTTCAAATCATTTTTTCGAAGAACGCGACGAACAGTTTCGGTTGAAACTGGTCTTTCAATAAGTGTGGCTATTTCGTCCGCCAAGTTTGGTGGTTTACTTTGAATTTTCTTAAAATTACTCGTTCGACTTGCTGAGAAAAGATTTTTTCCGTCCTCTTCCAGGCTTGTTTAGGGTCGTACCTTCATACCGATATTTGTTAACAGTTTTTTTTGGACCGTTTAATGTGTTCGGCCGACGATTTCGCCAATTTCACGTAAAGATTAATACCCGTATTTATAAAGAAAGCATAGTTAGGTAAAATTAATTATTTCAGATCCCTTGTTTAGGAAAACAACACGACGGAATACAAATATTCCGGACTCAAATGGAACGGTAGGCAACTGCCTTTAGTTTGAGTTCGGAAAATTCTTATTCCATGGTGTAGTTTTCCTAAACACGGGAGCTGAAATAACTAATTTTATGTATATTTTCTTTATAAATACGGGGGCATTGTCTAAACGTAGTTTTAAAATTAATTGTCTTGTAGCAATGTCGGTTTCTTTTCTTTTCTCTGCCATTTCCACAAAAAATGAGGGAGTGAATGTTGAAACGAAAATTGGTTTCAAATTCAATTTAAAAAACAAGTAAATATAGCAGTACATTTTTTGAAAACTTGATTTAAGAAGCCATAAACCTTTTTTTTATTGTTTAAGTAATTTTTTTTAATAAAAAATAGAAATTACAAAGAATTTTCCAAAAACATTGCATCTTAAATATGAAAAGTAACAAATAATTAACTCTCAATTGAGTGTACGCTCAATTTTGGGAGCAACTGTATGTATGTTTTTTTTTTACAACTTCATATTTCTTCTTGATCCTAAGCCCTGTTTAGAAGACGGATTCGTTATATGTTATTAATTTTTAACCATTTTCCCTTTTTCTGTTAAAAACCCTTTTTGGTATCGATTTTTAAGAAATACTGAAAATATTTGTAATGGCCAATTCAAAAATCTTCTCGACCCAAATTGAAAGAATACAAACAAAAAATGTAATATCTTCAAAGCCAAGAAAATGACAATTGAAAAATAGTCTCTGAAACAGAAACACAACATTTTTAACACGAACATTTGTGTATATGTTTTTTTGTTTTTCATTGAGTTTTCTTTTTATTATAATTAATAGTGCAGGAAAATTAGATATTCAGTTCAAAAAAATTCAAACAAAGCTGAATTTAGCTGAAGAGTTTCACTTATACAATGTCCTTAACATTCTCCAAAAAACCTTACTTTTGACCGGAGCAACAATTTGTAGAGGCTGAAAAGGGGACAAGTGCACTGTTTTGCGAATTACTTCAAAATTATAGGTAATTTTTTTTAAAGATGTACATAAGTACTCATTGAAACTCATCTTATTTTAAAACACTGAGATGAATACAAGAAATATTTTTGATTATGTTCGATTGCTTTTATGTCTGGGCTTTATGGTGGAGTTTGTAGTTTGTGCGGTGTATTATATAAAAGTCACAAACACGTGTTATGCGCAGTGTGTTTGAGGTCATTATTTTGCTGGAAGTAGTAGTCGTTGGAAATACCCAGCATCTTGTCACTTACTGTTTAATTTCTATTGAGGATATCAATGTACAGAAACTGATTCATGATTTCTTCGACTGTTTTCAGCTTAAATACCCCTAAGGACGCCATACAACCCCACACCATAAAACCTCCCACCACCATGCATCTTAGTCTTACAGTGCATTTGGGATAAAGGGCATCTTTGGGCTTCTTCACACCATAAGGCGACCGTCGTCAGTCAAAAAATGTTATACTTTGAAAATTACCTTGTTCCAAAATTCGGGAGGCTTCTTATGGTACTCCTTGGCGAACGCAGGTCACCTCTGCCTGTTGACTTTGTTCACTAATGCCTATTTTTTAAGTGTGCACGACTTAAATCCATTTCGAATGGTTCTTCAAATCGTTTCTGGGTGCTTTTTAGTGTTGTAATTTGTTTCTAGTTCCGAACTGATCATTCTAGATATTTTAAAGTGGTTTCCATCCATCATACCTTTAATCACCATCTTATCTTTTCCTGAGAGCTTTGATGGTCAACCGAATCTTGCCTTAGATTTTAAATATGGTCCTTTGGATCGTCGATCGACTTCTGGAAGTTCGTTTCTAAATTTCCTTGCATTACTTTATTTGTTTCACGTGACGATTAATAATCAACTTCCTTTCACTTTGCTTAACTCTTTTTTTGACATTATTATTGTTTTAATTTCGGGAAACTCAACAAAACAATCAATTCCCTAATTTGTCACACTCTAAAAAACAACAATGTACTGCGATCAAAATTTACCGCTACTTGCACAGGGTGTAATTGAAAATGTTTATTACAACATATTTCCTTTTTTTGTATTTGTTTGAACAAAGCTTTGAATTCGATTTTGGACTTAATCGATCCATTGAAAATTATTTCTTGAAATAAACTTACAAAAAAAAATGTTTGACTTACAGTTCACGAGCTATGTTTTGCCTTTTTCCCTATTTTATCGCTGTACGCAAACTATTGTGTAGCACTGTACCTAACATAGATTACTAACGCAATTTGAAATACTTGTACCGAACTGGTCTTGTCTGGTCTTGACACAGTTTTGTGTGGTACTGTCTTTTCTTGTCTGGCCTTCTAATTTTAAAATTTAACCGTCCGCGCCCGGTCTACTTATTAGCACTGCCGATAGTATTTTCTTTAAGTTGTTCTTAGCTTAGTTTGTAAAAAAAAAAATAAAAAAGGGGCTGGAATGCGACCCAAATTGATAACTTTTGCGTGAGATAAATAATTTTAAGTCAATATCTTCCTTTGTTCTCCTAATACTTGAGTCGAAAACCATTTCTTATCAGGTTTTATTTGTCTTTGTTAATTTTAGTGTTTTTTTTTTTAAAGTTGTCATGTGATTTTTTTTTTTTAAATTAACTAAAAACTACCAACACTATTATGCATTTATGAGATTTTTATTCGAAAACCAATTTTTACCAATTTTAGTAGCATTTCTTGAAAGTTTTTATTTCTTATATAAAAAAAATTGCATTTTTGTAAAAACAATATCTTACGTTAACAACAAAATTTAGCACAAAATTAAAATTTTGAAGTTAATGCCTTTATTTATTCTAGAGATATCGAGAATCGAATACCAATTTTGTGTAATATTTCTTGTATATTTTATATTTTATATTTTATATTTTATAAAAAAAAACTGACTGTTGTAACTATTTTTAAATAATAAATTAGATTGAACCCAATATCTTATATTTTAAAAAAGATATTTGAGTCGAAAATCAATTTTTACCAACTTTTATTGAAGTTTTTTTTTTTGGGTTTATATTTTATGTAAAAAACTGTCAATTCGATTTTTCTCAAAATTTTACCAGATGTCAAGAACGTTATTCCTCGTTGGAATAACAGACGCATACACAGACATCTCTTTAAAAAACCGCTGTTCTCTTTGCTTCCTTTTCGCTTATTAACTTTTCATATTATTTTTTGATACTCTTTCTGATTGGCTCTTACTTTGCGAAATTAAAACCGATTCTTAATTTATTTTTGTTTAAGAAAATACGTAGTTATCATTTTAATGCAAAATTTCAACCTTCTCCATATGGGGGGTCAAACTGACTTCCGTGTAGATGTAGGGATGCTATATGCTTGTCTACAATCTGGAAGGAAGAAGCGCTTACTTGGACCTCCACGTGGTGGCCCCTGGCCCTGGGGCACAAGTTAGAGAAATCAGTGCAGCTCGATGATGAATGATACTGATCAATTCATAATTATTGAAAAAGGTACAGCTTAGAACTGCACTGAGAAAATTCTCAACTTGTGAGCGAACGCAAGAAATTACGGTTTACTTCCTTCCTAAGATTAAATCTTGCAAAAGATTGTAAACAAAGGACTGTCGTCCTTCCTCTGGGCAGAGGCCGACTTACTGATAAAAAGTATACAAACCCAATAAGTATCATTAAATATACAAATCGAATGACTATTGTCATTGGTATTTAACATTTATGTTAAAAAAAAAAGTCTGAAGTGGAAGTAAAAATCATTTTTTGGAATGATGTACATTGTAGATAAAGCTCGGCGGATTGCATCCCACAAGAAGTCTGGCAACCACTTCTAGGGTTATCTTCCCTAAATGTCACTTCATCAAAGACTAAATTTACATACCACTGAAGATGTGGTACCACGGGATATGTTGAAGCCCCCTGGTTAATTCCAGGAACATATGTGGGATGGCCTCAAGATACAATGTCTTATAATGAGAATGACAATGTAATTATTATTAAAATTATTATTATTCTCTTCTCCATATAAAAAACGGATTTGTCATAAGATTGGGTCTGAGTCCCACAAACTTGTTCCTGTATCCAAAGAATCTGTTTAAAAACTGCATCTACCTATATTTTAAAATTTAAAAATATTCCTCCAAATAAGGTTATGTTAAAAAATGTAAATGATATTTAATTTCTCAACAAAACCTTAATTTATTATTTTGTTTTTGAATTTTTTGGGAATATTTTTAATAATCAGTTATTAAGTGCTTTTAAATAAACGTTTTACATTTGAATTTAGTTAAAAGATGTGAATCTGTTTTTAAAAGATATCGAATTATGAAACTAAAAATGTTATAAATATTTTGTCTTAAATCCAAAACCTTAGCATATTACGGTTAAAGAACGAACCTCTGTACTTGACAATACGACCGAAGTTGGGCTCGAGGGTAGCATTCCTAGGAGCACGAGCATTATAGTTGAACTGTTTAACCTGCAGTCGTCCCGTGGATTACTATTGTAATCTACTAATGCAAAATTGAGTATTCCCGAAACATAAAATTTCGAAATTTAAGTAACCTAGTAATGCCGTAAACCATTAAAATAACGGTAAAAAAGGGTGAGAAAAGAAACTTTACGACTATGTTCAAGCCACGTAAATTATCCAATGGTCACCAAACAATTTAAATATTCTATGTTCAATACTGTCCAAAAGGCTTAAGTGAGCTTTATCGATTCAAGGCCGCATTAACTTTTCGAAGCATTAAATTCCACGCCATTTTTGTATTCGAAATTGTACAATGCTGTTTTAATAGCAAATATTCATAAAAACCGAAGGAACACATTCGATAATAGAGCCTCATGTCAAACCCTATCAAATGCTTTTGGAATATTAAGCGCAATAATCTTACTTCCTTCAAAACGATGTAAACATTTGCCCCATTGTTCGTTGAGATGAACCATGAGATCACCAGTGGATATATTGCTGCGAAAGCTGTACTGCCGGTCATTAAGAAGCTTTCGATATTGGAGATACATATTTCTCGAGCTGATCAGCGCTTCCATGATTTTGAATAAAAGGGACGTACGAGTAAGTAAGTTTGATCAGTTGATAATAAGAGGGTAAGGAGGATTCGCCTTTTTGGGAGATGGGTTGGACAAATGCTGTTTTCCATCTACTCTTAACGAGGCATCAGGAGTAGGACAGATGAAAAAGCTTACGCAGTAGTTTTGTCTGCGTTGAAGGACACCTCTTTATAACAATATTGGGGATACCATCCGCACCAGCGGATTTATGTATGTTGAGACCTCCTAAGACACTCGCCAAAGTACAAGCACGATAAAGGATCGGTCCCATAGAATCACTAACTCGCTCAAATACATGCGGAGTGATAACACACACGGGAAGTATTGAATTGGCGGCCAACTGCCTGCAAACTGATAAGCTTTCTCTAAATATCTAACAAATGGAACATTTTAAACAAAACTGATCCCTCTTCCTAAACGGGCCGAGATGGAACCCCTTCTTACAGTAAAAAATATTTTCTTTTAACCCTATTTTTGTAACTGGTCCGTTTTTAGAAATACTGTAGTTGTTTGATATAAAAACTGTCCGGCAAAAGTATCATAAACACCAAAACGATTTCTTCGTTTCTTCAAAAATGAGATAGTGTCAAGTATTTCGATTACGTTTTATGGAATCTTTTTCATGTTTGATAAATCGAATTAAATCAAAAACCAATTCACTTAAACATTCATCTCATTTAGAAGCATCGATGATAAAGAAAAATCAAATTTCCCACCAATCAAAGAACACTTAAAGTCATTCTCATGATCACCGATCCATTCAGCAGTTAAGTCATAATCATAAACAATTAAAAAGAAAAGAAACATAGAAGAACACAAACTCTTAAAAAATTTATAGCACTCCAATCTTTCGTCGCCGCCGCCGCCGAGCCGCCGCAGCTTGTCTTTATGTTATGTCCAATTGCCTCATAAAGTAATTCGGCTGTCATTTGTTCTAGCATCCATTTGATTATACACACATCTGGATATCTATGTAAATTGCACTCCAAAACAAGGTGGTGGACGCATGATGGCGTTGTAGGTACATACTTCCTTGGAACTTGCAACCATCTGACACACTCAAGGCACATGAAATGATAATTCCCGAACTCAAACTGTCATAAACTCTATCAGAAAAGGGTTAACTTCTCCTTCCCTCTTCCTCACAACCTTTGTTCTCCTTTTCATTTTTATTTCTTGAGCCCTTCTCCATGGCTAATTGATCTTCTCTGCCATTCTCCGGTTCCGATTGAGAAGTGCTGTCATAATCCAATAAAACTGAAATTCAAATATCTTGGCTGTCAGTTTTATTTTTGAAATTCTCTGAGATGCTAATCCTCCCTACCCGTTCCATTCCCTTGTTGGGCGATCGAACTCGATTGAGATGTTAAAAATGTGCGTGCTTGCGTGAGTCTACCCCCGACCCGCCGCCGCCGCAGCGCCTCCGCGCCGATGGAGTTGGCTCAGGCCTACAAAGCTTAAACCTATCGCTTCGTTATGAGCATGGCATGTAATTAATTGGCTCTGCTTTCGAGTTCCAACTGGAACTCATCTCCCGGCCAGATCTAAGAACCATGGCCAAGATGGTCGTTTGCTTTCTTTGTCCGATGTCGATGTGGTTAATTTTAATTAGATGGACTTCTCTGATGTTTACGAGTTGTGTTCAGTGGAGTCGTGCCAGACCGTCAGACCGCCATCCAGACCAGTGTGGCACAGTGTTGCCCATTACAATCAATAATTTCTTGTTATTAATTACTGACGAATTTTTTAAACTTGTTAACAACTTGTAATGGTTCGTTATATTTTGCAGGTCAAATAAAATACAAGACGGAAATTTGTTTGGCTGGGCATTGGGATTTTGGGAAAAATAAACTTCATACTGGGAGTGGTCCAATTTTAAAAGTGGAAGCATGGCGACGATGTTTTATGGCCCAACTGACAGACAATCAACACACGAAACCTGGAATTTTTTACCAGACCAGAAATAATTTTAAAATTGTTTCCGAAGGCGGTAAAGTTGTAATTAGTTTGTGTGGGCGATTGATTGGTTGTTGTTGGGTTTTTCAATAAAAAAAAAACTTATTCAAAGCAATATGATGAGGAAATAAATCCTGGACGAATAAAAATGATCCATGAGAACCAAATTGGATATTACTTAAAGTCATCAATATTGATTGCTTGAGTTAAAAAGGTCGTTATGAATCTTTTTTTTTTTTTGGGATAAATTGAGTTTGAATTAGTTTTGAACTTTTAACCTTGATTTTTAGTTCTATGAATTTTTTTTTAAATTCTTCATAAGAAATTTGTCACTATTCAGTGCTTTCCAATAAGAAGTTTCATTTTTGTGTTTTACTAAAAGACTACCAATGGGCTACAAAAAAGACAAATGGCCGCCACTGCGACTGTTTCAACAAGATTTACCTTGCATGACCAATTGATACTCTTGGGGCTGTAGGTTCTCGATAAGAATTCAAGAATTCCTCTTTTTTAAAGGTCTCGAATCAACCTCTAGAGCTCTAAAGAAAAGATGTTAAATCACAAGATCAATTGTGATCACCTGAGAAGTGTTCGGCCCTTCTTTTTTTAAAGATCATGAAATAGATTAATTGTCAAATTGAGAGATATCGTGAGGAAAGAAGCTTCTTAATGACGTGCAGTATGGGTTTCGTATAGAACTAGGTCCACTAATGGTTTATCTCAGCAAACATTGAAATAATTCTTTACTTCATTTTAGAGGAAGTACGAATATTGCAACATGATATTTCAAAAGTATTTGATAGTTAGATATCTTGCTCTCTTATCATAAATACGTGCTTTCGGTGTCGAAAAATCTCTTCTTATTGGATTAGAAATTTTTATTCCGACTATTCAATACAAGACGTATTAGACGGGTTCTAAACTATTATCTACAAAATAAACGCTGATGGTGTGCCTCAAGACTCTGTACTATCGCTCACACTTTTTCTCATTTTTAGGATTTACTTTCTGAAATTTCTAGCTTTTCATATTCGTTTTCAGATTTACATTCTTCTTCTTTGGATGTAGAACTGCAAAGACAAAATATGTTAAGATCATTAAATTCCGATCTAAACATCATTTTGGAATGGAGAATTAGAAGCTGCGTTAAATTAAATGCTTTGAAAATTGTAATTCTAACGCTTCTAGGAATGCTTATCAGTTTGGACTTGAATGATACTTTTTACCTACTGTGAAGTATAGAGATTCATTTCTTAGCCGTACTACGCGAATGTGGAATACCTTACCACAATCTGTCTTTGTAGTGTTACAGAATTTGTTAACATTTAATAAATATGATTAATTGGCAAAAAAAAAGTTGATTTCAATTTTCTTAATAATTTCACTCTAGTGTAAAAAAAGGAAAAATTGAAATAAGTAAATAATTTAAACATACTATTGAAAGGTGAACGTTGTTCATAATCAGTTTGACAGCTTGACAAAATACAAATCTCAGGAAAAAATGTTTTAAGAAGCTTATAACAAAAGATCATAAAATAGTTTTGATTTTCTCTTAATACAACCAAGAATGGAATTAGCCCTGTAAGCTATTTAGTCTATGTGTTGTGTAAATTTAGGTTTTTCATCAAAGACCACATTATGAACAGAAATATCATTTATACTAGATAATGATACTACGCCAAAGAAATACTTAAAAAGAATTACAGAAAACTTTCTCGTAAAGCTCATATTTTGACATTTAGTACAGGGTTATCCATTGTGCGGTTTCAAAAGTAAACGTATGTAAATAAAACACATAAAATATTTTTTTTCATGATATTTCTTATTTATTATAAAGTTTGAACGTTGAGGTAATTGTCGACCACTTTTTGACACATATTGGGCGGTATCTCAGCCATAACTTGACGAATGTTGGTTTTTAATTGCTCAAGAGTTAAAAGTTTATCTGCATAAACACGGTCTTTCGCGTAGCCCCACAAAAAAGGCCAGCGGTGTCAAATTGCATGATCCTGATGGCCAAAAATGTCTCTTGCAATAAAGCCATATTCGCTCGAGTTGTGTGGCATGTGGCACTGTCCTATTGAAACCACATATTCTCCAAGAAGTGTCTTTCAATAGCAGGCAAAAAAAAGTCGGTTATCATATGACCATAACGCTCCGAATTAACGGTGACAGTCGTTCCACCGTCGTTTTCGAAGAAGTAAAATCCAATCACACATCCGGACCAAAGAGAAAACAGTGACTTTTTATGGATGTGATGGCATTTCTTCAATAACTTGAGGATTCTCAGAACCCCAAATATGACAATTTTATTTATTATCATACCCACCGAGTGAGAAATGTGCTTCGCCGAAGAAAATTTTGTTCGAAAAATCGTCGTCCACCGCCTTATGTTCAAGCACCCATTCGACGTATCCAAGACGTTGTGAATGGTTAGCTGGCTTCAGTTGTTTTGTGAGCTGGACTTTATATGGATGTAGGTGTATATATATATGCCATAATGTGCCGTTAGACAGTCCTAATTCCTGAGAACAATGAAGAATCGACACATTCGGGCCTTCGGCAACGCTATCACTTACAACAACGATACGATAGTACGAGCGAAACGAACGCGATGATGCTCAGGCCTTACAATGTCTGACACCAATCCAGTCTCTTTGAATTTCTTCACAATTTTGCCAGTTGTTTGCGTAGTTGGACGATTATGTAAACTATTATTTCCTCTTAAATCACGATATGTGGCTGTGGCAGAATCACCATTTTTGTAGTGGGTTTTAACAATTTGTATGCGTTGTGCGATAGTTAAACGATCCATTTTGGTAAATGTCAGACTTTCAACTGAAAAACAAAAAATTTGTTTAACAACCTAATTTGACAGATGTCGAATTCCATCCATATACTTTTGAAACCGCAAAATGAATAACCCGCTACAACAAAGAGACAGTCATGAATCCAATCCAATCAAAAAACGAGTTAAGATCACATTGCAATTCCTCACAATCAGTTTTAAGAATTGTTACATCGTCCGCATTAACGATGCACTCAGAGTAATTCAACTTAGACTTTATATCGTATAAAAACAAAATAAACAGAATAGGGCCTAAGTGACTACCTTGCTTGATTCCAGAGCAAATTTTGAACTTGTTTGATTCGAAACCATTAAAAAGTAAAAGAGGCTGGGATGCGACCCACACTGATAACTTCCTATCTCGTCTGTCGATTTATCTTGCTTAAAAGTTTGTAGGTTTTCGTGTTTTGTTAAAAAAGTTGTCAGTTGAATTATTCTTAAACATTTAAAAAGTACCAACAATATTTTGCATATCATGAAATATTTTGATTTTAAAATCTATTTTTGTTAACGAGTTTTTTAGTCCAAAACCAATTTTACCAATTTTAGTAGCATTTCTTGAAAGTTCTTATTTCTTATATAAACAAATACAAATTGGATGAATGAATTTAATTTGAAGTCAATATCTTCTACTGTTCACGAGATATGGAGAACCGAACATCAAATTTTACCAATTTTGTATACTATTTTTTGTAAATATTATTTTTTATGAAAAAACGGACTGTTGGATTTTTATAAAAAAATTTACTGAATGTCGAAAACAATATTTTCTGTGAGATAAATTTAGTTTGAAGCCAATATTTTAAATTTTTGAACAGATATTTGAGTCGAAAATCAATTTTTACCAACTTTTGTTAATTTTTTTTTTTAGGTTTTTAATTTTTTGTAAAAAAACTGTCAATTTGATTTTTCTCAAAATGTTACTAAATGTTGACAACAATATTTTTTAAAAGAAAAAATTAGTTTACAGTTATAATCTCAAAGTTTTGAAAAGATATTTCAGTCGAAAATCAATTTTTACCAACTTTGAGTAATATTTTTTTAGGGTTTTATTTTTTGTAAAAAAATTGTCAATTCGATTTTTCTGAAAATTTAACTGGATGTTTTAAAAACAATATTTTTAAAGATTGAATTTGTGTAAAGCCAATATCTGAAAGTTTTGAAAAGATATTTGAGTCGAAAATCTTTTTTAACCAACTTTGAGTAATATTTTGTAGGTTTTTATTTTTTTATAAAAAAAACTGTCAATTCGATTTTTCTCAAAATTTTAACAGATGTCAAAAACGTTATTCTTCGTTGTATAAAATTATTTTAGAGATAAAATCATTTTTTGTTCGTAAAATTTTAGAGGTGACAAATATTTTTTTCTGTTTTTTTTTATTTATAAAAAACCCGATAATTGCATTTTTGTTTAGTATCACGTTACAATATATAATATAAAATTAAATTCAAGTCTCTAGCGTTATTGGTTCGTGAGATATTCAGGGCTAACCAAAATGTTTTTTTGAGAGTCCTTTCTGCATCTTTCTGCATTATTATCTGTCTAAACAAAATTTATTTCAAGTCGATATCTCTACTGGTTCTTGAGCTATGGACGACGAAAAAAACGTCGCGAATGTACGGACGTACGATCGTACGTACACACAGACATCTCTCTAAAAATCTTTTATTTCGACTCTAGGGGCCTTGAAACGTCGAGAAATGTCAACATTTCCAATTTGACTAATCGGACTGATTACAATAACTTCCTATGAAAAGTTAATAAAGAATTAATAAGATTAAAGACATTTCACGAACCCAACTTTTTTTTATTTCAAAACTAAAACTCGATATGAGAGTTTATCAAACGCCTTACTGAAGCCAGTTAAAACACATTTCAATTTGTCTTTGCTTTTAAATAAGCTTACCTTACAGCAAACTCTTTCACTCACTCCAAAAAAATCTGGCTTCCGGAAAAAAACACAGCTTTACAACAGGACTTCCTTGCGTGACTAAAGAAATAAGACAAGCGCTGGATAAGGACGATGTAAATTTCTTAATCTGGCTTGATTTTTCTAATGCTTTTGACACTGTCAACCATGTCGTTGTGTTTAAAAAACTTATGCAGCAGTTTAATTTTTCTGCAAGCTTGTATATTCTTATTTGACTAACAGGAAACAAGCTGTAAAAGTTGGTAACTGTTTGTCCAGTTTTTTACCTACCTCGTCTGGTGTACCTCAAGGATCAATATTGGGTCCTCTACTATTCTGTATCTATGTCAATGAGCTTTCAAGTGTGATCAACAATTGTTCATGTCATCTGTATGCCGACGACTTTCAACTTTACTTTAATTGTCCTCTTGGACTTATTAAGCATGGCGCCTCTAATATCAATGAAGTCCTTGACAAAATTTTAAACTGGTTTAACTTAAAGGGTCTTTTCTTGAACCTTAAAAATTCAAAATGCGTAGTGTTTTCTCAATAGATCCTTTATCGCTCTTACTTTCCCTCCATTTTGTTAAGTAATGCCCCCATTGAATATTTAGAAACTGCTAAAAATCCGTTCTCTAACATAAGACAACCTTATCAATGGAATTTTAGGCAAAGTTTATGGTGCCCTAAGTACTGTATGGGTAACCCAGTATTTTACACCTTACGAAGGTATGACAGTGTATCCAATTTTGCTTCAAAAGTGACAGCTACCAAAACGACAAGTTATTCAAAATGAAACCTTTTATTAAGAAAACCGCATTTAGTTAAAACCTTATGCAATCTAAGAAACTCTAACGAGATTCCTCAATTAAATATCTGTTCTTCTAGCTTCTTCTTCTTCAATTTAAATTTTTAAAGATTTATTTACCCACATATGTCATAGACCTTCATATATGTACCTGGTTATTTTCCTAACTACCCTGCATTCGATTCTGATTAAATAATCTTCCACCAAATGCGTATGTAACTTCAACTGTTAAGTGAGGTTAGATATACGGGTTCATTGTATGTATCTGTATAACCTAGGTTTTCTTTAAAATAATAACAGTCTTTTAAATTGGTATCTTAACACAATACACAACTCGATCTCAAAAAATACCAATTATTGAAACCTTTTTTTTCTGAAGTCTTCTCAACCCGTTTTCGACATCCTCTTAACCTGTTATTACTTTTTATTTTTCATTCAAATTCAAATAACAATTTCTAACCAGCCTAACCGCTTTCAGTCAATTGAACAATTTTGACCTTATACATATATAAATTCCAACTCGCTAGAACCATAATTTATCTTAAAACTATTCTTTTTTTTTTAAACATCTGCACACGCCTTTTACGATTTGATAAATGTATACATTTCCATTTTCAAACTAAAAAAAGGAATACAAAAAAACAATACATAATTTGTACCTTCTACAAATTTCATCCACCAACCCTCAATCAATTTCAGCTTCGTTTTTATTTCTTTTTGTTTTCCAACTTACCCCTTCACGGTTCATTCACCAAGGGCAAGTTTTAATATTTTATATCGTTTTCCTATATGCTTCCGCATTCAATGTCCTAATTTCAGAAAGTTTTGATCCTTTTTAGTGCACGAGGGTTACGAAAAAACCTGCATTCATGGTAAAAAAACAGGATCAAATTCGAGATTAATTTATT
Source organism: Eupeodes luniger (assembly GCA_951509635.1). Lineage (NCBI taxonomy): Eukaryota > Metazoa > Arthropoda > Insecta > Diptera > Syrphidae > Eupeodes > Eupeodes luniger. The sequence goes on from OX608073.1 coordinate 7,531,583, forward strand.
ATCCTTTTTTGCGAAATTAATGGTAGTTCCGCGCAGAAGTAGCGCAGATCAACTATACACAAAACTATGATGGTAGTTCTTCATTGTTTTGATTAGGAACCCTCTTCAACATATGTTGCATTCCCGAATGAATTGCACCACCAACCATCCCATCAGTTTTAGCTTCCAACACGAATTACAACAGCACTAACCAAAAAAGGACGAAAAATCGATCGTAAAGTGGCTGACAGGCATCAGGAGAGTCCTGAATACGTCCTTTAATTGGGCAAAATTAAATTTTCAAAACTCGAGGGGTACCTTTAACGGCAGGCGCACCCTTTGAAAATTCCCTTCTTCAACTCGAAACCTCCCTTATCTCTTTGATTATGATCTCGAATCTGCGTAACCTGAAGCCAAAATGTTGAGGTTTAATCTGAAGAGGTGTAGGCTTTCAAATCCAATATGATTATTTTTTTTTTAATTTCAAATTATTCAAGGACCTATCAAGGAACCAACCCCTTTATGTTTTGTTATGCAAAGAAGGGTGTTTCTTTTTTTTTAAATCTTCTTATATTGTGATCTCTATTTATAACTTGTCTATATCAATCTCATATACATAATTTTGTATTTTTAATTTTAGGTTGAACGTGAATTCAACCGTCTTTTGGAATCAGCAAGTTACCTTTCCCATCAGCTGGATTTTAATTATGCTGGCAACAATCCTGTTTCGCTGGGACAAGCTTTGGAATGGATTATTAAATTACAAGAGAAGCATGTCAAGGACAAACAAGTTCAACATTTGACTAATGTGACAAATGCTCAAAAGAGCATAATTGAAAATCAAAATAAAGTTGCTGAATTGTCGGAGCGAATTCAAGAATATAAAGCAACTGTGAAACAGTTGAGTAAGACTCGTCCTACGAAGACACCAGAAACGGAACAAGCTTGGATTGATCATGAGTTTAAAATTAAAAATACTCAATATGAATGGAATAAGGCTTTCAAGGAGTTGGAAGCTTTGAATAAGGAGGAAGAAGTGCTGCAGGCCAAGTTGAAGGAGATCGAAATGAATCCACCGAGGTGAGAAAGAAAGAAAGATACATGGGTGTTAAAAATCAAAAAAATACAATTCTGTCTAACAATGTTGTAAAATGAGATTTTGGAACGTAATAGCTTTTCACATCTATATTAATATTATAAGTCTGAAGAGTTTGTTTGTTTGTTTGTTTGAACGCGATAATCTCAGGAACTACTGGTCCGATTTGAAATATTCATTCATTTTTAGATAGCCCATTTATTGAGGGAGGCTATAAACTATATTACATCGCGCTAAGACTTATAAAAACGGAGTACCAATAGAATGTTTCCACATCGGAGATTTTTTCCCTTTTGAGAACACCAACTGCGTGTGCTGTGGATGCCGTTAAACTTTTGTTTAAGTAATGTATGACAGAATTGTTCCACTTTATAAGATCTAAAAAAAAGTCCGGGACATCATGTGTCTATCTTTTAAAGTTGACTCACAATAACTTTTTTTATGCTAAACAGTTAAGAAACATATCAAAAATAAAAAAAAACTAAGCTAAGCTTAATTTAAGTGTTGAGAACCTTAAAGGTCCTACTGATTTCATATATTCATACTTGCCACAACACCAATATATTTTTCAATGCGTTTCCACCCTTTTTGGAAAAAAATCCGCTTTTTGATATTTTTGAAAAAAAAGTCGTTAGATACCAAATCAAGACTGTTTGGTGGATAATTCGTTGAGTGTAAACGTCTTCAAAAAAATCAGTTGTTTCAATTGATTTGAACTTTTTCTTTTTTTGATAATTTTTCCAAGTGTCTTCGGAAAAGAAATTCTCGTAAAGTATTTTGATTTGACCTTTCTACGTTTTCTAAATGATATGGAGGTCATAATGCTCGATTTGGAAAAAACAAAAACAGGCGACTAATTATGGGAGCCCGAAAATGTTTTTATTGATGGTATAGATCCATTATTCAAAACCCGTGACGAAACCATGCTAAACGAATTTTCAACCAACATAATTGATTTTCTGGGTGAGAGAGAGCTTTCCTGCTCAATTCTTGTCTTAGCCAAAAAAACAGCGGTAAGCAAGAGTAATTCTTAGTTTGATCTCAGCGCTTTTGTGGCTTTCTGCGAAGCTCAGGTAAATCAAGTCCTTATCTACCTCAAAGTTAAGTCTGTCGATGGGGACGTTTTGACCGAGACGTCGGTGTTGTAGGTCCTTTCTTGATAACAGCATGTACTTTGTTTTGCCCTTATTAACCGTTAAACCCATTTTTGCCGCCTCTACCTCAATATTCGCAAGTCTCATTGACATCACTCTGAGTTCTTCATAATTATGTCAATGTCGTTCATCAGCATATGCTAGTAATAGACTTTTGATAGATAGTGCCTCTAGGTTGACGTAATAGCTGTGCATGACAGCGCATTACCTTGTCCAAAGCCTTTTTTGACATAGAAAGGTTCTGTTAAGTTGTTTCCAACCTTCATGGAGCAGCGCGAATTCTCTATGGTCATCCTGCACAAACGGCCGAGTTTGGCAAGGATGCCAAAACTAGACATAGCTTTATACAGCTCGATCCTGTAGATGCTGTCATATGCGGCCTTGAAACCAATGAAAAGATGGTGGGTGTCGATTTGATGTTCTTGGGTTTTTTCCAGGATCTGCCGTAATGTGACTACTTGATCGACTGTGGACTTTCTTGGTCTAAAACCACACTGATAAGGACTTATCAGGTTGTTGACGATGTGCTTAAGACGTTCACATATTACGTTAGAGAAGTAGACTGATGCCTCTATAGTTGGTGCAGTTTATGGGGTCTACTTTTTTCAGAAACGGGCAAACAATACTGAGGTTCCATTTATCGGGCATGCTTTCTTCCGACCATGTCTTACAGATAAGTTGGTGCATGCTCCTAACCAAATTATCTCCAGCTGCTTGCATTCAAGCCATCTGCTGCAGCGGGTTTTTTAGACTTCAGGTCAGATATGGCAATCCCAACTTCATCTAAGTCGGAAAGACGGGATTGTTGTCTTTCGTTGTCAATATTGAATGGATCATTCTGCCCGACAGCGGAATCCGGTTCGTCGTCGCCGTTATACAGTTTGCAGAAGTGGTCCTTTCATATCCTCAGTATTGACTGCGGTTCCACTATGATGTTTCGAACTTTCGAAATTCATTTCTGCTTTTCTAGTTTTCTCAACAACTTCGACCGCACGCTTCTCATGCTCTCTCTTTTTCCTTCTGAGAAGTCGGTGTTCCTCTCTCCTCTTCTGCTCATAGAGCTCTTGAGCAGCTCTCGCCCTTCTTTGCAGCACCGCTTTGCGTGCCTATTGTTTGGCTGCATTTGCCTACCGACATTCCTGATCAAATCAGGGATTTCTTTTTGGTGGCTGCTTGAAAACCAACACGTCAAATGCGGCTTTTCTAATTCCATTTTGGCAATATTACCACTGGTTCTCGATACATTGTATTGGCAGCAGAGAACTTTAAAAGAGGTTGCTTGTGACTCGGTCGGAGAAGGATTTGGCGATCTCTTGCGATTGTAGCTGTTCGACGTTGAATCTTCTCCCAGCATCTCCCTGTTTTACCTTGGGTCCTAAAACCCGAAGTGCCACCTTGGCTACAACGAGGTAGTGGTCCAAGTCGATTTTAGCTTCTCGGAAGGTTCGGATATCCATGATGCTGGAAGCGTGTCTAGCGTCGTCGATCGCAATATGGTCAATCTGGTTGATGGTAGATTTGTCTGGAGAACTCCAAGTTCCTTTGTGGATGTTGAGGTGTGAAAAACGATAACTAGCTACCATGACGTTTCGCCCCGCAGCAAAAACCTTGATCCGGACGGTAATGAGGCGCTCAAGACTTGTTGCCTAAGTCTGGCTCGAATGACAAAGCCGCATCGAAATAACCGTTGTTGGTTTTCTCGGTAGCAGTCACCATAGTAAATATCGCAGTTTTGTATCCTCTTTGCCCGGCCCATCCCATCTCATTTCCTTGATGGAGGTGATGTCTGCTTTATATCAGTCTAGGGCCTCTGCTATTTCTTCGCCTGCACGTGGTCTATTAAGGGACCTAACATTCCACGTGCATATCCGAAGTTCGTTGTCCTTAATTCGTTTGCGTGGGTTTTCAACAGTGAATCTGTCTATATCCTATAGGCTTGTTGATGCTTCGCAACTGGTTTTTTTTTTATGTGGTCAGGAAGTCACCCTGACACAGGCGTTACTAAGTAATTCAACCTAACTGGAACATCATCATCATTTGCATTATCAATTGTTATTCTTTTAATATTTGTAAGTCTTGAAAAACATTTCGAATACATTTTTTGAATAACACAGTCCACATAGGAATAAGTTTATTTTTTTTTTAAAAGGCCACAAAAAATTATTAACTAAAACAATTTGGGGTAATTATGCGTAAAAAGAACAAAGCATTTCAGCTGCAAGGCCAAAAAGTGTCTACAGTGCACCATTTTACTACACAAAGAGTAGCCTCCGTATAAAATGTATCCATTTATCATACAATGTATATCTATGACGAGAAAAATTAGCTTGACGACAACTTTAATCACCTTATTTGAACATAAAAGCGTTTCTAAAGCACTCAAAATAGTTCAATCTGCTTAATCAACAGTATTTTTTTGAAACGACCCTCACCTTTTTCTTTTAAAAAACCACCATGTATTAATTATTTCAAGTTTATTGAATAAATTTTGTATAATTGATTTCTTTTTTTTTTCCAGTGATGTTTATCTCTCATCAAAGGACCGTCAAATTTTGGATTGGCATTTTGCAAATCTTGAATTTGCTAATGCAACACCATTAAGCAATTTATCTCTGAAACATTGGGATCAGGACGATGACTTTGAATTTATCGGCAATCATACAACAGGTAAGTGTTGTGAAAAAAAATAAATTAAAAAAACAAAAACAGAAGTTGACACTTCTTGAATTAAGTGCATCTCGCGTGTGCCCTTTTAATATTGATATTGATACAATTAAAACCCTTTTTTCCCACAAATATCCCGCAGCGGGCATAAATTAATTAAGTTCCACTAAAAAGACTGATGATCATGGTTTTTGTTCTGCCATTTTCCTCTTGTGAGTGTGTCGTGTGAGACTAAGCATAAATTAATATGTATATATGAAATGAAACCCATTGGAGTTTTATGGCTAATGTTTTAATTAATTCATTTGTGAAGCCATGGTTAAGTTAAAGTGAAAACAAAAATTGAAGACTTTATCTTTTTTTGTTTTACCCTTGATGTGAAGCGAATGATATCGATGGTGATGAAGATGCATTTCAGCAATCAGCTGAATGAAAAATAGGCTTCTGACTTTTTTTTTTAAGAGGCCGATCAATGCCCCCAACTGTGAGTTGTTTCCTTTTTCAGGCTTTGTGACATCAACAATTTTTTTTATAATTTATTGTTTAAGTATTTCATTAGTTTTTATTTCTTGAGACACCATTTTGACATCTTTGAAAGTTGGTTATGGAGTTTTATTACTTTAGGTAACTCTTAACTATTTCGTTATTCTTGTAGTAATTATAAAATAATGTGAATAGATGAAATTGCTTCACCCAAAACAATTTGGGAGGCATTAAAATACTAGTTCGTCATAAACTGTATAAAATATAATAACCTACTTTTGGAACCGTTTTAAAAATATCAATGCTATCATCATCAGTCAAATATGGCCAAGTAAACTTAGATTAACTTTCAAAAACTGGTTTTATTGCACTTTGCAAAAGTAGTCACATTGCACTATAACTAAGTGCAATAAGGCTAAATTAACTTAGGAATTAAGACCACTTTCATGAAAGATAGAACACTTTTTACACACCCAATCTCGTGCACAACTGAAATCCTTAAATGTGCCAGTCAATTCAGGTGGATATCAGTTTACAGTAGTTTTAAAAAAAAAATTTGATCTTACATCAAAAGAAATGATATTTGGCTTTAATTCTCCTTGCAAAGTGAAATGAAGACAAATTAGTTTCATTTCATCCAGCTTTATTTCTTTATAGAAATTCACTATGTCAAAATGCAATAAGGCCGAATGATGATACCTATTTTGAAATTCGACATTTCTGTTGCCGTGAAATAAAAGCCAAGTGAAATAAGGCCACATTTCAAGAATTGGCCTTATTCACTTCTGTTAAGTGTAAAAACAAAATCAAAATTAGTTGGTATTATTTCTCAAAATAGATTGGCCTCTTTTCACTTTTTCAAAGTGTAATATGACAAACTGCTGAAAATTGGCCTTATTTCACGGCACCGCCATTTCTTTGGCATTATTTCACCCCACTTTTATTCATGGATAACATCTTAATAAGAAAATTTGTATGAATACGGAAAATCTGTCTATGGACGTGATGAAAAAACGTGTAGAAAATTATCATCTGAATTCGTTTTGCGTTATTTTGTTTAGGAATTCGTACAATTTTTCGTGAAAGCATTTGAAATTATGTTAATTTTTAATGTGTGACCAAAACAAAATGTATATGATCGATTTTTAGGGAATTTTCTTATTTACTAATTGAGTCAAAAAACATTCAATTTCTTAAGTTTTTAGGTGTTTTTGTAAAAAAAGTTTAATTTCCATAGCCTTTTTGTTCCCCAGATTTTTTGTTGAAAAATCAATTTTTTATATAATTTTTTAAAATTTTTATTTTCGAATTACATATAACAATTTTGTATCAAGTTAATGTATAGCATACAATTTAATTGAAGTCACTAATGTTACGGGTTCGTATGATATTTGGGGTCAACCGAAACTTTCGACAAGGCAAGTTTTGCATTCGTAAACAACTTCCAATTCGAAATTTTAATCAAACATGACATTAAGGTGGTACAGAAGTCGAGAAAAATGGGTGTCCCCAATCCGTCGATGTGTTTGTCTGTATGTCTGTCCTCGCCCCTACAGCCCACACCATAGGGTCTATTGAGATCAAACATTTAATTTAAGGTTTATGGCAGATTCGCGTTCGGAGTGTTTTTATTTTGTTTTTCTAACTAAAACAGTAGACCCTAAAAAAGTTTTTGGTCAAACATCGAAAATTCGAACTTTCTCACAAATGAACCTATAGATTTTTATGAATTTTTTTCTAAAATTTGTTTTCTTAACTTGGCTTCTTTCAATAAAATAAATTTTTGTATTAAAAATATTTTTAAACAAAAATTGAAAAATTTTATATACACAAATTAATTTTAAAAAAGGAGGCGGGGGTGCAACCCACACTGATACCTTCCCATCCCGTCTGTCTGCTTAAAACTTCAACAAAATATTCATACAAATATTTTGTATGAGATAAATAATTTGAAGTCAATATATTTCTTTGGTCTCCTAACACTTGAGTCGAAAACCATTTCTTATCAGTTATTTGTTGTTTTTGTAGGTTTTCGTGTTTTGTTAAAAAAGTTGTCAGTTTAATTTTTCTAAAAAACTAACTAAAAATTACCAACAATATTTTGGGTATAATGAAAAAGTTTGATTTCGAAATCTATTCTTTTTAACTAGATCTTTAGTCGAAAACCAATTTTTACCAATTTTAGTAGCTCTTGCAAATTGTATTTCTAATATAAACAAATACAGATACAAAATTTAGCACAGAATGAAATCATTTTGAAGTCAATAATTTTTACCAATTTTGTGTAGTATTTTTTATAGATTTTAATTTTTATGAAAAATCTGACTGTTGTATTTTTATAAAAAAATGATCGAATGTTAAAAACAATATTTTTTATAAGATGAATTTAGTTTGAAGCCAATATCTTTGACTTTTAAAAAGATATTTGAGTCGAAAATCAATTTTTTTTTTAGGTTTTTGTTTTTTGAAAACAAATTTTTACCAGATGTCACAAACGTTATTCTTCGTTGCATAAAATTATTTCGTAGTTAAAATCATTTGTTCGTAAAATATTCGAGGTGACAAAAAAAATCGTTGTTTGATTTTATCTCAAAATTTTATTAGTTTGGTATCACGTCACAATATATAATATACAATTTAATTCAAGTCGTTAGAGTTACTGGTTCATGAGATGTTGTAGGGTCAATTTTTCAATCTCAATTTTTTTGAGATTCCGTTTTGCAACTTTATGCATTATTAAGTGCGTTTTTTTCGTATTCCATATATAGTACAGTGAGAAATTACCAAAAGAACGATCCGCAGTAGTCCGTTTTTTATATTTGAAAGTTGGTACAACTGAATATTTGCTAGAATAATTTATCAAAAAATTCCAAAAAAAAAAATTGCGAAATTCAGACCAGGGGTGAAATCGTGTGAGCTGAATTTTGATAGTTGACTATCAAAATCAAGGAAATACGTCTGTGTAATCTGATAGTCGATTTCAAAGTTTTAACCAAACAATTTGACATAAAATAAAAACTTCAAGAAGGGGGTTTGTTCGTAGACTACTACATTAACATGTGGTGTTGAAGCGAGCCTAAACTCTTTATATACCTAAATCGAGTTAAAATTAGCTTGATTCGCCTCGATTTTCGAGTCGAGTCAAAATGTGTGAAGAAAAACCTGTGTGGAGGAGTTGGTTTTACAGATAATGCGTAATGGTCTGTTTATTTGCATGTTTGTGTACAAAAAATATAGTTTTGTTTTAATCGAATTAAAAAAAAATTGCATATGGAGTAGGTAGCATATATGTATATATGGTGCTGAACTATTCAATTTTTCATTGTTTAACACGAATCAAACTATCTCACTTGCACTTCATAAGAAACATCGAAACACCATTTGCTGTCAAACTTAATCATTTTTAAATCTTCTTGTGCGGTGGAAACACCAAAACGATTTACCTAATCTAAACTGAGATAAACCTTTGGTGGAAACATAGCAAAACTTAATTATCTTTTCTATTGTTTTCTCTTGCAAATTAAGCCCAGTTAGTCCATTTTCACTAACAAAACTAAATAATATCAACAGTAATAGATTGGTTTTTTCCTCAATGGAAAACACACATGATTCCAAATGCACAACTACTCAACGAACACAGCCATCGAGATACAAATGCAATACAATCGTACCAACATTTGAGAACGAAATCACATAAGATCCATTCGAGACTCGTATAAATGTCAAAAACCTATCCATAGTGAGATTCTACTCTAACTTTTATCGGTGTTATTCATACTATGGATATTGTTTTTGTTATTCGTGTAAAATCCTACTATATACTATGAATAGATTTTCCAACAAAACACGGGTATTATCTGTATAATAAAATCTATTTGAAGTTGATAAATAACTTCCCGAACGTACGTAAGCACGCACAGACATCTCTCTACAAATCTTTTATTTAGATTCTAGGGACCTTCAAACGTCGAGAAATGTCAACATTTTCATTTCGACAAATCAGACCGATTACAATTACTTCCTTTCGGAAGTTAATAACAGTTTTATGGGAGTGTTTTTGAGAAAATTCTAATTTTGACCAAAAAAAAAATTGTTTGAGGCCTACTATTATTTTTAGTCTAAGAAAAGCCCTTTACCCTTGCATAAAACCTTAATTTCCAAGCTTTAATTCAATCATTCAATCAAACCCAATGGCACAGGTTGTGGTGGCAGGTCAGAAAGACAGACGGACGAACGGAATCGCCAGATTCACTTTTTCGACTCCTCTATACTGTCGTAATGTCACGTTTGATTTAGTCCTGTATGTCATAATTTAAGCTAATACTCTCAGGGGGCGTGGTGTCCACCCATCATTGGTGTTTTTTATTTAATAATGACATTTTTCATATGAAGGCCTGAAGTTACACCAAAAACATATATTTAGACAATTTCTTCTATTCACAAAAAACCTGAGTAATAAGTTTGACGTAAAAAGCGACAGTGTGGCCGACCATACTAAAGCTGGAGAGATGGCCTAGAACAGGACGACCGAAGCCAGTGTATCATCACAAAACGAATAGTACTCGTAAAATAAATTCAATAATAATAAGAGCCAATTTCATTTTTTTCTTGACTTGTTATCTAAAGCCTCTTGGAGTATGTAATATGTTTTAAGACATTTGATAACAGAAGTTACCTACTGACTTGTATTTATGTCTGTCAAATCTATTCTAAAGCCTTTTATTCACTTTCAATGTAGCCCAAAACTAACTTACAAAACCAAGTATCAGGTGCAAAATCTTTTAGCCTTACGAATCTAGGATAACCTTGCACCGAAAATCGTAACAAAACATAAATTTTCTTCTCAATCAATACAAAATGGTCTTATTCGACTTATTTTTGAATATGAACTTGAAAATTGTAAAAACCTAAAAACTTAAAATCTGAACCATCTGGGCCCGGCACGTGTGTCTAAAAGAAAAGGAAAGCTCAAAACCATAAATATGTCATAATGAATTATCTTACTTAATAATATCTTAATTTTGTATGCAAATCAGCGACGAGACGAGCGACTGTGGCACGATTTCTTACAACAGTTAACACCATTCTACGAACTTGAATTGAAGCCCACATTTAAATCGCCTTTAAGTCAATCATATTACCTATCTTATAAAAGTACTAAAATCATAAAAAAATCCCCGCTTTGCATTTTAAAATCATATTAATTTTGATTAAAAATAAGAAATCGATATTTGTATATTTTTTACCCAAAAACAACAAAACAAAACCTAACCCACGTCCAATGCGTGATGAACTTATTCATCTTCTTCTCAATTAAAAAGCTGTTCTTATATATCTCAAATGATATTCATACGAAAAAATCAACAACAACCATTTCTTGTTCTACTTTTATTTGTATTCATTTTCGGAAATTTCTTTAAGCTTCGTGTGAATATCAGAAGAAGAAAAGAAAAATTTTCGAAATTTCCCGCATATCATTTTTTGTGTTGTAATATGCCATTATGTTTATAATTTATATGCCCATTAGGGAGCACAAGTTTTCGTTTATGTTCCATTACCAATCTTATCAGCAACCAGCGCCACAATAAACAAAATCTCAATTCTGAATTAATTCTCTTGCACCTACTAATTAGTTTTTAAAATAAAAATATTCTTTTCTTCTTAACTCAACGCATTTCAACTCTTTTGAGGAAATAAATTAGATGAACAGAGAAAAAATAAAAGAAAAACAACGAAAAACTTTCATCGTTAACCTTTTGGTTAATTTCTTTTGTTCGAAATGATAGATTTGTTTGTTTCAGTTTTTGGAAAATGCAAATTTGGATCTTGAATAGGCTCGACGACAAGACACACGACACGACACGACGGATGTGTCACACACATTTTTGTAAAAAGAAGGATTTATTCAAATTTGAACCATGACTTTCAGTGGAAAAGAAATTTTTAGCTCGATTTTCAAAATCTTCAGCCTACATGAGATTTTGTCTTAAAAAAAAGAACAACCTTATTGTTTAAATTTATAGCACAGCAAGTTAGTCGAGAACTTTCTTACACAGGTGTTCATGGTTTTAGCTCTTGAAAAAAATTGTTTTCCTAATTTCAGTCTTATTTCTATCTTAGGTTAATTTTAAAATTTCAGATTTGCAAAACACGCACAATTCTTGATTTTTCGACTTTTTCTTCAAGGAGTTAAAGTTTTCGAAAAATCGATAATGTCCAAAAATATTATGTCAGGAGAAAACCTTTAAAAACCCGTTTTTTTTAAGTTTTAAACGCGTTTATCTCGCGTTAAGAAAATAGGGAAGGATTTAAGAGAAGATGCCGGTGCACATTGGTCTTAAAGTTCTGAACATCAAAATGGGAGGAAAAAACAGAGTTGGCCAAAGCATTCCACATTCTCGATGTGTGGTTTAAGAAAGGAGTCTCTATACTTGACAGAGCGCCCGAAATTAAGCTCTAGGGTAAATTGTTGAGCATTCCTGTAATTGTGAGTATTACGTCTAAATCGTTTAAAGGAAAGAATGCAACTGGCTAATTCTGCAGAACATTGTTTGTAAAAATATCGATAAAACAACGAAAGGCATGAAACATTGCGGCGCGGCGGTGTTCTAGCGATGTAAATGTTTAGGTTATAGTTCTATCGCCTATCATTTTTAAAGCCTTTTTTTGAATTCTATCCAAGAGATTTAAACTTCTTTTTGGGGCACCTGTCCCTGGATGAATGCTTTGTTAATCAGAAAGGGTGACAAATTTCTTGCACCGTCGGAAAAATGTGATCTTTGATACACAAACTAAATACTGAAAGTTGATAGTTTTCCTCGATGCAAGTGCCACTCATTGTTATTGGGGGGGGTGGTTTACGCTTTAACGACAGGACACAGTATTGAGTTTTTGAAGCATTAAATTCTGCATGGTTTTTGATTCCCCATTGGACAATGCTGTCAAGATCAGAATTTAATGAGTTTATCATACGCTGCTGTTGAAGTTCCACATCCGAATGACAAGGATATAAATCTAGAAACGAAAATGAAAAACTGAGGGTACTCTGTCGTATGGGAAGCAGTTTAATAGATGAGAAGTGGTAGACAAGAGATCATTTATGAATATAAGGAAGAGAGTCGGAGACAAAACGGAGCCCTAAGGGACACCATCATTTATTTTATGAGTTTCAGATTTGAAACCATCTATAACTTATATTGAACGGTTAGAAATGTAGTTTCGAATCCAACGACGTAGAGATTCATCAATACCAAAAGCACGCTTTTTCGATAAGAGAGCCTGATGCCAAACGCTATAAAATGCTTTTGAAATATCTAGTGCAATAATCTTACTTCCCCCGAAACGATTTGTTCCGCTGTTCGGTTAGATAAACTTTGATATCACCAATGGACCTATTGCTACGAAAGCCATACTGACGGTCATTAAGAAGCTTCCGCTCTTCGAGATATTTCTTAAGCTGATAATTAATCAGTGTTTCCATGACCTTGGAAAGAAGGATCGTTAGTGCTATTGGACGATAGTTGGAGGGTGGGGAAGATTTGCCTTTTTTAGGGAAAGGCTGGACAAATGCTCGGAAAAAGACATGTAGAGTAGGAAAGATGGAAAATCTTACGCAGTGGTTTTTCCAGTGTTTCGTTCTCAAGAACAGGGGAACTCATGACATTCTATTGTAGCGCCTAATTAACATTAAACTGTGCTGCAAGCAAATTGGCTTTACCAATCGAACTTTAATAGGGAGTGTCATTGTGGACGAGCGTTGGAACCGGGGATGAGGTGGTGTTTCGTACGTTTTTTTACAAATTATCCGATTTTGTACTGCCTTTGGACATTCTAATACTTTTTGCCGTAATTTTTGGTCATACAAATATTTGGTATGACCGTTACAGTCTTTCTAGCTTGTTTGAACTTATTCCGTTTTTCCTCAGTGGGGTTGGCTTTATAACAACGGAAACTCACATCTCTGATCCTATAACAACCTCTTTACAGCTCGAGTCAAACCTATTCTTTGGGTTTAATAGATTTTACCCTATTCGGGATCAAATTTCTCATTTCACAAAGAATTAAATTTGTAACCATATCTGCGCTGTAATTCACGTCACTATAGAGGAATTATAGTGACCAGTTAAAGTTCCTGAAAAATTCATTGAGACCGTCCCAGTTTTACTAATAAGCCAGAAATTTTGTATATGTTTTAGAAAATACATTCTTTTTCGTAGTCATTTTTTGTATTTTGTTTGAGCTCTACGGACTGTTAGGTGAGTAAGAAGGTAAGAAGCTGTAAGTCCGGCCCAAGACACTTTAAACAAATTATTGTGATCAGTGCAGGTACCAGTGTTTTTGTGTAGTATTTCTGAAAAATCCCCAAAAACCCAATCTTTTCGGCCTCGTCCCCTAATTTTTTTTTTGAGATGATAGTGACGAAAAAAATCATCAAAACTTAATACCGCTTAGAGTTTTTACAAAATCATAGTGTGAAAATTGATTTTTTTTTAAATTTCTTAATTTTTCGAACACATTGAAGAAATTGCTCCTGACTACAAAAGCAAACTTATCAAAATTTCATTTTCACGTTCTTAGAAAAAAAACTTAATTTTCTAATTTTCAGCTAGTCTCGGTCTCGTCAAAATCGAAAAGTTTCAGTCTCGTCTCGGTATCGGCATTGGTCTTGTATAACTGAGCCTCGTCTCAATCTCGGCCTCGCTTTTTTCGCGTCAATTTTTTAATCGGAAGCCTCGTCTCAGCTATGTCTTTTTACTTGCGACATATAGGAACTATATGGCAAGTTTTGCATTCGTGCAAAATTTTGTCTGTCTGTCCACGCTCCTACAGCCTAAACCATTGGGTCGATTGAGTTCAAACTTGGAAGTTAAGGTTTTGAGCAGATTCGCGTTAGGCGTTTTTTTAATTTTTTTTTAAAGATCAAAACTAACAGTGGCCCCCATACAATTTTTTTTGTCAAAAAACGATAATTCGAATTTTCTCAAAAACAAACCGATAGATTTTTTTTTAATTTTCTCTAAAATTTTATTTTTTAACTTGGCTTCTTTTAATAAGAAAAACATATTTTTGTATTGCTCAAGAAAGGTACCGCTCATAGAACCGTTATTTTGTTTTTTTAATTTTTTCAGCAACTTATGTACTGATTTCAATAATTTTTTTTGTGAATAAGCTCTTATATTGCTTTAACAATATTTGATTATCAAAAGTTCAATTTTTTTTTGTTTGGATTTTTAAAAAAATATTGAATTTTTTTTTCAAAATTCTATATCTCAAAAACGGGTTAATATTTTTTTACGAAATTCAAATGTAGAGCGTATATTTACAATCACTAAACAACTGCATACCAAAAATATTTTTAGAACAAAATTGAAAAATTTTATATATAAAAAATTAATTTAAAAAAAAACCGCTCTAACGATTTTCGAAATTTTTTTTGAAAAATCAAGGGCTTTTTTATTTATAAAATGGCATTTAAATTTTTGAAGACAAACTTATTTTTCATGTAAAATTTTGAATCTTAAATAAGTTTTTTTTTTAAATTATTTTAACTGTATTGAATGTAACCCCCTCCCAAAAAAATTGAAAAATGGAGGTTTTTTCGACGAATCAAATGGCATTTATATCTTTGAAGACAAACTTATTTTACGGGTATATTTTTAAATCTTATATACATACATAGATACTTTTTTAAACAGACTCTTTGAATACAGGAGCAAGTTCGTGCGACCCAGTCGTGCATTTTATTTTAATGTAAACTCTTCCAATGAGGCATTTCTACCATTTTGTGTCAAATGTTATCTTGATATTAGTCATACTTAAATGGAATAAATTATTACATTCTGTCACAAATACATAAGTGTTAAAATCACCCTTTTCTGGGCAACTATACAAAATTCAAAATCGCAAAATACGCTTCAATGAAATCTAAATAGTTAATGATTTTGGTTATTCAATCCTAAAATTAAACGTTTTAATTGAAAAAGATCTTATTGATCCTAAAGCTTGTGCACGGTTGTATAAGTGAAATTTGATTTCATTTCCCGGTCTCGTAAAACTGAGTCGCGTCTCGGAAACTTCAAAAGTAGTATCTTCTCTTTGCCAGCCTTAATCCCAACGAAGCACATATTCAACTTTAACCGTCACTCAAATCACCCCCACCGCCTTAACATTCTATAATTTGACACAAGGTAATTATTACAGTAAAAATTAAAAAAACAATTTAAATTCTTTTTTTTTCTATCATGATTTAATTCAAAACCCAAAAAATCAAACAAAATCAAAGCTTGTCCATGTTTGTAACTTGATACTCCTAGAAATGTCCCAAAAACAATGTTCCCAACATTTGTACCTACACACCTTTATTTTCAAAACAAAAAATGTATCTTAAACACACAATAAACTAACAAAAGCACATTTAAGATAGAATAAAAAAAAACTAAACTAAACTCAAAGAATTCTCAAAGGTGTCAAATGCATCACTTCAGTACATTTTATCGTCCCCTCGCCATGCATCGCATTCAATTCCAAATCCAAAACAAAAACCAATCAAACGAATTTTAATATTTTATCAATATAAAAATGTAGTCATGAGTTTTTCTTTTCTTTACTTTTTGTATAAATATCTAAACGATAAAAATCAACAACCACTTAATTTAAATTATCTCGTCTTGTTCGTCTTTCGGAGGAGATGAGACGGGAAAAAAAGAAATTTCCATTTAAAGCTTAAACGTTCAATAAGTCGACACTTTATTTTGACAACGCGAACGCGGGCCCAATGCGTCCGCCCGCCTTTGCCGCTCCGCAATGAGTTGCCATAAATTTCCGGTAATGATCCTCTCTTGTCTGTGCATCTTCACGTCGTCGGTCGGTCTTCGTCTTCTATAGCTTTGACTGCGTCGCTATCGACAACGACGACGACGGGTTGTGTCAACAAATTTAAACAACAATAATTTCTTCTCATGCGACCTCCCACATTATAATAATTTTGTGTCGTGTATCCCAATACGGCACACATGATTTCATGCAAAAGATGGAAAAGTATATAATATACAAAATCTTAAATGGCGCTAAATACATTCATTCCAATCAACCAAACCCATAGACTATAGACATTTCAATTTAAATCGAAATCGAAATCAAAATCACCGCCATTTGTCGAGTTTTTGACAAATAAAACGTGTTCCGTTGACAATTTAAATGCAAATCTGCAAACAAATCTTGTGTGAGATGTCAAGATTGTTATAAGAAAAATAAATACAAAATAATAAAGAAGAAAAAAATAAATAAAATAATAATAATAATAATAACAATAATCACATCACATCACACGAATTTCTCGGCGTCGCGTCGCGTCGCGTCCCGGTTGCTTTGCTCGTCGTAGTCGATTCCAATTCCATTGAATGCATAATTTTTCGATAAAAATATTTCATTGAATGTGTATAAATTTTCTTTTTTTTCTACTCTTTTAAATATTTAATTTTATTTCTGCTTTTCTTGAAGAAATTTTTATTTCTCTTTTGGTAAATAATTTTGAATTTAGGAAAAGTGGAAAAATGAAAAATCTCTTTTCACATTAAATCAATTATGTGCCTTAATTTCTTGGTATTTTATTATAGATTTTTGGTTTGTTTTGAAAATTATATTTAAAATATCAAAAGAGCAAAATTATACTTTTTGAGATACTCGTAAAAAATATAAATCTAAGAAATTCGTCTGGTGAAATTAGATTTTAAAGGAAAGAGATGATGTTTTCCTGTTAAGCCATTTATAGGAAATTTCTATTTAAAAGATTATTATTAAAACCCATAAGGTTATAAGTAGGTACTTGAGTATTTTATGAATTTTATTAGAAAGAAAAAAGATAGCAGTCATTTTAGTTTAGAAAGAATTTGCTATTGCTATTTTCGTAAGTAATTTGCGTTTTCATTTATTTGTAGTTTTAAAAAAATTGGATGCAGAAAATTCTAGATATAAAATTATTAAAAATTCTAGAAGGCCATTAACAGAAGTTCAAAAATTACAATTGAGAATATACGGAAGCACTAATTGTGAACAAATA
This sequence comes from Eupeodes luniger, assembly GCA_951509635.1. Classification (NCBI taxonomy): domain Eukaryota; kingdom Metazoa; phylum Arthropoda; class Insecta; order Diptera; family Syrphidae; genus Eupeodes; species Eupeodes luniger. Next base: position 7,549,017 of record OX608073.1, read on the forward strand.
CAAAGTATCATATTTGACACTGGATATCAAAATATTTTGATATTTTCGTAACCAAATTTGGAAATATGATTGCATGCTTGTGTAACCTGAAACAAAATTAACTTCAAAGAAAAGTTTTAAGCATTGCACAACGTAAGATAGACATAAAGGGTGTTTTTTTAGAAGTGCGGGTTTCAAGAAGAAATAAAACGCATATCATTTGATGATATGGCCAAGAATGTAGCTTTATTATGAAGATGAGGGTTTGCCACTGTGTTTTGAAAATAATTTTTGGGCAAATGGCTTGTAGATTTTGATCACTCCATATACGATTATTTTGCTTATTAATTTTGCTTCTTCGCTGAATAAGAAATGTTCTTATGAAAATCGGGATAGGAAGTCATCCCATTTAGGACCCATTCACTGAGCGAGTGCTTGATGGTTGCTTGGCTTCAATTTTTGTCACGAAAACCAAGATCTTATCGCAAAATCTTCCATAAAATTGTTGGGCATAGTTTCAATTAGACGCTACAATAAAACAATACGACACTAGAACAGTAATACACTAAAACAATAATACAGTATGTATTACCACATATACAACAATTCAATTATACAAAACTGCCAAAATACAACTATTCAACTACAAAACTACACAACTATACAACAATACAACAATACAACTACACAACTACACAACTACACAACTACACAAATACACAACTACACAACTACACAACTACACAACTACACAACTACACATCTACACAACTGCACAACTACACAATTACACAATTACACAATTATACAACTACACAACTACACAACTACACAACTACACAACTACACAACTACACAACTACACAACTACACAACTACACAACTACACAACTAAACAACTACACAACTACACAACTACACAACTACACAATTACACAACTACACAACTACACAACTACACAATTACACAACTACACAACTACACAACTACACAACTACACAACTACACAACTACACAACTACACAACTACACAACTACACAACTACACAACTACACAACTACACAACTGCACAACTAAAAAACTACACAACTAAACAACTGCACAACTACACAACTACACGACTACATAACTACACAGCTACACAACTACACAGCTGCACGAATACAAAAAATTACAACTACAAAACTTCAGAAGTAGAAAAACAAAACCACAAAAGTAGTTTTATACTCTTCTACAAATTAAAAAAAAATAAAATTATTTAAATGAAAACTAAGTAAAAAAATTAGGATAAACCGAGTTAAGTCATATAGGTCAAAATGCAGATGGGGTGTAGAATCTTACATCATTTTTGACGACCGTAAGCACTTATGGTTTAAATGCGTCAAGTATCAATCAAACCATATTTATAAAGGAAATTAAACACTTAATTTCAAAAGTCCAAAGAAGTAGTACAGGAGAGTTTGAATTAAAAAAATACAAAAATTTAAGAATACAAAAACACAAAACTAGAAAAGAATAAAAGGTTTTTAAGCAGAGATCCAAAATAACCGTTGACCTTTATTTTCAATCGGTTTCTCACTGAGATTTATTTAATTCGCCAATTTCATTTTGGTCTTGGTCTGTGATTTATTTTTAAAAATTAAATTTTTAGGTCTTTGTGTGAGATTTATCATTTAAGTTCGCAAATATCTCTTATCTGTTGACTTATTTAACTAAAAATAAATGGAAATGGTTAACCTTAAACCTTTTCCATAGAAAATAAATCAAAAATGGTTAAAATGATAAATTATATGATTTTCTTTATTTTGCAAGTAAAAAAAGTTAATTCTTAATTATTAAGCCTAACTAAAAGTAAACTCTCAAGAGTTTTTGGATTTAAATTATAAGATTCACTAAGTATAAAACTTAGAGAAGAAAACGCCCTTTCCACTGATACTTGCGTTGCTGGAACGCCCAGTACAACCAGAGCGATCTCAAAAATGTTAGGAGATTTTTATTTGAGATTTTGAAAAAATGAAAGAATGTTAGTGTCCAACGGCAAACGAGGGTAGACCGAATCAAAATTTTCGATGTCCACGTATAATTTTGAAAGTGTTTCGTTATTACTGACGTCACTCCAAATGAGATTTATTTTTTTCTCTCAGCAATAAGTGGTCACCGGTTAACCAAAACCTAAAAGAAGTCAAAATAAAAGTTTCTCTCTCAGAAACCGAAAAAAAAAAAATTGAGTAAACTGGTTATTAAGTGATCATTTTTGTAAATCTCAACAAGTGAGAGTAATTTAAGAGACCTTTCAAAAGGTTGAGATTTACTTTTGATCTCTGTTTTTAAGTACAAATATCAAATTCCAAAAAAAAACAATACTTTATATTCCCAAGCATAAAATATGAAAGAAATACCAACATTTAATAATTCAAAAATACTACAAACGCCCAAAAGTCCAGAAGTGCGAATTACAAATTTTAAAGTACAAATAAAGTGCCTTCAAAAACAAGTTCAAATATTTCAGATTTTTTTTAGGTTAAATTGGATGGAGCAGAAGCACACTACCACATAAATCTCAAGGTTTTTTTCTGAGCTCAATGAAACCATTTTGAGTCCCTTACGAACCGTGAAAGACTGAGTATGTTAATGTGGTTGAGATCGTTTAGATCGTTTTAAAAGAATCATAGGTAGATTTTGCGTTTTTGAGCTAGAGCAGAGCATGTACAGAAGAGGTGAAGAACTGTTTCTTCCTCTTTATCATCCATACAGTTTCTGCAAAAGTCATTTAAGAATACGCCTAGCCACGTTTCGTGCTTTTCTATTAGACAGTGCCCGGTACCGACATCGATTATCGGGCTTATATGCGATCTGCTTAGAGATAGCAAGAACCTTGAGCGCTTTAAATTTAGGGTAGGCCAGATATTTTTCGTGACAAACAAATGGTGATTTTATTCCACCTGATGTTTTCCTTCCGTTTGGCGTCTTGAATTATCAAAAGTTTACATGTAGCGATTGGTATGCCAGCATAAGCCAAACGTGGTAGAACGGTTGGTACTGTACCATTTCTGGCGAGTTATTCTGCCTTACAATTTCCTGGAATGTCTATGGCCCGGCACCCAGCAAAGGTGAATGTTAAACTGTTGTGCCATCTCCTATAGAGATGATCAGCAGTTATGGACTGTTAACGAGATTGTAGAGACAAAGTCCAGAGATTTAATAGCGGCTTGACTATCTGAGAAAATACGGATATCAGATGTTGATATCACGTTTTCTTTAAGCCAGGATAAGATTTCTTTTATAGCCAAAAGTTCCTTCTAGAACACCCTACAATGATTGGGAAGTTGGAATAAGAGTCTTAGTCGCCTTCACCAACCCCGTCATTTGATAGCATGATTTAAAAAGTCAGCTATAATAAACAAATATGATAAAATGAATAAAAACAAATTATATAAGTCCTGCATGCGAAATAGTCGTATTTTCGTAAAAAATTATTCTGGAAATACAAACTTAACCCTTAAAAATAAATTAAAAAAAATTCTTGCAACTCGTCGTATTGTGCACCCAAAAGCATCCAAAATCATTAAACAGAAATTATCTTCCAAAAATCTTACAAGAGCACATCAAATGCTACAACACAAAAGTAGAAGTTAAATGAATAAATTTTCCATAAATATATCGATTGACAATATTTGAGTCAGTCGTGGATAAAAATGTTCAACTGAAACAGTTTTGAAGTAATCAATGAACATGTAATTTTTGTTCTCTTCTTATTCCCAGATGTGTAAAAGTTTTGGTTCTTTTTTTTCTTTTTATAATTTTTGCATATTAAATTTTCCATCGTCTTGGTTTGTTTTTATTTTAAAGAACAAGCAGAATGTTAAAGACTTGTGAGAGTCGAATGAACTTGCTTATAGGTTTTAATATTACGACTTGCTACCGCTTAAGCGACCCATAGAAACCACACTTGTGTGCACACCGTTGCATTGACACCCGGTGTGGCATTCCGCCACACACGACACACCAAATCGTACACACATTAGTTGCGAAAGAGATCTCCAAGAGGAAAGAATAGAATGAGCGACGTTGAAGCTTGAAGCTTTTATTGAAACAACTTGCGAGGCACTGTACAACGATTCAATTGCAACTGAATAGTAAATGTGCGTGCGCACCCCATACACATCTCACCCATCGAGACACTGGCACAGAAAAATTAATAACTTTTAATTTCACTCGCTTCGTGTCTGACACCGAAAATCAGTGCTCCAGCCAACACATAGCACACATTTCTGCACACCGAAACAAGTTTGAGCACAAGTGTGGTGTCTATAGGCCGATTTACTCTACTTGTTCCAATTCCAAAAATGAATTAACTTTTTCTCCTAAAAACAAAATTCCTTCTTCAATTTCTTATAAATTTTGCTTAAATGTTTTCAACATTCTATTGGAAAACTATAGAAATTAAGTTACTTATGGTTACAAAAGTAAACATTCAAAAAATAGTACTTTTTTTTGAAGGGATCCATAACTTGCCCTTAGAATTTATTACCAGTACTCGTATAAAATATTCAAGATTTTGTCTTTTTCCATATAAATAAGTCCCAAGGAAGTAGTTAAATAAACATTTACGTTGATGAAAAGTGCATAAGCAAAAGTTGATGAGACCATTAAAATCCTGACAGGTCTTCTAGGATTCAAATAAAAAGTAATAATGATTTTTTTTTAGTCTAAAGGCGAAATTCTAATATTTGTATTAAAAAAACAAACAAAATTGGTCTTTTATTTTCTTTTTTGGTCGTGAGGGGGAAGTTTGAATTATTAAAGTTCAAAAAACAAAACTTTGAAAACAAAAAATTATATGATAACATAATAATATGCTTATCTCATTGAAAGAATCACAGAACAAAAATTTCAGTATGTAGATTTGTACACAGAATGAGGTGGAAGGGGAGGTGCAAATACGAGTGTTGATTAAAAAGATAGAATTTGTTATATTTTTTTAAAACATTTTCTCAAGATTGAATGGCGATTACTTTTTTTTACGACATTTTTGTCGGAATTTAAAGTTTTATGAAGTAGAGACGTTTCTCTCATGAGGTTTCTATTTTTAGTTCAATTTTTTTCAAAAAAAAAAAAAAATATTCTGATACTTTAAAGTTGAGGGAGGAAAAATTAAAAAAAAAGCACCTGGACTGAAAATATTGTCTTCGAATAAATGTCAACTGAGTTCATTCCATTTTTTTTCTTTAAATATCCCATCATCACTTTAAATATGGAAAGTTTTCTAAATTACAACAAAATATTTCAAAAAGCGTGTTCCTATAATACTTTAACATAATAACTGTCAAAAATGCATTCTGTTTAAGTTTTGAAATCCATAACATCTCTAGGGATTAATTTTCATGCAAATATTCAATTTATCAAGTTATTTTTTTAAATTTTATTTTATTAATTCGTAGGCATTTGTCTGCTATAAATTTGATGTGTTATTTTTTTTAATTTTATAATTTTCCTATGGACTAATTGAGTGTGACAAGGCTGGAGAGATTACTGTCAATCAATCGAAGACATAAAGGACTCCGCAAGGCTCAGCAGAGTTTTATCGAAGGAACACTGTAATCCTTCATTTCTAAAAAAGCCTGATGGAACCTGGACAGCCTCTCCAGCCGAATCTCTTGAGCTACTGATGAAGACGCACTTTCCGGGTTGTGAGAGCGATAACCCCGAACCGCGTGAAACCACAGAGCTAAACGTAGCTCATGTGGAGCAAATCAATTCCGTTATTACAAGAGAAAATATTGTGTGGGCCATCAATACTTTCTCTCCATATAAATCCCCAGGCATGGATGGCATACTGCCAGTTATGCTTCAAAAGTTGCATGATGTGGCAGCTCCATGGCTGGAACAAATTTTCAAAGGATGCCTCCTTCTCAAACATGTGCCCATGTCGTGGAGACAGGTCAAGGTAGTTTTTATCCCGAAAGTGGGTAGGCGTGGTCACGAATCCGCGAAGGATTTCAGACCAATAAGCTTAGCATCTTTTGTGCTTAAAACCTTGGAGCGCATTCTTGATTACCATATTAGAGAAATCCTAGATGGAAGACCTCTCGAAAGCTCTCAGCATGCTTATCTTAAGGGCAAATCTACGGAGACTGCCCTCCATGAGGTAGTGCGTACTGTAGAAAAAACAATCCATTATAAAGAATTTACTCTTGCCACCTTCTTAGACATAGAAGGTGCTTTTAACAACGTCCTTACCGAATCCATAGAAGAATCGCTCGTGAAGTTCGGGGTAGAATACTTCATTCGAGAATGGATTATCTCCATGCTCAGTGGTAGGAAAATTCAAGCCACTCTAGGCAATACAACCGCAACAAAACACGTAAGTAGGGGAACACCCCAGGGTGGTGTCCTTTCGCCTCTTCTGTGGCTTCTGGTCATGGATACAATTCTCGTTAAATTAGAGAGATGTGGAGTGAAGGCGGTAGCCTATGCGGATGATTTGGTGCTATTGGTGTCAGGAAAGTACACCTCTGTGATTAGTGAAATCACGGAGTCAGCTTTGAAGAAAGTTAGCAGCTGGGCCACTAGTTGTGGTCTAGGAGTTAACCAAAGTAAAACTGAACTGATGCTCTTTACCACCAAAACTAAAGTACCGCCTTTCACTCTACCTCGACTCAACGGTCAAATCCTTTCATTGTCTTCCAGTGCAAAATATTTGGGAGTTATACTCGACCCTAAATTAAACTGGAAACGAAATATTGAAGTGCGGGTTAAGAAAGCCTGTGTTGCCTTCTACGCCTGCAGCAAAACTTTCGGCAAAAAGTGGGGACTTCAGTCGAAGATGATTTTATGGACGTACACAGCCGTAGTACGTCCAATCTTAACCTATGGTTCGATTGTGTGGTGGCCTGCTCTTAGCAAAGCCTATAATATCGATAAGCTAAAGAAGGTTCAGAGAACAGCTTGCGTGGGCACCACAGGGGCCATGCGTACTTGCCCAACGGACGCCTTAAACGTTATTATGGATCTTCTACCAATCGACCTTTTTATTAAATACATAGTTTCCTGCAGCGCTATTAGGCTGAAGGAATCAAATAGCTGGTTGTCAAAACCTTATGGTCACAGCAACACAGCGAAATTGATTCCCTCAGATATTATCTCGGTAGACACTGACTACTGCACTCCTACTTTGAGCCTTAGTAGGGGTTTTAAGGTCTTTTTCCCATCCAGAGAAGATTGGGAGGTTGACATCGTGTCGATAGGTTTCGATACAACCATCTTTACTGACGGCTCAAAGATGGAGTGCGGAGTTGGTTCTGGGATCTTTTCTGAGTCCCTAAATGTAGCTAAATCCTTTAGGCTTCCTGACTTTGCTAGCGTTTTTCAGGCTGAACTGCTGGCAATTAGGGAGGCATGTAAAATACTTAAACAAAGCCCAAACCAAAACCGAAATGCGGCTATCTTCACAGACAGTCAGGCAGCTATCAAAGCCATTAACTCGGCTACATCCTCATCTAAATTGGTCCAGCAATGTCGCGATGAGCTTGCGAGCCTGAACATTAACCTCGGTGTCACCCTGATCTGGGTTCCGGGCCATAGTGGTATCGTGGGAAATGAACGGGCTGACGAGTTAGCCAGGCAAGGATCGGCCCTTCATAGCTCTCTTGCGGAAATGGTTAACATTCCTCTTGGTGCTATGAAGGGTAAAATCTTTTCCATATACCAAACTGAATCAAACCGAAGGTGGAGCAATCTACCCAACTGCATTATATCTAGGAAGATATGGCCCACCTATAACAAAACCCGTACATACGATCTTCTACGCAGGCCAAGGCAAGACATAGCCAGGATTGTTGCGGTTTGTACCGGACACTGGCCCATTGGAGTTCATGCAGAGAAGTTGGGTATCTCTTACAACACTTTTTGCCGTAGTTGCTGCGACCAAAGAGAAAGTGAAACGTTAATCCATTTCCTCTGCAAATGTCCTGCCTTGGCAAGCACTAGAATGAAATGCTTTGGGAAAGCATTCTTTCACGAACTGAATGAGCTATCTGAGACAAAGATTAGAGACCTAATCTCTTTTCTCAATGCGACAAAATGGCTCTAACTTAATCGCTATAAATCTTCTCCTTTATTTCACAGGTCAAACGAGTTTTGGTATCAAAACGGCGCACTACAGCGCTAATTGGATCTCAGGCTAGGTCTGCCCTGAGATCGCCATTTCTACCTACCTACCTAATTGAGTGTGTTGAGTGATTTTTATTTGTTTGTTTTCGAAAAAAAACAATAATAAATAAATTCTTGTATGTACCTTGGGACAAATTATAATTTGGCTCCTACAAAAAATGTTTTTTTCGGAAGTTTATTATTGAAAGTGATGAGAGACATAAAACTACAAATATTTAACAAAATAAAATTTAAATTGTTTTCCATGACTGTATTTAAAAAAATTAAATAGAATTGTTTATTCATAGACAATTTTTAGTTTTGTTAAATGGTCTTGTCTTGGGCTCCAAATGTTTGACCTAAAGGAAATATAAAGAAGTCATTGATTTTACTCTTAAAGAAATGAGTATAGGTATGTCGTGATTTTTAGAGTTCCTGAGAAGTGGTATATTTAGCCTGGAATAAGGTGGCACTTAGCTTAAATTTCACTTAAGATTGGAAATATGATGCTTTCTTTGTGCAAACCCTTTTCGACGGGACTCGTTATGAGGCCGAATAGCATATCAACCTACCTCTATTTTAACGTAACATTTTGAATGCGTTTCATTTTACGTTTTTTCATTAACTGTTTTTTGGTCGAAAATCGAATATTCGAGTTTGCTCATAACCGGTCCGAAAGGTTTTTTCCGTAATTTTCTCTAAATTTGTCTTAACTTGGCTTTTTGTATTGTTCCACAGAACCGATATTTTGCCTTTTAAACGTCTCAAAAACAAATTCAGCTGATTGCAGAAGGACACAAATTGTATATCTAGTAACACTGTACATTTTGTTAACAAAGATAGAATTTAATTGTTAAGAATACGATTTAATTTTAATAAATCGAAAAAAAAAAACAACGAGAGAAAAATGAGGTCAGATTGATAAGACTCAAACTAAGGAATAAGCTCTCTTCTCGTGCAATAATGCTATTGGTTATAGATGGAGTTTACAACCCCGAATTACGAATTGGTCATATACATGGGTAAAAAGACCGATTTTAGTGTACGGTGTGACAGTATTGAAGATTGCTTTAGAAAAAGCTATTAACCGCGACAAACTAAACAAAGCCCGGTTAGATCGCTTCGCACTAGCCCATCTGTGGCACTGGACACCCCACTCTACCTATCACCTCTTGATATACTTAGCAAACAATAGCTGCAAGCTCGCCTTAAAGCTTCATCGCAGTGTGTTAATAATAACATTGGCCACTCCGTAATTCTTAAGTACTTAGAATCAATTCCAAAGCACACATACTACACCATCCCCCAACTACAATTCGACAGAAATTCCCAGATTTCTATACCTTCCACATATTTCTGGGAGGATAGGGTGTTCCTGGAAGACGTGGCAATCCACTTTTATACAGATCAATTTAAAACAAATGAAGGAGGTGGTGGAGGTGTGTATTCTGAATAACTGAAATAAAGTCTTTCATTCCGCCTTCTTAATCATTGAAGCGCGTTCCAGGCGGAACGTTTTCTTTAAGCGGAAAGAAGTCTTGTCCTCGCTTAAAGAAAACGAGATATCAATAATGTGATATCCGTATTTTCACAGATAGTCAAGCCGCTTTCAAATCTCTGTCTCTACAAACTCTATAACATTCCATAACTGAAACATTCCAGGAAATTGTAAAGCAGACGAATTCGCCAGCAATTGTACAGTTCAACCCATTCTACCATGTTTACCTAATGCTGGTATACCAATCGCTCCATGTAAACTATTGCTAATGCAAGACGATATAAAGAAGGCAAACATTAGGTGGAAAAACATCACCACGTGTCAGGTTACAAAAAACATCTGGCCTTCACTAGATTTAAAGCGATCAAGGTGCTTGCTATGTCTAAGAAGATCGCATATAAGCTCTATAATAATTGATGTCACAACCGGGCACTCTCTAATAGGAAAGCACGCCACGCGGCTAGGCGTATTCTCGAATGACTTTTGGATAAGGAAGAGGAGGAAACAGATCTTCACCTCCTCTGTACATGACCTGCTCTAGCTCAAAAACCCAAGAATTACCTAGGATAATTCTTCTATAATGATCCTAATGATCTCAATCATCTTAACATAATCAGCCTCTTACTTTTCGTTACTAGTTTCATTGAGCTCAGAAGAAAGCCTCAAGATTCATGTGGTATGACAAAAGGCTATTAAACTGGCCTGAGTGTGTCCTACTCCATCACGGACAGCCACTTTAACCTAACCTTGTATAGAAACTATCTCGGTTGAGAGTGATTTAAAATCAAACAGTAAGCATTTTTGGAATTTCATATGCTCGAAGCGAAAGTCAAGTGGAATACCTAGTTGTATGAATTATCTCGACACCTCCATTAGACAGATTCCAAAAATATGCAACTTATTCGCTAATTATTTTTAATCTATGTATGTATTCATTAGATGCTCCTTCCATCCAGGAGAAGCCTTTGGTAAATAGAATTCTCGACATCGGCCCGGTTAACCTTAGTCGTTTAGAAATCTAAGAGGCTCTATTTAGATTAGATCCTAATAAAGGTCAAGGGTCCGATGGAATTCCTGCTAGTCTTTTAAAAATTGTGCAATTGCGTTACCTGAACCACTTTCGATAATTTTTAATGTTACACTTGCCGAAGGATCATTTTTGGATGCCTAGAAAATCTCATTTTTGTCTCCAAGTCGGGATCGAGGCAGGAAATCACTAATTATAGACCAATATGTAAAATTTCCGCATTACTAAAATTATTTGAGAAACTAGTTTGTAACAAACTTTCAGATTTGTTTCGTAGCCACAGATCAGTTTTTCAACAAAGTTTTATGTCAGGTAGGTCAACCTCGACAAACTTAGCTTTGATTACTCATGAAATATTATCAAATATGGAAAAGATGTACCAAACTGATATTATTTTCACAGACTTAGCAAAAACATTCGATAGAATAAATTATAAAGTATTACTCGATAAATTATCTTCTTAAGGTATTCACTCTAGTAGTACCCGTGGTATGATGGTTAGTTCGTTGGACTGTAAGGATATTGGTATTAGTTTTTTTTTTCAAATTTTCTAATAAATACAAAAATAAATAAAACTGAATTGAAGTTAAATAGATCTTAGGGCCGAAAGGCATTAGCATTAAGTATTATTGTATAACTTAGAGTGTCCGTATGGGACCAGAAAGTTAGTTGTAAGTTATGGTTAATTAGGCTAGTTTTATGAATTTTTGTCTAGCTTTAAGATAGGTTTAAAAAAGAAGTGCGTTGGACTGTCATGCGAGAGGTCTTAGGTTCGATCCCTGCCTATGCCACCTAAAATTTTTTTCACGGATATTGCCTCTTGCGAGGAATTGACAAATTCTCCAAGAGTAATTCTTGTCATGAAAAGTGCTTTCTCAAATTTGCCGTTCGGATTCGGCTAAAAGTTGTAGGTCCCTTCCATCCCTGACAACAGTACTTGCACACAGGAATGGTTGAGAGTTGTAAGTCACTAGGCCCTAGTTCTCAAACGGACTGTTGCGCCACTCAATTTATTTATTTATTTAGGTATTCACTCTTCTTTATTGAAGTGGCTTAAATCATATTTGACATGTAATTAGCATCCAAAAAGTTAAAATTGGTTGCTTTTTATCAGGAGTTCCACAAGGAAGTCATTTTAGGCTATTACTTTTTGTGTTGTTTGTAAATGACATTCCTAATATTTTCAATAATTCAAGTTGCCTCCTTTTTGCGGATGACCTCGAACTGTATCGTAAAATAAGCTGTGATCTGATTGTTTTGTTTTTTTGAAAGATCTAGCAAGATTATAAGATTGGTGTCAACGGAATCACCTTCTACTTAATTTTTCCAAGTATTAAGTTTTGTCGTACTTCAGAAATTTCAACTCAATTTCGTTTGATTACACTGGAAAACAGCATGTTTGGTGCATGAGATTTCTTAAATGAATCTGAATAGGTTTTCCACGCTGATTTCAAAAATATATGCTGTTTTTATGTGGCAGCTCTAGTTTTGGAGTTATGAAGGGACAGGATTTTTCATTGAAAATGCACATATAATTATAGTATCAATTACATTAAGTCAGAAAAAGTGAGAAAAAAGAAAGACCTAGGAGTTATCTTAGATACTAACTTGTCATTTATACCTCACTATGACCATATGATAAACAAATCCAATAACACTACCGATACTACCGATACCGAATTCTCAGATCCCTATACAATAAAATGACTATACAATTCTTTTGTAGGGTCGATTCTGAAGTATTGCAGCATAGTCTGGAATTCTTATTATGATAATTCAAGGGGTAGAATCGAGAGTTCAAAAAAATTTCACTAGGTATGCCTTCTTCAAGTTAAAATGGAGGTATCCATGACAGTTCTATATCCGGTGTTTGCTGTTTGGAATTGGAATACACTCTCTTCAAGATCGTAGAGTATACTTTTCAGTGATGTTTATTGGAGACATCATAACTTATCATATTAATTTTATTCCGGTACTTTCATTATTAACTGGAAGAAATGCTCCATCCAGAATAACACGTTTTAGATTTTGAATTTATGAACAGTTTCATCGTAGCAATTATGTTCGATATGAACCTATTTTTCGTTGCATCAGTGAGGCAAATTTAATTTTCAAAAATCCATAAGCTCTTATTTCTATTTTTTTTTTTAGTCTCAAGTTCCAAGGTGTTAAGATCTTATGATCGATAAATAAACGATTGTCTGATAAAATTTAGAAAATTTCACTTTGTAGAGAGAACACCAAAAGTCATTTAGATTTATCTATTGGATGTGAAGATATCTTTAAAGTTACATACATATTTAAGCACTCAAAATTTATATATCGATCTGATAATATATTAGTATTTGCAACTTGAGATGTTTAAAACTTTTTATTTAAATATAACACGATTTTAAATGATTTTTCCAACACTTCTTTTTGGACATTTATCTCAATGTAATGTTATAGTTTTTATTTTATTAAAGAAAAATATACGATATAAAAACAAAACCCCCATAAACAGTCAATAATCGAACCATAAATGAAAGCTTATACACAGCTAAACCATTTTAACCAAATTCAATAAAAAGTTCCACCAAAAACTAACAGATCATCATCATCTCTAAAACAATAAAATAAAAACACAAGATTTTAAACGCTTACCGCCCAAGCTGTACACTGGCCATATGCACAGTTTATAGATTTATATTCAATTTGAAAAATTTTATTAGTTATTTATGACCAGAAAATCACTTACCTAGTATTAAACTTATAGATACAAAAGCGAGTAATAAAACCATTTTCTTTTGCATTCGAAAACCACAAAATTTTAACAATTTTATTTATTTTTTTTCTGATCAAGTAAACATCTTATTTTTCTTTTTTTTGTTATTTTTAACAATTTAGCTGTCATCAATGTAGTTTTTTAAAATTAAAATTATTGTAAGAATTTTTATTGCCAAAAACGAAGACAATTCCTAAATAGGAAAAAAACAATAAAACAAAAAAAGCTTTTAAGATCTTTGTTTTTTTTTTTTTATTAGATTTTATGAGAGATCTTTTATACGGAACTGAACGTTTTACAGACTTACATGCATTGAAAATATAGACGGAGATGGAGGAGGTAATAAAATTGAGATTTAGAGAATCAGTGAAGCGAGTGACATTGATGTTATTTCTAAAAAGATCATCATGATGACAATAATAATCGTTTTTGAATATCTTGATCTGTGTGGTATTTATGGATTTGTTATTATGTGGATTTTAATGACCATAGAATTCCAAAAAAGTCTTTTAGATAGATCTTTAAGTTTTAGCTTAGAATAGGCACATAAGCATGCAATAGATCAATTGAAGTACCTATAAAATTTCCCAAAAAGTTGATATATAGAGTTTAGTTTCACAGTTCACAAAAATGTTTAGATTCAAGGTCTAAGGTGGAACCTAACTGGTTAACATGCCAAATAGGTTCTACAAAATTGGGTATATTTGTCTATTGTGGAATTTTGTGTCTTAAAAATGTATTCTTTATTATTTTGCTGACATTTTTTCAAATAGTTTTAGTTAAAATTTAAAAAATTAAATGCATGACTAAATCGTATGAACTAACATGCCCCTGTGTCTCTATTTAATTATAGGTTAAAAATTTACTTTAACAAAATTAAGAGCCATTTAATTTATCAAGAAAACTTTAGTTTGTTAAATTGTGTGTCAATCCGTTTTTTTTTTTAAACGACGTCTTAACCGTGTTGGACGTTTGCTTTGGGTCGTTGTCCTGCTGAAATATCCATTTCAGGGGCAACTGATCCTTAGCATGTGGCAGCATTATATTTAGCAAAATGTCACGGTACATAAAACGTTCCATTGTACCATCTTTTTGGTGAATCGGTCCCAGTCCATGTCCTGAAAAACATCTCCACATCATTACGTTACCTCCTCTGTATTACACAGTAGCTTTGGTGTAACGTGGATTGAGTGGCTCTTTGGCTAGTCTGCGAACACGACGGAAAACATTAGAACCCTTGAAATTGAATTTGGACTCATTCGAAAAGAGTACGTTCCTCCATTTTCTAACGGTCTAGTTGATGTGGTCATGATAAAATTTTAATCTCACCAGCTTGATTTTGGTGGAAATAAAAGGCTTTTTTACAGCTTTGAAAGATTTTAGTCCACCATCAACAGCTCGTCTCCGAATTGTTCTCGCACTTACGTTCAGGTCGAGTTGGATTTCTTATTTCTCTTGATGATATAAAAGGGTATTTTTTTATTTGATTTTATTATTGCAGAATCCTCTTGTTTTGTTGTTTTTCTCGGTCTGCTACCTCGATGAATCGTTTGGAATGATTTTTTGGATTTGTAAAATTTTGTTAATCGGCAAACCACTGATATTTTAATTTGACTCATTCCACTTTTATATTTTTTATAATTTTTTCTATTATTTCGTTAGAGTATTTGTTTCCGGCCATTTTACAAAAGTTAGCTAAAAACACTGATAAGCTTGCCCGTGAATAACACCTAATAAATGGATTCAACTGCACTCGTTTGCCAAAACCTTTAATATGAGCAATGGATTTTGTAGTTAACAGACTAACTTTTCTCTATTAAGAAGAAAAAGAGAAATAGCAATACAAAGTTGCTTTTGTTTTGACCAAAAAAAAAATTGGGTTAATTGTCCTACTTATGTCATATTTAAATGTACCGTTATGGAAACTATGTTCTCTTGTTGTCTATTTAGAAGTACATAGATACAAAATGTATTACATTTTGGAAACAAATTAACATGATTTATTTTAATTATTAATTTTTGAGTGACATATGGAGGTAGTTTTAGTTGCTAATGTTTTGGCCAATACTGTATTTTTGGTATGCAATTACTCAATGCTTATTAATATATGTATATACATACGTATTATGCTTTAAATTTCGTAGAAAAATGTTGACCCGTTTTTGAGATATCGAAATAAAAAAAATAGAAGTGTTTTGATCATGAAAAAAGTATTTAAATCGGTTCATTATTTCCTGAGAAAATAAAAAAATAAATAACGGAGATACATGCTATCCAAACTTAAGAAAACAAATTTAAGAGAAAATATTATTTAAATCTATTAAGCCGTTTTTGAGAAACTTCGAATTTTCAATTATTGAACAATAAGTTTGTGTAACGATTACTGTTATTTTTGGTCTTAAAAAAAGCAACATTACCTAAAGAATCTACTTAAAACCTTAATTTTTAGGACTCAATTTTTCGACTCCTACCGTCGTAATGTCATAGTTGATTTAAATCTCGAGTTCAAATTTTTCTGCGATTGTAAGGTTCTTATCTTTCGCAAGTAACAAAAGATACAAAATGTGAGTTTATATTTAAATAAAGTGCACGACTGGGTCGCACGAACTTGCTCCTGTATGCAAAGAGTCTGTTTAAAAAAGTATCTATATAATATTTAAAAATATACCTGTAAAATAAGTTTGTCTTCAAAGATATTTATGCCATTTGATTTGTCGAAAAAAACTCCATTTTTTAATTTTTTGGGAGGGGGTTACATTTAATACAGTTAAAATAATTTAAAAAAAACTAATTTAAGATTCAAAATTTTACCTGAAAAATAAGTTTGTCTTCAAAAATTTAAATGCCATTTTATAAATAAAAAAACCCTTGATTTTTCAAATTTTTTTTTTGAAAATCGTTAGAGTGGTTTTTTTTTAAATTAATTTTTTATATATAAAATTTTTCAATTTTGTTCTAAAAATATTTTTGGTATGCAGTTGTTTAGTGATTGGAAATATACGCTCTATATTTCAATTTCGTAAAAAAATGTTCACCCGTTTTTGAGATAAAGAATTTTGAAAAAAAAATTTCAATATTTTTTTAAAAATCCAAACAATAAAAAATTGCACTTTTGATAATCAAATATTGTTAAGGCAATATAAGAGCTCGTTCAGAAAAAAAAATTATTGAAATCGGTTCAAAAGTTGCTGAGAAAATTAAAAAACAAAAAAACGGTTCTATGAGCGGTACCTTTCCTGAGCAATACAAAAATATGTTTTTTAATTTTAGAGAAAATTAAAAAAAAATCTATCAGTTTGTTTTTGAGATAATTCGAATTTTCGTTTTTTGACCAAAAAAATTGTATGGGGGCCACTGTTAGTTTTGATCTTAAAAAAAAATGAAAAAAACGCCTAACGCAAATCTGCTCAAAACCTTAACTTCCAAGTTTGAACTCAATCGACCCAATGGTTTAGGCTGTAGGAGCGTGGACAGACAGACAAAATTGACCGGACGGAATCGCGAGACTCACTTTTTTAGACTTCTCTACCATCGTAATATCATGTTTGATTAAAATCTCGAGTTCGAAATTTTGCACGAATGCAAAACTTGCCATATAGTTCCTATATGTCGCAAGTAAAAATACATATATTTTTATTTAAATAATTTAAAGAAATTGTAAAAAACGTTAATGTAAAAACAAACCTCCTAACCTATTCCGTTAAGTAAATACCAAAAACTTGTTTATATCAGTCTGCGTCATATATGGAGGCGTTAAAAAAATAAAAGAGGCCAAAAACTAAAACACATTTTTTCAAAACTGACTTCTTCATAATTTAATGAACAAATTCACACACTTAGTTTAACATTCACTAATATTTTGGGCACTCTAAACCGAAAAAAAAAAAAATTGGTAGAAAAAGCGATTATTTTGGAGAAATATGAAAAATTGAATATACTATTCGAAATTTGGACCGTTTATTTAAAAAAATAATAAAATGTCGATATTCGGTCCTATAATTTTCTAATTCTTTACAAACCCACTAAGGTTTGTTGTTGCTTCTTATTATTTCGAACGACTGTGTCATTTTCACATGCTTTTAGTGAGTTCAAATTGTGGCATTTGAAATGAAAAAAAGTCAAAGTCACAGCGACACGGCTTTAAATATTGTCGTCAAAACGCCCTAGAAACCATAAGAACAATTTTATTTGTACACAGAGCGAAAAGCACCACATAAAATAGAAGAAAAACAATAAGATTTCTCTATGATTTTTATCCAAGAAGAAAGTCTTATTAAAACAATACAGAAAATCTTGTTGAAATCTTGACACCCATTCTATAAGATGGCCATATATATTTAATAAGATATCTCATAATTTTCATAAGAAAATCTTCTTGAAACAATAAGAAAAACTTATTGTTTTTTGTGAATTTCAATAAGTTTTACATATTATTTTAAAAAGATTTCCACCTACTTTCAATCAGTTCTCCATATTATTTTTAAAAGTATTTCACATATAGTTTTAAAAAGTTTTCCTTATTGTTTCTATGAGTTTTTCTCATATTTTCAATAAGTTTTCCATATTGATTCCAGAAGATTCTCGCATTGTTTCAATAAGTTTTCCATATTGTTACTATGAGTTTTTCTCATACCTTCAATAAGTTTTCCATATTGATTCCAGCAGATTTCCACATGGTTTTAATTAGTTTTCCCTATTGTTTCCAACTGATTTTCGTATACTTACATAATTAGTTCTCCAAAAGAAAAAGAAAAACCAAATGTGTTTTTTTTTTAATATTTTACTTTTATTTTTTTGTAATGAATACATTTTTTTTTACAGATTACAGTTTCTTATATAGCTAATTATAAATTGTATTTTCGAAAATAATTAGAAAATATTATTTTATAATTATGTAAAAACGTAATATTAATATTAATACATATGTAATAATAACATAAGTGTACATATTCACAACATTCCTCATTTCCAATATTTTTTTTGCCGAATGACCTTAAGTCCATTGTTCAATGAATAGAAGTGAATTGGAGGTCCATCTATAGAACTTAATTCAACAGTGGTACATGAATATGACGGACTAGCATTTCCAACCAAATATGATTGAAAATGCTCTGAGAAAGACAAATTATCCCATCGTCTAACAATCATTTTCATATCATCATTTTTAACGAGAAAATCAATTATTTCATAAATGTCACAACCGTTTTCTCTCGTTACTGTGACTATATGCTCCCTCTTAAATGTTATTCCCCTAAAAATAACACTACCTGCTCGTTTATATGTTTTTAATCCATTAATTTCTGCATTTATAAAAGAAAAGTACAACTTGCTTCCAAAGCAACATATATAAATTCAGGTTGAAAGAAATTATTACTTAGGGCACAATACGAAAATCTTAATGATGCTTTAATTGATAGTGTTAATGGAATATTAACTCTAGATGTAATGGCATGAGCATACAGCTTATGAATGTGATGTGCAGACTCATATCTAAAGCACCATAAATACCTCAAAGGGCCTAATTGCCTTATAACACTAGGATAATGCACAAGATTGCGATATTTTGGTTTCAATGTTTCTTTAAACAATTTTTGGTATAATTCGTTATGCTTTTTTTATGTTAGTTTTAGATCACTCAAAAGATGTTCATTGAAACTAGGTAATAGCAACATATCTACCAATTTAACAAAAGAACTCAAAAACTTATAAACAGGATCATTTGAATTAATTAAGTCACCTATCATGAGAAGAACAAAATGCATAAAAGTTTTCATTTGCTTTGCACTCATTTTGAAGGAGTTGTTAAGTATGTGAGATTTTTCTATTGGAGGACTAATATTTTGAATTTCTGTATCACCATAGCAAAACATCTGCTTTCTGTAATTAAGGACTTCTAATGAAAAAAATGCTTTTTGATAAATAAAGTAGTGTAATATTTTTGACAAATTGTATTTACAAACCCCATGATATAAGTCATGCATTATGTCGCATGCTAAATTATTAGTAACGTGGTAGTGAGATAATGTATTTAAAATGGACTTTTCCTTAATGCCTGTACTTTGAACATCATTTAGTTCTAGGTCTTCTTGATAATTAGTTTTGTTTCTTATCGAGCTAGTGCTTTCAACGCAGTCAAAATAAGTTTGATGTTTAGTACGTTTACAAATTCTACAGAATGAATTAGCGGAAAATGATTTTACATATCCTAAGACTGTATTTAGCCCCAAATTATCCCCCAAAATCTGACCTAGTGTTACACATAAGTGATAAACACCATTTTCAGTTTCTACTTCCAAGCCATTCTTTTCTAAATTCTTTAAAATTTCAACCAAAGGTCTTAAAGAAGTATTCATACCATATTCGTTCATGTCTTTTGATTTTATAAATCCAGCAACAAAAATATTTTCTAGTTTTCCATGTTGATAATTGGGAATAACAGGAAAGCTATAATATATTCCACAAACTTTTTGCTGACCAGATTTAGAGCCTAGCGGATCGTTAATTTCAAAATCATCTAGGTACATAAAGAGTGGAAGTGTAATTTTATTTTCATCTATATGGATGCTTTTCCAATATTCACCCGTGACAAAACTTTGATAGGAATTTGAATTTTTAAGTTGAATTATGTTATTTATGGTTGTTTGTAACACTCCCAAGCTCTCAAAATACTTCTTAATTTGAAATGGTATGTCCAAAAGACACATTTCGACGCTATTTGATGCTAATGTAGGATTGCCATTAATGATAACTTCTGAAAGATCATTACTTAAAATGTAGTTTTGGGGATACTTAAACAAATTTGCGGTCTTCAATTCGTTAAAAAATTTATATTCGGTATTTACTTTAGAAAAAGGCTTAGAAATAGTTTGTAAAACTTGTTCTGTTAATAGATTATCTTGATCTTTGATAAGCAATTGCTCAACGATCTTTGAGATCGGATCGGTTATTGATTCTGTTACAAGTTGCTGTATTTCTAAAATATTTTTACGAGAGAATGAGGTGTTGTTATGTAATTTAAGAAGAAAAGATAGTTTTAAGTTTTGAAAATTATGTAACAGATTTTCTAGTGGCTCACCATTTTCAGTTTTAGAAGGTAAACAAATTTCTTCGAGAACTATGGGATCATTATCATTATTCAAATTTGTATTATTCAAATAGGGTTTGCTTTTAATATCTATTTGCTCGTTGTCATTTTCATGTTTTGACATATGTTTTTTAAATGCATAAATGTTGTGGAATAGTTGTTTACATTTAAGCTGTTTACATTTAAATCTGTAAATTGACGGTAAGCCGTGATGGTTTTTTAGGTGATCTATCAGAGTTTTTACTGTTAGATAAGTATTTTCACACAAGAAGCAATTTAGTCTGGTCATTTTTGTTTATTAATGTATGTAGGTATTTATGAAGTATTGTTGTGTTAGTCTTAAGAAAGTTTCTTAACTAAATTTGAAACAGATGAAAATGTTTCACATTCAATTTGAAAGAAATATTGCTCTAAAAATGTCCAGACTAGTTTGCTTCTTTGTGAATACTTAATTTTATAAACAGAACATAATTTTATAATTATATCAAGGTATTTTATAAATGAACAGCTTTTGTACCTTATCCCGTCACAAAAGACATAGAAGTCTTTTAGGTCGTGCAATTCTGGGCCTACAACGATGACCCTGGGTTGAAGACTTTCTTTATTCTCCAAGAATGACAGCTTTATTTTGTCCAGCGTCGGAAAAAGATCATTTGTTGATCTGACATGCACAACAAAATCTGACTGCGCATCAGCTATTGTCGGTTTATATCCTTTCTTCAGTCGAGTAGGCTGAAGTACTGAGTGCAACAGGAGAGACATGATGCAGTCTCTAGAATCTGAAAAGAAGGTGAAATAAAAAGTTATTAATTGTTGAGGTTTATTTTTATAAAAAAGACAAACCTTTTGAAATTTCATCCTTATGCAAAAGTTTCAGCATTTCTTTTGACGCTTTGTCTTTAATCTCGTTTTCAAAATATAATACTATTTTTGAAATAAAACTGTCGTATTTCGTGAACATAAGACTCCCCTTTCCAGGATGCAGGCTTTCGAAGTCTATGTCAATCTACATACATATTTAAATAAATATTACGACTTAAACAATTTAAGCATCCTATAAAATTTGATTTACCAGTTCAAAACCATTGGCGGCATTAAAACGTGGCCAATGTTGCAAAAGTTTTGTCAGTGACAACTCCTCTTCCGATTGGAATTGCAAATTCCTCTGTAAAGTAGTTTCTTTCCAAAGTTGTGTTACTTTGTCCCATGGAGAACAATTGTGTTGAAGCCAGCACTTTTTCTCCGTAAATTCCTCTGAAATAATGTTTAAATAAGAAAGAATTCAATGAATTTTGTTCTGAAGAAGTTAACGCATCTTAATATTTACCATCAGACAAAGGGTCTTGTTCTAACTCGCATTCATCAATTTTTTTTTCGGCATCAGCAGAACGCTCGACATTACACCAACGTGAAAACAATTTTCCAGTTGGATTTTTTTTTCCTACCTTCCGAGCCAAAAAGTAAGTGTCCTGAAAGAATATAACAAGCTTTTAATAAGTTACGACACATACTTAAAGAAATGGTAGTCTTAAGAAAATTTAAAAGCCAACAGCCGTATTCATAAAAAACATTTACAAGGTTTTTTTAATTAAGAAGCCTAGAAGTGAAACTTGGCAAGGCCATTTTCTGTCACTAAAAAGGTGCCTTAACTTATTTATCCTTTAAAATGTCTTTATAAATACGGCAGCAAATAATACTAAAAGTTCATACATATGTTATACTCTCACAATAAAAATTTGGATCGCGCCCTTTGTGTATTGCAAGCACTTTACTTACCTTATTTTCTGTTGGAAAAGTTTCCGCGATAGCGTTCGCCCAAAGGTTCATATCTCTATATGACATTTTCGCACCAATTCCAACAAACCTCTCCACAATGCAATGAGTCAGATCCTTCTGCTTCTTACTGTCTAGGTTTGCATTTTTTTCATAGTAAGCCAAAATAAGTTGCCCTCTTATAGTTGTCTTCAGAAGGATGGTGAGGTCTGCTTCTCTCGACTCCGAAACACGTGAAATTGTAGAGGCTCTTGAAGAAGAGGCAGAATTCAAATCATTAGAAATTTTTTCGCCATTCCAGGACCTTTCGGGTCGATGGTGGTGAGAGTGTGCCTTGGTCACAAACTAACGGTTTATTCTGGAATATGACATGTGTGTGCATTAGGGTTGTCCATTTTTTTACATTTTTGGGGTTCCGCAGACATAAATTTGTTACATATGTACATAATGTACCCACATATGTTTTTACTCTGGTGGTCAAACTAGGTATACTCGAAGTCGAATCCTTCTTAGAGTAACCTCAACTTGTCCATGAAGTCAAACAAAATGCGCAATAAAAATGTAAAAAATTGTAGGAAAACTTATACTTATGAACTTACAGTGTTATAATAAAATCACTTACCCTGTCTTTTCTCCACTTTTTTAATCCAACTTGAAATTTAATTCTCTCGCCAAAGTAGCCCGAGCTATCTACATTTGTGAATAATTTATCAACATCTTCTATTTCCATTTTGCTTAACACTTCGATGGAATTTAATCCATACATTTTAAGGAAAGCCAAAGTCGAGCTACTTAATCACCAGGATTCATAGATTCTTTGGGTTTCCTCAACGTCCTTTTCGTTCCACGAAATGCAAGGCAAACTTATACTTATCACTTCACTTAAGTTATTTCTTTCGCTTAATAAGTTTTCTATGTCGTTCAGTGTCACACTTCGCGAATCACTTTCCTTATCCATCATAAGGCTATAAATTATTTTTACTTTAAGAAAAATGAATGTCCGAACGCGCTGAGATCATAAAACGAAATGCTTTTCCTATAAAACTGTCAATTAATAAGTTTCTCTTATTAATGGCCAAAAGTACAGTTATTAAAAGAGTGACGTGATCGTCTCTTCGAAGTTTTATGTGGAGATCTTATTGTTCCTTATAGAAATCTTATTGTTTTAAGAAGATTTACTTATTAAACCGAAAAGCAATAAGTTTTTCTTATTATTTTCCAAAAGTACTGTTATTTGTAGCATTCATAGCCACATAATAGTTTCTGGGAAATAATAGGGAGATCTTATTGTTTTGATAAGATTTTCTTATAGGTTTTAAAGAAAATCATTTTTAATAAGATTGTCTTCTTAACACCGAAAATTAATAAGGTTTTCATATTATTTGGGGAACAATGCAATATGGAGATCTTATTGGTTTAAGAAGATGTCCTTATAGAGAGCTGTTAGGATGAGAGAACTCATTGATTTAAGAGGATTTACTGATTAAACTAAAAAGTAATAAGTTTTTCTTATTAAATTTTTCATAAGGAATTCTTATTGATCTAAGAAGATATCCATATTTTGGAATTTGAACATAAGACTGTATATGCTTGACTTATTGAAACTTCCCATCAATAAGAATTACTCATTATTTACATAGATTAATGTGATATTCTACGCGAAAGGTATAAGTAAAACTCTTAAAAAAATCAATAAGGTATTCCTCATAAGATCAATGCGATTTCTCTATGGAAATAGCATATTATTCACTCATTTCAATAAGATTTCTTAGTAAAACACCTTAATAAGGCAATCTTATTAATTTTAGGTGTTCTTTTTTCGCTCTGTGTATACAATTATGGGTCAATGTCCTAAACCACGAGCATTATGACTATAATTTAGGATATAATGACTTTTCAAAAACTCTTTTCGGGCTCATTTTCTAAGGCAATTACAGATACTTATTCATTGCTCAAAACCTCATTGAAAAAAACCAAAAAGGAATAGTTCAAAATTATCAGAAATTCATTGTTGAAATTTTCAAATATCTCTCTGGTGTGACTTTGGACGAGTATTGGAAATAAAACATTACATGATATTCTTTAGTTTGAGGAAATCATCGAATTCCATTCGGGTTTTTCGACGCTTTTTAAAAATTAGTTTTTGGGCGTTATGGCATTTCAAGTTAAAGGTCTCCTATATTTGCGTGATTAGATTAAAGATATATAAAAACAGCCGAAGTGCGTCACAATGATTCAAACAAAAATCAGAAAATATTTTCAAAAATATGTAACAGTAAACCAATTTTTGTTTTAACTTTTGACCTTTCCCTATGACATTTTTTGTGCTGTTTTCTATTCCGGCCTTTAAATGAAAGAAGATCTATTTGTTGATATCATTAGTTTTAAATAGTTGAGCTGATTTTTTTTGAACTTAGCTCCTGAAGACATTTAAGAAAACGGTTTTCTATTTATTAACTTCCTATTCGAATTTATTGCAATGAGTTCTATACGTCAAATTGAAAATTTTGAAATTTCACTACACTATTGTTCCCAAAAATCTCACGAACAATAATAACATATCGACTTTAAATAAATATTATAAAATATATACATTGTGACGTAATACCAAATTAGAATTAAAAAACGGTCAATAAGATTGTCACAGAGCCAAAAGTAACGGATAATAAGTTCTGTATCATTTCAAAGTATTTGCTTTCTGTCATTAGAAGAGTTGAAGTTCAAACATAGCTTTAAAATTATGACTATGTCATTTGTTTATTTAAGCAATATGAAGTTCTTTTTAGGCTTTTCTTTGGAAAATTCTATATTTAAAATATACGAGCAAAAAAATTCCCACAATGTTTTTTTTTTTAATTTCAAAAATTCAAGTCGGAAAATATTCCGAACTGATAGCGAACCAGTTTCTGAATTGCAATATTTTTATTTAATTTGCTCAGTTCATTACTGAAAGTATTGGAGTTTCATTTGATATTTTTCGATTCTTATTTAGAATTTTCCAAAAAACTTGTAAGATTCTTGGTGTGTTGATAATTTAAAAATTAAATTAAATGCTATATTTGGAATTCGAACAAATGACGCTTGCTTCTATATTTCCAGGAACATACCTACTCGTGAATGTCATTTAAAAAGTATTTATAAAAACATAGGGTTAGGTATAAATAACAATTAATCCTAATATTGAAATTGAGAAGGAGTAAGCCTATCCCAAAAATTTCGTTTAAAAAACAATTTTAAAATCAACATTCTTCAAACGAAGATTCGACAGGTGGATATAGTTTCTATTCCCCAATCTGTTGTCCTTATTATAAGTAGATCCTTTTTCTTCCTAACTCCAATCAAAAAATTCTTAAGAATTACATATAGCTCAAGAGTATACCTACATATGTATAAACCTACGCAATTCGACTCTATTATTTTCTTCGTTGTTTCGTGTCTCACGACTCTTAACAGATGTCAAGGTTTCATCTTTAAAAAAATCGAATACCTTCATATCTCTTAAGAAAATATTCCCATTTGCCGCCAGATTGTCTATACTCATATTCATTTACGATGACACCCTGCGCTACTGTTTTCTATTCAATATTAAATAAATTCAATTAAATCTTTTCGAGTCTCTGATCAATCCAATCGAACCCGTTTTCTTTTTAATAGCAAGGCATATGCCTTCTTAATGTCGGTCTATTAAATTCCTTAGAAAACAAAACATAAACCTACCTACTTACTTTTCCCAAAATATTTATTGACATCTATCTACTCCTTGTCATGTTCTCTTTCTTTCCTCTTTCCTCTTTGAATTTTCAAAATGGTTAAATTTTATTTTTTCAATCCTAAAACAACACCGCCACAACAAAGTACCACTCTGCCCCTCATCATAACCCTCAAAACGTAACATTTCAACATTAAAAAAAGGTAAAAATGAAAAAGGATCAAGGTGATCCTCTTCGATTCCAGAATTGATCTTACCGATCGATGGTTTTTATTTTTGTTTAGAGTTTTAATGTGTGTGACGTGAAGACGATGACGACTTTCGAAGATCAATTTCTTACACCACCGCATTTCCAAATCCAATTATGATTCAACATTCAAATACTCAATACAAGTCTTAGCTACACTTGGATGGTTAATTGTTTTTTTGTTTCTTCCGAAGGTTTGATCCCTTAACCGGCCTTCAGGCCCGATCGGACCGATCTTGTCGATTAAAAATGATAAAATGTCCCGTATCTTGGACAAGAATACAAAAATAAAAAGGATTCCAAAACAATAGGCTTCAACGGTGGTTGTGTTGGAAACATCAATTTTACACGGCATCTCGAGGTTTTTGAAGTTTTTGCGGATCACCGATCTTTCATCGTCATCATCCCACAGCATGGAGCCGTCCAAATGGAAAAGTTGCGTTTTTTTTGTTGGTGTTGTTCACTCTCAGGTGACAATGCTAATGGATGAGTTATGGTTAGCTAACGCCTTTAATCATGTACCTTCTCTCGACTGAGATCACAGGAATTTTTCACCGATCTACCGCTCATGATCTAATACATAGTATAGAGAGAGGTCTAGTAGAGGTAACGTAGTTGAGTAGATTCAAAGTCGACAGAAACCGTGCAAAATTCATTCGAACAGATCGTTTATCTTCTTTGCAATGTGAATTAAGGAACTATGTAGAATGTACCTTCTATAAAGAATGTGTTCCTCGTTTTGAGACGTAAAGAAGAAGAAGAAAACCACTCCCTGAAATGGATTCTCAAGCAAAAGCTTTAACTATTTTTTGTGTGTTGTTGTTGTTGGTTTTATTGCGGTGTTTGGTGTTTTTCTGTTTAGTGGTACTTTCGTGTTTTGTTTGTCTTCCTATTTTTATAATGGCAATTAAATTGAAAATGTGAACAAAATTTCTGCTGGTCTAGATCGTAAAAAAGGCGCAGACCCTCCTATTTTTTTTACTTTTGGTGTTGTTGTTTGAAAAATAACTTCTGCAAAGATCATTTTATAAATTAATAGTCAAGGAGGTAAAGTGATATTTTAAAAATTGGTTTCATTTTAAAGTATTAAAATGAAATTTCAGAAGATTTTTAATTTTAAGATCAGTTCCTTGAAAATTCACTTGATTTAAAGAATTTTTTTTAATACCTTACATGCTTTGCGTTGCGTGATAATTTAAGGTTTTGTTTCGTAGTCTTGAGTTTCATTGAACGCTTGAACACTGTCGTATGTCTCTTGTTTCAACTTTTTTTTAACATTATTTTGACTATTATATCCACTTGCACTCCACCCATCCAGTAATAGTCGCGCCTTCAAGAATGCTCATCACTAACCCCTCAGAGATTCGGTCCTTAAGCCGTACATCTTATATGTGGAATGTTTTACCATACCCATACCCGTCATTGCATTATACAGGAATTCGAAACTAATGTGCACCGGTAGCTCCCTTCAAACCCACTCTTCCTTTCTTAATGTTCGCACATGGTTTTGAAAAAGGAGGCTTTGATGCGACTTACACTGATAACTTCCTATCGGTGCCTGCTAAAAAATTTCAAATTATATTTTTTGTAACAAGTTCATTTTTTAAATCAAAGAACTTTAAAGAGTATGCAATCAACATTTTGAACATTAAGCTTAAGTTTTTAAGATTATATTTTGTTAAAAGGCTTTGATTTATATAAGAAACACTGCAGTTAAAAGAAAGAAATAAGGTTTCCCAACAGTCTGTTGAAAACTAGGGCCTAGTGACTTACAACTCTCAACCATTCTTGTGTGTGAGTAATGTTCTCAGAGATGGAGGGCCCCTACAGTTTTTAGCTTTCGATAGCTAAGCTATCAGCTTTAGTTTTCCATTCGAGTTTTTAGTTATGGTTGGATCTTATTTAGTAGACCGAACTCAATACGTAACCATACATTTTTTCTTTATCACTTCCAATATCTGTGACCTCTGGCGTTCTACAAGGAAGCCACCTTGGACCTTAAATTTTTCTTCTTTTTGTTAATGATATTCCTCGTATCATTTAATCTTTTCTTTGCCTTATGTTTGCTGAAGACATTAAATTGCTAAAATGTATTAAATTGGCTTCTGATCGAATTCTTCTTCAAAACGAAACTATCTATAGTTATATGGTGTTCTACACACCAGTTACATCTTAATTTATCTAAATGTGATTATATAATTTAATCAAACTTAAATTATCCAATAAATGGTGTCAATCTTGAAATGGTCTCTAAACAAAAAAAAAGGATCTTGGGTTCATCTTTGATCCGAAACTAAGTTTTTCTCTTCACGACGACTTTATTGTAGCGAAACCTAACTCCTTACTTGGTTTTAAATCTCAATATTCCAAAGAAATTTCTGACCCTTTTACATTCAAGGCGTTATATTACTGCTATGTCAGACCAGTACTTGAGTATTGTTGTGTAATATAGAACCCGTACTATTCTCTGCATTCTAATCGACTTGAAACCATCCAAAAACGATTTACTAGCAGTATGTAGATTAAAATGGAATATTCGAAAGGAGGGAGGTTATAGGGATCAGACCATGGTAGCTCTCTCAAAGCGAAACGTATAAAGTTGCTTTGAACAGATTCTATCCTATTCTTGTGGACCTCGTAAAAAGGAGTCCATACCTGGGATGCGTACTGAAGATGGGGGCAGACCAAAGTATTTTATAGAGCGAGAGTAACATAGGGATCCTGAAATTCTTAAGACCAACGTTTAACAATTTATAACATAGAGTTGGTTTTACTAACGATCGAATTAATATGCTCAGTGAAATCGAGATTAGAATTTTAAAGAACTCCTAGATCTTTAAAACTATGAACGCGATGTATAGAGTACTGCGATATTTAATAATCAAACAAACTAGGAGTACGATTTTTAGAGAAAGTCATTAGCTCATTCTTTTTGCACCAAATAATAAAACTGTTAATATCCTTTTGGAGTTATAACCTATCCTTTATAGAATTTATGCTTTTGAAGATTTTCATATCATCCGCATAGATTAAAATGTTACTGTATCGTACACAAAGGGGTGCATCATTTTTTGCTAAGATAAAGAGTAAAGCTCCTAAATGACTACCCTGGGGAACTCCTGATTTGGCAATGAAAGGTTATCCATGTGAAAAACAGATGAGGAAACCCCATTGCCTTAAGCTTAAATGGTATGATATCATAATAAAGTTGGTCAAAATTGACAGAATTCCATCTGGACCAGAAGAACGATCATCTTTAAGTAATGCCAAGTAATTCAAGATTTTGTCTAACGTCATTTGAACATTATTAAAGGTAGTCTGGGGACAATACAGAAAGTAATTCTCATCTATTTTTACAGGAGAGTCAACGAAAGATTGCTAAAAGTTTTTAGCAAACGCGTTACAAATTTCTGGAGTAGTTACTAAGTTGTCTTTATAGCCATCAGATTTCCGTTTGATATTAACAAATTTCTAAAAGCTTATGAGAACTTTTTATATCTATAAGATATTCGGTATATAAATAATTGGAAAGAGAATTTAACTCTTCAAAGAGGGTAAAATATACTTCATGATCTTCAGCTGACATGCTGAGATCTTTCGTAAACCAACGATGATAAAAACTGGAATATTTGGATATTTTAAGAGGAACGATATCTTTCACGCAGGATTTCAATACATTGTAAAAGTATGAAACTGCAACATCAGCGTCATTTGAAATTGGTATATTCTTAATACCACAAGTAGATAGATGATCAGAATGTTCCTGATGAAAATTAGCTTTTCGAAAGTCAATAGAATATGAACAGTCATGCGTATTACTATTTTTTAGTAAATGACCGTCCAAGTAAAAAAAAAATATCAAGTGGAGCATGGTATTTATCTAAATTCTATAAAGCAGAGTTTGATTGAACTAATGCCGTACTATGGTCTCATAATAGAAACTCCTGTTGAGACGAACTCAATGATGTTTCTAAGTAAGACTCAGAAGAGCGACTCCTGTACAATCGGGACCGAACTGATAGGGTGAAGCAGGAGAACCAGTTTTGGTGGCTTCAATCGGCACTTGATAGTGGGTAGTCGGGATGGGGTTTTAAGCCTTGGCCGGCTTACATACTTGTTTTATAGTCTAAGGGCTTAGTTTTAAGTAGAATAGGCATGGTGGCACAAAAAAAAATGCAAAAAAAATACAAAAAAAAAATATACACAAAAAAAAATACAAAAAAAATAACATAGAATAAAAAAAAAGGCAACAAAATCTGAAAAACAAAAAACCTTAGATAGTTAGATTTGCTGATGTGGTTGTTCTTGTTTTAAGTATAGGTGGTTTTAGTTAGCTTTAAGTTTTATATTAAGGACCTTAAGTAAAAATAAATAAAATGCACGACTGGGTCGCACGAACTTGCTCCTGTATTCAAAGAGTCTGTTTAGGGAGGGGGTTACATTCAATACAGTTAAAATAATTTAAAAAAAAACTAATTTAAGATTCAAAATTTTACCTGAAAAATAAGTTTGTCCTCAAAAATTTAAATGCCATTTTATAAATAAAAAAGCCCTTGATTTTTCAAAAAAAATTTTTCGACAATCGTTAGAGCGGTTTTTTTTTAAATTAATTTTTTATATATAAAATTTTTCAATTTTGTTCTAAAAATATTTTTGGTATGCAGTTGTTTAGTGATTGTAAATATACGCTCTACATTTGAATTTCGTAAAAAAATATTCACCCGTTTTTGAGATATAGAATTTTGAAAAAAAAAAATTCAATATTTTTTTAAAAATCAAAACAAAAAAAAATTGCACTTTTGATAATCAAATATTGTTAAGGCAATATAAGAGCTTATTCACAAAAAAAATTATTGAAATCAGTGCATAAGTTGCTGAGAAAATTAAAAAACAAAATAACGGTTCTATGAGCGGTACCTTTCCTGAGCAATGCAAAAATATGTTTTTCTTATTAAAAGAAGCAAAGTTAAAAAATAAAATTTTAGAGAAAATTAAAAAAAAATCCATCCGTTTGTTTTTGAGAAAATTCGAATTATCGTTTTTTGACCAAAAAAATTGTATGGGGGCCACTGTTAGTTTTGATCCTAAAAAAAAAAATGAAAAAAAAGCCTAACGCGAATCTGCTCAAAACCTTAATTTCCAAGTTTGAACTCAATCGACCCAATGGTTTAGGCTGTAGGAGCGTGGACAGACAGACAAAATTTTGCACGAATGCAAAACTTGCCATATAGTTCCTATATGTCGCAAGTAAAAAGGATATTGATATTAGTTTTTTCTAAATTTTCTAATGAATAAAAAAATAAATAAAATGGAATTGAAGTTCAGATCTTAGGGCCGAAAGGCATTAGCATTAAGTATTATTGTTAGAGTGTCCATATGGGATCAGTAACTTAGTTGTAAGTTATGGTTAATTAGACTCGTTTTATGAATTTTTGTCTAGCTTTAAGATAGTCTTAAGAATGAAGTAATAAAAATGAATTTAAAAGAAAAAAAGACTCAGAAGACGAGCCCTCTTTATCTTTTGCCCAGTTAATATGTAGATTAAAGTCACCTAAAAGAAGATTATTGGTATCCAGACCAGCCATGTCCATGATATGATCAATTTCTAATAGCTATTAAGACTCCACCACCAACTGAATTTATCCACGTTGATGTTACTATTTTGTCTTTTTTCAATTAGTCTTTTAAATAAATAAAAAATTAGCACTTTAGTAAAACATTTTATAATATAACGTAAAATGTAATTACCTAACGAGAATAATATTGAATTACATTTTTGTATTATTATAGTTATTATTATTAGTAATTAAAATTCTTCAGTTCATTTAAAAGTATGTAATTTAAAAAAAAATTTTAAGCAGATTTCAATTCCTAGTAATTTTCAAATATGTTTTCATTATAACTTTATTTTTCTGACTATAACTAATGGCCTTTCCGCTAGAATAACAATTTTTCTGATGCTAATCTTTCACTCTAGTTTATTTATTTTTATTTGTTGTTAAAGAACAAACGCCAACCAAAAAACGAAAATAATGCCTCATTGACGACGCGTGTATGTGCGCAGAATATGAACACTGAACAACACTTCCAGTTTTATGATCTTAATCACGTCCGTCCGCGTCCACTGTACAACAATGGACTAGAATAAAAATATAAAATAATAAAAATGAAAAATTGAAATTAAGATAGAAATCTGTTATATATGTATATATTTTTTAATTCAAACTTCAAAATTTTTAGGGAGTCACGCATTTAGAATTTCTTAGTGAGATCTCCTCCTGTTCTTTATATAGGGCCTGTGAAAAATGTCCCAATTTAATAAAGAAAACATAAACCTAATAAAGTATAAACTCTAATTTTCACTTAATTTGAAAATAGAAGGCTTTTATGTTATAATTCCACTCTAATGAAAGCCAGTTATCAGCAGTTTTCAAATCTAAGGTCTTATTTTTTCGGAAGTTAAACTATGTGAAAGGATTAAAAAAAGGTGCGTAGTGTTGGGGAGCATGCGCAGCTCAACGCAAGCATTTATTCATAAATTAAAAAAAAAACTAAGAAAAAACAAAATTAAATTATGTGTTTTAATAAGTCAAAGTAAATTGTGTGGAAATGAGTTATAAATGGGACAAGGTTTTGAACGGAAATGAGCACCCTTTCCTACCTTTTTATACGCACTTAATCCTTTTATTAATATTTACAAAGGAATCAGTGGACATTTATTAAGTAATCTTTATGTAGCGCCGCCGCAAACAGCCACAACCATGCATCGTGCGTCGTCGTCGTCAAGAGATCTTAATTGAATTTTATTAATCGTTTTCGATTTAAATGAAATATTTTGTTTTTTCTTCTTTCAGGCAGATGTTTGTTATAAGGTGTTGCTTTGAGTATATACGAGTAGGTTCTCTTATAGAGAATCAAAAAAGGAAAGGGGTTGATTGTTGAAAATGAATGCGTTTTATTATTCTTTATGCACTTTAACAAATAAAGAGGGATATTTGCATATTATATCAGTCGATCAACGATTTCCCTGTTTTTATCTCGCGCATACCACAAGGAAACCATGTTGGACCTGCATTGTTTTGTTTTGTAAAGTTTTTTTTTTTTGGAATATTTGAATTGAATTAATTGCAACCTACGTGCTTGGAAAAGCAATTTGAAAACATAATCCATCATTTTGATACTTTTATTTTTTGAAGAGGGATAGTGCAGCTGCAGCAGAAATGCTGTGAATTCAAACATAGGACCTGAAGAAATTTTTGCTATAGTACACAATTTTTAGAATTTTAATATATGTACATATTTTTAAATTTTGAGAACTTTTAAAAGTCGTGTTCTGATCTGAAGATGAGTAATTTAGGTGCCAAAAATGGCAAACTAATTCGACTTACGTCTTTCATTAGAAAATTAACCTAATTTTGAAATCTTGATTTATGTAATAAAGACATAACACATAACATGACATATTTATTGTTTTTTGAGAGGTATAGATTATATGATTGGGGTAATCGTAAACGTAGTTATCATGTAGTGTGTTTGATTTTTTTTTCAGTATACTTTCTCAAATAGCCAATCAAAAACTTACATCAGAAAAGCGTTGACAAACCGTGGACATTTTGCTTACAACATTCGCGCTCTGTTCACGACACTGTTACAACTAATTATCTTCAATTTTGAGGCTATATTATGGCATTTAAGATGTTGGAGATTCGAGACTTTTTATGGCACTGCAAATCTTTGAAGAAAAAATGGCTTCAACAAAGCTGAGAAACAAGCCATACAGCGCGTTCAACCATAACTTTGTTGAGCCAAATATTTCATAACCGAATCATCTGAAGAAATAAAGCTGTGAATAGGCCACCTCATTCGATGGATTTGACACCTTTCAACTAATTTCTTGTGTAAGTACGTCAAATCTTGCAAATTGCAGTTTTCCGATGTGCTTTGAAGGCCTTGATTCAAGCTTGATTCCGAAATCAACCAATCACGTAATTTTTTAAAATTAACAAAAAACTCGTACATTCATTTTGTAGTTTTTTAAAAATAAAATTTATTTTTTCAAATCTAATCTCTGTCTTCAAAATTCTATTCAAATATTTATTGTATTTTGTCTCCAGTTTCCCACGCCAAGTTGGTTGAGTTTTTCTCCCACCTATAGGTGCGCCACCTAAGCCGCGGTCTTCCTCTACTGCGCCGCCGTTCCTCGCGATTGAATCCGAAGACCTTCCGGACTGGAGCGTTGATGTCCATTCGATCTACATGACCCGGCCTTCTAAGTCGTTGGACTTTTATTCTTTTAACCAGGACAGTGTCACTGTACAACCCGTACAGGTTGTCGTTGTATCTTCTCCTCCACTCTTATGGGACCAATAATCACCAGAAGAATTTTTCTCTAGAAGCATTCTAAGACGCTCTCATCTTTCTTTGACAGGGTTCAGGCCTCAGCGCCATAAAATGAGAACCGGAATGATGAGTGTCTTATAGATGGTGATTTTAGATGCTCGAGAGAGGACTTTACTACTAAATTTCCTTCAAGTCCAAGGAAGTAGCAATTCGGAAGAGTTATTCTTCGTTTGATTTTAGCGCTGGTGTCGTTGTCTGAGTTTATAGCGTTGCCTAGGTAGACAAAGTAATCAACTAAATCAATGTTATAGCTGTCCATGGTGACGTTTTGTCCAAAACATCGTCGTTCAATGTTCTTTTTTGATGACAGCATTTACTTGGTCTTGTCCTCATTGATCACTAAACACATCTACTCCGTTTCCGTCGCAATGCACGAAAACGCTCCACTGACATCATGCTTTGATCTTCCAATTATTTCAATACCATCGTATCCGAGTAACTGGATGGATCTTTGGTAGATTGTGCCTCTAGTGTTGACAGTTGAGTTTTTCACAATTCTTTCCAAAACGATGTTGAAGAAGTCGCATGACAGTGCATCGCCTTGTCTCAATTTTTTTTGACATAAAATGCATTGGTGAGATCTTTTCCGACTTTGATCGGCAAGCGTGCATTCTCCATCGAAATTTTGCACAAAGGGGTAAGTTTCACAGAGAAGCCAAAACTAGACATTACACTGTAGAGCTCTTCCCTATAGATGCTGTCATACCCGGCTTTAAATTCGATAAAGAGATGATGGGTATCGATTTGAAGTTCCTGGGTTTTTTCCAAGATCTACCGTAATGTGAATATTTGGTCAATTATAGACTTTCCTGGCCTGAAGCCACACTGATAAATACCTATCAGGTTGTTGACAAACGCCTTTAGACGTTCACATAATACTGCAGAGAGGATCTTATATGCAATGTTCAGGAGACTGGTAATTTCGTTTCCGATTCTTTATTTCAATAAAAAATATATTTTTGTGATCGCAGAAGATCACAATCAACAATTAAATAAAACGCATTCAATGTATATTAAACTTAATATTATTTATTAAATCAAAGCTTCAGATCCCTTACCACTGGTGGGGGGAAATCTTAGGCTATACGTAGAATGACAACTGTGAACTGAACTCTCATTGATCGATGAAACCCTTTTTATACTTATAAAATGTTTACTTAAGCAAATCTATCTTCGGCTGAAGATCGTTTGTTTTCCTTTGTCTTTTATTATTGCTGACACAAGAATTCTTTTAGAATTATTTAAGATGCTTTGGGCACACAAGTTACTGAAGGCAAAAAGTGCTGATATGGTATTTACAATATCGGATATCATCATCCGCTTATGAGATGAAATTATGAATCAATGTGTGAGCATTACATTTTGTTTATATAAAGATACTTTGTTATGATATTTATAATATCGGATATCATCATCCGCTATGAGATGAAATTATGAATCAATGTGTGAGCATTACATTTTGTTTATATAAAGATACTTTGTTATGATAGGGTGCTTAATATTATTACAAAGTTATGTGAGGGTGTTCTGATAATGTAACCCCTCCCCCCTTAAGTTTGATGCTCTCCTGAGTATCTATAATTCTATTTTCAATTTTAAATTTATGGGTTTCTCGACGTTTAAAATATAATAATAAAATTGCAATTATAATAATTATGATTGTTATACTAGTATATGATATAACATGTTTTATATTGTTTTGGTATCTTATTGCTTGCAATTCTTTCAAATTTTCGATTTGATTTATATGTATATCCTCTAATGTAACATTAATTTTTGTAATGTTTAATGTGTTATATAGTGGAATTATAATATTTTTTTTAAAAGTTTCTTTTCGATTTATATATAAAGTTGCATTTATTTTAATGTTACAATCTTTAAAATGTACAAGGTTGTTCTTAATAATTTTATATTCAATATTGTTACAATATTCATTTAGACTTGTTTCTACTAAGTTTTTTGTTAATACAAGTCCATCTTCTAATTCTATTAATTCTTGATCTTTATTTGATCTTATCTTACAGTTTTCATATTTTGTTTTATATAGGTTTTGAATACATATTGGACTTTTCTTTAAATGTTTAAGATATTTAATTTCTTTGTTTTCATATAATGTTTTGTTACAAATTATATAGTTGTATTTTGATATTTCGACTTCAAGTCCTTGATCGTTTGGTATAGGTAGAATCATTATGTTTTCACATTTATGTGTAAATACTGGTATTTTTAAAGCAAAAACTAATTTGTTATTTCTAGTTAATAGGCTGCTCTCAATATATTTTAATTTATTAATGGTTATATTGAATCGTTCATTTTCTTCTTTAGTTAGGATATTTCTCCCTAGAATTCCTAATCTTGAAAAGACTACATTGTCTTGTAATTTTTCTATTTCATTGTTTAACAGCATTATATCTGTATTTATTTGTAATGATAATATGCTTTTAGCTAGATTTTCTTGTTTTATTTCTGTGGAATTAATAAAGTTTCTTAATATATACTGGTGTTTGTTTATACGGTCTGCCATTGTTTCTAATTCTGTTTGGAATTGCGTATTTATACCTATTTGTTTATTTAATTCTGTCATAGCATTCATATTGTTTTCTTCAATTATTTTTAAATGATTCTCAATCTCTAATCTTTCATCATTATCCATCACTCCAAAAAGAAAATGGAGTGCGTTACCTCCCATGTTTATTAATCCTCTCCTTTGTCTTGAATAAGGAAGTATGCTGTGTAATTTGGATTTAGAATCTCCTAAAGCTTCTGTCATTAATCTTTTTAATCTTAAGTCTTGAAAATTGTTATAGCCTGTTTCTATAGAAAATTCAATTTGTTTAATAATTTCATTGTAAGTTTCTAAATTAATAATATGGAGTATTTTATCATATTTTTCGATTAATTCAATGGGTTCTTGTTTTATAATTATATATCCTGCTTGATTATGAATTTCTTGTAATAAAAATTCTGATTTCACTATGGTAAAAGTGAATAATACAATTATAATTATGGTTTTCATTTTGGCTGTAAAGAGATTAAATTATTATTATCACTACTTTGATATTTATATTTTCTTTTGAAATGGGTTTTATGTAATTTTTTATTATTTGCATAATATTTATTATCAATTTTTTCTACCTTGGTCTTCTTATATTTTGCAGCTATCTTCTTTGCTGTTCTTACTACGTCAGCTTTTACGTAAACGTCTTTTTTTAAATCTGGTTCAATAAAATCTGCTTTATTTTGATTTCTTTTATTAATATTATTTTCTTTAACTGTTTGGATCCTTTTTCCTATCTCTTCTAAATCTTCTACTTTTATTTTGTTTTGAATAAAATCTATAGGTTTTCTTAATATTGTTGAATGGATTGTACAATTATATATACTAACTGCTTTTATTACTTTTTCTCTTAGGTTTAATATGTTCTTTTTCTCTTCTTGTGCATTATATATTCTTATATGTTCATTAAGTGTACCATGCACTCTTTCTACATCTGAATTTCCTGTCTTATGATTTGGGGTTATGAGTTTTATTTTAATTCCTTCTTCATTGCAATATTCTTTAAATGCTAGGCTATTAAACTCATTGTCGCAAACTATTTCTTGGGGTTTGCCTAATATAGAATTTCTAAGTTTAAGTTGCTCGATAATTTTATGAGTGTTTCTACTAGCTATGGGAAAGGCTGTCAAATGCTTAGTAAATTTGTCTATAATTGTTAAAAAGTAAATATCTTTACTTGGAATATAAATGTCCATGTGTATTAGCTCGTTTGGCTTAAGTGCAGTTTTGCTCATTTCAAATTTTATTTTTTTTGGACTTCTATCATGTTTTGCTGTTTGACATACAGTACAATTGTTAATGTATCTTCTTATTATTTCTCTTAATTTTGGAAAATAATATTCATTTTTAATTTCAAGATATGTTTCTTGTATTCCTCTGTGATTAAATTGTTCATGAATCCTTTGAATGAGATTCAACGCATCGTCTGTATTACTTAAATCTTTTAAAAGAGTAATGCATCTCAGTAATTTTAGCTTACTTTGATTGCTGTAAAGCTCAACATATTTTTCCTGAATTTTGCAAAATAAAGTATCACTTGGACAATATACTGCCACATTTCCGTGATCAGGTAAAAATTCCTTTAATGCTTCAGTAAAATATTCACCTATATCTTTTGATTTAATAGTGAGTCTTCTTATACCTTTATATATATATTTTATATCTTTACCTTCATTGTCTGACTCTATAATTTCTATTTGATGCTTAAACATATTTGTAGGTAATTCTGAAATTCCTATGTGATCATTTCTTTCCTCTGTTCCACTATGAATTGTGGCTAATGTTGATTCTTCATTTCTATTGACTGCGTTTACTTCGAGTCTACTAAGATAATCTGCTACGCGATTTTCTTTTCCTTTTAAATATTCAATATCAAAATCATATTCATTTAAACTTATTTTCCATCTTTGGAGTTTTGAGTTTGGTTCTTTAAGGTTACTTAACCAAATTAAAGGTCTATGATCAGTTTGTATTTTAAATTTGCGACCGTAAAGGTATGGTCTAAAATATTTTGTTGACCAAACAATACTTAATAATTCTTTTTCAATAGTGCTATATCTGCGTTCATGTTCATTGAGGGTGCGAGATGCATAGCATAATGGGTGATTTGATTGTGAAAGGACTGATCCGATCGCATAATTTGATGCATCAGTTGTTAACACGAATTCCTTTGTATAATCAGGATATTTTAAAACGGGGTCATTAGATATGAGCAATTTAAGTTCTTCAAAAGCTGTTATATATTCTGGGTCTTTAATATTTATCTTTGCTCCTTTCTTAAGATATTTGGTCATAGGTACTGCTACCTTTGAATAATCTTTAATAAATTTCCTGTAATAACCTGTTAGACCTAGAAAAGATTTTATTTGTTTTGTTGTACCAGGAATAGGTATTTTTTCAATTGTTCTTATTTTTTCTGGATTTGGCTTAATTCCGTTTGTAGTAATAACGTGCCCTAAATATTCGGTTTCCTTGCTAAAAAAATTTACATTTATCTATTTGTATTTTTAAATTGTGATTGTTAAGTTTTTTAAAAACTTTGTTAATTGAGCAAATATGTTCCTCTAATGATGTACTAAATATGAGAATGTCGTCTAAATAGACCACACATATTTTTCCTACAAGTCCTTCTAATACGTGATTAATCATTCGTTGAAAAGTTGCGGGGGCATTTTTTAATCCAAATGGCATCCGATTAAATTCGTAATGACCGTTTGCTGTTGAGAAAGCTGTTTTATACCTATCTTTAGGATTCACCAATATCTGATGGAAACCTTTCGCTAAATCTAATGTGGTAAAATATTGGGATCTTCCCAATTTACTAAAAATGTCTTCAATGTTTGGAATAGGAAACTTGTCTTCCACGGTTACTTCGTTAAGTTTTCTATAATCTATAACAATTCGCCATTTCTTAAGTCCTGAATTGTCTATCTTTTTGGGTACAACCCAGATAGGAGCATTATATGGACTGTTGCTTTCTTTTATTATGCCTTGATCTAACATTTCGATTATTTGTTTATCGACTTCTTTTGTATGTACTTCTGGATATCTATATAGTCGTGAATATATTGGTTTATCACTTTTAGTTTCAATGTTGTGTGTTACTTCTTTTACGTTAGTTAAGATATCTCCTTCGCTATAGAATAATTGTTTATTATTTTTTAATATTTGATTCAGAGCTTTCTTTTCTTCTTTGTTCATATAATGTTCAGTTAGTTTATCAGTTAAATCTTGTAAAACTACATCAATACCACATAAATCTATTTGTGTATTTGATAATTCCTGAATGTATCTATCTAAAGGGTATTCCTTTGGTTTTGTCATTAATGGGATAATAGTATTTTTTATTTTCAAAGTATGTGTATAATATGATATTTCAGCTTCTAATGGTATAAGGACATTATTTCCTAAAATTCCGTCAAACGAACTGTTTGTAATTGGTGTAATTAAAAATTCCA
This sequence comes from Eupeodes luniger, assembly GCA_951509635.1. Taxonomy (NCBI): domain Eukaryota; kingdom Metazoa; phylum Arthropoda; class Insecta; order Diptera; family Syrphidae; genus Eupeodes; species Eupeodes luniger. The sequence goes on from OX608073.1 coordinate 7,589,666, forward strand.
TGGTTGATTCTTTTTTATTAAATTCGATTGGTAATGGTAAAATTATTTTTGAATTTATTTGATTTTCATTATATAATGCTTTAATTATAACTGGTTTGTCTAATTTACTTTCATAATGTCTTGGAAATATATTTTCTTTTAAAATAGATGTAGCTGCTCCTGTGTCTACTAAAAATCTAAGTTTTTTATTAAGAATATGAACATCTATGCAGGGTAATGGTCTGTTGAGGCGGGTGTTTGAAAATTTGCTGTATTTTGAGTAAGGTGATCTATTTCCATTGGTTCTAGATCATTCTTTTTATTTTGTGTAGCAAATGGATTACGATTATTATTAGAATAATTTCCACTTCTATTTGGTTGCCTATAATTTCGTTCATTTTGGTTTCTATAGTTTTGATTATTGTTTCTATAAAAGTTTTGACCTTTATTATTGAAATTCCTATAGTTATTTGAATTTCCTGATTCGTTTTTGTAATTACTATCAAATCTTTGATTTGTATTGTAATTATTATATTTTTTATAGTTTTTGTTGTTAAAATTATTATTGTTATTTCCAGTTCTATAGTTTCGAGTATTTCTATCATTATAATTATTTTCTTCTTTTGTCCAATGACAAGATTCTAATTTATAAAAAGCTTCACTAAGGGTTGTTATGTTATGATTGATTATTATTGAACTTGCGTTCGGGGGTATTCTTTCACAAAATTTAGATAATAATGACGCTTCATTATTGAAAGGATTGTATTCATCCGGTTTATTTTCAGATAAATAATATTTATTATTTAGTCTACAGAGGATTTCTGAGAATGTATTATATAGTTGAGAAATGTTTTTTGAATAAACTTTATCTGCTAGTTCTTTTAATTTTAGAAAAGATTCTTTCTCACCAAAATTCTTTACTAGAATATTTTTTATATCTTGCCAATTATTAGGGTCGCCACTCCTTAATACTACCTCTAGGGCGAAATCTGTTATTTTTGATTTTATTTCACTCAATATAAATTCTTGTGAACCTTCGTTATACAAACTACATGAATTTATTACAAATTCTGCTTTTTTAATAAATATAATAATATTACATGATTTACCATTAAAATTTGGTAAATTCTTTACTAATTTTAAGGGGTCGATATTTATTGTAGCCATTTTTACCTTATTTTCAATTTTTTCTTCTGCTTGCTCAATTTCTTTTGATTGCTGGATTGCTGCAGGATCTGTTGATTTTGAAGTTTTTTCTTCCTCGGTATTATATGTTAACGCAGCTGGTTTGTTGTATGGTGTATATTTCTTCATTTATCGAACACGTTGGGGCTTTCGACTTGGATAATTTTGCCACGTACAGTTGTTCTTCCTTCTTTTTATTAATTTACACTTTTTAAAGTAATGTCATATATATTTTTTTTTTTTTTTTTTTTAGTAACACTTTTAACTTTTTATTTGTCTTTAATTTTATTTTGTTGAAGTTGTTTTCTTCTCAACTTTTGCTGAATTGATCTGATATGTTCCTGGAAATCAGCTGTTGCTTCGTCGTCTATCCAACTTTGTGAATTTACTTCTATATGTGGTTCCTTTACTTGCGGGGCCTCTGCTCCTTTTTGAAGATTTATTTTTTCTGGTTGCATTTAGTAGCACTTTTTGTTAATTTTAATTTAACACTGAGTTCACTTTCTGTATGCTTCCTTTTGAAGATTTCCTTCTGGTTGCATTTAGTAGCACTTTTTGTTAATTTTAATTTAACACTGAGTTCACTTTCTGTATGCTTCCTTTTGAAGATTTCCTTCTGGTTGCATTTAGTAGCACTTTTTGTTAATTTTAATTTAACACTGAGTTCACTTTCTGTATGCTTCCTTTTGAAGATTTCCTTCTGGTTGCATTTAGTAGCACTTTTTGTTAATTTTAATTGTTTTATTAGTCAAGCATTCTCTCTATGAGACTTTGTAAAATTGTCCTTTCGGATCTTGATTTACGATGCTTTTCACTGAACAAAATTTTTTATTTTTCACTGTCCTATAGCACCATTTAGTAATTTTACTTTACCGGTACTAACTATTTTATTTAGTTTTAGGACGATCCCGAATTAAACTTTTAATAAAGTAAGATTCAATATATTTCGATCTTTCGAGATCCTACCGACTGCGCCAATTTCGTTTCCGATTCTTTATTTCAATAAAAAATATATTTTTGTGATCGCAGAAGATCACAATCAACAATTAAATAAAACGCATTCAATGTATATTAAACTTAATATTATTTATTAAATCAAAGCTTCAGATCCCTTACCACTGGTGGGGGGAAATCTTAGGCTATACGTAGAATGACAACTGTGAACTGAACTCTCATTGATCGATGAAACCCTTTTTATACTTATAAAATGTTTACTTAAGCAAATCTATCTTCGGCTGAAGATCGTTTGTTTTCCTTTGTCTTTTATTATTGCTGACACAAGAATTCTTTTAGAATTATTTAAGATGCTTTGGGCACACAAGTTACTGAAGGCAAAAAGTGCTGATATGGTATTTACAATATCGGATATCATCATCCGCTTATGAGATGAAATTATGAATCAATGTGTGAGCATTACATTTTGTTTATATAAAGATACTTTGTTATGATATTTATAATATCGGATATCATCATCCGCTATGAGATGAAATTATGAATCAATGTGTGAGCATTACATTTTGTTTATATAAAGATACTTTGTTATGATAGGGTGCTTAATATTATTACAAAGTTATGTGAGGGTGTTCTGATAATGTAACCTGGTGCGTCTGTAGTTGGCGCAATCTATAGGGTCTCCTTTTTTGTGTACTGGGCAAACCATGCTGATATTCCACTCATCGGGCATGCTTTCTTCCGACCATATTTTGCAGATGAATTGTTGCATGCTCCCTACCAAGTCATCGTCTGCTGCTTTGAATAATACGGCAGCGATGCCGTCAGCTCCAGCAGCTTTGTTGGACTTCAGTTTAGATATAGCTATCTTCACTTCGTCGAGGTCGGGTAGGCGAAATTGTTGCTCTGCGTCGCCAAGCTTGAGTGCGGTTCTATCTCCCTTGCAGAGGAATTCGATTTGTCATCGCCGTTATATAATTTGGAGAAGTGGTCTTTCCATATTCTCAACATAGACTGCGGTTCTACTTCGATGCTCCCCTGATCGTCCTTACAGGCTTCGGTTCGTGACTGGTACACTTGGGAGTTTTTTTTTTACCTTTTGGCAAAATAGTTTATGCTAAAACGGTTTATAAAATTAAAAAAAGACAAAAAGGTTTTAAAATAATTTTTGTTTTCACAACGAATCCCGCTTCTTAACGAAATTATCAAGTTTTTGAAATATATTTAAGAAGATTATGAAAATTTCTCACATCATCGGAGCAAAATAGTAAACATTGAAGTTCGGATTCGAAAAGAGCACTAAAAATTAACTCCAAAATATATTTATGTGCCATAAAAGAATTCAATTCAAGTTTTCTCAAGACTTCATAAATAGTCAAATGAAGACTCATAAGCAATGAGAATTTCTAGAAACGAAGTAAGACACTAAAATGATTTAAGCTGAATTCAAAAGAAGTTATTTGTGCTTTGCAAAATCATTATAAAATTAATTGTAAAGCATCTTGCACATGAGCAACGAACTGCGAACTGCGAACTGTGGATGTTCGCATATTTTGACTTTTCTTTCACATGAGCTTTTATTTCTATTCGCAGGTAGCGACGAATTGTCAACCCTTTTCTCCATATTTTCCTCAGCCATCATCTTTCACACAAAAACAAAACAAGAGTGGTATAATTTTGAGGTTAAGTTGAGCGCGAACAATTTATTCGTTGCAGTGTGGATGGTATGTGGAACGCGAATAGAGTTTGACAGTTCGCAGCAACCACACTGCGAGTCGTTACTACCAAATTGTTTTTACAAAATTCTCTTGTTTTAGAGAACAAAATGCAAATTTTATTATCCTAATATTAGTGTCAATTGGTTTCTTATAATTTAAATGTGTTTTTGTGTGGAATTGACTTTTTGAAATGTGTAAAATCACGTTTGTTCGTCCATTCGCAGTTCGCAGTTCGTTGCTCATGTGCAAGGCACTTAAGAACTGTGTATGTATATGTTGTCTTTTACCTTAGCCTTAAAAACATGGTTTTTGGTTGCCTTTAACATTTTAAAAAGGCATATTTCAAAAACTTAATGTTATAGAAAATTATAAGGCCAGATTCGAATTTAGGACAGCTTTATTCTTTAAAATGTATTTATTTATGCTTAAAAAATTTGACGTACAAAGTTCATAAAGCTCCAAGTTCAGAAGACCATATACCACAGATTATTTCTTAACTTTAAATACCATGAAATTTATGAGCTTCTTAACCCCAAATGTTGGTACTTTCATTAAAAAAACTTTTGAATACCTACTCGATTTTCGAATTTCAATACTGAATTTTTTAAGTTGGTCGGACTCATAACTTAGACAATTTTCAACCTATTGATTTTCAATTTAAAATACATATGTATATGTAAATTGTAAAATACATTCTCTTCTAGAGAACGTAGCATTTTTTGTTTTGTTCACTTAATTTGCTTTGGACAATTATTTGACCAATTTCAGACCTGTTTCTAGATTGGCCTAACACCTGAAAATAAAGTTTTACTACTTTGCCTCTAAAAGAATAAAGTTATTAGAAAATGCCTGCTATTCTGAGGGACAAGTTTTTCGTTTTGAAGTTAAAAACTTTGCTTCACCTTGAAAATCCTGACAGCTAATTAAGAAAAAAAAAGTGCCTTCCAAACACACACTAACGAATTTATTTTGACATTCTGGTATGAGTATTAATTTCGTCCTCGTTTGGGTTATAAAATTTATAATCCAATTCACCCTCATAAGGATATACCTTCACCCCATACATCATCAGTCTAATCAAAATCCTCGAAAAGTTTGCCTCTTTTTGAAAAAAAAGTCTTCATTTTGATGATGCTCTGTCAAAATGTTTTTTAGTGTTGTTTTGTGTTGACCAACTTCAATAAACCTCATTAAACCAAAAAAATATATTTTATCTAATTTCAAATAGAAACTTTAAAAATGGTTTTATAACGACCAGAGACAGTAGCATTAAGTTAGGCAGGTAGTTTGAAACTTATTGCAAAAAGATAAATAAATTAAATTATGAGAAATAAACTAACTAACGATTATTATTGTTAGTTCATAAAATGTTTTCGAAAATATTCTATTTGTATGTTTTCCTAATGATAAAAAAATTATGTTCCTTGCTCGGAACTTCAAATTGGATGTTTTTGCTTCGTATTGAAACTGGTGTAGTAGGAAAATATCAACAGGATTCTCTATTTCTAGGCCTGATCTATAGTAAAAGCTCCGTTTTTGTTGGTTTTTGGTAAAAATTTCGATAGACGTTTAATGTTGACAGTGTATCTGTAAAATAGTCGTTTCAATCATTAATATGAAGCTTTTTTAATAGTTTTGTCACTGTCCCAAAAAAAGTCAGTCTTCTTATCGGTGTTGTCCTCGTTTAAGTAAAGTCTTAGTCTCTCGTTTCCTCGTTAATAGATTAAGTTGAAGGACTTTCTCGTCTCGATAAGTGCCGATAAATCAAATATAGAAATTTTTCTTGAAATTTGAATTTTGCGTTAATTTGCTTTTAAATAGTTTTCAAACAATATACAATGAACGATATGAGCATAAACACACTTTCGATTTCAATTCTCCGTTGTGGTCCTTCAAACAGCGCTAATAATTGCTAAAACAATGGATTCCCACTTCTTGGTAAAAGCATAATGACATCTTGGAAAATTGTACGTCATTTTTTTGGGGGGTTTTCCATCGTTTTCGAACAACGAATGTTAATTTTCATTTTAGCTTCTCACCATCCGTCACTAGGATGTTCATGGTGGTAAATTGTGTTGTGGAGGTAGGATTATCGATAGGATTTTCCAAAAATGAGAAAGAACACATATATACGAACGGAAAGAGATCATCAAATTTTTCTGTAAATTAATCTCTTGGATAAAATGTGCTCCTTATGTAATAATTATACTTCTTTAAATGAGTACTTCGAAGAATATTGAAAAGAGATTTAATTTTCCATATAAATACAATTTTTTGGACAAGTGCTAATGCACCCCAGGGCTCTATCCTGTCTCCGATATTCTTTTCCATAATTATTAATAATCTCCCGTCTTAAATTTCTAATACACTTCCTTGCTTCGCTAACGATAGTACCCTCAGCTTTTTACATTCATTTTTAGATTTTCAACAGCAGATGTCGATTTTCAACGTCGTTTTATTCTGATCTTAACATGATTGTTAAGAAATTGAATGTCTCGAAATTCTCGGTCTGTTTTATTCCAATAATCTCCTGTGGAAAGATCACGTATTGTACATGTACTCTGATCTTATTTATATAAAGGGTTTTTCCAATAAGAATTTGAAGGGTTGGGGTCAAAATCCCGAAAATCAAAATCCCGAAAGCCCAAAATCCCGAAAACCCAAAATCCCGAAAACCCACAATCCCGAAAACCCAAAATCCCGAAACAAAAATTTGCGCAAATTTTTCATTTTATATAATTTTTCGGGATTTCGATTTCGAAATGCTTTGCAAAAGCATAATAGCATCAAATCAAACTGTTTTTTATATAAGATCGGGAATTGCAAAAATAAATATCTGGATTTTGGCCATTCGGGATTTTGGGTTTTCGGGATTGTGGGTTTTCGGGATTTTGGGTTTTCGGAATTTTGGGTTTTCGGGATTTTGGGTTTTCGGGATTGTGGGTTTTCGGGATTTTGATTTTCGTGATTAAGTCCGTCTCCCGAATTTGAAAGCTACTGACGGCCATATTGTTTCTTTTACTTTCTGTCAAAATATCTTTATACATATATTTATTTTGGGCTGGTGGCGTCATGCGTAGTTCTTCGAAAATCATTCTAGTCAAGCTATCAACGACAAAGTCGATCGCAATAGGTCAATGATGGATTGACACCGAAGACATATTGTGATGACGTGAATTGTTCACCATTAGCGTGATTTGACCCCTTAGCCTTTTTCGTTTAGAGCTTTTTTAGTCACAGGTCTATGCGAATAAGACTTATACCACTGCGGCCCTCAAACACAATTGATGCCATCGTTCAAATTCAGCCTAATGTATGCGCCAAAGTCATCCAAAATTGGACCTTTCCAACGCGGGGCGGCCATTTTAACGCTGTTATGTTTTACACATAATCTCATTGATAGGGCTCTCAAATGATAAAGCCTTATTGATATCTCATATACAACTTGTTTATCAATCAGCCATAAATTGAAAACCCTTTACGTGACCAAGTCTAAGTATAATTCCCCTTATGTATTTCCCTCAAACAATTCAACCGTGCCTCCAGGAACCAGAAAACCTTCGAACCAATCTTGGGACATACTCTCAAATACAGAGATTCGTTTTTCAGCAGTACTACGTGAATGTAAATAGTTTAACGACACTCTTTCTTTCCCAGTTATTGCACTACTCAAGAATTCAAAACCAATGTGTTTTGACAGCTCCTTTAAACACTCCCTCCCTTTTCTAATGCTCACACATTGTGCGATTGTAATAAACAAAGAATCTAACTGTGAAAAACTGCTCCAAAAGCTCACAGTGTAAACTCTTCTCCAAAATACTTACAAATCATTTTGCACTTGAATGCGTAATGCTCTGTTTGTTTTTTTTTTTTAAATTATGTTCTGTTTTGAACTCGTGTCGATCCAATAAAAATAAAAACCTTTAATGACAGGTTTTCGTCAATTTATATCAATTTTCAACATGGTGAATGACACTACCTACTCTGCATTTGATGGTCATCCTATCTTCACGATTTTGTTTTAATTTTCTTATTTAAGTTTAGTTTAGTTGACAATAATTTTCTCATTAATTCAAATTACAATCAAAATGACAGTGGCGCGTTGGCGAATAACACGACACTATACGCGACGCCATCGCCACATCCACATCCATCTCCACCTCCACCATCACCCCATCTGCTGGCGGTGGCGGCGGCGGTGGCTGCCTCTGCCTTCTCTGTCAATTTGGAAGTGGAGAACACTTATTTTTATGTCACTTTGAAATGGAGAAACATAAATTGTTGGATTGTAAATATGTTTCTCAAGTCAACCCATCATCATCAGGGAATACAGAGAACATTGAGGGAGAGAGAAGGAAAGAGATGATAATCTATAAATTCGGACAAATGTCAATTTGATTGTAATTGAGCACATGACACTTGTAAATGAGAGTAGGTATGAATAATCTACATATATCTGAGTTCTATGGAATATTTGCGTTATGACGGTTGTCGTTTAGTGTGTTGGGTATGTTTGTTTATAAATAATGTTAATATGACAAGAAATGTAAAAGATCGATGACAGTTTAATGTGAGTTATTGGTTTTTTAGTATAGTCGATTTGTCAATGAATTGGCAAATATGAAACATACTTAAGAGTAAATTTTAACGTTCAACGAATGAAAATTATAAAAATAAAAATGTTTGTACGAATTGAGTTTGTACGCAATAATAATAAACTGACATGACATTGGAATGTTTATTGAAATGACAGCTAATTTATGAGAGAAAAGAGAGCAACAGTCATTTATTGGAACGTAATTTTGTATATATTATTGCAGTTCGCTGTTAAAACTTGAGAGTGACAATCAAACATAAAATTCATACCAAATGACAGATGATGAATGTTTTTTCGTTTTTTCGTTTTTATTTTTTATTTTACGACTAATAAAACAAAATTGGTGTTTTTAATGTCAATAATAAACAGAAAGGGTATTAGCTTGTTGCATATTTTATGTAATCCCTTTCCAGCAGATGTAAGAAATTGGTTGATAATTATTTAATAAGGTTTAAATGGTTTTTTCAAGTTTGTTGTCAAATGGAGACACGTATTAGAAACATCGCATACAATTTTTAATGGTGCAATTTTGATGCAAAGCAAATAAAACTTTTATAGGGTGACAATAAGTGTTATATTATCTTGTACAAAAGACAATTGACAATCCATAATAAAATAACTTGTAAGCTTATTTAACGATAACAAATTAACAAGTTCTTAATTTTTGCAGTGAAATTAGAAACATTTTTTGATTAAAATAAATTCAAAATAAACAATGGGATAAGATTAACGTAGATAGCATCCATGCTAATTTTTTGTATTAATCCAAAATGACATTTGAAGAACTTCAAAAAGTATGAAATTAATGATTGAAGTTTAGAGACATTGGAGCAAAATTTTAAACGATTAAGTAAATTGCTAAATCCATTTTAAGCAATTTACTAGGCTAAAAAGGTGATTTAGGTAATTTTAAGCTATTTTAACATCTTACTATCTCTTAACAATTTGCTAAAGTTAAAATCACGTTAAAATAACTTTAAGCAATTTGTTCAATGCATACAATAATTCTTATAAGAGCAGTGTTTAAAATGGTCCGTCAACAGTTGGGAATTTCAATTAATAGGTCCGTTTAGCGTAGTTGCTTTGTTAATTCTCACGAACTGTCACTTTTTAGACATGTTCGGATGCTCGTTATTTAACAAAAGGCAATAAGCAATTTACTAGTTACCAAAAGTTTAAAATTTTGAACTCCCTTAGTAAATTGCTAAATATTTAGCAAATTGCTAACTTGTAAACTGTTAAGCCCTTAGTAATAGGTTGTTTAAAATTTTGTGCCATTATTTTTTCTGTTCATAGCCTTTTGATTTTGAAAAAACGATGTTAAAATAAATTTGGTAATGTTTGTTTGCATATATATTACCATCTCTTTACAAGTTACTATATATTTAAAATCACAAAGTGGCAACTCAGCTTCTAACGTTTAGAATTTCCACAGAAGAAGGACTGTTTGATATGTTTTTTTTTTTTTTACGAATTGTCACTTTTCAGAAATGTTATGCCCAGTTCTCATGTCAAAAATTTATTACGAAAACCATTACAAATATTTGAACATTTGCGAGATGACAAAAACGCCATTTTCCGTAGTTTAAAATTATTTTGGCAGTAACATCGTCGTATGTTGGCAAGCGTTGAATGTTGTCCTCCAAGTGGTCCATCGTTTCGGGTTTATCAGCGGCATAGACTAGCAACCTCACATATCCCCACAGAAAAAAATCAAGCTACGTTAAATTTCACGATCTTGAAAGCCAATTCACTGAAACTATGCGGTTAACAAACATTGCTTTCAATAAATCACAAGCTGTGTGACCAGCATCGTTTTTAAAGAAATACGGACCGATTATTCCACCAATTCATGAAGCACACCACACAGTCGGTTTTTGTGGATGTAACAGTGTCTTAACATACACCAGTTTGTTTATTGTCGCATCCATTGAACCAAAAGTTAGTTGACCGTAAAATTAACGAATCGAACAGAACCATGATTTTCAAAAAAAAACTTGCCCAATTTGAAAGCATTATTCAGGCGTCAGTCTATTCATGTTGAAATGTCAAACCAAATTAAAAATAAATGCATTGACAGCTGACAAAATGACAGGGTTTTTTTTTTTAATAGCTATGTGCAAATAAATAATAATTATAGCAATTTTAGAGCGAGGAAACATTTATTTTTATTTTAAATTAATTTTCAAAGTTCACTTTTCCACAAATATAAAACAAGCAAAAATGGTTGATTTTGACATTTCTTCCCTGTTTTTTGTTTAGTGTTGCCATACTTCATTTTTACTTGCGACATATAGGAACTATTATATGGCAAGTTTTGCTTTCGTGCAAAATTTCGAACTCGAGATTTTAATCAAACATGATATTACGATGGTAGAGAAGTTGAAAAAAGTGGGTCCCGCGATTCGGTCCGGTCAATTTTGTCTGTCTGTCCACGCTCCTACAGCCTAAACCATCTGGTCGATTGAGTTCAAACTTGGAAGTTAAGGTTTTGAGCAGATTTGCGTTAGGTTGTTTTTTTCATTTTTTTTTAAGATCAAAACTAACAGTGGTCCCTATAAAATTTTTTTGGTCAAAAAACGAAAATTCGAATTTTCTCAAAAACAAACCGATAGTTTATTTTTAAATTTTCTCTAAAATTTTATTTTTTAACTTGGCTTCTTTTAATATGAAAAACATATTTTTGTATTGCTCAGGAAAGGTACCGCTCATAGAACCGTTTATTTTTTTTTTTTTTATTTTCTCAGCAACTTTTGAACCGATTTCAATAATTTTTTTTTCTGAACGAGCTCTTATATTGCCTTAACAATATTTGATTATCAAAAGTGTACTTTTTTATTGTTTGGATTTTTAAAAAAATATTGATTTTTTTTTTTTTTAAATTCTATATCTCAAAAACGGGTGAACATTTTTTTACGAAATTGAAATATAGAGCGTATATTTACAATCACTAAACAACTGCATACCAAAAATATTTTTAGAACCAAATTGAAAAATTTTATATATACAAAATTAATTTAAAAAAAAACCGCTTTAACGATTTGCAAAAAAAAATTTTAAAAATCAAGGGTTTTTTGATTTATAAAATGGCATTTAAATTTTTGAAGACAAACTTGTTTTTCAGGTAAAATTTTGAATCTTAAATTAGTTTTTTTTAAATTATTTTAACTGTATTAAATGTAACCCCCTCCCAAAAAATTGAAAAATGGAGGTTTTTTCGACAAATCAAATGGCATGTATATCTTTGAAGACAAACTTATTTTACATATATATTTTTAAGTATTATATAGATACTTTTTTAAACAGACTCTTTGCATACAGGAGCAAGTTCGTGCGACCCAGTCGTGCACTTTATTTTTGTTGGGGATTTCTTTGATTTTAGTGCTCAAATGCAAACAGTATTTTGCATATACCCAAACTCGCACCCACCCCAAATCCTATAGTGATGCAAGAAGGGGGGTTGCATACATACCTAGCTGTTAGTATGCGCGCCGCGCCGCCGCCGTACTATCAATTTAAAAAAACTTGTTTTAGGCTCAAAAAATGGAATACAAAAAAAGTAGGGTTAAGTCCGAAAACTAAAATATTTTTTTTATGACTTAAAGGTGTTTCCTCGCCTTAATATTTAAAACATGTTCTATTGAGACCTCTACCTTACTGTACAAAAAAAACAAAATCAGAAGGAAATTCGTGCTGCGGTAATGGAAAGTCGCTCCGAATTCGATAGCATTATTAGTTTGTGCTGCTTATTGTCATCTTGATGTTAATATCTGTTAAACAAAATTGAAATGAAGTCCATATCTCTAGTCGCTCTTGAAATATCGGAGATGACAAAATGTATCCTTAACTAACGCGGTCTTTAAACACTATAAAATTAGGTAGGCACCTTCAAACATCATGAAGTAGTTATTCAATTTTTTTAATTTGAGGATATGGGGCCAATTGCAATAATTGTCGATGTTCCAGTAAAAAAATCAATAACGCATGAACAAATATTGTAAGAAAAAAAGGTCTTCTTAAAAAAAGGTTTAATTCAATACAATTTCTTAAGGCTCTAAAAGCCGACAAACTACTAAATATTATTGAACATGAATAACTCTATATTTAGATAAATTGATTTTCAATCGAATGAGATTTATAATTGTATACAATTATGTTAATCTTCAAATGCTCCAGATATTTTTTCCTATCTGGTTTTTGAATTCAAATTTGTCAAAAACAAATCCTTTCAAAAACGCAATAAAACAAAATCTGTATATTTACCAAAATAAATATGTGCACATATTTTTCAATTTATTCTCGTTGATTAATTTTAAATAAAAAAAATCCCTAATAAAATGTTTGTGTTTAATTATTATTCCGAATTCCCAAAATCCACTTCAATCTAGAGGCATCAGTGACTCACGCCCCTATAATTTATTTTGAGTCATATGAAAATGAAAAAAAAAAATAAAAGTTGTTACCCATCATATTATGCTCTCGTATGTATACAAACTGAACGAACACCCATAATAGCCTGAGGTTATTTAACTGAACTTCCTCATCCATTAATCCACAAAATTTGCTCTTATTCCTGTAATTATCCAACCATACGACCATACACGTTCCCTTTTCAATGAGAAACAAAACATAAACATAAATAAGTACATATTCATAAATTTTCCCACAAAAATTCGAGATATTTTCACATATCACAAAATTTTGGTAAAAATATACATATGCTCGAAATATGAAAAAAGAAGAAAACTCAAACACAAACAAAAACTGTGAAACAGAACTGGTCCCTAAGGTATCCCCTGCGGCACTTTCATTTCAATATTACAAACAAAATTCAGGAGAGAAACACAAAAAATGGAAAAGTAATAATAAAGATTAAAATTTGAAAAGATCGCACAATTTCCGCAATATTATTGTGAATGTGGACGTGAAGTAGAAGATGCTTCTAATAACTTGACAACTTCAAACACGGTTAACCGGAAACACCCAAGAGTGACGCACGGCAGGTCCATTCCTATACATAGTGAACCGCTCGAGCGCCGTTTATGTTTTCGCCGGATTTTTTTTTAGGGAAATACAGAAATCATTAATTACGTTGCTAATTATCATCGTTATACCAACAGATGAGCGAAGCAAACGTACTAATTTTGATTTATGGGCCAAAGTTGTTGTTTTTATTATTATGTGTATTCTCGTTTACGTTAGTTAGACTTTGTATAACCTTCGGTACCTCTCTTTTAATTTCTGAAGTGTTCTGTTCTGTGCATCTGCAGAAGAGCTTGCTTGTTTGACTTTGGCGGATATGATGATGGTAATATTGAAAAGAACAAAATGAACCTAAGGGGGGGTTGCTTCTGCTTAATTTTTCCCTTTAACACTCCGGGCAAATTGATTGTTGTCACGAGTGCTTTTGTCTTAAAGTAAAACTTTCCTTATTGGATATTTTATGCTTTTTAAAATGATTAAAAATAAATAAAAAAAGTAAATTTATTTCCAGTGTTTAGTAATATTGATAATATTTCGTTTCAAAAAGATTCGGAAAATCGATTTTAATCTATAAAACTACACGGACTCGAATTTTTTTTGTTCCAGGCTATCAAATTGCACTTTTCAAACGGATTCACTTTATCACAACAGATTTTTTGGATTAATTTCTTTTTTAAATTCGAACAGACTATCTAAATTCTTGAAGCAGCACTTCTTTTCAATAAAACTCGTGATGGTTTTCCAAATCTTCAATATTCAGTTTAAATATTTATAGGTACATATTTTTAAACTTCATAAGTTTTGTTTTACTAACGAGTCAACATCTAAACAAAGTAAGTTTTTAAAACAATTTGAAAAAATAGTGTTGACGTATAGCCTAAAAAAGTCTTTATATTTAAAACGGGTATCTTTTAAAATTGGAGCAAATAATTGAAGCCCAAGTTAGGATTCAATTCGATGGAGGGAAGTAAAAGTTGTTTATAATATCCAAAGCAGGTAAATGCTCACAAGTCAACCCTAAAGATCTACGACCCATAAGTCTATCATTATTCCTTCTTAAGACCTTAAAAAGATTGATTAAATTCCATTTAAGGGCAAGTATTGATACAAGACTTCTGTCTATGTCTCAACATGCCTACTATTAAGGCAAATCGGTGGAAACGGCGTTATGGGGATGGTACAACAGTTTAATATTCACCTTTGCTGATGGGTGCCGGGCCCTAGAGACATTCCAGGAAATTGTAAAGCAGATGAACTCGCCAGAAATGGTTCAGTAATGGCTAATGCTGGTATTAATACCGATCGCTCCATGTAAACACTAGGTAAAACAACATCACCACTTGTCAGGGCTCAAAAAAAAATCTCGGGCCCTACTCTGTAATGCGTTTCGAAAGCCAATCCAATTCGAATCTGATATTCGATTCGTTTATGAATTCGTACTCTGTAAAATGTTCGAATCGAATAAAACAATCATCTAGTACTTTTTCTATTTATCGAATAGATTTACCGAGTCTCGAAGTATTTCTTATGAGATTTGTCAAAGCAAAAATACAAAAAAAAATCAAAACAATTCACAAAGACGAGGAAAAAATTAAAATTAAAATTCAGTCATTATTATCGCTTGAAAATTATATTAATGACTTTTTTTACACTTCACTGCTTTGCAACTGCCACATCTCTCTTTTTAATTCCAGCTTAGAAAGTTTAAGCTGATTTTTTTCATAGTCATTTCGTTTTTTGTGTTGAAATTTGTCTTTTGCTAAGGTATACTTTTTTCCTTCAAGTCATACGAATTCCACCATAATTTCAAATTGCTTTTGTTTGGTATGCACATTTCTCGCTGATGATTCCCTGTAATGGTATTTATTTGCTTAAATTTTGAATAAAATTATTATTTCCTTACTTATATTTTATCTATTTCACACAACTCAATAAAATTTTCCTTTTGTGTCCTTTAAAAACGACCTTCGAATTGCAATTCGTTACCTCTCTTGGTGTAGAAAGAAAATTTCCGTTTTCGAACGCTAATGACATTCGGAAACGCATTGCCAGGTACGAAAAATCCGAATGCGGATTTGTCATTCCGTAAGTACTAGATTTCTTATCCGCATTAGAAATAGACAGTACAAAAAATTCGTTTTCGAAAATATTTGCTTTCGAAACGCATTACAGAGTAGGGCCCCTGGCTTACGTTGGCGATAAAAGTGCTTGCTATGTCTAAGCAGATCGCATATAAGCTCGGTAATCGGTGTCATAACCCGGTACTGTCTAATAGGAAAGCACGCCACGCAAATAGGCGTATTCTTAAATGACTTTTGCAGAGGCTGTATAGATGAGGAAGAGGAGGAAACATTTCTTTACCTCCTCTGTACATGCCATGGTCTATTTCAAAAACGCAAGAATTACCTACCAAAATTCTTCTATAACGATTTAAACGATCTCAATCATATTAACATAATCAGTCTCTCACGTTTCGTAAGGGATTCAAACTGGTTTAATTGAGCTTAGAAGAAAGCCTCAAGATTCGTGTTATATCACAATGGGCCATTTAACTGGCCTAAGTGTGTTCTACTCCATCAAAACAGCCACTTTAGACCTAATCTAACCTACCTAAGGTGGTGTTACAGCTCTTGTGTAAACTAGGGCCTCAATTAACATACTTCTTCACTTACCTTGTTCCCTAGCTAGATGTCTCGACAAATTGACATCACGCTGAGATCTTTCTCAAGGGTGATTTTTTAGCTATTATCTTTTTGCCAACACTGGTTTAAACAGCTGACGCACGTTTCGTGTTTTGTTTCACTGTCAAACATCTTCAGTTTGGTCTATAATTTAACCATGAATTGTCTTACAAATGAACAACGCTTGCAAATTATTGAATTTTACTATCAAAATGCGTGCTCTGTTAAGAAAGTTCATCGCGCGCTTCTTCCATTTTATGGTCAGTTTAATCGAGCCACTGAAGCGGCTATCCGGGCTATTGTGACTAAATTTTACACCAAATTTGCATTGTTGGACATTAAACCACCAACACGCTTACGTAGAGTGCGAACTGAAGAAAATATCGCAGCTGTATCGGCCAGTGTTAATGATGACCATCAATTATCGATTCTTCGCCGTTCGCAACAATTGAGCCTCTGTTACTGAATCACGTGGAAAATTTTGTGGAAGGATTTAGGTGTGATGCCTTTCAAAATACAGCTCGTGAAAGAATTGAAGCCGAAATTTTTGGTGAATGGGCTCTTGAAAAGTTGGCTGAAGATCCACTTTTTTACTGAAAAATTGTGCTCAGTGATGAAGCTCATTTTTGGCTCAAACGGTAGGATTATCGATTTTGGAGTGAATATCAGCCAGAAGCATTGCAAGAGCTACCAATGCATCCAGAAAAAGTCACAGTTTGGTGCGGTTTATGGGCTGGTGGCATCATTCGACCGTACTTCTTCAAAGATGATGCGAAGAAGCGCTACCGTAAGATGATGTCCAACTTTTTCTTGCCCAAAATGCAAGAGCTTGACTTGCATGATATGTGGTTTCAACAAGACATTGCCACATGCTTCACAGCACGAGCAACAATAGATTTATTGAGAGACGAGTTCGGTGAACATTTTATTTCACGTTCGGGACCGGTCAATTGGCCGCCTAGATCGTGCGATTGAACGCCTTTATACTATTTTTTGTGGGATTATGTTAAAGCTCATGTCTATACAGACAAGCCTGCTTCAATTGACGCATTGGAAGACAACATTGAAGTATTCATTCGTGAGATACCGGCCAAAATGTTTTTTATAGAGTGTGCCAAAATTGGACTAGCGGATGGACCATTTGAGACACAGTCAAGGTCAACATTTGCATGAAATAACCTTCAAACATTAAATCGTAATATCGATTCAAATAAAGATTTCATGCATTTTTCTGAATTTGTATGTGTTTTTTTTTTAACCTTTCCTATATCTTTTATAAAATCATCCTGTAGTATGTCAATGTCATCAACATATGCTAGTAATTGTGCAGACTTTTGAAAGACTATCGTGGGACTGGGAGCTCTCCACTATTCTTTCAAGGAAGGTGTTAAAGAAATCACATGACACGCATCACCTTGTGATGCCTTTTTTTTACATCAAAAGGTTCGGTTGAATTGTTTCCAACCTTTATGAAGAAGCGCAAATTCAAAACTTTAAACAATACATTTCGTCTCAGTAGATACTGTCAAATGTTGAAAAATCATGAAAACATTAAATTCAAAACTTCGTATGGAGTCAAATGTAAACTCATAACTAATGAGAATTTCCAGAATACAATCTCAAAATTATTGAATCTGGTTCAAGAAGACACAAATTTTTACCTTGCAAAATATTCATACAAATTCTACTTAAGAAGTATGTATTTTGTATCTTACCTTAGCCTAAAAACAACGTTTTTGGTCGTCCTTATCATTTTTAAACAGTAATATTTTAAAAACTTGGTTTGATAATGTTTTGTGCGTGAGACAGTCAATGTTTTTCGAGTGAGAATTTGAATGTTTCAGCTTAGTTCTAATAAAACAAAAATAACTATGGTATGATCTTTCAACATAGGTTAAGTAAAGTTAAGAATTCGAATTATTTTTTTTCACATGGCCCATTTCATCCCAAAAAAAACCTTCACTAATAACATTTATCTTACCGACCCTAATCAGAGGACTCAAAGTGTATTTATTTATTCTTTATTTTTGTATGGCAAATTGTTTTTAGATTTTTATCATAATTACATGTTTGAGTAACGAAAAGGTAATAATTCATCGCTTTTGACTTTAGGATTCACTTGAGAAGTTATCTCTTCTTTGAAACAAAAACAAAACAATAAGAATTTAAAAAAAAAAAAAAAAACAACCCAAGAGGGAGTCTCCTTTTTATGTCGTTCGTCCCATCGTCGTCGTCTTGAGTCGTCTTTACACAAAGTGCAAATAGAATAAGATATCTTTTTTTTGTTTTTTTTTTTTTAACCAACAAAACAAACAAAACAATAAAAAAAATATATTAAAATAAAAACTTCAAAAAACAAAAGAAAATTAATCAATCTTGTTTATTGTTTGTTTCGGTGGCGTTGAATTAAAATTATTTTGTTTTTCTTACTTTTTGATTTAGGTTTTAATTATTTAATTCTTTTTTCTTATAATATTTTAATTTCTTATTCTCTTTTTCCCATGTTTTGTATTTACAATGAAAAACTGAAAAAAAAAAATTAGCAAACAAATTCCGGATGTCTATTTTAACATCCGGTGATAAGTTGTGAATTTTTATGGCTTCGTTTAGGTTAGAAAATTAATTGTTATATCAAAAAAAAAAAAAAACGATTTGTGTGTTTAAGATTTTGTTTCAGTTTTCCGTTTCTTTTGAATATAATTAAGTTCGAAACTTTTGGGGCGGGAAGTTAAATTTTATACTAATTGATTAATAAATGGATTGTGGTTTGGATAGAGGGCCGAACGGAAGAAAAAGAAATGATTGAAGTTGATTTTGGTTTGGATTTTTGATTTGAATTTAAATGTTGTATTTTGTATTCATATATGTACACATACATATATGCTCTTTAACATTACAATCATATTAAATTAGAAGAATTAATTAGTTTATCATATTTTAGTATTTCAAAATGAAAAATCAACAAATGGTTTAATAATGAGGTGAGTGTCATTATCTGATGTGGATGTTGTGTTTTTATTTTGACGAAATCAATTCAATCTAATGGAGAATTGTTTGATTTGTACGGAAATTAAACGCAAAAAAGAATGGGTCCCGAGTGTTTATTTCGTCCGCTCTTGGTAGAATACGGTTACCTTTTATATTTCTGGCAACACAATGACAACATTTTATATGGTCTTATTGTTTTCCAACATCTCCAGAACCTTAAATACCGCGAGTCCATACATTTTAGACCTTTTAAACATAGTATTAAATTCTTCGAATGCGGCGTAGTATATCATTATCTATTAAATAAATTTTTGATATTTGGAAATAAGAAAAAGTCGTCAGATGTGAAGTCAAGGCTGTACGATATGTATGATACATTAATTGAACATTTTTGTTTTCAAAAATTCTATAATTTCAACCGATTTCCAATTTCATAATGAAGATGAATTCGACGTCTTTTGATAGTTTTCCAATTTTACCAAGGACATTTTGACAAAGAAAAACTTGTATACTTGCATATGAAAAGCTGAGTGTATTTTCATCAGCGAAACAATTTAGTGGGTTAGAAGTTTCAAACAAAAGATCATTTATTAAAATAAGAAAAAGCGCGGAAACAAAACGGAGCCCTAGGGCACATTAGCGTTTATTTTGTGGGTATCAGATTTGAATTCGTCCAATACTACTTAAATTGAACGATCCGAAAGGTAATTTCTAACCCAACAAAGAAAATATGCATCAATACAAAAAACATGCTATTAAATGCCTTTGAAATATCAAGTGCAATAACACTAC
Source organism: Eupeodes luniger (assembly GCA_951509635.1). Classification (NCBI taxonomy): domain Eukaryota; kingdom Metazoa; phylum Arthropoda; class Insecta; order Diptera; family Syrphidae; genus Eupeodes; species Eupeodes luniger. The sequence goes on from OX608073.1 coordinate 7,609,540, forward strand.
TTTCTCCAAAACGATGTAAATGTTTGTTCCATTGTTCGGTGAGATAAACCATGAGATCTCCAGTGGATCTATTGCTAAGAAAGCCATACTGCATATTGTGCGGTTTTTCTGCAATGTGTTTGAGCTCCCTCCTACTCTTTCTGAATCTAAATAAATCCTCCTCGACTGTTCTTCTCCACGTGCTCATTTGTCTGCCTTCTTGAGTAAATACATTCCATTGCATTGCTCAGGACTGCAATGCAGTCAATACATTTTCCAATAGTGTGTCTGCTAATATCGCATTCGTATAATACTGTCAATGGGTTCCTAGAACGTTTTCCTATACAGTTGGGCCAGTATAAGCTCCTAAGATGTTTCATTGAAACGAATGTTTCCAAGTTTTTTAGTGAAAGTTGCTGTTATGTTCCAGGTGTAACATCCGTATAACAGAACTGATTTAACGTTTGAGAGGAACAGTCGTAGCTTTGTCTTTAAGCTGAGAGAGTTGTTCCACCAAAAAAGCCTTGAATTCCCCGATACGGTTTGCGATATCGTCAGAAGGGACAATACTTCCAATATACTGAAAATTATCTACTGGGTGGGTAATGTTTATTAGAGATTTTCCGAAGCTAAACATCTTAGTTTTTAGCCACGATTTCCGCTTCTCTCTTTACCCTTGTTGTCATTCCATGGAAAACTATTATCCTATAAGATTGCAAGCATTCATCATCTATGTACGTAGTCTAGTTTTTTGCCAAGGCTTCCTGCAACATATCTCTGATCACCAATAAAAACAGAATTGGTGACAGTTTGCAGCCCTGTCGGACTCCACTTAGGACATCAAACTCTTCTGGCAACCTAATGTTGCCATTTTGTTGTAATTAGAATGTATATTATTATTTGGAATAACACTCTTCCTTAAAGAAAATTAGAGAGGCTCCTTGTTAACACTGTTAAAATCCCTTCTAAAAATCAATGAATAGTATGTGAAGTATTGATCAGTATTCGACGATCTATTAGTTGAAGTGAACAACGCTTGCTTCGAAGTGCTTAGGAAATGAACAGTTTGAAAGCCTTGATCTAGTGCTAAGCGATTCACGATAAATTGCCAAACTTTACTGAACACAAATGTCAACAAAGTTTTAAATTCTCAACTGTCAAACCATAGGCAACAAATCATCGAAACTTGTCATGCAGCTGAAAAAAAATATATGTGTGGACTTTTACGGGAACATTTAAAGAATTTAGTGGCGCTACAGCTACAGTGCAGATCCAAGGCCTTCTGACTTACAACCCTAGACCATTCCTTTACGCGATGTATGTCAGGAATGAAGGGGACTTGCAGTTTTTATGTCAAATCAGAACGATTAAGTTCATAAGGACAATATTTGTTTGCTGCCAGGGGTTGCCCCTTTCTCCCGATATTCCATATGAGATCTTGCAGTGTCAGATTTTGCACAGAGTCTATTGTGTCTAGCATCCCAACTTATCTTGGACCATCTTAGAGAGCTTCGTCTCTGATCGATGACCGTGATGCAATTCTCTGCACAAGGATCTCACAGTATGATAGAACGGATCCGTAACACCAAAAGTTGATCTTAAACGGTCTCGAAAATTAACTTCAGCTTAATGCTTAAGTTTCAACTAACTATCAGCATAGTAAAATAAATCTCGCTACAATACCAAAACCATTTGAAAATTGTAGTCCTCAAATTACAGACTTTGCAGTGATTATGTCAAAAAGCAACTGATAACTTCATTTTTCCGAGATTGAAGCATAAAGATCTAATTTTTGTTGTTATGTCGGATTTTTAGACTATCATGTTAAATTTTTTAAACTAAAAGAATAATTTCAATTCTTTTAAAAAAGATTTGTTTTTAATATAGTAATTCGTCACAAGCTTCGTGTCAGTATGACCCAAAAGTGTTATGTTAATTTTATATTCTAAATCAATTCTAAAATTTTTGAAAATCATTCTTGGCAGATAATTACCATTTTTACCCTTGCTCACATTTATACGTGTTTTATAAATGTCCAACCTTGAAACCATAATCAAAACAACCCCAGCTATATATAACCGCAAAATGTCCTAGATTTATATTAATGACCGTTAACACCAGACCGAATTGAATAAAATTAAAAATAAATCAATCTTTCCGATGTTGCTACTTGCGCTACACTGCATAGTGTGAACTCTAAAGCCCTGCACTGTCAGTTTTAACTTGCATACCTATTAATGATCCCAATTGCAAAAGTATAACTCAAGGTTTATAGTTTTGAAGTTAAATGCTGCCAATGCCGCTGCTGCGGCCGGCGGCCCTGCTGTTGTCGCTACCACAATATAAGCGATATCACGCAAGGCATTCATTCGGATTTCTTTTATATTATTTCAGTTTTTGGCGTAGGTAATTAGCATTCTAGAACTGACAAAACATTTCCAACAGCGAACTCTTCAGCACGCAATGTCTGTCTCTCCCGCAGAAATAACAACAACAACAACATCAATGACAAAAGATGACCAATAATTTTCGGCTATTTATCGGGAGCGGGACCTTGGAAATTCTACACGAACCAAACAATGTGCGCAGGACATGCGATGAGGCGAAGTTTTTCAAAAACACAATAACACATCGGCTAAAAGACAGCGACGAAAAATGAATAACCACAGGGGTGTGGTTTAGCTCCTGCACTGGTCAGTCGCTGACAACTCATTGACTTATATTAGAAGAAAACTAAAAGTGTCTTCCACAAGGACGACCGACACGATGGCGATGGTTAATAAATTCAATTAAATGTCACCCTATAGATAAATACCCTCAGATAAAGGACAATAAGGACACTATATTAGATAAACAGTCAATTCAAAAAAGGACATTGTTTATTTGAAAGAAGAAAATGTATATTTTTATTTTTACTTTGGGAAAATGAAATATGTCCACGAATTAAAATAAACAGCTGCTTTTCTAATTGAAGCTATTTCCTTATTTATCAACCTTCCACCACACACATCACCCAGCAACCAGGACGAAAATATTCGTATTCACATAAGAAGACACATTAATTTCTGTTGTGACATAGTCACATTGTATCCCTTTGGATATGTGTCGCCTTATTTTTGTGTGTAAACAATCGAGAGACAATATGGGGAATTATTTCCAGGATCAATATAATTTGCGGTTGTCATCCTCATCCGTATATTTTCCACTGCATGGCAATAGTAATAAAAGCGGACTATTGTTTGCAATTGAGAATCCTATTTCAAGGATCTTATACACTTCGGTGTGGCTTTTGTTGTATCATAAAATCATAAAATGATTAACTGCATTTCGGGGGCAGGTATAGACGAACCGCATAAGAGTATCATATTCTTTTGTAAGAAGTCTGATCATCATGATCACCGATCTACCGAAAACATCGTTGGTCTTCTAGGAGGAGTATCCTTTGAGAATGTCCTTCTTGGTAAAAACACACAAAAAATCTTCATGGTATCGCCCACACTTTTTCGAGTTCTGTCTGTTGAGGAATGATTCACAAGGGATGCCTGCTGTTGCTGTTGCCGTACCGCTTTTGGTGTGTCATTTTTTTTTTTCTAATCTTGGAGTCGCTATGCCACATACTTCATTCTTGAAGTTCCACCTCCTTCAAATTGTTCAAATAAAACTTCTCTGATTTATAATAATTTATTGTGTTTTTCTTAAATTGTTTTATGGGAATTTTGTTTTTATTTGGTTTTTGTACCGATGCCGATACGGGCAGAGTCGACCTACTCCTCCCGCGACCATTTGCCGCCGTTAAAGTATAAAAATTAAAAGAAGATACATCTTTTATAGTAGGCATAAGGCATTTACATAGGGTTCGAGGAAGAAGAGCACTACGCCATTTTGCATCAGGCCACGATTCTATCTGATAATTATACTCGTAGTTCGTAGATACAAAAAAGTCGTCTTACTCGTATGTTGAATGTTTTCTTAGTTTGAGAACTAATTTTGTTCGAGAATATATAAGGAATCTCATTAACTCTTTCCCTTGATGATGATGCTCTCATAAGATTCTAAGATTCTTCATCACAGTCACGGTCAAAAGTTCTGCATACCAAACATTGGTTTCATTCAAAAACTTAGTTTTAAAAAAATTGAACTATAAAAATAATTTACAAAAATTAAGAAAATTTTTGAATTTTAACGAATTTTTAATCAAAACGACTTAGAGTTCATATATTTTGCGCATAAAATTATATTTCTAAATTTACGAGTATGATCAAAATTCTTTCTTTTTTTTGGTAATATTCTGTGGAAAACTCGTTTTAAGGGGTTACTAGAATTTTCGAAAAATCGTTTTTCCTAAGATCCCAAAAATTGTTATGAACGGGAAATACCTCTAAGTATACACAGTTTTGAATTACTCTTCCGCATATATCCGGCTGAATTTGAGCGAATGTATGTGTTCACCTTAAGGGCATCGGTCGATTGTGGTTTATTTGCATAGATCTGCAACTTCAAGAAACCATGCAGGAAAAAGTCTAGCGGGGTCAAATCGCATGACTTTGGTGGGCAATTCACATCACCACTGCGAGATATAACCTTACCCTCAAATCGTTCACGCAAAATGTCAATCGTGATTTTTGCTGTGTGGCACGTAGCGCCGCCGTCCTGCTGGAACCACATGGCGTCTAGGTCCATATGGTTCAATTTTGGCCATAACAAATTAGCTATCATCGTTATGTAGCGCTCGCTATTAACGGTGACCGCCTCACTAACGTCGTTTTCAAAAAAGTACGGACCAATTACGCCGTCGTCGACCCAAAATCCACACCAAACAGTAACTTTGAGGATGCTTTATCACCTGGTGAACCTCGCGTGGGTTGGTGTCGTCCCATATATGTACGTCAATTTTGCTTGTTAACACAGCCATTCATCCAGAAATGCGCCTCGTCACTAAAGATGATTTTCGCCCAAAATTGGGGTTCTCTTCCAAACGATTCGAAGCCCAGCCAGCGAACAAACGGAGTTGTCTATGGTCATGAACTTTGAGCTCCTGGGTCAATTGGATCTTGTATGGGTGTAGGCCCAAGTCCCGACGAAAAACTCGCCAAGTTGAAGTCTGCGAAAGGCCGAGTTCTTGTGCACGGCGAGGAATAGACTGCCTCGGGATCTGCTGTACACTTTCACGGACTGCAGTGATGTTCTCGGGAACGTATTGGGTGTTTTACAAAAGGTTTGACAGATGTCACCAACACAAAATGGCCGCCACGGGACGCCAAAATATAGGGTTTCCAATAAAGACGGGTTGATTTTGGAAGTTGATCCCAATTTTGGTCGTATTGGGTGTTTGACAAAAGACTTGACAGATGTCACCAACACAAAATGGCCGCCACGGGGCGCCAAAATCTAGTACCTAAAGGGTTTCCAATAGAGACGGGTTGATTTTGAAAGTTGATACCAATTTTGGTCGAAAAATCATATTTAGCGATGAGGCCCATTAATGGGCACGTTAATAAGCAAAATTGCCGGATTTGGGACGACACACCAATAGACGCGGGATGCAAGGGGTGTAAATGCATCCAAATAATGTCACTGTTTGGTGTTAATTTTGAGCTGAAGGCGTCATCGGTTCGTCAACGGCGATCGCTATATGTTGATGATCACCAATTTCTTGTGTCTTTGGTTTGATATTATGCGCGAACGGCTTAATGGAGTAGTTATCTCAGGCCGAGGCGACGGGAATTGGCCATCAAGATATTGGGATTTAACACTTTTAGAGTTTTTTTTTAGGGACCAAACCACCATGCCATCGGTTAAATTCAGCCTATTTTATGTGCCAAAGTTTTCGAAAACTGAAACTTTTGATTGCGCGCTAACCAGCGGCGACGATTTTATTTTTGGCACATAATGTCATTGATGGGGCTCTCAATTAAAGATAAAACGTTATTGATAGCTCATATACAACTTGTTTGATTCTATTTTAAAATCGACCCACCTTTAATGAAGGACTCTTTACATAAAGTACTATACCTCTTACAATATTTTTGCCCCAACCTAACCAGACAATTAAGTTTTTAGCAAAAATATTTAGTTATTTCCTAGTTTTTAATTCCCTAATAACCAGTAAAAATACAAACTCCTTTATTAAGAACTCTGCCTCTGGATGTCTAAAAAGTGACAGTTCTCGAAATTACAGACTTAAATATGGGGAACGAACCTATTTATTTGAAATGTCATTAAAACTTTTTAAAATATGAAAGAAATAGGACCTGGTTGAAGTTCAAACTATCAAGAAGTCATGAGACGCTTAGAGTTAACCAAGAACTTCAATACAACTTTGTGACTTATTCAAACTTTTTATACTATCAATTCATTTCGAGGTCATCTTAAAACTAACCCCATTATTTTTTCGAGATACTTTAAACGTAAATTTGACAGTTATCCAGCAAGTATGACTTTTCAAAATTCTTCAAGCCATCTTCCAGAGTCAATTTCGAACATTTTCGCAGATTATTTTAAGACTGCCTTTGAATATTTTTCTTCTGCCAGCACCTCTTTTCTTATTTTTTCTAACACACAAGAGTATAGTCATTTTACAAAAATAATTTGTTCGTTTCTGAGGCCTCTTTAATGATAATAATATTTTAAAGCTAAATGAATGTTTCAGTCCTGGTCCTGATGAAATACCATAATTTATCTTGAAAAAATGTGTGTCTTATATTTCGTATCCATTTGTTTCTTCTTTTCAACGAGTCTCTGAAATGTCCTAAGTTCCCAGATCTTTGGAAATATTCATACGTTACGCCAGTCCATAAAAGAGGTTCTAATAATTCAGTTACGAATTATCGTCCTATAGCGAAATTGTCTGCAATTTATAAATTGTTTGAATCCCTTATCTGTGACAAAATTTTACAATTACCCATTTATTACAATTCTCTACTTTTTGTTGGGATGCATTTGAAAACACTTTCAAGTCGATTGCATCTTAACATGCTTCAGCAAAGCATTTGACAAATTAAGTCATAAAATTCTACTTAAAAAATTATGTAATATTGGTCTTAACGACCGTTTCGTTATGTAGATTTCGTCATATATTAAAAAAAAATATGATAGCGTCAGAGATAGGGACTAACACTTTATGTCAATTTAAAGTCAATTTTGGTGTACCTCAAGGGAGTCACCTTGGTCCATTGCTGTTTATTTTGTTTATTAATGATTTGCCTTCTATTTTAAATAATTAAATATCGCTTATCTATGCAGATCATTTGTAAACTGTAAAAGGCTACAAGAAGATCTAAATCAATCGTTTGATTTTTAATATTGACAAATGTAAAACAATGTGTTTGACATGCAAACGTAATAAAGGGTGATTTTTTAGCTATTATCTTTTTGGCAACATTGGTTTAAACAGCTGACGCACGTTTGTGTTTTGTTTTACTGTCAAACATCTTCAGTTTCGTCTATAATTTAACCATGAATCATCTTACAAACGAACAACGCTTGCAGATTATTGAATTTTATTATCAAAATGCGTGTTCTGTTAAGAAAGTTCATCGCGCTCTTCTTCCAGCGAGCCACGAAGCTCATTTTTGGCTCAACGGGTACGCAAATAAGCAGAATTGTCGATTTTGGAGTGAATATCAGCCAGAAGCATTGCAAGAGCTACCAATGCATCCAGGAAAATTCACACTGCGGTTTATGGGCTGATGGCATCATTGGACCGTACTTCTTTAAAGATGATGCGAATCATAACGTAACTGTGAATGGTGAGCGCTACCGTGAGATGATATCCAACTTTTTTTTTTGAACAAAATGCAAAACCTTGACTTGCATGACATGTTTTTTCAACAAGACGGTGCCACAAGCCACACAGCACGCGCAACAATGGACTTATTGAGAGACGAGTTCGGTGAACATTTTATTTCACGCTCGGGACCGGTCAATTGGCTGACTAGATCGTGCGATTTAACGCCTTTAGACTATTTTTTGTGGGGCTTTGTTAAAGCTCATGTCTATACAGACAAGCCCACTTCAATTGACGCATTGGAAGACAATATTGAAGCATTTATTGGTGAGATACCGGCCGAAATGTTGGAAAGAGTATGCCAAAATTGGACTAAGCGGATGGACCATTTTAGGCGCAGTCAAGGTCAACATTTGCATGAAATAATCTTCAAACATTAAATTATATAGACCGTACTATCGATTCAAATAAAGATTTCATGCATTTTTCTGAATTTTATGTGTTTTTTTTTTGAAAAACTTTCCTATAGCTTTTGAAAAATCACCCTTTATAATAAATTAGGACCATTTAAGTTTTTCTGACTTATGTAGCTGTTGTTCTAGACTCAAAATTATAACGTTTACTGATCATTATAATTATATTATTAAAAAAAGCTAACAAAACACTTGGTTTCGTCAATAGAATAGAATATTAAAATTCCCTTGATAAATCTCCCATCTCTTTCTGGTCATAAAGAGATATTTGCAGTTCTGCTTTATATCCGGTATTTTGAATGGAACAATTTTATGTCAATTGTATTTGAATCTAAGTCGGGTTACGTTAAAAAGGAATTTACCCCTTAGAACTATTTTTAGCAGATTGAATTATGTCGCTATTAGTCCTTTTAATGAGTTAATCAGTAAATTTGTCAAATTCTCTATAATCAATGACTCTACAAATGACAATCTCAAATCTGCAAGCTTAAAATTTAATTTTTGTTGCTATAAGTAGTTGAAGTTATGTTAGTTTTAAGTTAAGATTTAAGTAAATATTGTAAACTGGACGTTAGCATGTGGCGTATTTAATAAATAATAAAGTGTAAAAAGTTAAGATTTCCGTTTTGAAGTTTGAACGAAAATAATTGTTTGCATCAAATGTATGCAGTATTTTAACAAAGGATTTATGTAAATTAAAAATCAATTATAAATGATTGAAAAATAATTACTAACCCAATACTTTTCAACGCGACTGTAAGATTTATTTTAACACCGAAGCCTTTATAGTAAATTTTACTTTTTTTCGTCTAAGGCAAAAAGCAAAATAAAAACATCGATCATTGGGATGTTTAACTGAACTGCGGTTAAGGCTGATGCTGAAGGCCTGAAGGCAGCCGATATGGTTAAAGAAAACCATGAATCTCCACCGTGATTTATTTAATTTTGATTTGATTGTTATTTCTTTTTATTTGTTTGTTGTTTTTGTTGTAGTTTGTGTTGTTTCTAGAGCGATTAATAAGTCGCACAAAGAAAATAAATAAATTGAAAAAAAAACGGTGCGTTTCTTAAGTTTTGTAGTTTTAGTCTCTTTTTTTTGTTGTTGTAGATATTTTCTGATTAAAAATGTTAATTCATTGAAAATGAAGAAGGGTATTAAAAATATTTGTTGTTATGGTGATTTAGTGTTATGTAAATGCTTTTTAAGTTTTAACATAGAAAACATTCTGTCTCTTTTAGTCTGTCGGCCTTTTAAAATGACAGGTTGATGAATAGCGCTAGAATAAAACTAAAACATCTTTTTTTTTCTTTAGCTTTTATATCTTTTACACTGATTGCTATTAGGTTTGTGGTATTTTAATTTTCATTATTTTCGGGCATTCTTAGGCGATGATTCAAAAACACTTTTATAAGATTTTGGTTCTTATATTAGTATACCGGAAAAGATGCAAAATGGGGTTGTTAACTTTCGAAAAGACTTAGAATGTCATAAAGGTATACATATTAGATATAGTCATTAGTTCTATGACTGTGCTAAGCTATAAATCTTAAGCAGGTTCTTTTATTTCGATGATGGAAATGAATCATGGTCTAAGAGGAGGTTTAAAACAGAGGAGATATGGTTGCATGACAGGTCTGTGAATTTAGAAAATGAGCCAATATCAATTTTTTGTGCCCCACAACGAAAACAGTATTTTTTTTAAAGGATTTTAAGTTGTCCTGAATTTGAATCTAGCCTTGAAATGTTTCTATCGTATCAGGTTTTAAAAATGTTAAAGACTATTAAAAACGGAGTTTTCAATGCTAAGCTAAAGCATAACATACTCATTAACAATAAATTGTATGATGATTTTCAAGAGTACCAATCCTGGTCTTCTTATCATACAGTTTAAATCATTTTAGCATCAGGAAAAGCGATAAAAAGACTACATTTACAAAAAAAAATTACAAATTTATTATGGCAACCCTGCCATATAGTTATTTGACATTTTCTGTTGTACCTTAATTAAATCCACTTAATAAATGGACCCTTGAACAAAAATTTTTTATGGGTTGATTTCTCATTTGTAAAATTTGTATATAAACATTTTTTACTCATAAAATTTGTGAATTTCGAAAATTAATCTAAATATTTTGTATATTATTATTATTATTATATTATTATAAATTCTTTATTTTTTCAATTTAACGGCTATTCTGCCGTCTGCCGGAGTTTCCATTACAAAATAAACTAATAAAAATAAGAAAAAGGAGGAAATATAATTGAAATCACTAGATTTAAACAGAAATTTACAAAAAGATTTTTAATGTAGTTAAGTAAAATTTAATTATTACAATTTCGGATGAGAAGCGAGAGTTTTGATTTTTTACAATTTTAATGATTTGAAACAAATAGAAAAGTCAATTTTAATGGTGATTTGAAACAAAAAAAGTAATAATTTTAATGATTTAAAAAAAAAACATTGTAGAGCATACGTGTGATTTTAGAAAATTACGGTACATTTGAGCATGTTTACAAAATTTGTACAATTTATACCAACCTCGAGCACCATTTAATATTTCGTGAAGACTATTGATAGACAAAAAACTTTCTAGGAAATAAAATCGCCGAATTTCTTGCAAAATTGGGCACACAGCTATAAAATGGTAAACATCTTCTAGTTCTCTTCTGTTACACAGGTTACAAATTTGCTGCAAATCAACTCTATGGTGGATGAAATTAAGGTTGAGAATTTCCACCCTTTAAAAACTGTACTTATTAAATCGGCTGAGTTTTCAACATTAAAATAGCTTTCTTTCGTAGGTATTCGGTGATTGAGTTTACTATAAATATTTCTAGAAGAAGATGATGATGCTCTGGTCAAGTGTTGATCAAATATTGCGTCATCTATTCTTGAGATAATAGTCGCAAAAAAATCATGCCACTCATGCAGATTTCGTTCAGTTATTGAAAACGCGATGTCCTATCTCATGGGCCAGCTGGTTCCATTCCCTGAAAGGTGATGCATTTGTTTGCAATAGTCTAACCAATATCAATTTATGAAGACTGGTATCACTTCTTCTCATCACTCTCGTATAATAGTCTGAAGTAGCCTTAAGGTTTTTTATATAGATTGGTGGTAATCCTGTTTCGACATGAATCGCGTAGGTCAGCAAACGAAAAATGCGTTTAAGAAAATGTCTTTGGACCAACTTAAACTCTTCGAACGGAGTAACTCCAAATGCTTGTATCCCATAGCACATATAGGTGTTGACTGTAGCATTAAAAACCTTGAATTTTGACGAATGGTCAATATCGGGATTTGCAAAAAAAGTCGTCCACATTGAATTCAATGCTAACTTAGCTTCACTGCTTTTTTTCTTGGCGTGCTTGGAAAAGTTTAAGTTATATGTATACAGAACTCCTAGATACTTAAATTCACGTACACATTCAATCCGTTCGCTACCAAGTCTCCAGGCTTCTTCAGGAGCTCTTCTACATTGTCGGTTTTCAAATATCATTGCTTTTGTTTTTTGAACGTTAATTTTCAGATCCCATGTTTGACAGTACGACTTTAATTTATTAATTTGAAGTTGCAGTGAAAAAGGATTGTCGGCAAGTAATATCAAATCGTCAGCATAGAGCAAAACTTTGATGAGAGTTCCCGCAAAGATTACGCCACCCGGTAGAATATCAGGAATATCATCAATAAACAGCGAATATCAGAGGGCTCAAAATCCATCCTTGTGGAACGCCTGCCGTTGTTTCGAACCACTCTGACAGTTTAGATCCATCCCATACAGCTGCGTTTGAAGATTTCAGAAATTGAAAATACAGCATCAAAAATTTTCGTGATACTCCCATATTTGAGAGCTTATAAAGCAAAGCCTGTCTGTTTACTATGTCGAATGCAGCTTTGAAATCAACGAAACAGACATAAAGTTTTTTGTTTTTTTCAATCTGATTTCTAGCTACGCTAGTCAATGCAAATATGTGATCCATAGTGGTGAACCCAGAGCGGAAGCCAGCTTGAAATATGCTGAGAAGATTACTTCTTTCAGTCCAGCTAGATAATCTTTCATAAAGAATTCTAGCACATATCTTTCTAAGCGAGTTGAGAATGAATATTCCCCTGTAGTTCTCAGGATGATTAGGATCTCCTTTCTTAAATATTGTGAAAATGAGGGCTTTAGTAAAATTTGAAGGAACACAAGCATTCTCATAGAGGCGGTTGAAGAAATCCAGAATGTAGGTCTTTAAGCTAGTGTTCGAATTTTTGAAAAACTCTATACAAGTATTCCATCGCTTCCAGGTGCTTTGTTGTTTTTCATTTTTGTGAGAGTTATTTCCAATTCACTTAACGATATTAAGCAATCCAGGTCGGAAACACACGTGTTCTGTAACGCAAAGCAAAAAGTATGAAGATTCTCTTCAGCCGACAACATAGTTTTAAAATGAGATCCTACTCAGGGTGACTTCCTGACCACATAAAGAAAACCCATGTGCGAAGCACCAACAAGCCTGGGATACGGACGGACTTACTGTTAACAAACCACGGAAGCGAATTAAGGACAACGAACTTCGGATATGCGCGTAGAATGGTAGGTCCCTCAATAGACCACGTGCAGCTGAAAAATTAGGGGAGGCCCTAGATTGCTACAAAGCAGATATCACCCCCGGGTCGGGCAAAAAGAGGATGAAAAAATGCGATATTTACTATATTTGAACGAGAAAACCAACAAGTTTTGAGCTATAGGTGCATCAACGTTTTCCACACCTCAATATCCACAAAGGAACTTGGAGTTCTCTAGATCAATCTAAAGTCAACCAGATTGACCATATTGCGATTGACGCTAGAAACGCTTCCAGCATCATGGATGTCCGATCCTTTCGAGGAGCTAACATCGACTCGGACCACTACCTCATTGTAGCCAAGTTAGAACTTCGGGTTTCTAGACCCTAGGCAAAATAAGGAAATGCTGGGAAAAGATACAAAGTCGAACGTCTACAATCGCAGGAGATCGCATGATCCTTCTCCGACCGAGTAGACCTAACCTCTTTCGAAGTTCTCTGCCGCTAACACAATGTATCGAGAATCAGTGGCAACATTGCCAAGATACAATCAAAGAAGGCTCCTCTGACGTGCTGGGTTTCAAGCAGCCATCTACAAAAAATCCCTTGTTTGATGAGGAATGTCGGCAGGCAAATACATTCAAAAAACAGGCACGTAAAGCGGTGCTACATAGAAGGACGAGAGCTGCTCACGAGCTCTATTAGCAGAAAAAGAGAGATGAACACTGACTTCTCAGAAGGAAAAAGAGAGAGCATGAGAAGCGTCCGGTGGAAGATGTTGAGAAAACTAGAAAAGCAGAAATGAAGTTCGAAAGATCGCAACATCATAGTGGAACCGCCGTCAATGCTGATAATATGGGAGGACCACTTCTGGCGACGATGACAAAACGAAAGCCAACAATCTCGTGTTCCCAATTTAGACGAAATGAAGATTACCATATCTAAGCTGAAGTCTGACAAAGCCACTGGAGCAGATGGCTTGAATGCCGAGCTCTTCAAAGCAGCTGAAGGTAATTTGGTTCGGAGTATGCACCAATTTATCTGTAAGATATGGTCGGAAGAAAACATGTCCGATGAAAGGAACTTCAGTATTGTTTGTCCGATTCTTAGAAGGGAGACCCTATAAACTGCACCAACTATCGCTATATAAAAATACGGTGGAAAAGAATGGGCTATGACAAAAGCGGATGAAAGCACCTCGGGTCGTTTCGAGAAAAAAGTTCTTCGCATGATCTACGGCGGCGTGGCGTTGCAATATGTCACACAGTTCGTCATTGATATATATTAAAGAAAACGGTTGGTAGACGCATAGTTTTGAGCAACTTTGAATAGTATGCTGTTATCGATTTGAATGATGCCTTTTAGAATTCATTTTAAATGATGATTTAGAATCTGAACTTTGATTTTAACTTTCTCAATTTCTATTTATTTTGTAGCCTTATTTCAAAAACTTAATCGTCTAGACGACGAACTCGTTACAAAAATTATCCTTTTCTCTTAAAAGCCGTTTTAGGATGGTTGAGCGTTTCTCTAAGATTTATAGAAGCCATTTGAAATCTATTAACTTATGAGGATGTGAACATTTTATAAAATACAAATAACCACAGAATGCCTTTTGGTGAATTTAAAAAAAATGTAGTATCTCGAAAATCTGACGTGACTTCTGAGTCGGATTTGAATTAGGTCCATGATAAAACACATTGATTTTTTTTCCAAATTGTCTCTCTGAATCACTAAACCAAATATATTGTTTTATATTAATTCACTCTAAATCACGACTTTCAAATCCTTGAAAACCACAAACAAAACTCCTCATATAATCTGTCATTTCTCAAAAAATATAATTGGAACTTTTTCAACATCAATTCGTGTGAAATATTACTCAAAAAGCAAACTCCCTCAAACTAGGTTACATTTATTAGCCCATCAGCATTTGATAGAAGGAAAAAAGAAGAATTTCAAAATAGCTACACAAGTAAAGTACCTTATTGGATCCTTAAGTAGTTACTGTTCTATTCTCCATCGTGATGATTACATCCCACAATCCCACACGAATGGAACACGAAATCGAATTGAGAATAATGCACACATTGTGCCAACCAAACGCATCATTAACGCCTCAAACTGTCAATTACACCGAAAATTACTTGACTACTACTTGCATCACACCAGCAGCATCATCCTCATCATCATCCGCATCCTCATCTTCATCCTCATCATCAGCCTCATCCAAGACGACGACGAACGATGAGGACGAAGACGACGACGACGCCATTGGAAAATTCGTCGTCATCGTAACCATACCTTCACGATTTTCGAGCTTCAACAGAAAAAAAAATCGAAAAAATTCATGCTTCCATACGCTGCAGGCAGCAGGCAGACAGACTTAAGCCAAAAACCAGCCTTACAATCCATGATGAAGGCATGAATTTACTTTTCCTTTAACTTGGCCAATAATGAGACGACGCGACGAACGACGACGACGGCGATGACTACGACTACGACGATGATGATGACGAGGACAGTAGCTAGGTACATAGCGTGTGGAACAAACACACTCCATCTCCATCTCCAACCTCTCTCATCATTATCGTCATCACCCTTTGGATATATCAGCTATCCAAGAGCCAAGTCGCACCGCACCATAGCTTTAGAGCATCAGAGCTCCAGCCATCATCACCAGTAGCAGCAGCTGTTGCAACAAAAGGCCTCAGAAGAGAAGGTTCAGAGCGGTAGAGGAGTGAGCGCCTGCCGAAGCATAAGCGTAAATATTGATTTAATGAGGTGCGATAAAAATACCTTCAAACGGGTTCTCCTCCATCACCAAGGAGCGAACCTATAAGGCCCAGCAGCCTTTTGAAGGAATTGCAGCAGAAACAATTCGACGAAAAAAACCATCACAATTCGTTACTATAGGTAGCGGCAGCGGGTGAAGGGGGAATCAAGAAGGTAGCAAAAAATGCGCGCGAATAATTTCGTTAAGGCGTTGCGGAAGTGCGAGCTCCCAGGTCTGCTAGGCTCAAATCGACTATAGAAAGCTCAAATTAGCGAGCGCGTTACTGTGGCCTTGTTAGAGGCGTTAGCGGTCGGTGATGGTGGCGACTCCACGACTATTATAGAAAAGGTCCACATCGTCGTCATCATCATCGTTGGTTGTTAGAAGATCATCCAACGGTCTATTGTCATCGTGACACTGCAGCAACAGGAGCGGGACTTCCAGGGGGAAGGCATTTTCTCGCTTCAATAAGATTACCCTCACAGTTTCATGCGAATGAAGCGAGAAATTCATGAGCGAATTTCAACGCAAATCGTTTGACAGAAGGTATTTTTGTTTTGTCCTCCTATAAGCTCTAAGCTATAGCTTAGCTACTCGTATCATAGGTAGGTAGGTACCTATAGCAACAAGCTCTATAGGAACATTTGAGGTCCTCAAATGATTATACGACAAACGACAACTACTACGCCAACAACAACAACAACAACAACAACAACGACTACTACGATGACAATGATGAGGATTGGCTATGTCTCTTTGGCTGGTGGTTAGGTTAAGTTAGGTTAGGACTAAGTCTTCTGGTCTGGTCACCAAATTGCATCTGTTTTCTATGGAAATTGTTTTTGCATGTGAGATGCGAAAATTCGATTGGCTACCCTGTTGTCGTTGTCGTCGTCGTCGTTGGTCTTTGGGCTTCGGTCGTAGCTCGTTGCCTTGTTGGTAATATTGTGCGGTTGACTTTGTTGCTATCTCTGGACGGACAAAAAAAAAACCGTCCAAAGGTGCTAAGGTACATAAATAACTCTTCATAAAGTGTGGGTACCGTAACAAGTTGCACATTATTACGTTTCGTGATTCCGAAAGGGAGAAGAATTTTGTTTTTCTATTTCTATGTATATCGTATAAGGTAGGTATAGGTTACCTATCGTAGCCTGGATGACGATGTGCATCAGCTTCAGCTTCAGCTTCAGCATCTTGTGTGTGACAAACGAAATAGTTTTACGTTGCCAGTTATGTGGAAGATTTCAGTAAAAAAAACTGAAATTGCATAACTGGGTCGTATAAAGTTGTGCCATAGTGATCATAGATTGCATACTTACCTATTTGAGAAGCGAAAATAAAACATACAAAATATTGAGGCTTTCAAATAAAATTGAAGATATGCGTCTAGCCTAACTTTAAAACAGGTGTTTCACTTTATAAGGTTGACATTTTTCAAACGAATGTGTTTATAAAATGCATTTGAAGTTTTGAGTATTACAAAATCATGAATAATCTTGCAATGCCTTAAATCAGCTCAAATTCTAAAACCGAATACTTAAAAGTTTTTCCCGACCATAATCTTTTTTGATAGCAGTTTTGAAGTCCTAAGGTAACCATTAAAATAATACAAAAATCGATTTTATAAAAACTGTGGGAAAGCCTAACCCTTTAAATATTCAACATTATTATTCACTAGGAATGTGACTGATTTTTTCAAAAACTCCAGTTCGAAATTTAACTCTATTTCAGACTTAAACGTTGCTTGTTGGTGAGTATTGGAGCCGGTTCGTAATCTTAATTTTTATTCGAAGTGAAATGTGAAATAATAGTTCTGAAATTCCAAGTGAACCAAAATATTTCGGTTGCTAAACTCAAAACACAGCTGAATACCTTGGATTCCAGCTCACAGGTCACTGGTCCAAAATGCGAATTGCGTGATGGTAAGTGCGTAAGACTGTTATGTCAGAGGTCTTGGTTTAAATTCCTGCCTGTACCACATTACGGGTACTGCTTCTGGCGAGGAATTGATAATACTCCAAGAGTAATTCTTGCAATGAAAAGTGCTTTCTCAAATTAGCCGTTTAGATGCGGCATATAAACTTTAGGTTCCCTCTATTCCCGACATACCTCGCACATAAGAATGGTTGAGAATTGTAAGTCAATAAGCCCTGGTTCTCCACGAAAACCGATGTCAGCCAACCGATTGCCACCACGTTAACTATTTCAGCACCATATTCTTTTTATGAAATTATCTATGACCAATTTGCGAATTAGGTGTTGTATGTCCTCTATAACTTAACGAATTCCATCTTGAAGGCCTTAAATCGATTGTAAAGCATTCGCATAGACCTTATCTTAAAAAGAAACAAATCTTAAATGTGTTGAATCACACAATCTCGGTGGCTCATTGTGATCAAGTCTTCTAGGAAATGCAAACTCCCCAAGAAATAACCCCAGTAAAAACTATGAAATAACCCCTCAAAAATTGTACAATTCGGGATTTAATTCATAATTTTTTAGGGACATATTTCAACCGAGCCAAAGCCGCAAGACTAGCCTCTCACTGGGACTCTTACAAAGAATCCCTAAGAATTTACAAGAAGGCACTAAGGAAATCTAAGCGATCTTCTTGGCGATCCTTCTGTGGCACGATAGAAGAAACTTCTGAAGCCTCTAGGTTACGGAAAATTCGTTCAACTAATTTAGCTATGCCAAGCTGCTTGAAAAATGCAGACGACTCATGGTAAAATTCAAGTAATGAATCGCTGAACTTACTATTGGATACCCATTGTCCTGGTAGTTCTCTTACCCAAACTTGCAGCAGTTATATACGTTAGAGTCCCAATACAACAATCGACAAGGTCTGACCACAAGGGACAAGCTACAATGGGCTCTCAACAGCTTCAAACCATTAAAATCTGCAGGACCAGATGGAATAATACCAGCCGAGCTAAAAAATACTTCCGACATAATTGCACCAATCCTTGAGGCAATTTTTACCAGCTGTCTTTACCTGGTCCATGTTCCCTCTGCATGGAGAGAAGTTAATGCTGTTTTCATACCCAAAGCATGTAAATGCTCGCAAGTCAATCCTAAAGATCTACGACTTATAAGTCTATCATCATTCCTTCTTAAGACCTTGGAAAGATTGATTGATATCCATTTAAGGGCAAGTATTGATACAAGACTTCTGTCTTCATCTCAACATGCCTACTGTAAAGGTAAATCGGTGGAAACAGCGTTACACACCTTAGTACGCACCGTCGAATATTCCCTCCATCATAAAGAGTTCACTATGGTTGCTTTCCTTGACATCGAAGGTGCCATGACTGTCGATCATCTATAATGGAGATGGCACAACAGTTTATTATTCACCTTTGCTGGGTGCCGGGCCATGGACATGGAGACATTCCAGGTAACTGTAAGAGGAGGAAACAATTCTTCATTTTCTCTGTATATGCCCTGCTCAGGCTCGAAAACGCAAGAATTACCTAGGAGAATTCTTCTTTAGCGATCTTAATCATATCAGCATAATCAGCCTCTCACGTTTCGTAAGGGACTCAAACTGGTTCCATTGAGCTTAGGATGAAGCCTCAAGATTCATGTGGTATCAAAACGGGCCATTAAACTGGCCTAAGTGTATCCGTTTCCATCTTGGACAGCCACTATAACCTAACCAAACCTAACCTTAGGGACATATTTAATTTTGGGAGATATTTACTGATGCTTTCCCGTTGATAAAACAAGTTAAATCTTATTTCTCAAAATAATTTGGCCTTATTTGAATTTTTCAAAGTTCAATATGACAAATTGCTGAAAATTACCGTTATTTTACTTTTGTAAAGTACAATGAAGAACATTTTTGAAAGTTTCTCCAGCGAAATAAAAAGGTAAGACAATTATTAAAATTGGGGACTTATTTTAATCCTTTTTGTTTTTATTATTTCGTTATTTAGACTTATTCGTCTTTTTGGGAATTGATTTCATTTTTGAATTTAGGGATTTTTTCACGGAGCTATTTCTGAATCCAAAATTTTCACGATTTTTAAAATAGGTCTGAATTAAGTTAGTGAAGAGTGTATCATTTCAATATTAGTAATACCCTGCCCAAATAGGGGGATAATTAAAATAAAAAATACGTCTTAAATTAAAAATAAATATAAAGTTAAATTACTACGGAGGGGATGGCCAAAACACAAAAACTTTGAGTAAACTGTTACAAAACAAGTAAAGGTTAGTCTGTGGAACTACTTCGCCACTAATGACTGCCAAATCCGTGACAAATATTCGTATAAAGCTCATCACGAGTATTTCGTTAAGGAGTTTTACGACAAGATCTAAGGGGCTTATGAAAATATGAAGGCGGACATCATCAGTCGCTTCAGCAGTCTGCAAGTCCTGAACGCAAACCAGTCCATAGTGAAGCCACCACCAGCAACTCTATCAGCAAAGCCAGTAGCAGCAGCAACAGAAGCAGTCAAAAACGAAGATGATCAGAGCACTTACAACAAGGGATAGGTATAAAATGTTGTCAAGGCATTTTCAATCCTCACTGAATATTTGCACTACAGATTTCTAAAAAATACATATCCCCATATGTTCAAAATCAATGTTAAAAACCTATTGGACAATTTTGAATAATTAAAATAAGTGTTTCATGCGTACATGGTGATTTTAAAGAAGAAGATGTTGACATGTATTTCCATCTTCAGAAAGTGCTAAAGATTCGACTGACTGGCCTGTCAACAAAAGGTCCTACATTGAATCATCAAATGGCAAGTTCTTCCTTGAAACTACCAAAAATTGAATTTCCAAAGTTTGACGGAAGTTACCTTAAGTGGCGTCAGTTCTACGATTTCTTTAATCCAATGATACTTGAACAACTTATTTCGCCGGCCCAGAAACTATACTTTTTGATGACTAATCTGACAGGTGAAACGCTTAGTTTGATTCAAGGATTTCCAGCTACGGACAATAATTTGGAAGCAGCTTGGAAGACACTAATTGACAGATATGACAACAAACGACTTCTTTTGTGTGCACATCTCGAAAAACTATAGTCCCAATCAGCACCGGGAACTGCTTCTATCTTGCGAAAATTGCATGACAACACAAAGGAAGCAATTCAGGCGCTGATCAATCTAGAATACGCGGCGCATGACTGGGATCCAATAGTCATGCATCCTGAAAAAAATTGACAAAGGGAGTAGGACCCTCTTCGAGCAGTCCCTAGATGACCCAATTAGTAGTCCGTGAAACTTCAAAAATGTTGCTTTTTTAAGATAAGAGGTTGACATAAACATGGATCATTCTATGTCTCAAAATCCTTGTTGTCATCTAGTTTCTATTTAAAATGTACATATTTTGTTACTCAAACTACTTTTCCATCTCAGCAATAATCTCAGTTCGTTTGCATATAAGCGAATTCGCCTCAATTATCCTTGCGTCAATTGCGTTATGTGGCATTGACTAAATACATTTACGCGACAAAGGACTTGCTGAAACAAAAATCAATGGTGCGTTTCTGGCCTAAAAACTACTTAATTTAAGTGTGGTAATTATAGTCAAACTTTTCGACGAACCCCATTTTTAAAATTGCAGTCGTTTGGTGTTCACGGGTATTTGTTTTTATTACTAAGTTGACATTATTATCAGATTTAAATCATTCTTATAGAAATAGAAATTGTGTCAAAAATGTTAAGCTCTATAAAGTTTCTTGTCTTTTAGGTTGAAAGTTGTATCATATCTTTCATTTAATCCACATTGACTTTTTGTGAAAGCTCGCACTTAATCAAATCTGCAACTTAATTCAAAATAAAAGCATATTATACAAAGGCAAAAGGCGAAAAACCTGCCCTATAAACAGGCTTTAGATATTGTAATAATACCTTTTCCATATACATATAAGTTGTCTGATAAATATCTAACTATAATAATAATTCCTTTTTGAATATAAAAACTCGTGTTTTGTGTCACCTTTATAAGATACTTTTTTATCTTTCTTCCCACCTATAACGTAGCACTTTAAACGCATCAACTTTTTTTACCCTTCCCTTCCCTTCCCTAACCATTGGTATAGGTATTCTATATCTCCCACCTCTACATGAAGGTATGAGAAGTGTTGTTGTTGCTATAAATCGAAACGAGTATTAAATTAAATTTATCCAAAAGGGATATAACCTAACTGTCGCTTTAGCATTAAAGTTTAAACAATTAAGATAGCGTAGTATTTTTGTTTTTTATTGACAACAACGACCAAGATCTTGGTTATAAATGCCGCCCGTATAAAATTTTTCTTTCTTACAAAAAAAATAAAAACATATTGAAAAGCGGTCAACAAAAAAGTTATGTGTCCGAAGGAGAGTAAAAAGACGCTGTACGAGCGAGCGACGACGACATACCATTTCAAACCATCTCAAGTCGTCTTCTTTATCTTTATGGGGTCTTTTGAGGTCTTTTCCTTCCTCTTAAAGTAAACAATCTCATTTGAATAATACAAGACTCGAAGAGATGTTTCTCTGTTCGTCTGTCTGTCTGTTTGTCTGTTAAGTTAGTTATACTTAGGAGGCTTTTTGAAAGGTCTTCCTATACGAAAATTTAAAGCGCCTTAGCCTTTTGTTTGATTCTATGGGTATACGACTTCGACTTCGACTTCGATATGCCAAGACGTTGGAATTTTTAAGTAGGTATTGGCTATAGGTATTGAAGAATACGGTTTTTATTGTTCCTCGATGGAGTTTGCTAGTTTAAATTTTTGTTTAGCAATTTTTATTTTCAAGTCTTTGACTATAAGTGCCTATATATCGAGATATAGGATGTTGCAAATGGTTGTTGTCTGAATTGGGAAAAACATTGTGTATAGTTTTCGGACACCTTGTTTGGGGTCGAATTTGTGTTTATTTTTCATTTTATTTGTTTTCACATAAATTTGCTATGGGAATTGAATTTGACTTGAATCGAGAAGAGATGCTGAAAAAACACCTTCAAGACTAACAGTCACAACTAGATGCAGAAGTTTCTGATTGTTATTGTGTTGGACTTGTAATTTATATAGAACTTAAGAGGCGTCAATTATTGAGAAAGGACAGATATAGGCTTTAATTTAAGCATTTAATGTAACCGTTGTTTATATAGCACGATATTATAGCAATAAATTCACTTAAAAATTAAATGAATACAAATAATGGTTAATTTCAACTGCTTACCACTATTGAAAGCTTGAAAGAAGAAAAAGCGTACACAAACTCTTAACAGCTGTTTTAAAATTATTAGTTTGACGTCGTCGAAACTAAACTAAAACTTGAACTTTTTTTTTTGAAACTACCGGACTTATTATTATGATTAACAGAATTTAAAGGAAAATTATTTTCATAATATATTTTTATTAACTGGGACTCGAATCCTCAATTTATTTTGGCTAACATTAGAGTGGAATCGACTGATGAAGATGAAATTGGTCCACTCTGAATTCCAACAAGATATCGAATTGCAAATACTTTCAATGATTAGTTAAGGATGGAGGACTTATTGGTTTTAGTCTATCAAGATAAGGAGGCAAAGCTACTCCATGTGACCATGGATGATACCTCGAAGTCTATGATTATGAGTGGAGTAATAAGGTGCCCAAATTATACAACCTTATTTAAAGACTGATCTGAAAAATGATACATATAGTGTTTTAGGGACATTCGAATTCCCTTCTTTTAAAATGCAGTTAATACGATCAGTAAAAGTTTACTTTGAGTCCAAAATGATACCTAGGTCATAGAAGTTAGAAAGTTTTTCCAAGTTCGTAGAGTTTAACATGTATTCATAGTCAAGTACTTTATGTTTGCGTGTAAAACTCATTGTTTTGCACTTGTCAATATTCAAAATTAAACGATTTGTATTGCATCATTCTCACAGTGGAAGTAGATCATCTTTTAATAATTTTTAATATTTTCACGTCATCTCGGGGTCATATCGGGGTTTTCAATAATGGCGCTACAAAAGTTTTTTTATAAAACAAACGGTTTTGGATATCAATGAAATTCTTTAATCCTGTGAAAGAACGTTCGATGCAATTTTGTATGGGACTCGATTTCTTTTGCATTGCGATCCCCATTCACAGTAACGTGCCGGTCTTGATTATCACGGAAGAAGTACCGCCCAAAGACGCAGCCGCCGCCGGCAGATAAACCACACCAAACCGTAATTTTTTCGGGATGCAATGATGACTCATGGAGTACGTGTGGATTGCTGCCTGACCAATACCGCATCTTTTGTTTATTGACGAGGCCATTCAGATAAAAATGAGCCTCATCGCTGAAGCGAACATACGACGCTTCTGGTGGTCAAGCGGCTTCAGTTCTTGCGTCAATTTAACCTTGTAAGGATGTAGGTCAGGATCTTTTCACAAAATTCGCCACAACGACGTCACAGAGATGCCCAACGCTTGAGAACGATGTGTGAGAGACACATTTCTGCAACTGCACTTCTTTGTCTTTGGATTCAAATTTTTCCACTAGACGCTAAATTGTTGATCTGTTAGGACGATTATGACGACCATAAATTGGACGTAGTGCTCTTAACGTTAAGGCCACTGACTCCGAATTTCGGTAGTAAATTTTAATAATTTCGACTAGTTTTTGGCTCGTATATATCTTTCCATTATGAAATGGCAAACCTTACTAAAGGGAAATGTCAAAAGAGCAGCAAGAAATATGGCGTCGTTTGCTGTCCCTGTCGCTCTACTTTTGTAGCTTTCCTGTTGAAAAACTCTGTATAAATATCATCGAATTTTTAAGAAAAATAGAACAAATAGCAACGGACCAAGGAGACCACGTTAAAGTACACCAGAATCAACAAACAAACGAATTAGAATGGTCATTTTTGAAGACAACACTATCAGTAATGTGAGGTGATATCCAAGCAATTAATTTGACATGTAGTCCAACTTGCTCTTATTTATTTAAAAAGTGCTTTGTGCATCAATATAAAAAATTGTAAATGTAAGTTGCTTTGTAACAGAAAATTTTTTTTTTACAAATTTATGTTGATTATCACCGAAAATAAAGGAACGCTTAAAGGAAAGAGCATCACAAACAGGAGACTCAAATAGTTTTGGGATAGCAGACAATTTAGCTATAGGACAATATTAACAGATAAGATACTTGGAACCCACCATAAAGTTTGTTTTGAGAAACGCATGAAATGACTAAACAGAATAGACAATGGGTATCAAAGATGTTTCGCACATTTTTGAGCATAAATGATGGCATGCCGGCCGCCGCGCCAGGACCAGGATTCATGTTTTCATCAAGTTTTAGAATATTGTCAAGTATAGACTATTTAGAGATTTATAGATTTATGTTAGCTAAGTAAATAAATGTCGAGATATAACTAGCTTGAAAAGAGTCTTCATATATGCACTTTAAAAAAATCAGCAACCATTTTGGAAAGGTTGTGACTTGTTTCTACTCATTGTCATTTTTGAAGGGTACCCGTCAAATTTTCGTTTAAAGTCAAAATACTTCAATAAAATTCGTCGAATCACCTAATTACAAACTTCACTATCATTGGATGGGTTATCGTAAAACATTCTTCGTTATTGTCATGCTTGGACCATTCAAGATTAGGTAGATTAAGGTCCCTAATTATACAAACTTAATCCGCAGGATTTATGTTTTCAAATAGATTTTCCAAACTTTCATAGATTTTTTGATATAAATTAAAGTTAGAACTTGGCGGTATGTAGACCGCAACTACATAAAGGCAAGAGTTGAACTGTTGGAAGTCATTTACCAACGAGGTTGTAAAAGATTTTTTAGCAGCTATTGATAATCTTCCTTCAAATGTTGTGGATTCGTTATGACGGCCACGCCGAAAAACTTCAACATTCATTACAAAAAGTTCTTTGTTCAACAATTGAGTAACATAGCCAAGTTTCAGTTAACACAATTACGTCGTGAGGTAAATTATTTACATTTTTAAAAATCTGATTAGTTTTAGTTCGTAACCGTTTACATTTTGGTACTAAATTTGTAATTTTTGCTGTTGTTGTAGCGGTAGGCATACTTTTTCAGTTGTTGAAGAAAACCATCCTTACGTTTTTTGAATATCCTTGTCTTATGTCTTATCCTTATTATCTCTTAATAGGTGAAGAAGTAAATGAATACCTACTCTACTTCCATTCTTCGAATTTGTTGTTGAAATTTTCGCCTACTGACACGCCCACTTCAAACAAAATAATCTATAAGGGCACATTCCAAACACATATGTTTTAGAACCGAAATTTTATGTATTTTATCATATAACCCTCAACTTTTTTTACTTTTAATAGAAGTTTACTTGAAAAAAGTATCATAATACTGCATTACTCCAAAAAGTGTCTTAGAAAACAGGGGTGTTTAAGGTAAGGCATTTTTTTTAACTAACAAGCACTAAAAAAATAAATAAGGTGGCGCAACAGTCCATTGAGAACTAGGGCCTAGTGACTAACAACTCTCAACCATTCCTATGTGCGAGTAAAGTTGTCAGTAATGGAGGGGACCTACTGTTTTAAGCCGAATCCGAACGGCTAATTTGAGAAAGCACTTTTCATGACAAGAATTACTCTTGGAGGATTTGTCAATTCCTCGCAAGAGGCAGTACCCGTGAATTTTTTTTTTAAATTAAGGTGGCACAGGCAGGGATTGAACCCAAGACCTCTGGCGTGACAGCCTGTACTCACCACCACGCCACGGGTACTACTAGCACTAAACGGGTTATTAATAGCCTCTACTGTTTAAAGTTTAAACAAAATAGGAGGGTAAAACAGATTTGGGTAAAGCATTCCACATTCTCGATGTGCGTTTAAGAAATTAATCTCTATCCTTGACAGTACTTCCGAAATTGAGCTGATGATTTTCATTCCTGTAGTTGCGAGCATAACGATTGAATTGTTAAAGGGGGGAATGAAGCTGGCTAATTCGACAGAACATTGTTTGTAAAAATATCGATAAAACAACAAAATGCAAGAAACATTGCGGTGGTGTTCGAGTGATGTAAATATTTATTTTAAAGTGCTTTCGCCTAACATTTTTAAATCGTTAAAACTTAGACTTGCTTTAGAGACGACTTCCTAAATACGCAAGTTATATTCAAGTTCCAGCCAGATCCGATTAGGTAAAAAATTTCTTGTACCGTTCGCGTCAGAGAAATCTTAAGCTGCAAGCAGTATTTTTGGCATTGTCGAGCATATGATCATTCCATAAGAGGTGATCTGTGGTAAACATACCGAATACTGAAAGTTGATTGATTTCCTCGATACAAGTGCCGGTCATACATGGCGGCATTGGGGGTGGGTTACACTTCAACGATAGGAGAAAACATTAAGTTTTTGAAGCATTCATTTTTACACAGTTAAGAACTCCCGTTGCACTATGCTATCGAGATCGGTCAGAATTAAATGAGCTGCTGACAAAGTTCCATCTATAAAACACAAGCATTTGAATCTAGAAACGAATACAAAAACCTGAGAATACTGTCGTCAGTTAATCAGTTTAATGGATTGAAAGTGGCAGACAAGAGATCGTTCATGAATATAAGGAAAAGAGTCGGAGACAAAACGGAGCCCTGTGGGACGCCAGTATTTATTTTATGAATATCAGACTTGAAACCATCCAAAACAACTTGAATTAATCGGTTAGAAATATAATGTCTAATCCAACGAAGAGATTTTGGTGCCAAACTCTATCAAATGATTTTGAAATATCAAGTGCAATAATCTTACTTTCTCTTAGACGTTGAAATTATTTTTTTCGATTTGTTGATAGATCATCAAATCACTGGTGGACCTATTGCTACGAAAGCCATGCTGCCCGTCATTAAGAAGTTTTAGTTCTTCGAGATATTTCTTAAGCAGATGATAATTTATCGTTTAAGTGACCTTACAAGGAAGAGACTTAAATTGTTTTGGACGATAGTTAGAGGGGGGGGGGGGGTAATATTGGCGTTTTTTACGGGACAGCTGTTTTCCATCCACTGGGAAAGACACCTGTAGAATAGGAAAGATGAAAAATCTTACGCATTGGTTTGGTTGAAGAACGCTTCTTCTTTACAAAAAGGGGGCTATTGTCGGGGCTAGTGGATATTTGTGTGTCAAGGTTTTTTAGTATTCTTGCAACTGCACGAGTGTGAAAGAAGACTCGTCCCATAAAACGTGTACGCTCTCAAGTACAGGAAGACTCATGACACTCTCTGGTATAACGTCGAATTTAGCAAACTGTGCTGCAAGCAAATTGGGTTTATCAATCGATCTTACATAAGTAGTGTCACTGTTAATGAGCTTTCGAACCGAGGATGACGAGGTGTTACCTTTTATAAATGACCAAACAATTGTGCTACCTTTTGGACATTGCAGTATTTTTTGGCGCAATTTCTTCTCATGCAAAATTTGGTTAGTCGAATGTGACCATCATAAGTGTTTCTAGCTTGTTTGAACGTATTCCGGTTTTTGTCAATGGAGTTGGCATCTCTCATCCTAATAACCTCTTAACAGCTTGAATCAGACTATGAGCTTTTTTTTGGGTTTGACAGATTTTAAACCCATAAAATGTCTCATTCCACAAGAAATTAAATTTGTAATCATATCTGCGCTGGAACCCACGTCATTATCGAGGAAGCATCGTTTTCTACATGTTAATATCTAATTTCTTCGTTAAATTCAATTAAATTGAAATGTGTGTTTTTCTTCTCTCTCTTCTTGTTTCCAATTACTCTTTTAATTAGGTGCGAACTATAATATCATAGAAAAACTGATTGCTGTAATTTATACCATCACCGTTCACTAAAATTCTATAGTTTTTAAATCAGCAAGTTATTTAGTGTTATTTTACTATACGACTTAATTCCAATAGTTGTGGACTTAACATGTAAACCCACTTTAAGAACTCGTATGCGTGATTTATTTTTGACATTGAAGCTTTGTTACTTTTACTATAAATGAATACAAAAGTTCTTTAATTTTTATGTGAAAGCTATGGAAAATAAATTCATAAATAAAAAAAAGTAAATTTATGCGTACAGAATCTGTCAGCCCCTACCTAATAAAACTGTCATCAGACTTCTTAAGCAAATTAGGCAACAAAAATCTTATTTAAATTTCCAAATAATACAAAAACAAATCAACCAAAATTTTATCTTATTTTTAGGCTTAACGTCTCATCAAAAAACACAAAAGAAAATTTGTATTTTTGTTTCCATTTGACAACATTTTTGAAACACAGCGAAAGAGAGAAAAGATATTTTAAATATTTATATCAAATGTCTACAAATTAAGTTTGCATTCCATGGCTATTGGCCATTAATCTATTTTATTTGTTTAATGCAAATTTTCTTTATTTTTGTTTTTTTTTTTTTTTTATTCAACGGTTGTCGTAGGTTTTATTTTTTGATAGAAGCAATTAAGTGAACAAGCTTTGTGTTTTATTCTCTTCTATTAGTTATTTTGGAAATTTTAATTTAAGTTCCCAAACTTGTTTTGTTATATTTTTCTTTTGTTTGTGATACAATAGGAAAAGATTTTAGTTCTTTTATTTTTTCTAGATATAATTGTTAATTAAATTCAATTTATTAGAAAAAGAAATGCTCAACAAAAGCAGCAACATTTTTAGGCCTACAAATTTATAATTCATACTCTTAACAAGACAAGGCAATAAAATTTATTGTACAAACGAACCAAAAATAAACAAAAAAGATACAAATAAACTTTTATGCTAAATATGTAAGAAAAATAAAAAGGAAACATTTAAATCAACTTAAAATTTTAATGGTTTTCTTATCTTGAAAATATTCTCACCTATATAGACAGATGATGGTTACATTGATTATTTTATTTTTTAAATATATATATACTCACTCAAACAAGCCCCCATTTTTGACATCCATAACAAGTGGACATGTTTTTAAAGTGTTGTTGTTGGGAAGTGAATTTACATATTGGCACAGATAAAGGGTATAATAAAAATTAATGTTTTGCGATATAGAAAATTCCGACAGACAAAAAGAACTTTTAAATTAACAAAAATGTTGAATTGATTCATTAAAATTTACGAGAATAAAAATATGTTAAACCATCTGTCTCTTTATTTTTTGGGGAAGGGTTATGTCGTTTTGATGGATATCTTGTCAGGCATTAAAAAGAATGGTTTATGATGATGATTTTACATGAAAACCTAGTGGACATTAAGGTTATGATAATGATGAAGCATATATAATATAAAAACTTATCTCTGGATAAGAGACTTGATTAGATACTTAAATAGAAATTTAGATATGAATAATTCAGGCGAAAGGTATTTGCAGCAGAACTGATGAGAAAATGCATCGGAATTTTGTTGATGCAATTTGGGATGTGGATCAATGTCTTGAAGATTTCTTTGAGATTTAGGCCACCCTGGAGTTTGGTAAAAAACAAGCTTTTTGGGAACTTTTTTTTTTAAAATACTACAAAATAAATGGGGATTACAGATACAGTATTATATCAGTGCAAACATTTGTAAGTGATTTTTTTACAAAATGGCTACTGTGTACTGTTTTTGAGATGACGTCTTCTTTTTTTAAGGGTCCCAGGACCTTTCTAACAGCTTCTAATTTTTTTTAATCATAATGAGCCAATGACATTTTATAAATATAAATATATAAAAACTGCTATAGAAGTATGATTCGTAAGATTTTAACGATATATCGATTTTTCGCCTACAGAAAATTGGTAATTTTTGTTTTACAAGATATATTCGAAATATCAAGTCAATAACTAAATCGGCCTAACTAGAAAGTATTTTTCGTGAAATTGAAGCTAATGCTGTTTTAATTAACTTTATCTATAATTGTTAAAATTTAACAATAAACAAAAATATAAAATATGAATATATAAATGGGCTCCAAATATTTCTCCATACAAATAACCATTTTCATAGTAAGGTTGTTATCAACTATAAACGTACGGATAAATATAACTTCACGGTATACACTGTCATTTTGACGGCACCGAAAAAAGCATATTTGTGTATAGTGAAAAGGAGTACATCAGCTAATTGGATGACGGCAATGAAGCAGCTAGGCCCCCCGCGAACTTTTTTGTTTGCCTCCTTGCTTCAGCCACATCTTCCAAGATGTTTATGTCATCTTTAATTGAATCAGCCGAATCCATTTCAAAACTAAGTTATATATTTGTTTTGTTTATTTGTACACATATTGCTAATGTCACTTTAATGCTGTCTTTTTGACAGTAAATGTAGTAGGTAATGTAAAAGAAGGCTAATTTGTAAAAGACGTGTATTATTTTGGTTATAAGTATACATGCAAATTACCTCGCTGTTAAAATTTAAGCTAACAATGCCAAAACGATGCAGATGGCTCCTAGACAATTTCAAGTAAAGATTTGCTGAACTTACTAACTCTCTCTAAACAAATTCGTTCATGTTCCAATATAACATATTCACAAGATCTGATCACAAGGGACAAGCTACAATTAGCTCTCAACAGCTTCGAAACATTTAAATCTGCAGGACCAGATGGTATAAGACTAGCCGAACTATAAAAAGCCTCATCATAATCGAACCAATCCTTGAGGAAATTTGTAACAGCTGTCTATATCTGGTCCATATTCTCTCGGTATGAAGAGAGGTGGAAGTGAAAGATCTACGACCTATAAGTCCATTATTATTCGTTAGAATAATAATGGACTTAGAAAATTTGATTGATATGCATTTAAGGGCGAGTAGTGATACAAGTCTTCTGTCTACGTCTTAACATGCTAACTGTAAAGGTAAATCGGTGGAAACGGTGTTACACACATTAGTACGCATAATCGAATACTACCTTCATCATAGATAGTTCACTATAGTAGCTTTCCTTGACATCGAAGGTGCTCTTGACAACGTGGACACATCTGCAATCACATCTGCACTAACATTTCTGAAGTCTGAACGTTAATAGTTCGCTTGGAAAGTTAATTCATTTAATGCTGACTAGCAGAATAATTAAATCAAAACTGGGCAACTCTTCTGCTAGAAGATTCGTTAGTAGAGGGACACCACAAGGTGGTGTTCTATCCCCTCTCCTCTGGAACCAGGTGGTAAATGAAATCTTAACTGGTCTGAATGCGGAGGGTTTCAGAGTGATTACCTATGCGGTGTGTGCACATACGCTGTTTTTTGTAACCATGGCAATAAGGAAGGAAGACATGGTTTGAGGTATCGGTGCACATTAGCTTGGAATTCCTAAATATTTCGATGGCAGTTAAATACACTGTGTGGTTAACTACTCTAATTAAGAATAATAATTTTAGATAAACGAATTCGAAAATATTTGAATCCATTTTGTCCTGCTAGTTTCGAATTTAGGTTAAATAGCTGTGGGCTAACAAACACAGTACTACGAAATCTACTTTTTTTCTAACTTCTTCCTCAACTTAAATATTGTTTAATTAAAGAATTAAAGCTGCAATGCAAATTTAATAATAATATAATTTGGTGGAAGTGGTTCATAAACCTCGAACGGAAGGCTTCAAAGGCAAAAGTGGAAAAATCATAGTAGAACCGCAGACAATGCTGAGGATATGCAAGGGTCACTTCTGCAGACTGTATAACGACGATAACGAACCGAATTCCGCTGTCAGGCAAGATGATCCATTCAATGTAAACCACGAAATCCAACAATCCCGTCTTCCCGACTTAGACGAAGTAAAAATTGCCATATCCAAGCTGAAGTCTAACAAAGCCGCTGGAGCAGATGGCTTTAATGCAGAGCTATTTAAAGCAGCTGGAGATAATCTGGTTAGGAGCATGCTCCAACTTATCTGTAATATGTAGACGGAAGAAAGCATGCCCGATAAATGGAACCTCAGTATTGTTTGCCCGATACTGAAAAGAAGGAGACCCTCTAAATTTCACCAACTATAGAGAAATCAGTCTCCTTAATATCGCTTTCAAGGCCTCATATGACAGCATCTACAGGGACGAACTGTATAAAGCCATGTCTAGTTTTGGCATCACTACCAAACTCGTACGTTTTCGAAGGATGACCATGGAGAATTCGCGCTGCTCCATAAAAGTTGGAAACAACTTAACAGAACCTTTCGATGTCAAAAAAGGCTTTAGACAAGATGATGGGCTGTCATGCGATTTCTTTAACATCGTCCTTGAAAGAACAATAAAGAACTCCCATGTTAACACTTTCAAAAATCTGTCCAATTATTAGAATATGCTGATGACAGCGTGATATCAATCGCGCTTTTGTGAGTATTGACTAAGACGCAGCAAAATTGGGTTTAGCGTCTAATGAGGTTTGCCCTCAAAAACAAAGTACATGCTGTCATCAAGGAAGGGCCTACAACACCGAAGTCTTGGTCAAAACGTCACCATTGACAGACGTAACTTTCAAGTAGTCTACCTGGGCTCAGCTATGAATGCGGAAAACAACATCGGATCAGAAGGAATACTCTTTACTAACCGCTGTTTCTTTGGGCTAAAAAAACAATTGATTAGTAAAGCCCCCTCTCAACCAAAGAGTGGCTATATATAAAGCCTTTGTCATCCCCATCCTGCTACACGGTACAAAATCATTGACTATGACAAGATCGGATGAAAGCACCTTTTACGGGCTGTACAGCGACATAAACTTAGCTAGAATTATAAAAGTGCAACGACTGGAATGATAGGGTCAACGCAACCAATCCGACCTGGAAAGTCTTCGAATCACAAGTGAAAGGTGAGGTCACTACCCAACTTGGAGTGTGCAACCGGAAACATTTAGCTAGGGCCCGAGCTAAATGGAGAAGTGTGTTGGGTGAGGTCCTTGTTCACGCATGACCTGAAGTAAGTAATTTGGTGTCATTATAGCTCGTAGAAAACCAGGCCCTAGTGACTAACAACCTTCAAGTATTCCAAACTACCATAGCGAAAAAATTGCTTCCATGTGATGTAGGTTGAAAAGCTATACAACTGATGTGACTTAAAATGATATGCTAATTTATCCAGTCATACAAATCGCAGCTCTTATTTTTTGAGTAAAAAATGATTGAAATCTTTCCAATCCTATATAGGTCTTAATATGTTACACCGGTTTACCTATGTTGATTTTTCATCACCAATTTCATTCAAATCGGTTAAATGACTGAAGGGTCTTTTTTCTTATCTAATTTTTACAAATAATGCAAAAATGATACAATCTTTTATGTTTCTAGTTTTCAAATGATATCCTGAAATGTTTTTAATTCTTCCAAAATTAATTTTGAATATGATTTGTTTAGTCATCAAATCATAGAAAATGTTTATCCTTTTTACTTCAGGTACATAAATTATTGAGAATATCGAAAAGTTGGACATTTTTCTATAGAAGACTTCTGAATTCACAAAAAGAAGCCCTTTTATTTATCAAGTGTTGTTGAGTATTAAATTTTGAAATATTGTTGTTATCTTATCCTCTCTTTACAATCTTAAACCTTTGCAGTAATCCTTTTTATTACGTTAGAACGATGAATACCCTTAAAATAACAAAACATCTTCCTTATAATAAACTGACTTACAAAACTGACCAAAATTATCAAAAACAAAAACTATTCTCACTCAAAACAAAAATACGAAAACCCTATACCTATGTATGTACATAAATATAATTTTCAACTTAAAGGACATCAGTGTTTCTCATATTCATCAAAAGGATTATTATTATAATGAATGATGTGTGTTTCTCTTCCTACGAGTATTTCGTACAAACATAATTATTCCTTCAATCATGAATTCTAATCCTCTAAACAACAGATAAACCTATACCTAAAATAATACCATTTTATTGTTTTATAGCCCACAATATAAGCAAGTTGTTAAGGGTTTCCAAAAATGACATTTGATGGCATTTCGTATATTTCGTAATTAACTGTCACAGTGATGTGTCACTTTGCGCGGAATTGTGACATAATAATGTGGAATATTCCACCGCGACTTATGTTGTTTTCTAAAATTTAAGGGAGAGTATAAGCTCTCTTAAGCTACATGCATACTTAACCAGTATAGAAGATACCCTAAGTGGGAAAGTAAAATATGGAAACAATTTGTCATTCTCAGCAAAATTATGATATTTAACAGAATTGGATGAATTTTTGAGAATAGGGAAGGGTTAACTGGTGTCATTTGTTAAAAGGTTTTGAATATGAACTAGTTTTTCCCTTTTTTGTGTTTTTATTTGTTTAAATTGGGGAATAGATATGTTGGTGATGTTTCTTCTAGTACAAAGTCTGCTAAACAAATAACTTCAAATGAGCATTTGGTGTGGTCCTTAAGATGTATATTTCCTTAACAAGCTACCTAATTGAGATTTTTTGACAAAAGTATTAGGAGACACATTTTCTGGTCATATATAAACACTTATCAACGGGTGGTTTATGACCTGACCAATATACAGATGTCAAATTCGAGTGACACAAACAGTAAGACATTATTGTGCAAATTGAGAGAAAAACACCATCATTCACAGGATGTCAATTGTTTTGCAAACAAACGAACAAAAAATAGAAAATAAAAATCCAAGAAATTCATAACACAGCACGATGTTCTTTTATTAAAAACCAAACCTTATCCTATGTGGGTGTCCTGTCTCCTCTATATATCCTTTTGTGCAAAAAATAAAAATAAAATAAAATATTTAAGAAAAGATATGTTTATATTGACACGAGCAATATAATCCTCAAAATTTACCTAAACACACTAAGGTTACCCAAAACAACAAAACAAAACAAAAGGACTAAGACACAGAAACAATTTATACGAAAACTGACGACGACCAAGACGAAGAAAAGAAAGTTGCTAATGAAAAACCACTTTTGGTGGTCTCAACGTCTTTACGACGAATTTCAAAAAGTCCTTTTTTTTCTCTCTCAATTTTGTATCTTTGAATAGAGAAGTCAAAAAAATAAAAGGAACAATAAGTCGTGTACCTG
Organism: Eupeodes luniger; assembly: GCA_951509635.1. Classification (NCBI taxonomy): domain Eukaryota; kingdom Metazoa; phylum Arthropoda; class Insecta; order Diptera; family Syrphidae; genus Eupeodes; species Eupeodes luniger. The sequence goes on from OX608073.1 coordinate 7,644,988, forward strand.
TTGTTGTGCATCTTTTCTTCGGTTTTGAATATGTTTAAGATGAAGAGAAAAGAAAATTCCTGGAGATTGTTGCAGGATGTAGGTAGGTTAGGTTAGGTATATCCTCCTTTACCGTACGTACTCCTTCTCCTCCTTCTACGAGACACACGCGAAATAATTGCAAACAGGCAACAACAATGCCAAAAATATAAAAAGTAACCTTAAGGGAAAAACCCGGCATTTAAATGCTTCTCTAAAACTGGATGCTATAGCCTCTGGGGTTAGATCTTTTCCTCGTTTTTGTATTTAAAATAGCTTCTTTTCTTTTCTGTTTTGTTTGGTTGATGTTTTCGTTTTGGGATGATGTCTCTTGGAATTGAGTGATGACATGGAAGATTTCATGTCTCATGATATGCATTTCATCGGAAAATTGACTCTGACGAGCGAGTGATGCGAGGGAGGATGTTTAATGTTTATATACATACATTTTTTGAACTGAAATTGACACAAGGGACACGTGCTCGATTTGATGATGTCTTAATGAAGCGGAAACTGGATGGTTTTTAATAAAGATGGGACCATGAAATGTTTTGGTCATCATGCGTTGCCTATTTTGATAAAGGAAAGGATATACGTACGCACGACAATGTGAACTACTTATAGACATCATATAGTTTCAAAAAGGATATCAGTTAATTTTTCATAGTTCACTGAACATTAGGCGCACATTAATCGTAAATAGTTTCAAGCCAACACGTGCGAAACATTTATAAGTAGACGTTAGGTATTGGGAATCAAATGTGGTAACTTGAAACTTCGAGAATCAAAATAAAAAAAGGATATCATAGATAGTGACCTTTTTGAAGACATACATACATATGTAAGTTACAAAAGCCTTTGATGATATGTCATTAAAATAAAGACATTTTTAGGTTTTTGCTTTTTAGGATTTAAATTTTGTAGATTTGAGAATATTTTGTAACCATTAAAATAGAAATTCTCTTAAAAATTCCATTATTAATACTTAAGTTCAGTGACAAATCCTACAAATAAAAATTGGATTTTAAAATGTTGAGTATCGATAAGTCGGAAACACCTCTCCTGTTTAGTCAAAACTACTAAATAGACTTTACTGATAGGCAAAATAAAGCATTAGGTTTTAAAAATATGGTTCTTTAATACCTTTAAAGACTAACAAAAACCATGTTTTTAAGGTTAAGAGTTGTCTCCTACTGTTTAAATCATTTAAGTATCTTACAAATTTTCTGGAAATTAGTTATAAATCTTCACTTGACTCTATATGAAGTTTTGAAAAGCCTTTCAAGGTTTTTTAAAAAATACGTTTTGGAGTTTATTTTTAGTGTTGATTTCGGATTGAAACATACATTTTGATTAAGTATCTAGTTTAAATTTAAAAAATACCCTATTTCAACATTATTTTCATATTTTTTTTTTTCAATTTATTTCAAAAACCTTATGTGATAGTAATGAAATAATTCTAACAAAAGTAAAAAATACTTTCAAACGACTTTTTCTCTTTCTGTTAAAAACCGTTTTAGCATAAAAGTGTCAACGTTCCTTTAAAATTTCAGTTAGACAGATGAAACCTAACAACTTATGGAGATTTTTAGAACATTTTATAAAATAAATAAATTGGGTGGCTTAACAGTGCGTGGAGAACTAGGGCCTAGTGACTTACAACTCTCAACCATTCCTGTGTGCGAGTAATGTTGTCAGGGATGGAGGGGACCTACAGTTTTAAGCCGAATCCGAACGGCTAATTTGAGAAAGCACTTTTCATAACTAGAATTGCTCTTGGAGAATTTGTCAATTCCTCGCAAGAGGTAGCACCCGTGAAAAAAACTTTAGATGGCACATGCAGGGATTGAACCCAAGACCTCTGGCATGACAGTCCAGCGCACTAACCATCATGCCGCGGGTACTGGGAACATTTTATGAAATATTATAATTTAAGAAGGAAAGAGAAGAGAGCTTCTCAGCTCAGGTATCCCAGGGAGAACAGTCACCAACACACACGGGGTCTATAAAACTACCAAGCAAATGGCATCTTATTATCGAACCGGCCCGCAAGGTCTTCGAAACAGCGAAGGAAACACATTTATCGAAGCACAGGGAAATGTCGATGTGCTCAAGCAGTACTAGCAGCAGCTGCTGAATAGATACGTCCAAAGCTTGAGTATAACTCCCATCTCTGGGCTGGTGCTCCTGCAACTTACTTAAGCCTCTTGGATAGTATTGAACGTAGAGCATTTAAATTGATAGATGATAATATCATCATAAGTTCATTTACTTCGCTTGAACATCGTCGTAAGGTCTCTTGTCTGACCCTTTTTTACCATTATTTTAACGGCTTATGCTCTAGTGAAATAGCCAGTTGCATTCCTCCCCTTAAACAGTTCAACCGTAATACTCGCGCTTCTAGGAATGCTCATCAGTATACCCTCGAGCCCAACTTCGGCCGTACTGTCAAATACAGAGATTCGTTCTTTAGCCGTACTACGCAAATGTGGAATGCCTTACCACACTCTGTCTTTCCTATTCATTGCAATATTCAGGAATTCAAAGCCAATGTGCACCGACATCTCCTTTTAAACCCTCTCTCTTCCTAGTGTTCACACTGTGCCTCAGCATAATATCGGTAGTAGTATCCCCTTGAGTGTGTGCTTATTATAAAAAAAAAAAAAAAATGTAGGCGAAACAATGAAAGAGCCAAGAGCCATGAGACCCAGTCAATGAAGACCCAATTCCAGCTCTCAGTGTTGAAGAGGTTAAGAAAGCCATCCAAAAGCTTAAAAACCTACAAATCGGCTGGCTTGGCTGCGGAACTCTTCAAATATGGAAGTTATATTCGGGTAGGTTGCATTCATCAACTCATCAATTAACTATGGGAAGAGGAAAGTATGCCAGATGACTTGTCAAGTAGGTCAATATGTCCAGTCCAATCTTCAAAAAAGGCGATCTTATGTCCGGCAAAAATTACTGCTTAATGCCGATTACAAGATCTTATACAGCGTTCTATGTGAGCCTCTTAAACCTTTTTGCAACACTATGATCGGCAGTGTGGCTTCAAGCCAGGCAGATCACGATATACAAAATATTCACATTAAGGAAACTCCTGGAAAAGACCAACGAATTTCAAGTCGAGACCCACCATCTTTTCATGGGCTTCAAAGCCGCATTTAATAGCATAAGTCTCGTGATCCGAAAAAAAGTAATCAAGCCGTTACAAAATACGCGGTGCAACGTGGAAATTGGTAACAACTCCTCTGAGCTATTACAGGCATGTACTTGGTTTTGGCATCTTCAGCATAGGCAACGGCCTAGTCACTGATAAAGCTTCGGTGAAATCAAGCATCAGTGAGCGTGGTTAGTAGACAGATGGTGACCGTCTCGAAACCTACCGCGTGCTGTTGTCATGTGTTCTTTCTGTCTGTTGTTCTTTCTCTTCTGTCCTCCTGTCTTGTATTAATGTCTAGTCGCTCCAGATGCTGTGTTCTCTACTCTATACATTTATGTGCTGAGTAGTATGTAATGTAACGTCATCTTCAGCATAGTCCTGGAGCAAATAGTGCGCAATAGTTAACACCACTCTGGAAGACACTATCTTTGACAAGTCCTCACAAATGCTTGGCTATTCATACGACATTGGGTGTGCAAAGCAAGCTGTTCTAGAAGAATTCACAGCGTTATATGAACCGGGGAAACGCGTAGGTCTTGAAGTGATTAGGGACAACGGACAAAACAAAGTATATGCTATCAACAAACAATGCCTCATCTGTCCACAGTCTTGGACAAGACGTCACTTTTAATAGCAGTAATTTCGAGGTAGTCAATTATTTTACTTACCTCTGACAAAATATCAATTCAACGAACGACATCTTAATAGAAATCCGACGAAAAATTACCCTAGCGAACCCCTGCTACTTTGGTTTCGCCAAACAAATGGGTTCAAAACTCTTTTCTCGAAAGACAAAGTGCACGTTATACAAAACAAAAGTTTTAACAGTTCTACTCTACGGCACCGAGTGCTGGACGACAAGTAAAAAAAGGGAATTGATACTGGGCACTTTCCAGAAAAAATCCTTCGGAGGATGTTTGGTCCTATATGCGACAAAGTGGAATGGAGGAGAAGATTCAATCGTAAACTGTACGAGCTGGTTCAAGATGTGGATGTAGTCCAAAAAGCCAAAACACGCCGACTACACTGGCACGGTCACATCGACGAATGGATAATGGACAGGTTTAAGACGACGAAAAAGACCAAACCTCCGCTACAAAGATCAGGCGTTTGCTGAAACAAGAGCGCTTGGTCTCGGTCACTGAAGGAAGCTTGCAAGGGACCGCAAACGACGGAAAAGCGCAATATCTCTTGCTGCAACCCTCAGTGGATCGGGATAACCGGATAACCAACCAACTAACTATAATTAAATATTTCAAATGAATATTGAACACAAGGATTATAGCTTTAGAAAACCATATCGGATTTAACTGACAGAAAAGCTACTTTATGAACCTTTAAAAAACCTTATACATGTATTTGAAAAGTAATATGTCAAAAACTTGATGTTAAAGAGTGATTTTGGAGTCGGATTTGAATTTAGACTATCAAAACACATCCGAGCAGTGCAAATTGATTGCCAGAAACAAAACCTTGTCGACCTAATATAAGAGCATACCTGTCCAACCTACATAATATATAGCAACATTTTTGTTAACTTACATATCTTCAAAGATCAATGTAGTAAGCTTGTTTTTATTTTATTTGTTCATGCAGATAGTATATTATTCTTATGCTAAGTTATATTATTAATTTACATACTTAATTAGATATTTTGGTTGGGCGTGATCAGAGATAATGATCAAAACGCAAACTTTTATGGTAGCTTTATACTAAAAAGGTTATTAATAATAAAATTTGGATACCCATTGTTTTATTATTTTAATTTTTGATGTGTGGCAGATGAGTATTTTTTTTTCTATTAATTAAAAAAAGGTGTTTTAGAAATTTCATTCTTTAATGTCTGTCCATTTGTTTTTTGTTAATCTATAATGTCTTTATAAGTTTGAATAATTTATAACATTCAGAAAAAAAAAACAATATCGATCAAACAAAATTAGCACTTTATTAATTGGTTTTAATTTTTAATGAAAATGAAAAATTTTATTCAGGAATTTTAAAATATTGTTTTACGTCAATATAATGGGAGGTTGACCCATCTCAAAAACATAAAAAATAAGGCATATAAATTATATAAATCTGACAAAAATAATTCTGAACTTCGCACAAACTACCTAAATCTTCAACGAGAATTCGATATTCTCAATAGATTCTTATATCGAAATTACATTTTTTCTATTGAATGTGACCTCAAATTAAATGCCAATCGATTTTGGAATTTTATAAGCTCAAGGCGTAAATCGAGCGGATTACCTAGTAGTATGAGGTATCAAGATACAATTACTAGTGATTTACCTACAATTTGTAATTTATTCGCTGATTATTTTCAATCGGTTTACTCTTTAGATACTCCCCCTATCCAGAAACTACCTTATATGAGTAGATTGGTCAATATTGGTTCTTTAGTTTTTAGTAATTTTGAAGTAGAAGAGGTTTTATCTAAATTGGATGCTAATAAAAGTGAAGGGCCTGATGGGATTCCTGCTATGTTGTTAAAAAAATGTGGTATTGCAATAGCTCAATTACTTTCGTGGATTTTTAATCTTTCAATATCCAAAGGGCAATTCTTGGATTGCTGGAAGGTTTCATTTTTATCGCCAATTTTCAAATCGGGCTCGAAGCAGGATGTAACCAATTACAGACCCATTTGTAAAATTTCTTGTACTCCAAAAGTATTTGAAAAGTTAGTTTGCAACAGGTTAACTGTGTTATTTCAGAACCATATTTCGGTTTCTCAACATGGGTTTGTAGCAGGGAAATCAACCGCAACAAACTTAGCATTAATAAGCAATAACATTATTACAAAAATGGAAAAAGAGTTGCAAACAGATGTTATTTTTACAGATTTTGCAAAGGCATTTGACAGAGTTAACCATCAAATCTTAATAAACAAACTAACTTCTCTAATTATTCACTATTCTTTACTAAAGTGGCTTGAATCATATTTAGCTGGTAGAATTTAAATAGTAAAAGTTGATAGCTCGCTCTCGAAATATATCTCGGTCCCATCTGGTGTTCCACAAGGAAGCCATTTGGGTCCATTATTATTCTTGTTGTTTGAAAATGATATAACCGATATTTTTTATAATTCAAACTTTTCGCGGATGATCTCAAACTTTACCGTAAGATTTCTTTTCAAGCCGACTGTGTTCTTCTTTTGGAAGATTTGTTAAGGCTCGATAATTGGAGCAATCTAAATCACCTACTGTTAAATGCTTCGAAATGTCAAGTCTTGTCGTGTTTTCGCAATTCTAATCCCATAGTGTTTGATTATACTATCAACCATGCCAATTTAGAGCGTGTAACAAGAAAGAAGGATCTAGGAGTAATATAAGACACAAAACTTTCCTTTTTACCGCACTATGATTATAATCATAAACAGAGCAAATCAAATGCTTGGTTTCTTAAAAAGAAACACCAAGGAATTCTCAGATCCATATACCTTAAAATCTCTGTACAATTCACTGGTAAGGTCAGTTCTTGAATACTGTAGCATTATTTGGAACCCTTATTACAATAATTCAATAGACAGAATTAAAAAAGTTCAGAAACAATTTACAAGGTATGCATTTTATAAGCTAAACTGGAGGATTGTAAGGGCTTCTTATTATACTCGATGTTTATTATTTGGTATGCAATCTCTTTATGATCGTAGGGCTTATTTTTCAGTAATGTTTATAAGAGACATTTCGTAACATTTCATATCAATTGTCCTCCTCTACGAAGACTAGTTAATTGTGTAAATGCACCCTCTAGAACTAAACGCTACCGGTTTCATTTTTATGAGCAGTTTTATCGTACAAATTATGGCAGGAATGAACCCATTATACGCGTTGCACAAGAGAAGTGAATTTAATTTGCAATAGGATTGATTTTAATCTTGATGTTTCGAAAGAATCATTTAAAAAATATTTTTTAAATAATATTTAAACTGTAACCTCCTAAAAAATTATTATTATATATTTTGAAAGAGTTCTAAACTTGTACAACACATATAACTGGAAATTCTTACTACCTATTCAGAAATGTGCTCTTTCTGTATTAATTGAAAGCTTTAATCCCGACTTGTAGTGCTCTTTTTGTACTAGTTAAAAGCCTTAATCCCGGCTTGGTTTCAAAAGCCCTCTTCCCTCTGAAACTCCCAATCGTCGTCGTCAAGGGCTAAACAAACGAATCTAGAGTTCCTTGAACTGGGGACTATACTTAAATAGCACTTGATTCCCACATCTTTAGTCTTTGAAAATTAAGTTTGGTTTCGATTTAAGTTTGGGGATAAAAGATGAAGAAATAAATAACTAAGCACTAAAAAATACTTGATTCCCTTTATTAGTTTTTAAAAATTTAATTTGGTTTAGAAAGCTTTCAAAATTTCCAGCTTTTCGTGTTATAAATAAATTAGGTGGCGCAACAGCTCGAATAGGGAACCAGGGCCTAGTGACTTACAACTCTCAGCAATTTCTGTGTGCGAGTAATGTCAGGGATCCAAACGCCTAATTTAGGAAAGGAAAGCACAGGGATAAAAATTCTACGCACTAACCATCACGGCAGAGGTACTACTTTTTCGACTTACCTAAGTATAGGATAAAAAGAGCGTTTAATTTTTGAATCATTAGAATTACGAAATTTGATTGTTGCGTTTCCAGCTTTAAGGACCTCTAATTTTGAAATGATAACGAACAGTTTTTTATTTTAATAGATTATTGTTTTGAATTTGCATGTTCTGGCTAAACTTGTGTTTAACTCGGAAATGATGTTTTCATCTATTTCGCACTTCGAAACTTACTGTTTCTGTATGAATATTTCAGTGCACAAATATGTCTCATTGTCATTCCAGAGGAGGAACTTATCCAACCCCTCATGAACACGCAACCCTGACTCGTTAATGCTTACACGGGCCTCGTCGCTGCCCAGCAATAGTCTGTTGTCTGTCCCTAAACATGGAAAAACTGCGAATCCGGCTCGAACGACCAAATGTAACGTCTAAGTTTTTTATTATAAAAAAAATTGCAAAAAAAGACAAAGAAATAAAAACGCAAACCACTTTGTAAGAAATCTTTTTACATTGTATTTTAGTCATAAGACTTGATGTATACTCGATCGTACAACAATTTCATTAATTATTTGATATGAAGATTTTGTAGCTCATTTGTGGACTGTATTTGATATTTGTAATAGGTTTTTTTCCTTCAAGTGTTGAATTATTTGTACCACTTGTACTTTCGTACAGTTTCCGAAATAAACTTGTTGAATTAACTTAATAATTTATATTTACTCAAAATTGACACAGCACTAGAAATCCTTAAGACAATTGATTTTTAAAATGCGCCTAACCAAGCTAATCTAGTTCGGGTACATAAACCCTTATAACCTTTAAACATCAATTTTAGCAGTATCATGGTTCTTTAATTGTTTCTTCGTAAATAATCTTGCAACACATTCATCAATCAAAAGTCTGATTTAAAGTGAGTGCAAAATGATACAAGCAAACATTGTCCCTTCAATTCTGATGCATCATGCGGTCGAAACATTTTGTGGAAACGACATTTGCTAAAACAAACAACATGGCGCCTTTGATACATCATGCGTCTTGCTTCATTCGAGAAGACTGAAAGAATGAAAAACAAGAAAAACACAACCAAATTGCGCTGTCATTCTCACCTTGGAATGTCACCTCAACTTAGACTTAGTTTTAATTAGTTCGACAACATCGTGCCCTTTTCGCGTGTGACAATCGCACCTTTGCTTTGGAACTCTCCGATCTTCCAAATCGCAAGCCGGCCGGCCGGACAACCAATTGCCCAGAAATGCTTAGGCATGAAAGGGAATTAAATCTAAAACACATCACATATCAAGATCGAAACCGACAAACACCTCGTTCGCAGCCCAGCGTACGGCGGCGGCGGCGTGAGGTTACGGATCTCTGATGATGGGTTCTTCGCATCGCGAATCAGAGAGCTAAAGCTATAGGTACGGATACATAGAAACCTACAATGTAAACCTTCAACACGTGTACGAATGTATGCTGGACATTCTGTCCACATCCTCACACCATCCTGCAATTGTCCAAACTGTCAAGCTTCATTTTCATTGCGACATAGGGCGCGCATAAAAGCTGCTATAAAACACCACCATAGTCCAATCTCCTATCACAGCTTCAAAGGCAATTCAGGCCAAGTTAGACGTAGACCTATGCTTAAGCCAAGACCATCATCACATCATGCATCGTGTTGGAGACGACAATAAATCGTCTCTCTGTAAAATGTCAAGTTTGACAAAATCCAAGGTCGCTGCGCAGCGCAATGCACGGGCACACAATGCGCGCACCTAGTGCTCAAACTAAAATGAACAATCCGCGTGCAATCTTTCCATGATTTCCACTCTCGTTTCCGCCCGTTGTCTGTTTGTTTGTTTCTTGGGTTGTCCCATCGACGACGCTGCCGCTGCTCTGCCGACTTCGTAGTAATCGTCATCGTCGTCGTCTTAGTCGTCGTCGTTGAGCAATCGCTGTTTTGTTTGTTCGTCCATCTGCGGGCATTTTAGCACCTCGAGGTATCCTAAAGGCCTCTCAACAAGTGTCCCCACCATCAGCCCCGATTACCTGATGTTCCCAAGCATTTTGCTTTATAAAAGCAGAAATGCGCATTGCGCGCGCAAACATCGCAAACAGACACGATCGCAATTGGCAGTGCATTCATTATAATTGACACCTTTCGCGTTTATTTATTGTTTGACACTGAGTGTGATTCATGCAAGATTAGACGACATGGATGAATCTCGCAAACGACCAAGACCGACTTCGACTCGATTGGAAAATCACAGAAAATAACAAAATGAAAATAAAATAAAAATTTTAAAACCTGTAAGCTTGAGAGATCTTTAAAGGTTTTTTTTTTGCAACTCGTCAAGTTGTTGGCAAGTTTTATTTATTTGCATAATATTCTGGTGTTGAGATCAATTGTGAAGAAACTATACGAAGGTACTTATAAGGCCTGAACAACAATTTTATTTAATGAGTCTTTTAAAACATTCATCAGTTAAGTGTTTTTTTTCTCTTGTTGAGGGCATTGTACTAATTTCTTAAACCTTATGCTTAAACACAGCACGTAGATAAAGTTTAAAATTAGAAGCTATTAAGTTTTTAGTAGCTACAAATTACGTAACCTGGAGTCATATTTTTTTAAAAAAGCACAGGTTAATAATAATTTTCAATGGTGCTTTATAAAGATGCCTATCAAATTTGTTTTATTGTAGAATTCGTTTAGCACCAAGTTGAGGCTATTTTACAAAACTTGAACATTTTAACAAGACCCAGTCAATGTAGTCGAGACACAACATAACATTCTCGTGAATCCGACTGAAACAAAGTAAAGTTGGGCAACTGTTACTTTTGAACCTGTAATTTTTGTGATATTTGACAAGTAAAAACTTCGCCATTACTTTCAAGGAACGGAATATTTTTCAACAACGCATTTAAATCTATCAAATTCACTTCAAAACCGGTGAAAATTTAGTGTTCGGCGGCAGCATCTTGGCTGACAATTGTAAAACTTTTAGAAAAAAGCTACTGGGGCAAGTTGGTAATTTGAAGAACTAAAATCGTGTGTGTCGCTTGAGAACATTTAAAAATATTTTCATAGTGTTGACGAAAACCCAGGTTTATCGATTCCTTGTAGGTCTATAGAACAAGGCATTCCACACACGACATTACACGCTATTTCCACGAAACTAAATTCTTAAGGTCGTAATACCCGTGGCGTGATGATTTGTGAGTAGAACTGTCAATCCAGAGGTTTTGGATCCAATCTCTGTCTGTGCCAACTAAAGCTTTTCACGAGTGCTGCCTCCTGCGAGGAATTGACAAATCCCCTCCGAGTAATTTTTTGTTATGAAAAGTGCTTTCTCAAATAAGCTATTCAGACTCAGCATAAAAACTGTAGGTCCCTCAATTCCTGAAACAACTCTTGCGTTCTAAATTTGTAGGCCCTGGCTCTCTACGAGCTGTTGTGCCACCTTTAAGGATTTAATGTTTTAAAGCTCAGTGTACACGAAAACTCAAGCCGGAACATCACAAGCAACGTTGTAATGGGTTTTTCAATAAGGGCGGGTCGATGTTGGGTGTAGATGTCGTGGCGTTTGCTGTGTGGCAGGTGGCGCCGTCCTGCTGGAACATGTCGTCTAGGTTCATATCGTTTGATATGGGCCATAAGAAATTAGCTGTCATCATTATGTAGAGCTCGCTGTTGGCGGTGACCGACTCACTAACGTCGTTTTCAAAAAAGTACGGACCAATTAAGCCTCCGCTGGCCCGAAATTCACACCAAACGGTAACTTTTTGAACATGCATTATGACCTGGTGAACCTCGGATGGGTTGGTGTCGTCCCATCTACGGCAATTTTGCTTGTTAACACAGCCATTCATCCAAAAATACGACTCGTCACTAAAGATGATTTTTTGGCCAAAATTGGGGTTCTCTTCCAAACGGTTCGAAGCCCAGTCAGCGAACAAACTGCGTTGTCTATGGTCATGAACTGTGAGCTCCTGGGTCAGTTGAATCTTGTACGACGCAAAATTCGCCAAGTTGAAGTCTGCCAGCCTTATTACGGTTGTCAAAGATCAATTAATTGACGATTGAAACATTTTGTCAATTAATTGATAAATTGGTATTATGAACGCGAGTTGATCATTTTTTGATCCATTGTGAACAAAGATCAAAAATCTATTGTGAATAGTGCAAATTTTAGTATGTTTGGGATGGATTGTTGTCTTTTCTTTGGTTTTAACTATTCGTTGATATCTAAAAATACATTAAGGAAGGCTTCTTTCGAAAGTCTAAAGTTTTGAATGAATCTAAAAGCGAGCCAAATTAGATTTTGTAATGTAACTAAAAAAGATCCTTTATCTACTATGTTCAGCCAAATCCATGGGATTTGAAGCATCGCTTAGTTTTCTTCGAATCTTTGCTTGCTCCAAAGTATTTTCTTCTTCAATTTCATTTTCACCGAAAAATAGTTTAATAGTAGACATGCTTTTGGCTTTCGCGATCCGTAAAATATTTTATCAACAAGGAATTTGTGATTGACTGAAAATTTGATAATCAACAAATATTTTGACAACCATAATACCAACAAGACTGTCAATTTGAATCATTCACAATAGATCTAATTTCTGAAGAGCGTTCACAGTTTATCAAAAAATTTGATTGCTGACAACGATAATACCAATTCATCAATTTCATTGAAAAATGTCAACTAGCGTATTGATAATTGACAACCGTAATAGGGCTGTGCAAAAGGCCGAGTTCTTGTGCACGGCGAAGAATAGACTGCCTCGGGTTCTGCTGTACACTTTCACGGACCGTGACGATGTTCTCGAGTGAACATGCTATTCAATTGTGTAACTTTCCATGATGATTTGGCATTGACGACTGAATAACAAACAAAAGATTTGACAGGTGTCACCAAAACAAAATGGCCGCCACGGAGCGCCAAAATCTACACGAGTCAATTGGAAAATTCTATATTTTCGCAAAAATTCGTAGTCCGCATGGTTTTTAAATAATTGATTTTTCTGCTAAAGTACACTTCGTGTAACATGAATAGGGACAAGCTTTTTTCGTTTTTTGTTTGGCGATATTTTTGAAACCCTTAAGTTTTTTTTTGGAAAAACCCAAATGTGGAAAGAATGAGGTACGTATTAAGATTATATTGCAAGCAAACATTTTAATAAATAACTTGTATTTTATGACAGTTTTTCCAAAGAAAAAGTACCTGTTTTTTTTGTGACATGAATAGGGACAAGATCTAAATGTACCTGTAAGACTCTTTTAAGTAAAGAAAATAACATCAAATTCTATGGTTTAGGTAAATATTGGTTTTATTATGAATGGATCAAAATAAGTTTTAGTAATGTGTGCTGCCTCTTGATTTCTAAATTACTCCAAGTATGGATACATAGAGTGCAGTTAGATAATTGAGCGAAATTTGGTTTTTTGGTATTGCCGTCCTCCTTTTTACCCCACGTTTTTCATGATATTCAGGTCAGGAGAATATGGGGGCTATGGTAATAGGTTCACATTTTGCCTCTGAATCCAGGATTTTGTTGTCTGTGCGGTATGTATCGGTGCATTATCTTGTGGGAAAGTCCATCGTTGTCCAACAAATAATTCAGAAAACTGCGGAACAGCTAGTTCCAGAATCGATTTGTAAGTGATTGCCTTCACTTTAGAACTTCGAAAATCCAGCTGCACGGTCCCGTAATAGGTGATTGCTCCGCATACAATTACACCGCCTCCTTTGCTGTGCCGTTTTTCAAGATAAAAATCTTTCTTTCTTAAATCATGGAAATAGCAGCTACATGTATTCATCAGGTCCGTCGATATTATTTTTTTCACCGTCATCGGAAAAGACGACGTTATGCCAGGCTCGATTCCACCTGATGTGATTTGTTGCAAAGTCAATGCGTTGGCTCTTGCGTGCAGCATTCAGCTGTGGTGTTTTCTTTATTTTTGTTTGTGTCGTGTATGGTCTGCCTTCTGTATCATCCGAGCAACATTCAAACTACTAGCATTTACCCCAGCTTTCTCTTGATTTTAGTAATGGAAATTCTTGAATTTGAAGCAACTTTCACATGACTCGACCTTTGTGGTTTTTTCTATACCTCTCTGGGTCCTTGAGGTAGTTGTATTCAACATTTGAACTACTTCCAATTTTGCTGGCTATAAAACGGATGGTTTTGCCGAGATACCTGTAAACTCGAATTTGGCATATTTCCTCCTTTGTTAGACCCTTGCCTATACCCATGCTTCTTAATTCTTATTTGCCAAACAATAAAAGTATTCTTTTATCTAATTTAAAACACGCTTATATGTAAATTAAGATCATGAGACACAAAAAAACAGGTAGGTACTTCTTATGACCTGCTTCAGAAAGACCGCCATAAAACTTGTATTTATCAACTTAATCCAACATTTTTTTATTTGCAATATAAAATTAATACATACTTCATTCATTCCAAAATTCGGTTTTTCAAAAAAACCTAATTCTAAATTTTAAAGACATAGAAATTTCAGTTTTCTGAAACGCGGGACAGACTGATGCACTTATTGGGCGGCATAAAAATATATAATGTCTGCATAGCGCCAGAATTTCTCAGCTGCGTGGCAGAATACGCTTCAAACTTGAAGTAGACCAACAAATTCACCCCCAAATTTCAACATCTAACGCGTTGTGTTTAATAACAAAACGTATATAATGGTCAAAAATAATTGCTGAGAAAATAATATTTCAATTAAACCGAGTTATAACGCCCTAGAATCCCAATATCGGGGGTCCAGATTTATCGAAGTTCTAAATCAAATAAAATTATGAATTCAAGTTCTAAGGACTTAAAACGTTTTGAAAAAAATGAGTTACATCTCGATCGAGTTCTAATTTTTACTTAAACCGAGTTTTAAAGGCTAAAACTTTGTGAAGAAATTGGCCATTATAGTTTTATCCGCAAGAGTTTTAAAAATGACAACTCTAAAGATCGAAAAAAGTTTCCATTGAAATTTAAAGAAGCTTATAATAGACTTTCAAAAGAAGGTTAAGAGAATTATAGAATTTTAATCCGATTTGAAAAGTAGCAGTTTTTTCTTTTCCAGGTGGTCAAATTGGGCGCTAAACATTTTTTAATATGACAACATTTTGTTCGGGATTTTTTTTTTTTAAATAGTCTTAATCAAAAATAATCCTGAGAAACGATCTTTATTGAAATCTTACACATTGATTTTCTAAACGAAATCTGACCTTCTGTTGGATTTAATAGAGATTAAAAATGTTTTCTTTGAATAAAATCGACCAAAACTACAAGATAAGTTCTTTAAAAAACTACCGCTGATTTCTTCTTATTACAAACTAAAAAGTAACTCAAAAACTACCCCTCGAAAATTTGTTCTTAAAAAATGATTATAATAAATCAAACACAATAGCTAATTCCTCCTTAATTCCCTAACAATGTGTCCCTATAGCACCGACAAAAATAAAAACTAAAAGAAAAATAGGTACACATTAGGGTTTACTTCATTTCTTTCTTTTCCTTAAAAAACGATGTCGCATGTAACGAGATTTGTTTTCGGGTTTCAGTGTTTTTGGGTGTCCTTATATTTTTTACTTGAGAAAATGAAAACAATCCATCTTTAGGGCAATTACGGTTGGGCCCCCTAACCCGCACAGCAAATCGATAAATCCAAATTTCACACAAATCTGTCGATGGAAATTTATTACATCACAAACAAAACTATGATTCGATTGGAATTTATTCGCACATAAACGACACCCTAAGTGCAAATTTGACAATTGAAATTTGAACAGTGGAACATTTTGCGAGATATTCCTAGCTGCATTTCTGACATTATCTTGAAAATGGCAAGACCAACACCAAAAATTATAGAATACAATTTAATAGGAAATTTCATTTGCTACCAAAAAGTCCAAGGCACAAAACAGTTAAGATTTAAGATGTTCGAGATATGACTCGTTGAGTTTTACGATAGTTTCTGGAATTTGGTTCGAAAAAGTATGGAAATTCAATGTTACTCAAATTTCAACGACTAATTCCTTACAATTTATAACCGGTATGGTACTCAGGACTTTTTTGTATAGGAAATTGAGTTACATGTGAAACTTCAATATGTCTTGCCATTTTCGAAATATATTGGCAGAAAAATGAGATCATGGCGAATACTAAATATTTATATTAAGGGCTCAAATTTTCAGACATGTTTTTATTGACGTTTACGACAAATTTCTACATTTAGTCCACCAAATAAAATCACCCTTATTCCACTGTTCGTCTTCTAAAATAATTTTGTCTAACCCCACTGCTTCACTTCCTTAAAAAATTTTAAATATCATACAAGGACTGAAATGAAAATTTCTACCCTCAGGCGTTTTCAGTTGAGCCCTGGAAAATTAGCAATGGCAATTACTTTGCATCACATGAAGCCAAAAATTAGCCAAGTCAAATTTTCCATGAGAAAATCAATTTTCCATGCAGGATCAGGGTTCGGGAACCATCATCGATCTATCGTCTTCGTGCGACACGGGACGTCCTCGTCGTCGGTTTCTTCGTCGAGAGGGAAAATATATTTTGTTTCTGTTGTGACATTCCGAAGTCCAAACATTGCCGGGGAAGAGACGCATTTCCAAAAGGATGCAGCTGCAGGGTCTGTAATTTCAGTTCATTTAAGTATTTTTCTTATTTTTGTAGTTCGTTCAAACAAGTTCCTCTTCTTTGCTTCTAAATCGTCAAATCGTGTTCCACCTTCGGTCGGTTAGCGCCAAACATTCGTTTCGCAAAGTAAAAGCTTGTTGGGTTTTTATTTCTTCATTTTTGTATTCGCTGCTTCGCTTCTTTTTCTTCATTTTTCAAAACTGAGAGAAAAAAAAAAGACAGAAGACTTGGCTTTGGATGGTTGCTTGTTTAGGGTCGCATCTTGAGAAACGACCCCCTGCCATTAAGTCCTCGATTATGGTAATTACGCTTCGAGTTGTTAAAGATCTGCGAAACGCGAAACGAATTCACAACTTGTTGTTAATATCCAGAGGCGTTTGCCAAGTTGTTGTTGTTGTTGTTTTTAATGGTGCTTCCAATACAATTGTTGTTTGTCAGTGTTGCCTGCCCCTTGTTGCAGCAACATCACAGAACATCATAAGGAGGTGGAATATGATTGGGACTTGCATAGACGAGGGACCAAGACCGACCGATACGAAGATGCGACGCGACGCGACGCTACAAGAGACCAAAAAAGGGAAGATCGTTTTCAAGTGGCTGGGTTTTTGGGTGGCATCGTTTTTTTCCTATTTTTTAAGAGCCGGGGGAGTGTAGGAAATAATATGGCAGCTAATTGCTGAGGTAATTAGTCGAAAAGTGGGGGCAGGTTTTTGTCTCGAGGAAAAGTCGTGTTTTGAATATTTGTTATAGCATCAGAAGTGTGGTCTGTGAGCGGTGATCTTCTACGGTGATCTTGTGGTTTGCTTCTTTTTCTTCATCTTCCTATAAGTGGAGTGGATTTATTTCTATAATTAAGTCTACGATTAAAATGATTCATTATGGAATATCCGCAGAATTTACGAAGGAACTCCAGTGTTTGGCAATTAGCAAATAAATTATACAATGATTGGGGCAATTAGTTATCAACATTATGGCCAACCAGTGATAGGCACCACCACCGCCGCCACCGCCATCCATCAGCGCCACCGCCGAAAAATGTGACGGAGATGTTGGAAGACTAAAACACGCACAAAATTCATACAAAGTCGATGAATATACAAAAATTATGCTAAATCTTTACAGCTGTCAAAATATACATAAAATATAGGTTTTTATTTTGTGTCCAAAAATTAATTCAGTAAATTAAATTAGTTTTTTTTTAGTTAGAGGGCAACTTAAAAGGTTTAATTCAATATTTGCATAATTTTAATTTTTACAACTCTTAATCCATCGTTGATCAGCAGGTTAATCGCTTTTTTATATATTTTCTTTTTGTTCATTTGCAACTAATTTGAATAAATTAACTTATTTTCGAGACATCTTACACGAGACATCTATAATGAAGATTTAAAATTAAGATCTCAGGAAATGTGGTTGATCTGCTTTTTTATTTTAGTATATCTAAGCTTTGAGAGTCAAATTCCACTGATTCGTACGAAAAGTAAGGGTATTGACTTTGGTAAAAATGTGAAGAGACTGCTAGAACAATTGAGTGCCTTTGAATAGAAGATCAATGTAAACCTTACCAACTTATAGGCTAGGAAAATGAGGTAATCACTTCGAAAAATTCCGACGAAGCTAAATGTGGGTGAAAAGCTTCCTTTATTTTCCTTAAAAATCCCTAAAAAGTCTTCTCATTTTCTTCCAGAGAAAATTATTCAAAAACCATTTTTTGTACCAAATTTTCTTCGACTTTTGAAGTTTCGATGGGAATTAATGTATAAGACCTGAACATGCTTAAATTTGTCTCTTTGGCATATTTCAATTTTTCACTACTTTCTTCGCGAACCGGACTTAGACATTTGAAACTTAAAATTAAAATTAAAAAAATACCATTTTTCCAATGAGCATTTAAAAAACAAACATTTTGGAAATCAAATCTTTAACTCATTTCAACCAATTTTAATTTATCGGAGTTTTCAACAACATATTAATGGCTGTAGCTATAAAAACGATTTTTTTTTACAAATTGCATACAATTCATTACACTTCGTGTCAAATGAATAGGGACAAACTTTTTTCGTTTTTTATTTGACGATTTTTTCAAACCCTTAAGTTTTTTTTTTAAAAAACCCAAATGTGGAATAAATGAGGTATGTATTAAGTTTATATTGCAATCAAACATTTTTGGATTAAGTTGATAAATACAAGTTTTATGGCGGTTTTTCCGAAGAAGGTGATAAAATGTACCTGTTTTTTTGTGTCACATGAATAGGGACAATATCTAAATTTACTTATTAGCGTGTTTTAAATCCGATAAAAGGATACTCTGATTGTTTGGGAGCTAAGTACGAGTATTTATTTGATAGAATCAAGAAGTATGGGTAGAGGTAAGGATCTAAGCATGGAAGAAATAAGCCAAATTCGAGTTTACCGGCATCTCGGCAAAACAATCCTTTTTATAGCCAGCAAAATTAGAAGAAGTTCAAATGTTGTACTACCTTTAAGACAATGTATGAAAAAAAAAACTACCAAGAGTCACATAAGCCACATCATTTCAGGAAAGGCTTCAAAATCAAGACTTCCCATTAGTAACATCAAGGCATAAGCTGAGGTAAAAGATCGACTGATGCTCGGATGATACAGAAGGCAGACCAGCTGTTAGCTGCTATTTCCATGATTTGGGAAATGAAGAAATCTATCTTGAAAAACGGCACAGCAAAAGAGACGGTGTAATGTTATGCGGAGCAATCATCTATTACAGCCGTGCAGCTGGATTTTCAAAGCTCTTAAATGAAGGCAATCACTTACAAATCGATTCTGGAACGATGGACTTTCCAACAAGATAATGCACCGATACATACCGCATAGGCAACAAAATCCTTGATTCAAAAATATAAACCTATTACCATGTCCCCCATATTCTCCTGACCTGAATATCATGAAAAACGTGGGTTAAGAAGGAGGACGGTAATACCAAAAAAACCGAAGAGATTATTGAAGCCATAAAACGGTCCTGGGCGCAAATTTCGGTCAATTATCTCACAGCTCTCTATGAATCCATACACCACAGGTTAACTGAAGTAATTCAGAAATCAAGAGGCAGCACACATTACTAAAACTTATTTTAATCCATTCAATAAAACCAGTAGTTAGCTAAACCATACGATTTTTTGTTATTTTCTTTACTTTGAAGGGTCTTACAGGTAAATTTAGATCTTGTCAGGTACAGGTACTTTTTATGACCTTCTTCGGAAAAACAGCCATAAAACTTGTATTTATCAACTTAATTCCTCAATTTAATTTTAATTCCACAGTTGGAGTTTTTCTAAAAAACCTAAGGGTTTAAAAAATATCTTCAAATAAAAACTTAAAAAAGCTTGCCTTGCTTGCAAGTTTTGTAAGCGGCAATGAAATTATACTTTTTCAGACAATTTTAGAGTATACAACTTCAGTTTCAAGATATCGCCTTTGAAAATTCAGACTTTCCCAGGCTTTCATAAATGCTTATTTTTTCCTGGAAAACATATTTAAAAAAAGGACGGGTGCGACCAACACTCATAACTTCCTATCCCGTCTATCGATTTGTCACGCTTAAAACTTTGAATAGATAAATAATTTGAAGTCAATATTTTATATTGTTTTCTTAATACTTGAGTCGACCATTTCTTATCATTTTTTTGTTGTTTTTGTATTTTTTCGTGTTTTGTCAAGAAAGTTGTCAATTGAATTTTTCCAAAAGATTAACTTAAAATTACCAAAAATATTTGCATATTTTTGTTAATGAGATTTTTAGTCGAAAACCAAATTTTACAAATTTTAGTAGCGTTTTTGAAATTTTGTATTTCTTATAATTATAAACAAATACAGATTGGATTTTTCTAAGAACAATTTCTTATGTTAACAACAAAATTTAGCACAGAATGAAATCATTTTGAAGTCAATACATTTATTTATTCATGAGATATCGAGAATCAAATATCAATTTTTACCAATTTTACATACCTATGAAAAAACTGACTGCTGGATTTTTATAAAAACTTTACTTAAAACACTATTTTCTGTTAAATGAAATTTAATTAATTTTTGAAAAGAAAACTGTCAACTCGATTTTTCTTTATACATTACCAGATGTCAAAAACGTTATTTTTTGTTGCAAAATTTGTTTTAGAAATAAAATCGTTATTTGTTTGTTCAATTTTCGAAGTGACAATTTTTTTTTTTCAGTTTTTAATCGAATTTTGTCCTCTGCATTCATTTTTAAAATTTGTGAATAAGAAGAAGTCATTAAATGTCAAATCAAAGCTGTACCAATTGAATATTTTCAAAATTATTTGGATTTTCAAAAAAATCCTCTCACTTTGTTGCTGAGCGAAGATAGCTACGACTGAGTTCGTTCTAATAAGATTTAAAATTAAAATAAATCGTGCTCAATGTGCCACAATGTCAAAAAGCACCAACAATATATCATTTTTACTTCGGCCGAAGATACAAGAAACAACTTTCGTGCATTTTAAAAACCTCCAATAATTCCTCATAATACTTGGAGAAACTATTTTTCAGAAATGTGTACATATAAAAATACGGTTTTTCTTTCACAAGGACGAAAACGTCAAAAATAATGAATTATCCTATGCAAACAAATTACATTTTATTCGGTACCCTGGTCATCTACTATATATGAAAAACGAATTCCCATGAGACCCCAATGATCCTTCTCAAACCTAGCTATTTGTCTAACAATATAAATTCTGACACCATTACAAAATTCATAGGTATTCGGTATACGAGTATTGTCCTTGATCTAAGTATCCCTTATGTTGCTGTATAAAAATAATAAAATAATCGCACCCATTTTCCATGACCAATGATTGATAATCCTTAAAAGAAATTAGACAAAAGACCTTCCAAATGATGAATAGTTCAAC
This sequence comes from Eupeodes luniger, assembly GCA_951509635.1. Taxonomy (NCBI): domain Eukaryota; kingdom Metazoa; phylum Arthropoda; class Insecta; order Diptera; family Syrphidae; genus Eupeodes; species Eupeodes luniger. The sequence goes on from OX608073.1 coordinate 7,666,286, forward strand.
AGCAGCATCATGTGTAAGATGATGCAAGTCCCGAAATATTGTTTTGATAGATGATCAATCTGTGATCGATGATTTGATTTCATTCTTTTCATTACATTTCCCTAAAATTTAAAAAAAGGATATTCATCAGGGAGAAACCTTTTGAGAATAAGAACGTTATTTTGAATTATGACTGTTTTCAATCTTTTTTGATGAAATTCCTCATACAAAAAAAAACATGTAATCAGAAAAAGAGACCCCAACTGATCTTATCCTTTCTTCGTTCGATTACGACTCTGTTGGAAATGAAAGCTGCTCTGTCTTAAAATCGCTTAAAAACAATCACCTGCTCATCATCTCAAAAAAAGATCCTGACAGAAGATAAAACCAAACCATGAATTGATATTTTGATTGCTTTTCACAAGAAACAACGATCTGGATTCTTGACACATCGCGGTGCGATGATGCCATGCAATCCAAAAAGGCAAAACTTTTGAACGAAGTAACATTTGCGAATTTAATGAACCACACGCTTGACCGCCCATTTTTTGTTTCCATCCATAAATGTCATCCATCACTCAAAAACCCCAGCTCAAGAATTCTTCCAAATTACATACTTTCTTCAGCTTCAAAAAAAAAAAAAGATGGACAAAATGAAGAAAAAACACAAAAGACCATTCTTTGGTTAACTCGAAATATGAAAAGTCATTGATAACCTTGTTGAGTTGATTTTTAATTACAGGCATCAAGCCCCCGAAATGAAAGGCTTCGCTTGCACCACCAGCACCGAGAACCGAAATCGAGAACAAGCCCCACGCCACCATCCACCACCAATCTTTACAACATCAAAAAAAGTGGGCGTGTGCCAGAGACTAAGGTTAACATACAAATTCAGAAGATTCAATATCAGGTTCACAGACCGAAAAATTAATAATTTAACAACTAAACTGGAGGAACAAAAAGCAAATAAAATGGTTGCATATTTTTTCTTACTTGGCTTCTGAAGCTTGGGCTGGCTGTAAAAGGTTAAAGAAATAAGAGTTTAGACTTGTTGCAGTTGCTGACAACTGAATTTGTTGCACACGATTGTGATGCACTTTCTTATAGATACCCCTACTACATTTTGAAGGACTGCCTCTGACTCTGAGTCGCTTTTTGAAATGCTTGAAAAGATTTTCCTGATGTTGTTGGGAGACTGACATGACGGTAGGTCGTTCTTTCGCTTGGTTCTGGTTCAGGTCTTGGTCTTGGTATTATGATCGCGACCGGCCGGCCGGAAAAAGTGGGAATAATAATACTGGAAAATTACACATCTCAAGCAAATCATTGTTTACTCTGCAACAAAACGGGGTCTGTGTACTTTGATAAAAAAAAAAACAGAAAATAAAAATTGTATAATAAAAGAACCAAAGAGCCAAACTCTTGGCAAATTGCTATGCCATAGCTACGGGGACGTTACCAACCTTCCAGAGAACCCTTATACAACCTGGGCTTCATCGCATCATCATCGTCTCGGTATAAGATAATGACTTGTTGCAATCAACAAGAAGACCAGAGCGGATCACGATGATGATGATGATGGCGGTGATGGTCGTCGTCGTGAGGTGAAGATTTCTCTTCGCCGCATAACTCCCATGGAAAATATTATAACAAGATGATGACTAAGAACCCACAGATGTAGAACGAAGAAGATGACGAAAACGACGAAGATCTATGATCATACAGTAGGTTGGACAAGACTAATAAAATTACTCCTTATACATTTCAAGAAGAAAGAATGATCTAGAATGATCTTCTCTGCCTGTATTATTATCTTCACTTTTTTTGTGTCCAAGTAATTCTACTTAAGCCTTACCAACTTTTTGGAGGAAGTTATAGAGTTTTAGAGTTAAACAGGAAAGCCAACCCAACTGGGGAAAATCGGTAAAAGTTCAAGTTAGCCAGGAAGGCATGCAACGACTACATTCGACGGACCAAATTTTTGCATGATCAAAAATTTCGGTACAAAACTGCAATAACCCGAAGGCAGTAAAAAATGTTGGTAATTCTTGAGAAATTCTTAGATTTTTAGAGAACGGTTATCTCTTTGCTTTCGATTTCAACTCTGCCAACATTTTTACTTGATGGGACCAATCTACTCTTGGAGCAAATGCAGCAAGAGTCCTAAAAGATCTTAGAACACACAAATTCGAAAATGAAAAGGCGTTCATCAACGCTGCAAAAACCACTGTTTAAGCTTTTTCATCGATCGTATGCTTCTGATCTCTTTCCGAGTAGATGGAAAACTACATTTGTCCCGCCCATACTCAAAAAATGTAAATCGTCTTCTCCTTCTAATTATTATCGACCGATTGTACTTACATCTCTTCTTTTCATGGTCATGGAAACGCTGACTAATTGTCAGTTCAAGAAGTATCTCGAAGACTGAAAACTTTTTAATGAAATGCAGTACGGCTTTCTCAGCAATGGGCCCACTGCTGCTCTCATAGTGTTCATCTCACTGAATAGCAAAGCAAATCCTTACATGGATTTAGAGAAAGTAATAGTATTGCGCTTGATATTTCAGAAGCATTTGAAAGAGTTTGATATAAGGTACTCTTATTGCGTGCTTTCAGTTTTGATGAGTCCCTACATCGTTCTCTTAAAAATTGTCTTGTAGACCGTTGAAAACAAATAGTATTGGATGGGTTCAAATCTGAAAACCACAATATAAATACTGGTGTGCCCCAGGGCTCTGTTTTGTCTCCGATACTCTTTCTTATTCTTATTTATGATCTCTTGTCTGCAGTTCCTAATCCAATTAATTTTTTCGCTGGCGATAGCACTCGTAAGTTTTTCATATTCGTTTTCAGAATAAAGTGTCCCTTCTTCGGAAGAGGAACTCCAACCACAAAATATGCTAAGCTCTAAAGAAATATCCAATAAACCTTACGTGATAGAAGTGGTCTTAGAGTCGGAACTGAATTAAGGTCATCAAAACACATCGGATTGCAAAGAGGCGAACTTTGCTGACCAGTGTAATATTTCCATGTGAAACTTTTTTAGTGAATTTATAAAACTTTCGGCCAAATTCTGATTAGAAACACGAAAGTCCTTCTCTTGCATCACCGACTGTGCAGTGAACCAACAAAGGGACCCTTGAAGTGATTTCAAGAGCCCATCATCAACTGGACACATTGTGAACCTTTTTCCTTATTCCTTGTTTCCTTTCGAGGGCGTTCCTAGAAAATTATTAGTTTGCTTAAAGGAGAGTCCAAACTTTATATCAAAACCGAGTTCCATACAAAAATGAAAGAGAATTTTCACAAAAAATAATCACCACCAATCTATTGTCCAATATACATAGTGACTTTATATGCAGGGCAAACAGCTGAAAGGTTTGAAGAAAAAAGAAAAAAAAAATTAATAATAATAACCAACAAAATTACGTCTGGATAAACTGCGACTGGCGCGACCGTCTGATCGATCGGACACAGACCATCGTCAAGCCACTTTATATTATAACGACTGTTGTTGGTTTGGTGCGGCGCGCGCGGGCTTGTTGATCTCTGGTGCCCATACCAACAAGCCTCAGCTAGTCAGGCCAGCATCATATTCAGAGGACGATGATTAGAGCCTCATAACACGGCAATCAATTTAATAAGGGGGTTGGAACTCTTGTATACCTAGAGATTGCGCGACTTTTCGAAACGAAAAAAATCCCATCATGCCCATAAGCCAGACAGAGATGGACTGATGGACGAGCCCGCAAGAGGTCGGTCGGTACTCGGTCTGGATCGCGTTTTGCTCTTCCATCAGTTATGGCTATGATGATGCAAATGTTTTTCGATGTTATTATCAATTCTTTTTTTCTTACTTGTTGTTTTCAAAACCTTCCTGTTTTGTTGTCCTATACCGTTTTCGCCTCGTTATATCGCTGATGGGTGAGCTGTGATTACCTGACGAATTGATTCGAGGATTTTTTTCTGACTTTTTGTCTGACTTTCATTCCTTAAAAATTGGAATTCCTTTGTAGGACGCGCGATGCCAGAAATCGACGAAAAGTGTGGTAATAAATAATTCGACTTAAGTAGAGGGTCTGACTTTAAGACTTAAGACTCAGACTCAAACTGAGGTCGATATAAGATAGAAAAATTGGTGAATGTCTACGTTTTGCCTTGTAGATATTTTTATGGATGCAGATGCTATGAGAACCAAGAGTCCTTTCAAATTATTTTTGTGTTTTCTAATTTTTTGTTGTTGTTCAAGTTGTGAAATTTGATTGATTGGGTGGAAACCTATAAGTAGGTACTAATTATATGACGACGAGTAACGAGAATGAATTAGGTCATCGAATAAGACTTTTTTTACATTGAAATGATTGCGTTCGTTTTACTCAACCCATTATCGACACTCTTCTTTTTTTTTTCTTGGATTGTTGGTGGGAAACGGTAATTTGTTTAATTGGATGATAACCAAAAACTTGACTTTTGAACAAGTAAAATGTGGTTAAATTATAAGGGCCGATGTTGATTTTGAATAAAACACAAATTATCTAAGAAATTGTTGTCATTTCTTTGTATTATGATAATATTGGTATAGTTCAATTTTGTATGGAACAAAATATCCGAGACCTCGGCGGCACACCTTCAGCCGATGATGGTCCGAATTTTCGATGACGCTGAAACAAAATTGAGGTTCTATGCCGTCAATCTGCCGAATTTTCTTTAGCTCCGAATCCTTTAGCTCTTGAATTGTTGCTGGCTTTTCGACGTACACCTTTTCTTTCAAATAACCCCAAAGGAAGAAGTCCAACGGTGTCAAATCACCTAATCTTGGCGACCAACTGACATCGCCACCACGTAAGATAACACGGTTATCGAATTTGTCGCTTAAAAGAGACATTGTTTCGTTAGCTTCGTGGTAAGTTGCAAAGTCCAGTTGAAACTACGTATCATCCACATCCATATATTCCAATTTGGGCCATAAAAAGTTTGTTTTCATCCCACGATAGCGAAAACCATTCACAGCCATACACATTAGGAATGATGTTGCTTATCAGCGCTTAAAACAATAATATGGTCTTTGCACCGATTCCTCTTTTAATTATATGTGGTTTAAATTTTCCGTAAATAAGCAAATCATTCACTATTGCTTCCTTTATCGAAGCCCTAATTTAGACAGAGTATTAACTTCTCATGAATTTGCTGCTTTGTCTGATTCCATCCAAAGAATTGTTTCATCCTATCGTCGCACTGAAATCGTTGTTCCGGGCAATTTTAATGTACACAATTTGTCATGGCTTCAACATTTGGGCCAAACAACATCCGAAGGAGTGTATGCTGAGATCTTCGCTGAGTTGAACCACCTAACTCATCTGGTCAACGAGCCCACACGAATATGGAAGATCGAGCAGAAAACACCTTTGACCCTGATAAGTATACTCATCTCCTCTAGGCACATTTGACCATTGTTTTATATCTGCAAATTTCTCGTGTCAAAACTTTTCAAGCCAATGGGACGGTCTCAATAATTCATTCAGGATCTTTAACTGGCCATTATGCTTCCTCGATAATTCGCTGCCAATTCTACGCTGTCAGTGAATGTTATGACTCCGCCTGTACTTGAACGAGTTAGTGATTCTATGGAAACAATCTTTTTTCGAACTCGTACCGTGGCAAGAGTCATTAGAGATGTTAACACACATAAATCCGCTGGTCCGGATGGTATCCCTGCTATTGTTCTGAAGAATTGTTCTTCAACGCTGGTAAGACCACTGTCGTTTTTCCTACTCCTCAGGTCTAGTTTCGACCGGATGAAAAACAGCATTTGTCTAGCCCATCCCCAAAAATAGGCGAATCTTCCTCAACCTCCAATTACCGACCGATTGCCTTCACGTCCCTTCTTTCCAAGGTCATGGAAACATTGATTAATAATGATACTAATTTCATGCAAATTTATGCTTTTAGTATAGAATACTGAAAATATGTCAAATAAGTTCAAAAAATGTTTATAATTCTACATAAATGTTTCTCAATTTCTATCATAAAATTTTTGAATAATGGAAGATTTTATAAAATAATGAACAATTAATCTAGGAACCTGCGTAACGTTGGTATTGTTAAGGCAAGAAATGTGCCTGCTAACGATGTTGATGTTAACTTACTTAATAAATCATTCATCTCAGTCCCATCAACCTCGCCTTTGCGAGTTCGTTAGAAAGGTTTGGAGAGTTTCGTTTGAGGAACATTTAGATCACCTTTGTTTTAGTTCTCGTTCTGTGGATGCTGCTGATGTTGTTGAAAGTCAGCTTACTGTGAAGTCAAGTGCTTTCGATCTCGACTATTTGAACTCCAAAATGTTTAAAATGATTTTTCCAATTTTGCTTCCATATATTACGTATGCATTTAATAATATTTTGATGTCTGAAGTTTATCGGGGCCTTTGGAAGACAGCAAAAATCATACCACTTCCTACCTTAATTGTACTTTATCTGTCTAAAGTCTTTGAGAAAATTTTGCAGATAAAAATCAATGCTTATCTTACATCAAAGTCATTGCTCACTCTAAAAGAATCTGGCTTCCGGAAAAGGCACAGGTTTTCAACGGACTCCTTTGCGTGATTGAAGAAATAAGACAAGCGCTGGATAATTACGAAGTTTTTTTTTAATCTAGCTTGATTGAAACTGTCAACCATGTCATTCTGTTCCGCTAAGCTTATATTTCTTATTTGACCAACAGAAAACAAGCACTTCAAATTGGTGTCTGTTTGTATAGATTTTTACCTACTTCGTCCGGTGTTCCTCAAGAGTCGATTTTGGGTCCTCTACTTTTCTCTATCTATGTCAATGAACATAAACAATGAAAGTTTGATCAAAAACTGTTCCTGTCATCTGTATGCCGACGATTTTCAATTTTACGTCAGTTGTCCTCTTGGACAAAATTTCAAACTTGTCTTACTTAAATTGCCTTTTCCAGAACCCTAAAAATATAAAATGCGTGGTGATTTCTAAAATGATTCTGGATCTCTCTTACTTTCCCTCGATTTTGTTAAATTGAATATGAATATGTAGAAACTTCTAAAATTTTTCGCGTTATTAGTTTTCAGTATGTATTATAATATTACTGATTTATCTAGCTTGCTCTACCAATCTGTATTATTAGCTTGTATCTTATTATAAGATATTGTATCTTAAAGTTATTAAGTATTCAATAATAGATGAAATGAATGCATGAATGAATTGTCATCATCCTTATTATGTATTAATTAATTTCAATTTTATTTATTTTTTGTATTCATTTTAATTCGTTCAATTAATTGACAGTTATTAATTACAATAAAATCATATCCAATAAATGTCGCCCCTTCAAAGACTGTTTCAATCAAATAAATCCTCTTAACGCGATGCCTTTCTCTAACCACACGATGAACGAAAAAACGACAATAAGATGAGTTCGATAAAGAAGACGAGGACGACAACGCGACGAATAAACGTGATAACACGCACCCAGAGGTGAATTTCTGATACAGGGTGGTATGTCTTTTTTAAGATGTTATAAAATTCATAGAACTCATCGAGATGCTAAGTGGTTCACATTGTTGGGTTGTTCTAGAAAGTTCGACTAAAAAGATGTCTTTTATTCTTTACAAAAATCTCTTGTTCACTCTCAGAAGCCTCATTTAAAGCCTTTTGTGGATTTTTAAAATGTAATGAAACATAATACAATATAATAAATATACAATTTTGTATCATTACAAAAATAAACATAATTTGATAGGCTTAAAAAGTGATTACATTCACTTTTCATTTATTAAGTCATTTTTATCTACACTAATATTATAAAGAGGAAAAATTTGTATTTTTGTATGTAACGAATAAACTCAAAAAGCACTGGACCGATTTTAATAATTCTTTTTTCATTAGAAAGCTACATTATCACTGAGTAACATAGGCTATATTTAGTACTAGTAGAAATCTTTAGAAATTCCTAATAAAACCAACTGAAGGTGAAGAAAAATTAGCCATAAAATGTCGTTCATCGCATACACTGCGAAGAGTATTAACGATTGGACAAAAAAATGTTTTCTAATTTAGTGATTCATGGTCGTTTTAATTAGAATGCTTATAACTTAAATATCTGTACCTATTTATGTCTACCCGTGCGAAGCCGGGACGGGCCGCTAGTGATTAAGTAATTGAAAATATTCAAACTCTTTCAACAGATCTGACGTCTTTTTGACGTTTGACTGATAACTCTCACTAATGGAGCAGTATATAACTTTGAAATTTTTCTATGGATCTGACTGACATTTGCCTTTTGACGTTTGACAAATAGCTTTTTATGATTTTAACTCTGTTTTTGTACCTAGATATTCGTAGTAGTGAAAACTTTTCTCACCTTCCCTGAACACCCTGTTCTACGTACCTTAAAGCTTTCCGCAAAACGAATTCCTAATTTAAAAGTCGTCACACATAGAAATATATTTAAAAAAAAAAAACAAGATATGCTCGTAAATATAAGTGACTTTTTTGTTCTTGAAATGGCTTCAAGTCGTTCTACTACTAACCCACCGCACCCCTCCATGCCTCTAGCTGCCTCCTGATCAAATCACAAAAAAAAAGCGACTACTTAAGAATGACACCAATCTTCTCTTCGACACACCACACGAACTCCACGCAGAAACACAGGAATACCGAATCCCAAAAACTCAAACCCGCAAAAGGGAATCCAGTATAAAACAAAAAAAACACAGGGCTGTTATATAGTAGTAGTATATTTTTAATACTCTCCAGGCTTGGCGGTGAAATAATCTAATCTAAAACTGTCAACGTAATTTGACAAAATTTCAATTAAGATATAAGAATAACGCTTGTCTGACTCCCGATCCTACCGCCGCGCCGCCGCCGCGACGCACGGCTCGATGATGATAACTTTGACTGAGACTTCAACTGGTTGGTAGAAGAAGAATTTAGACTTTAGAGTATAAGAGTTAAAGCAAAAAGTTGTCGCGTCTTCCCGCTGCATGATGCAATGAATAACAAAAACATGCGATGTCTTCTTCTTTTTGTTTTTCGTCTTTTGAGATATTATTCTGTTTTGAATTTGGAATCGAATATTATTGTCTTTTTTTTTAGCGTGGAGAGGTAGCGTGATGTCGAATGCAGGCAGTATCATCAAATTTATTGACAAATGAGGTTGCCATTTCGTTAATAAGTTTTAAGGTTTTAGCAGAATTTTAGCTATTGTACTCAAAAAATTGCTTTAAAACAAACAATCGACAGATTTTGTGATTTGAAAATATGATACAATTCAAATTCCAATTCAAATGGTTCAAACACAAAATATTAAAATGTATACATATTTTGAAACAAGATCTATCATAAGCACTTTTAAATAACAATTTCTCACTAAAAAAATAAAATAAATAACATACGTTCCACAAGTTCCACCTGAACATTTTTTAAATATTTTATTTCCTTGGATCACTTTATGATGAATACACGTGAAAAATAGTGTTTATCTTTTGACGATTCATTTGTATGAATATTTTGTTTTCAATTTTTTAATAAATCTGGATGTTACAGTTTTTAAAAACCTAATTTGTTTATTTTTAATTCGTAAACTTTACATAGTTTCCATAAAACCAGTAAAAATTACATTCCAAACTATTTTTAACTTATGAAAGGAAAACTAGGCTTATTACTTATTTTTTCACAAACTGTGCAATTGTAATTAAATTCTGCGAACAAATGTGGAACCTATCGGAATATTTCCTTTTTAAACTGTGGAATTTAAATTAAGTTGTGGAACCTCTTACTTACTGAATTCTTTTTTGAAACCCATTGCTCTCTGAATTGCTTCTTTACACTCTGGAATCTATTATTGTTAGGTGAAAAATTGTGGAAGCTATTATATATTGAATTCCTTATATAAAATATTGATAAATGTTATAAAAAAATATACACGTCCATGATGAAATAATCCACTGTTGTGCGAAAAATTGTGGAACCTATTACTATTTGCATCATTTTTTTCAGAAATTGTGGAATCTAAGTTGAGTTGTGGAACCTCTTACTATCTGAATTCTTTTTTTCAAACCCATTACATTTTAAATTGCTTCTGTGGAATCTAAATTTTGTAAAGTGAAAAATTGTGGGAGCTATTATTTATTGAATTCTTTTATAAAACATATTGAAAACACATAAGCCCGTGAGGATATACTCAGCTGGTAACTCTGTCTCTGGATATGGTGTAGACTTAGTCCTGCAGACAAAATAAAAACATAAAGCCAAACACTTTAATTCATATTCAAGGAGTGTGTGATGTGCAGTGCGGTGTGTGCACTTTGCGCGGTCTTTTCAGTTCTTTTTAAAAAGGCTTTCAGCCTCCACATCCAATATAAAATTTTGTATTCTTTTTCTGTCTGGTAAAACGCAAAAGATGACATTGGCTTTGCGTCTGGTCTTTTGCAAAATTTCTCAAAACAGCTTAGCACCAGCGAGATAAAAATGTTCGTCCTTATTTGAGAATATAACCCTTAAATACGAGATAAGTGTCGTATAGCCATCGTCATCATCATTTTTGCAACAGATGACATATAGGTTATAATAATTTTACCTTTTTAACAGATGCTCTGTGGTTGGCATAAGAAGGTAGCTTAATGATTGACTTGCATGTGGGATGTGGGATGCTAAAGAGGTAAATATGTATGTGAAGATCAATGGTTAGTTGGTGGTTTTGGTTGTTGTTGATGATTTAATCACGAACAAAAGACAAAATGTTTGATAAGAAAACCAAAGAAACAGATTTAAAGACTTCCCAGATTTTAACCTTGAAAAAAGGAGCTAATGGAAGTAACACATGGGTGCAGGTATTTGAGCTTTTACGAAAGAACTTATAAGTTGGGATTTTTGTCCCTGGATAGAAATGAGATTGAATATTGGATTATGCAGAGAACATAGAACCTTTTTGTTTCGACTTTTAGTTATCTGATTTTATCGGTGCTTGTCTTTGAACTAAGTCACCCCTCGTCACTGTTGTGTCAATGATTACAAATACGCTAGCCTTTTGTTAATACTCAGACGTCGAGACCTCAGAAGAAGCGAGACCCGACTATAGTCTCGTCTAACATCAACAAAATATCAGTAATGTCTCATTTAGTCAAGGTTTCGTTTTGCGAATTTTGTCTAAAAATCAAAAATTTGATTTTGCTCAAAAACGAACCGATAGGTTTTTAGGAAATTGTTTTCAAATTAGGCTTCTTTCAATGAATAAAATAGATTATTGTATTATTCCAGAACGGAACCTCCTATAGAAACGTTATTTTGTTTTTCTCAGGAACTAATAAATCGATTTGAATAAATTTTTTTGTTATCAAACTTTTAATCAAAATTAAATATCTCGAAAACGGGTTAACATTCTTTAACGAAATTCATGATGCTTTTTTTTGTAAAAATATATTTGAAGTCAATATGGTCGACGAAAAAGTTATGCAAAATGTACGGTCACAGAGACATCTCTCTTAAAAACATGGATTTAAATTCTATTAATCTTGAAACGTCGAGAAATGTCAAAGTTTTCAATCTGAGAAATTGGACTTCCAATAAGGAGTTTAATATTAAGTTGTTACGACCGAGAACAATATCTCTTGAATTTGCAATTTTTTGGACTTTTTTGAAATTTAATAAAATATTTGTCTTAAGATTTTACTAAAACAAGAATTAGAAAATTGCTCTTTTAAACTTTTAGTTACTTTCCACATTCTTCTAAGTTTGTCAGATTTTTGAAAGTTTGCTATATATTTTGTACTTCTAATGTTTGAATCTTTTTTATTAAAACAGAATCAGTATTTTACCAATTAGCAGAGGTTTAAAATTCTTCATAAATATTTAGAAAATTGTCAACTTATAAAATACTACGTTATCTTGTGTCTTGAACACCCTTGTAAAGATTACTCGCACTTCCTTTAATGATCATCCGTGTTACCTCGATTTAAACTTCAGTTGTACTATCAAGTACAGAGATTCGTTCTTTAGCCGTACTACGCAAATGTAAATTGGTTAGTCACACTCTGTCTTTTTTTTCTGTCTTTTCGTGTCATTGCAGTATGCAGGAATCTGAGACCAATGTGCACCGACAGCTCTTTTGAAAGCCTCTCTTTCTTTTTTAATGCTCGCACTGTGTCTTGGAATAATAAAGTTAACAAAAATGCCCTTGAGAGTGCGATTATTGTAAAAAAAAGTAATTCATCTGGAATTATTAATGACTCCAGAAATCCCCTTTAGAGTTCCGTCTCAGGGACTCAGTGCGTTTCATTCCGTTAGGGAACTCTTATTATAATATATTGAAGCCCTTAGCAAAACTTTTTTAAAGTTTTATATTATGCTTCGGCTTGGGCCCGAAGGCCTAGTAAAGTAATAGATTCAAAAAAGCCATAATTTGTATGGTGTTGAGGAAGGCGAAAAAAATGGGCCTGTCTGACGTTGACGTTCCTTGAATAAGTATGAATAGGAATCTTTTCTAGAAGAAACGGTGAGTCTATGGTACCTGCTAAAAGCTGGTGAAGAAAGAATTTTCGTGCAGATTGTAAGAAGTGAACGCTTAAGGGTAAATATTATAAATTACCAGTTAGCTTGCATTGAGTTCTAAGAAATTTTTGTCGCACCAAGTCTGAAATGAGTCAAAAACATTTTGGAGTAAGTCAGAATCAGATAGAGTACTTTTGTTAATTTCATTTCATCAGCGTAAATAGAGACAGTTGAATTATCAATGACATTAATAACGTCGTTGATAATTACGACAAATAATAAAGGAGCCAGGTGAGGCACTCCTGAGATTGCATAAATAGGATAGGAGATTGAGAACCTAAAAACAACTTTCTATGTCGGTGGTTCTCAAGGTACGATCTGAGCCATGAAATAAAAAAGGGTTGGAAATCAAGGGCTTTAAGTTTATGATAAATAATTTGGTGACTAATTTTCTTAAAGGATTTAATATAGTCTGTAGTGATAACGTCCACTTCATTCTCTTCCTCTAATTCGTTTAGAGTTTGGGACACACATTGAGTAAGATTGGTTGTAGTGGATCTGCTTTTTAAAAAGCCATGTTGTTTTAAAGAAAAAATAGGTCCACAATGAAAATAGAGAGAGTCATAGACAATGCTTTCGAAGAGCTTGGGAATTGAAGAAAGCTTGGGTATGGGCCTGTATTTTAATTCATAACAACATGTATGAACACAAAAAAAAAGAAATCTTTCCAAAGCTTTGGGAAGATAGCTTGAGAAATGGAAAGACGAAACAATACTGAGAGAGGTTTACATGGATAGGTCGCAGACTTTTTTTTTAATAAATTGGCAGGCAAACCATCCGGACCATTAGAGAAATCATCTTTAAGTAGACTTAATTTTTTATCAACAATATCATTACTTATTTCAATTTGGGTAAGGGAGGTGCATGAGGTACCTTTTAAATAATCAAACAAACCATTATCGGGTTCCTCAAGATGATTGCTGTACGATTGGCTTAAAAAACGAGGCAAACAGATTTGTAATAGTTTTAGGGTCGGTAGATGTTATATCGTGAAATTTTAATGTTCAAGGAAAGCCATCGGTTTTACGTTTAATGTTTATAAATTGTTAGAAGCGTCTGCAATCCGTTATTAGGCTATCTTGCATTTTGTCAATGATAAATAAATAAAATAAATTAGGTGGCGCAACAGTCCATGAAGAACCAGGGCCTAGTGACTTACAACTCTCAACCATTCCTGTGGGCGTGTAATGTTGTCAGAGATGGAAGGGACCTACAGTTATTATGCCGACGGCTAATTTGAGAAAGCACTTTTCATGACAAGAATTACTCTTGGAGGATTTGTCAATTCCTCGCAAGAGGCAGTACCAGTGAAAAAAGTTTGGTGGCACAGGCAGGGATCGAACCCAAAACCTCTGGTATGACAGTCCAACGCACTAACCGTCATGCTACGGGTACTATTTTTATCAATGATAGATGGAGGAATTCACAAAGAGATGAAAATCTGCATTGAGCTTGCTGATAGTTAGAAAAGTCAACACCGGACTTGGTTTTTAAATATATGTTTTCCACAATGAATTTTTTCGAAAGGGTCGTAGAGGGAGGGAAGGCAGGGGGAGGTGAAGAAGACACATTTTTACGTAGAACATATGGTACGGATTGAACAAAACATTGGTAAATGGACATATAGAAAAATTCCAGGGCGATATCTTTCGAGGTGTTGTTTATCGAAAAAAGAATTAAAATCAATATTGTTGATTAGGTTACTAAGTAAAGCCAAGTAAGCGTGGCGGAAATTGAAATGTATTTAACTTGCAGACGACACCAAATCACTAGCGCAATTGAGTGAAAAAGTTAAAGAGAGAGGGGTAGGAATTGGTCAAGGGTAGATATAAAATGAGCACTTTCTGAAACGAAAGAACTAAAGTCATTTGAAGAGAAAATTAACTCAAGTTTTCTACCTGAGTTGTTGGTGATGCTACTGACTTGAAATAGTTTTAAGTCAGCGAATTTGTCAATTAGCAAGATTCTTTTTTCACAGGAGGAATAAGTAGAAGCTAATGACATTTCATCATCCGATGAATTTCATTATAGTTGTATAAAGTTGAAGTCACCTGCAATAATTTAATCGTCGAAAATATCTGCGGTTTCAAACAGTGCGTCGTTGATATGCTTGGGTAGGCTGAGATGGACATATATAGCAACAGACGTTTTTTTAACGATAATTTAACACAAATAAATTCTAACGTAGAAACACTTGATCTTTTGACTATATTAACAGAAAATGCTCGTAGTGTAATGTAATATCTGTTTCAAATCTGCCTATATCAGTTATCAAAGTAGATTTCTAACAGCTAGGTTCTATAAGACACCCTATATAAATCATTTCCTCAAATGTGTCTTCATCTTTTGGCTTTTAAGGCTTTTATGAGCATTTCTATTGCTTTTTATCTTATCTTATATATATATTTAATTGACAAATACTTGTAGTGACTCTAAGAGATTCATGTGAACATTTTAGATAAATTCAAAATAAATGAGGAATGAGGTTAATGAAAACAGCTTTGGGCTACTTTCGATTAATAAACCATTCACCTTCCTTTCTTGATGTAAATTTAATTATATATGCAAAACATACATAGTTCCGACTGTTTACGAGTAAAGTATATCCGTATGCATATAGTAACTACCTTACCTACCTTATACTTAGACTTACTCAACATCACAGACAGTCAACAGTCACTAATATACAAATTTGGTAATAAAACGTGTCCATATAGATATTCATTTAAAATTTAATTGTAATTAAATTTGCTCACATGCAACTTATGTGTCTGTTTATTTATCTCTAATGTTTGCTAATGGAAATCAATTCTCCAAAAAGTCAAAAGTAAACTCATTAAAACCTCAACTTGGCTCAGGCTTATAGGTAGGCATAGATACATAATAACTTTTTTTTTTTATTTTGTAAATAAATCCCAACACCATCAGAGACAAAAAGATACAAAATTAAAAAAAAAAAACAAAAACAATCTTTGAAGTTCCTTCTGTGGCTGGGTTACGTTCGACCTTAAAAGGTTTTCATTTTCAGCACAAAACAATTACAGAAAAACCAATTAAATGAGATTTTAATGCTTCGCACTTAAACCTGTATGCCTGACCATGGTGGCGGTGCTGGCAGCAGGTACCAGAAGTCTGTCAGTCTCACAGAATATGGGAATCTCAGATTTCTAGTATTTACCCAAAATTGGTCTGTCCATTTTAAGACACATAGGTTCCTATTCCGAACCTCACCAATCACCATGCATCGTATCATCTCCCGAAGACTCGAAGGTTTCTGATGTGCAAAATCTTTTAAATATTTGTTTTTGATTTCGAATTTGAGCCATTAATGGCTTTTGACATAAATAAAAATGTATCCATTGGATGTGTGATTTGGTGTGTTGGAAGAAATAGACAAGATGTAGCTCGAAAAGTCGTAAAATTTTGTATTTATGTAGTATCTTTTCTGTTGAATGACATTTCCTCTTCGAAGTTTATTTCATGATGATTTGGGTGATGACAGAACGAAGAGAAGAAGTAAATCCTCACATGGTTGGGTCATTAAAGGAGCTGCCACACATCACTATCATCATGGGACCAAGGTGCGCCTGCTTGTGGAAAATTATAAAATCCTCTAAAATAACAATACTCATCGGTTTTATTAAAAATTAAATACACCACAGAGTTGCACGAACTTGCTCCAATTTCCTAAGAATATGTTACAAAATAGTACCTTTATTTTAAGATTTAAAAATATGCCTGCAAAATTTGTTTATCTTCACAAGTAACTTCATTTTATATGTATATTTTTTTTTGAAAATCGTAAAAGCGGTTTTCTCGAAACTTATTTCTTATAAAGGGTGTTTATTTTTAGAAGTATAGAAATGTGAAATGAAATTGAACAAAGATGATTTTTTCAAACTGATGTAAAATTTCCTTTTTCGAAAGCTAATCTTCTGGCATTATAATTTCTGACTCCACGTCTGGCTCGAGGTCCAATTAATCGATGACGATTGTTGTCGTCAAAGTGGTCAATACTTTTAGGCTTATCGGCAGTCGGCGGCTATGTAAACTATCGACTTCATAAATCCCCACAAACAAAAAATTAAATGGTGTTGAACCTCGTGATCTTTGAGGGTCTGTTGCGTCAAACTGTCTGTTTACAAATGTTTATTTTTTCACAAAATCAACTGTAGCACGTGCTGTGTGATATGGTGCAGCCGTGTTGTTGAAACCTTATCTCGTACACATCATGATTGCTCAAACGATTAACGAAAAAGTCAGTAATCATGGGTCTATTGCGGTACCGTTCTGGCCACCACCGTTTTTAAAAAAATACGGACTAATTATTCCACCAATTCATGAATTACACACCAAATAGTCGGTTTTTGTGGCAGTTATGTTTTTTCGCCCAAAACCATAACGCTAAAATCCTAAAAGGTCAAAAAGCTCAAAATTGTTCACAAATCCAAAAATCCTAAAATTTCAAAAAGCTCAAAATTGTTAACAAAGCCAAAAAAGTAAAATAAAAATCGCCGAGAGACCCCAAAACGCCCAAATAAATTTTTAATAAATGACCGCCCAAATTGTTAGTTGTCATTTGGCCCAATTTGGGTTTTATGAAATAGAGGTAAAGCTTTGTGACATTTATTCTGGGCATTACGAAGATAATGATTTCTATCGATTCTGATGTCTTATCACCCATCGATATATTATCCAAATCGTAAAATGAAAAAAGCCCAAAAACGAAAACGCCGTAAAAAATATCACTAAGAAAACGTCACAAAGCCCAAATAAAATGTCATATTACCAAAACCAACTTTTCATGTCGTAACGCCCAAATTTAGAAATATCATAACGTTCAATATTTTGGGTAGCTGCGGACTTTAAAACTCTTATAAAGAGTGAGGTATACGTACTGTGAGACAGCAAACCATTTCTAAAAGTGAAATATAGTCAAACATAATTGATACGCTTTTTTGACGTTCCGAGTTTTTGCGCGATCTGACATGTTTTTCGTTTAATGTTTTTGTTTGGGCGATAAAACTTAAAACTAAAAATGTCGTAGTAAACAAAATAAACAAAAATTTTGTGAGGCGATATGTCAATTAGAAATTTGGGCGTTATGGTATGTCAAAATTGATTTGGGCACTATGACTTTGATTTTGGCCTTTGTGTCATTTTCTTCTGAAAAAGTTTTTGGGCGATAAAGCATTTTTTGGACGATTTGACATTTGTAAAATTTTGACAGCTTACAAAATATACCTACCTCCAAACGTTTAGTGCTTATAAACAACATACATACGTACGTTTTACGTTTGAATTGAGTAAAAATGAGTTCATTAGCTCCCGAGAAAATTTAAAAACACTACACCGGTTCGGTTTTATTGTTTATAGCTATCATTAAAAATTTCCTGATTGAAATCCACCGAACATTTTTTAATGACAGAAATCTGTCATTGGAATTATGTAAAATTGGAACACAAATCAGTGGAACGTTTCATTACACTTTTGAACATAAAAGTATCAGCTGTTCAGGAAAATTAATTTCCGTCCGGAATATACAAAAATACATTTTAGCGAAAAATAAATGCGCAATTGAACTTTTTTTTTTCTCAAAAAAATTCTTTGTGTGATTTCCGATCGATCAGTATATAATTTTTATTTCTAATCAAAGGAAACACAGTCAAATATCCATTTAAAGTTTTTTCCGGATTGATTTCAGTGATAGCCTTAACTGACCCCTTAATGGCATGTTTGTATGTGGCCCAAATTTGGAGTTTTTTTTATGTTTCTGCATGCTGGCCTGGATGCGTTCACGATGCTAGTGTTTTAAGGAATAGCTCATTAGCACGATGCTGGGAAAACGATTGGAGGCCATTTCCAAATGCTGTAATATTAGGAGACAGCGGTTATGGACGAAAAAGTTGGCTGATAACATCAGTTATTCCACATCAAGTTGAACAATCTGAAGCATTATAAAGATTTTTGAGTTCTCATAAGAGAACGAGGAGGCCTGTAGAAAATGCATTGGGCCTTCTGAAGGAAAAATTGCCTTGCCTCAACAATTTGAGATTGTCACCAGCAACTGCATGTAAGGTTATTTTGACTTTTACAGTATTGCATAACTTGGAAAATCGTTTAGGAAGTGAACATAAACCATTTGAAATGATGGATGATGATAATGGTCACGACAAAATTGTCATACTTTGACAGTGACAAAATTGTCGTTGTATTTAACTGACAATAATGTCATGAGGAATTCTTCCTCTTCCTCGGTTCCTATGCTCGTTGTCAATGACACTCCATTTGTTAGCTCTTAGAGAAAGCTAATCTCTTTGCTAGGCAGTTCGCCGCCAATTCTACGCTGCCAGTGAGTGTTATGACTCCGCCTGTACTTGAGCGAGTTAGTGATTCTATGGAACCAATCTTTTTTCGCACTCGTACTGTGGCAAGAGTCCTAAGAGATCTAAACACACATAAATCCGCTGGTCCGGATGGTATCCCCGCTATTGTTCTGAAGAGGTGTTCTTCAACGCTGGCAAAACCACTGCGTAAGCTTTTTCATCTGTCCTACTCCTCTGGTCTCGTTCCGAGCGGATGGAAAACTGCATTTGTCCAGCCTATTCCCAAAAAGGCGAATCTTCCTCACCTCTAATTATCGACCGATTGCACTTACGTCCCTTCTTTTCAAGATCATGTAAACGCTGGTAAATTATCAGCTTAAGAAATATCTCGAAGACCGAAAGCTTCTTAATGACCGGCAGTACGGCTTTCGCAGCAATAGGTCCACTGGTGATCTCATGGTTCATCTCACAGAACAGTGGAGCAAATCTTTACATCGCCTTGGAGAAAGTAAGATTATTGCACTTGATATTTCTAAAGCATTTGATAGGGTTTGGCATCGGGCTCTCTTATCGTAAATACGTGCTTTCGGTTTTCACGAATCCCTGCTTCATTGGATTAGTAATTACCTTTCGGATCGTTCAATACAAGTCGTATTGGATGGATTCAAGTCTGAAAACCACAAAATAAATGCTGGTGTGCCTCAGGGCTCTGTTCTATCTCCAACACTCTTTCTCATTTTTATTAATGATATCCTGTCTGCAACATCTAATCCAATACATTGTTTCGCTGACGATAGTACTCTTAGCTTTTCATATTCGTTTTCAGACTCACATCCCTCTTCTTCGGATGTGGAACTGCAACGACAAAATATGATAAGCTCATTAAATTCCGACCTAAACAGCATTGTTCAATGGGGATTAAAAAACCGCGTGGAATTAAATGCTTCGAAAACGCAATGCTGTCTTGTATCGTTAAAGCGAGATATACCCCCATTGCCATTATCCATGGATGGCACTTGCATCAATGAGACTGAACACCTCGATATTCTCGGTATGTGTGTCACAAACCACCTCTTGTGGAATGATCACATACGCGATTTCGCCAAAAATGCCGCAAGGTGTTTGGGTTTCCTTAGGCGATGCAAGAAATATTTCACCCCTTCTGATCTGGCTGTTATCTACAAGACTTACATACGTGCAAAGCTTGTGTATAACTCCCATCTCTGGGCTGGTGCTCCTGCAACTTACTTAAGCCTCTTGGATAGTATTGAACGCAGAGCATTTAAATTGATAGATGATAATATCATCATAAGTTCATTTACTTCGCTTGAACATCGTCGTAAGGTCTCTTGTCTGACCCTTTTTTACCGTTATTTTAACGGCTTATGCTCTAGTGAAATAGCCAGTTGCATTCCTCCCCTTAAACAGTTCAACCGTAATACTCGCGCTTCTAGGAATGCTCATCAGTTTACCCTCGGGCCCAACTTCGGCCGTACTGTAAAATACAGAGAATGGTTCTTTAGCCGTACTACGCGAATGTGGAATGCCTTACCACACTCTGTCTTTCCTAGTCATTGCAATATTCAGGAATTCAAAACCAATGTGCACCGACATCTCCTTTTAAACCCTCTCTCCTCTTCCCAGTGCTCGCACTGTGCATCTGCATGATAAGGGTAGTAACATCCCCTTGAGTGTTTGATTATTATAAAAAAAAAAAAAAAAATGTCATCTGTCAGTACGTTATGCAATGAAAACTTGTCACATATGTAAGTGTAACAAAATAAATCACAAAATCTCGATGGGCAATTGTGATAACTTCTTAGAATAATAACGTCAGAAAACTCTTCTTGAAAAATTGGAATCGTCCACATCAATATCCACAATATATAATTGCTCTATCATGTTTGATTAAACATCACTTCAACATATTTTTACAAATCCAATACTTGCCGCATAGTTTCTAAATGTCGCAAGTAAAAAATTAAGACAAAAACGAAGCGATTTTCATGTTGAGAATTCATTCCCTTGAGATTTCCATGCGCGAGGGCGATCATCGCGAAGCATTTCGGCGGAAAGTCATTTCTTAGTCGAAAGAACGCAACAATATTACAAAATTCGGTAAAACATTGAAATGAGAATCCGAAGTGTGTTGTTCAGGTTTTATTTTTGCTTTTTTGTCTCCCAAAGGAAGGCATCATCATGCGTCCAACGAACGCCACCACTGCACCGCACCGTCATGTCACCTTAAGCTAGAAAGACGCAATAAAAATACGCTTTTTTTGTCTTAAGGGACACGCGTTCGAGATGAGATTTTTATATTTTGTTTTTAAATAAAACTTAATTTAACAGTATCTCGTTAAAAATGTCAATTCGTTGTTGTCGAACACAAAAAGCACAACCAAGAAGATTTGTATTCTTGGGGTTTATAGATACTTTTTAATTTTGGGGGATTTAATAGCTTGATATGGTGTTGGCTGGCTACACATTGTTCGACGAAATAATGAAGGGAAAAGCGGAGGAAGTTTTGTGTGATGAAATTTTAGTGTCAACATTTTTGAGATGGTGTCAAACATTAAGAGTAAAGTATATATATATGACAATCTCGATGAGTTGTACATTTTAATTTAATTATTTGGTTGGAGTTTTATTTGTTTTATATTTTGGTTGGTTTTCATTTAGTTTTTGATGTTTTCTTTGGTGTTGTCAGTTTTGGAGTGTTAAAAGTGTTGCACATAAAAAAGCTTTATTAACGTCATAAACAGGTGAATATGGTAAAGGAAAGGATAAGATAAGCTAAGCACTGTACTCGTATATATTCCATGTATATTAAATTTTTTAAGAGTTTTAGAGTAGATTAACTATTAAAATGTCATTATACGATTTTGATGACGAACTGGGTTACTTTATATCTTCTTGTGGGTGTGATGTGATGTAATTATTATGAACTACCTATACTTTAGATTAAAAGTGTTGATATGAAAAATGATCATTATTACGACGCCCTTTTAGAGGTTGTATAAAACAAGTATTTGTAAGAACGTCAAGTTCGTAAAGTTTTTTTATTCAGAGTGATTAGCTGAAGATTTTGTGATAAGAAGATGGCTGAAGTTAGCAAATGTTTAAATAAATGTCGGGTTTTTAAACGATTTCAATTTTTTTTTTTTTTTAAGTAATTTAAAGTTCAGTCGAAGTATTTATGTATCGATTTCTGATTCAAAATGTTCACGGAAACGGCTGTTTTCAAACAGTCAATATTGGATTTGAGTTCGTCTAACAAGGAGTTTGCTTATATTGGTTTAGAATTATAAAGCGTTGAAAAAGTTGCGCTTTTTTTAAACTTTAGATTGTTCAAGGGGCAATTGCCCAAATATTTGAGTTGTACTCAAGCTAAGGACGTATGAAGTCTTTTTAGATTACAGTTTAATCAGAAAGGCCACACATTTTTTGCATCGTCAGTCTTAAATACTTATAGCAAAATTTTGGAATATGTGATCATGTTCTTTCCATAAAAAGTTGATCTTATAAACAAAATATATCGAGTACTGAAAGCTGTTAGTTTCTCCTCATTGGACAATGCTGTCAATGCTGTAATGAGCTCATCATCATGCTGTGGAAGATCCATGAATATGAAAACTGTCATCAGGGAAAAATTTCAATGCATTATTGAAGTTGAAGACAAAAGATAATTGTTATGAATATATGGAAGAAAGTCGGACGGACAACGGCAAACCAGCATTTGTACATATATTTTATGAATTTTTGAAATCTAGTGAAATAAAATCAAAATTGCAGAGAGCCAAGTAAAATTGATCTTAGGGTGCCATGCTTCGATCGATTTTGTTATTTGGAATACTTTTCCAAATCACTTAAATTGAAATTAAAGCAACTGAAATATATCACATCAGTTAATAAAGAATTTTAGTTCTTAGTGATTGTCATTATCGATATCATTTCTTGAGATTTTATTTGTTTTGTGTTTTTTAATAAAATACATTTATTATATTAGTGTATTTTGTTTGGATTGTTTTTATGTATTACTAGCTGCCTGCAGATTTACGTTTCTTTGCGAAAGTCCAAACATTGGTTGAAACAAGATTGATGTTGCTATGGATCGAAGTTCAGCGGAAAAAGTGTCTTTAATTTTTTTTGAGAAATATTGTTTTGCTCGAAATGTTGTACGAAAGACGTTTTTCGTGCGTAAAAGTAATTTTAAATGATTTGATTTGCAATCAGGTATATTTCGAAAACTATGCAAGCTTTATTTTGTATCATTAAAATGACTTCTCCTTTACAACAATTTCCCCAAAATAAAATCACTTGAAAATAGCAAAAATTCAAACGTAAATCCACTTCATTTCAACTCAAAAAAAAAAAAAAAAATCAATACCATTAAAAATTAATTTCAGAACTCTTATTTTCAATTTGAATTAATGTCAATTTTATTACGAGTGAAATTGAAATGATTAAAAACTTTCGCAATGGTTTTGAAAGTCAAGTGCAATAATCTTACTCCTCCTCAAACCATAAAATCACCGATGGACCCAGGTACTAAGAAAGCCATACTTCCGGTCAAGTTAGAATTTCTTCTTCTAATAACAGACATTTACTACAAACTGATTACTTTCTAAAAAAGAGTCTGGAATGCAACTCACACTGATTACTTCCCATAACTTTAACGAAATATTTATAACAACATTTTGCATA
Organism: Eupeodes luniger; assembly: GCA_951509635.1. Classification (NCBI taxonomy): domain Eukaryota; kingdom Metazoa; phylum Arthropoda; class Insecta; order Diptera; family Syrphidae; genus Eupeodes; species Eupeodes luniger. The sequence goes on from OX608073.1 coordinate 7,689,863, forward strand.
TGATAAATTATACCTGTAATTTTATGTTAACGAGATTTTTAGTCGAAAACCAATTTTTACCAATTATAGTAGCATTTTTTAAAAGTTTTTATTTCTCATATAAACAACTATCTACTTATTGAATTTTTCTAAGAAAATTGAGTACAGAATGAAATCATTTTGAAGTCAATACCTGCATTTATTCTAATATATCGATAAGATTATGAAAAAAACTTACTGTTGGATTTTTATAAAAAATTTACTAAGTGTCGAAAACAATATTTTTTATAAAATAAAATTGGTTTGAAGCCAATTTCTTAAATTTTTGAAAAGATATTTGAGTCGAAAATTAATTTTTACCAAGATTTAGTAATATTTTTTAGGTTTTTATTTTTTTGTAAAAAAAACTGCCAATCCGTTTTTTCTCAAAATTTTACAAGATATCAAAAGCAAAGTATTCCCACATTAAATTATTTTGGAGAAACAATTATTTTTTGTTCTTAAAATATTCGAGGTGACAAATATTTTTTTTTCAGATTATAAAGCATCAGAAGTGTGTGGGTGGATACCACGCCCTAAAATTGATTTTTTTCATGCTAAGCAACACAATACCTACATTTAGACTGAATTTAAAGATTCTACGATTTCAGAAAGTGATTCAAAATATTTATTATAAAATGTTTGTAGTGCTGTATCTCAAAATCTTGATATAAAGCTGAGTAAAGTTCATGTCATCAACTATAGCTTAGTAATTGTTGAAAATTTAAAGTTCCGAACTTGATGTGGTATCTGAAGTAAGTGGTTAAATAAAACTGCGTTTGTTCCTATAAAAAGGAATAGTGAAAGAACTCTTCTTGACATGCATTTGGATTCTCTGTGAAAGGTCTTCCTTTTAAAAAAATTGATTTTCCTTAATGTTTTAACAATGACATTTTAATTTTTTATTTACAGTAACAGTTTAAAGTTATAAAGCTTCCAATTTACCTTTCAATTCTTACGAAGCTTTAAGGACTGCTACACAAAATTATATTTAAACATCTCTATTGAATATATTTCCAAGAATCCTTTCTATCTCCCCCGCCCCGACTTAGAATATCAACAGTTTACCAATTCCAATACCAAAATCCAATATCGCACATCATTGACAATTTATGGCCTCTAACATCTTAACAGAAAAAGAAAATAGAAGCAAAATATTCCCACATAACATCCCCTAATTCAATCATAATAATGAGTTACATTGTATATGACAGCTTGTTCCGTAATCATAATCTCATATCTTTCACATTTCCGTCTGACATCAATTTTTCTTCCTTTTACTACCTCCCCTCCCCTCCCTCTGTCTTAGAAATGTCCGACAGAAAACATCACCTACAATATGTATTCGTTTGTTTTGTGTTAGTGTTGTATATATGGATATTTCGTGTCACACTCTTATGTTTATGGATTTATGTCCACTGCTATTTTACTTTTTTGACTGGAAGGCAAATCTAAAACAACACAAATTTGTGTATTTCTACAAAGTATCTATCACCTACATACCTATGTACATATGTACGCCTTCATAGCCATCATGTTGAACACCTGTCTGTGATGTTGTTCTGGTGACCTATCTGTCCCTTTTTTCTTATTTTGATCCCAAACTACCCCCGCTTTTTTGTTCTTTTTTGTCTGGTCTATCGTCTAAATTTTTGTTTTTTAGGGAAAAACATCGACACATTTCATTTGCGTCAGTTTCGTGACCCCTCTCGATATAATAAAACAAAAACAACAACAAAATTCGAAGAGATAAGGAAAAGCTTGTTGAAGCTTAGATACATCTGATTAAATTTGAAAGACAGAATGACAGATACATAAATGTATCTAACTATAGGAAAACTTAGCTGGAGGCTCAAAACAAGAAAAAATAGGAAAGATGAATTGTATCTGCCTATTTGGATGACATTTAAAATTTTTGGTTTGTTTATGTTTTTTCTTTCTGTCTCCTTCCTCATCTTAGATTGGCACAAACTCTAACTTAAAACAAAATAAGAAAAAATCTTAGAAAATTTAAATGAGATACGAGTACAACAAAAAAAATCTCACAGATTGAAAAGTAAAGATAGATTCTCTCATCAAAAGGTTATCAAATGCAAGGTTGTGGTTAGCCGCCTTCGATTGTTATTGCTGATGGCTTAAAGTCAAAGAATTAAAGTTACAAAATGTATACTGTTCCAAATCTTATAAGTATCTCTCATCTTAATTCTTCAGATTCATACTCTTCATAGTTCTACAGTAAGATCCGAGTAGTATGATGGAAGATTTTAAATATGTATGTAATTTAAATCATTTTTTAAAAAGCAAAATTCGTTAAATTTATACAAAATAAAGGGTAGTTAAGTTTTTATCAAAAAATACCAAGAATTGTTGGTTTTAAAAAAAGGTACTTATCTGGGTTAGCCAATTTAGCGAGAGGCACTTATCTGGTTCGTACTGTATATAGTTTTCTTTTTTAAATCCAAATTCGAAAATTTTTCAGAATGCCACTGACTATGACTTGAAAATTAGTGTAAAATAGTCGTTGGTAAAACAACCCTATCATGATTTTGGTTTATTTTGGAAATCATGGTTCTGTTTGCTAGAATTTTGTTTAAGGATGAATCTAACTTTTGGTTGAATGGAGCCAGGATTACTGAGTTTTTAGTTCAGCAATTGAAAAACCATGATGTACAGGAGCTTAGGGTTCAACAAGACGGCGGCGATCTGGCGCAACATATCACACTGCCAGCGCTCCAAATAATTCATTGAAGAAACGTTTGGCAATTGCATACTCGTAGTTTCACATTACGGAATACGGACCGTAAATTGGCGTTTGACTATTTTCTGTGGGGAAATGTGAGATCACTAGTCTACGCTGACAAGTCTAATTGACAATTTTTGGGAAAAGTAAATTAAAATTTGACCACCAGATTAGATAATCTACATCCAAGTTTTTAAAAAATCATGTTATTGAGAAAAGCTCTTGATGCGATTAACATTGTCTGTAAAGGCTTTTGCCAACATTAACCTTCTTTGTCAAAAATTGTCAGGAACTTACACGTTTTCTCTGGGCGTTGTTAAATTTTTTTCTTGGTATCTTTCTCATAGGTGTCAGGCTTATGTTTTGGGAAATATTAATTCAAATTGTTTGTGCATATCCAATGGAGTTCCACAGGGTTCAATTTTAGATCCAATACTTTTTTTGATTTATATACCGAAATACCAAAACTTTTGCCCCATTTCCATGAACACATTTTTGCTAATGACCTTTGCTTTAATACATCTTAAACACTATTAATTTGGCTTGATGTTTCAATATTAAGAATTAAAACTCAACTTTAATTCATAAACTATCAACGAAGTTAAAACTTTAAAAACAAAAATTTAGTCGAACAACATTTATTGGAGTTTGATTATTTTTCTGTTGAATGTAATTAAATTCTTAACTAGCTGATGGTGATAATTATTATCAAGAATGTTGCTTGTTGTTTTGGTGGTGATTGAAGATCCTTTTTTAATTACGCATTTAAAGGTCTCTTTAATTTTTGTTTGAATTTAACTTCATCTTCATTGGCGGCGATGATGATGATGATGGATATGAGACTTTGTTTTTAATGAGAATTAACACGCGATTTTAGAAAACCTTATAGCTCGAAGGGAATAGGTACCTATTCACTTCTTCCATTTTTGTTAAGAAGTTGAATTTCAGCGATGGTATTTCCAGAAGTGTTATCTATCGATGAACGACTATGCACAGACGATGATTTGATAATTTATAGACTTTTTTAGAGTTTATAGAACACGCGTTGTCCTCATCTTATTCTTGCTAACTTATAATTCTAGAAGAGTAAAAGTCACGCGACTTTGGGTAATTAAGTGGTGAGAAGCATGCGCGTTGCTTTTTTATAGATAGTAGATCAATCAGATAAAGGTTTTTTTTAAACATTTTAAAGAAAATATTTGAAAGTTAAAATGAAGGCACATAATTATTTGTAGATCAGTGAATTCCATCAGCAGAGAAATAATTTGAGGTGGAATGTGATACCTGTGTTTTTTTAGAAAGTCAATTTTTAATATTAAAAAATTGTCGTTCATATCGTTAACTACCTCTTGCGAGGAATTGACAAATCCTCTTAGGGTAATTCTTGTCACGGAAAGTGCTTTCTCAAATAATCCGTTAGGATTCGGAATTGTTGAGAATTGTAAGTCACTATAGGCCCTAGTTCTTAACGGACTTTTGCGCCGCCTAATTTTGTAGTTGCACCCTAGTTGATACAGAGCCGCCATAAAATTTAGTTGTAATATCAAAAACTTTAAGACATGCATTTTTATCGCTTTGATTTGGTAACAGTCATGAAACCATGGGTTACTAAAATTAGACAGCTAAAGGATTTTATAGTTCTGCTTCAAAAACACGTTACAGGGATTACACAGCTTTCTATGATACCAACACGATACAAAATTATGCGATTTTCTTATAAAAGTGCTGTCGACAACGTTTTTCATTCTGTTGCGTTTTTCAGTTTCGCGTTGGTTGATAAAACAATAAATCTCAAAAAGTGCACCTAACAGTAAAAGGTGTTAGCTCTAACTAAAAAATTAAAAATACTAAACAACAAACTACTTGTCATACTCTACGAAAGTGCCTTCGATCAATTATACCTACATTTAAATTTGAGGCCCGAGCAAACGTACAAATTTTATCCACAGTTGAATCTTCTCCAACATTTATCTGCAGTGAAAAGTTTGTATTTATAATATGTGTAAGATAATGCTTCACTTCGGATATTTTTTTTCCAAAAAAACGCACCCATGGATGAAAGAATTTTCTGAGCTTAACGTAGAAACTTCGTTATAGTAATACAAAAGTTCTATTGTTGTCTTGTTAACTTATGAAGGCTATTTTGTCGAAAGAATTAAATTTTTCACTGACTTAAAATTAATTACAATTTAATTGACTTACCGAAGTTTTTAGTTATAACGGGTTATCCATTTTACGGTTTCAAAGTATAGGGCTGGAATTTAAAATCTGTCAAACTGTTAAACCAAGTTCTTTTTTTCAGTTGAAAGTCTGACATTAACGAAAATGGATCGCTTACTTCGAATGGGTGTTTGAACAACAGACGGTGGAAGGCGATTTTTCGAACAAAATTTTCTTTAGCGACGAAGCACATTTTTCACTCGGTCGGTATGTTAATAAAATTGTGGTATTTGGGGTTCGGAGAATCCTTAAGTAATTGAAGAGAGGCCATTACATCCACTTAAAGTCACTGTTTGGTGCGCTCTTTGGTCCGGAGGTGTGATTGGACATTATACTTCTTCGAAAACGACGATGGAACGACTGTCACCGTCAATTTGGAGCGTTATTGTCATATGATAACCGACCTTTTTTTGCCTGCTGTTGAAAAATACTACTTGGAGAATATGTGGTTTCAACTGAACGGTGCCACATGCCACACAACTCCAGCGTATATGGCTTTATTGTAAGAGACATTACTTGACCGCGTAATTTATCGTCGTGGCGATATCAACTGGCCCCCAAGATTAGCGATTTGACCCCGCTGGACTTTTTTGTGAAGCTACGCGAAAGACCATGTTTATGTAGATTAACCTTTAACTCTTATAATTCAACGTTCTTCAAGTTATGGCTGAGATACCGCCCAATATGTATCAAAAAGTGGTCAAAAATTACAACAACAATTCGCGTGGTGGTCATTTAAATGATGCACATAATGTCAACGTTCAAACTTTGTAATAAAAAAGTTTTATTTACGTTTTGTTTTGAAAGCGCAAAATGGATAACCCTGTATTTCGTTCCGTCAACTTCACTCTAATTAAAACTATCACAATATTGTTACTGTGAAATTGCTTCTAAGCCATGGGAAATAAAGTCAACTTTCAAGAATTGGTCTTATTACACACAAGGTGAAATAAGACCACATGTCTCATCGCTTATACTCACCTTAAAAATAAGTTGATTTTATTTCTCAAAAGAATTTGATCTTATATCATTTTGTCAAAGTGCAATACGACCAACTATTGAAAATTGGCCTTATATCATTTTTGTAAGGTCTTTTAATGTTCTGAATTATGTGTGCTAACATTAAAATACGTTTTCGGCATTTGTTTCTTGAATTTCCTATGAACCTTCAAAAATGTAATTTCTGCATTTTCAAAAATAGCGAACACATACACATAGAAAATTTAATTAACAAAAAACATTTTGGATCTTTTAAAAACCTGTATCCTAGTATGCAAGGCTTAAAGCTAAGGTAATTACCGTTGAATGAACAAGCTTTTCGGTCCAGATCAAGTGAAGGTTGTCCATCTAATTTTTTTTTCTAAAAAAATATCCCAAATAAATAAATACAAAGCTTCAAAATGATTTATTTAAAACCTCTATATACAGTATTTTAAAAAGTTACTTAAGTTTCTGAAAAATGTTATATGTACATACATACATGTGAACTTATACAATTTTGTTAAATTTAAACCCAATTTCGATTATTTAAATATTATTTTAAAAATAATCAATGCAAATATTTTCAATAAAAAATCAAAATTATATTTATTTGTCTTTGCAGGTAATTAACATGAAATTTATGTTTAACACATTATAAAGGTAATTTATTTCACACCTATAATTAAATCATAAAAATAAACATTAAAATTGAAATTGAAAAATAAAAAAATACCACGAAAAGCTTCAACTTATATCAATAAAATGTTTTCCTTAAAATTTAAATTTTAATTTAATTAAAAATTATTTTTAGTTAGAAAACCAAAATTCTATAAATATTAAATTTTTCTTGCTAAAACTAAATACCTAAAGTATGTCAATATGCAATATTGACGGAAATTCTTGGAAAATTATAAAAGCAAACAAAGGACACCAAACTGTTACCAAAGAATAATTTAATTAAGCGAAACTTCCTACAACCACAAAATCAATGATGACATACATTCATATGAAGCTTGTGAATTGGCACATATGATGGTGAAATAATATTTTTCCCCAGAAATTACCGTGACATCCTTCAGGAGACGACTCGACGTCGATGACGATGACGACGAATAACGAAACGGGCCAATGTAAATATCCTGAGAACACAATTTATCCACCAAAAAACCACCAACCAAACTATAAATTTGTTTAAAATCCCATTTATGATGATGACCTAGAAAGGAATAAATAAACATGACTGATAGGTAGATAATAATGTTGCCATTGTTTAACAAAATAAAAAAATTAAAAAAAAAAAAATACTTCCAATTAAACCATAACTTTCCACCCATTTAATGTTATTTGACTTCAATTAATCGTATGCCAATCGTAATGAGTTTTTCTCGCTCCCTCGACTCGCCTCACTTTATATAAATAAAAATAATCATTCATTCGAAGCGTTAATTACATTCTTTGTTTTTAAATAAAAATCACATACAAAATACTGAAAAATTTTCCAGAAAAAATTACCCCAGAAACGAATTTGACTTCCCCCGAAAGTGCATCATGTCCATTTAACTTAAACCATCATCATCTGAAACAATAATGTAGGACATTTCAAAATGTTTAAAAACAACAAAAAAGTATTGGCCCACAAGCAGAACCAAGTGGAACGCAATTAATTAATGTCCTTGATTCATGTGCGATGGGCGACTTGACTATACTACGAGTATATACACGACACGCCCTGGAAAATACAAATTAATTACATAATTCTTCCAGAATCATCGTCGTCATTATCATCATTGGAGCCATTATCCTGAATCTGATGCGATGTAGCCATCACGTGAATATACCATGTGCTGTTCCAATATTCCCCATGCTCCCGCACCCGCTCTGTGACTCTTATTCCTCGCTCCTCGTACTTATACCAAACTCATAATATTAATTCCGTGTATTTAATTTGCATCGAAAATGTAATATTTTATGTCAACACACAACCGAATTGAGTCAAAATATACGAAACCAAAAACTGAAACAAAAACACACAAATAAAAATTGGAAAAACAAAAAACAAAATGGTGACAGGCGACACAACATTTCCATATTATCAACACGCGAGTTTATCCTTTATTCTTGTGCTCGTAGAGGGTGTTTTTTTTTTAAAGGGATGGAGTTTAAATTGGAATAAAACAAAGATAATTTTTTAAAATTGACATGAATTTTACTTCATTCCAAAAATTATCTTCAGGTGTTATAATTTAAATATGATTTCTGACAAAGGACCGCCGCGTCTGGCTATGAGACGTAGTCTAATCCTGTATTCCAATTTTCGGTAATTTCGACAATCATGCTGTGAATGCTTTCCTCTAAGTAGTAAATCGGTTTGGACTTGTCGTAGACTAGCGACTTCAAATATCCCAACAGAAAATAGTCAACCGGCGTTAAATCACACTTTTTAAGAATCCAATTCACGAGTCCGTAACGTGTCAATTGATGATCGAAAAAAATTGTAATCATGGCACTGTAGCTGTTACCATTACTCCAACGTTCTGGGCAGTGTTGTTTTTAAATAAGTACGGACCAATTATTTCATCAACATATAAAGCACACCAAACACTCAGTTTCTGTGAATGTAACGGTGTCTTAACATACATTTGAGGATTATCATCACTCAAAATACGGCAGTTTTGTTTATTGACGTATCCATTTAACCAAAAGTGAGTTGATCGTAAAATTGACGAATCAAACAGATCCATGATTTTAAAAATAAATTTGCACCTTTCAAAAACGTTGTACAAGCGTCAGTCTATTGGTGTTGAAATGTCAAACCAAACTAAAAACAAATCATTTGACAGTTCCAGACCAAAATGGCCGCCAGTTAAAGTAGTGTTGCCAGCTTAAAGTCCAATACCTTCAACAAAAAAAAAAAAAAAAACACCCATTATATTCCTGAAACTGAAATTGGGACTGAATCCCTTCGGAAATGTAATTAATGATCTCAGGGCAAGGATTGAAGTGCAAACAGGGTTCATACAGTCTCTACAAGTAGAACGAATGCAATTCCCTATCCATTTCGACAACCCAACCGACGTGACCGTCACAGGAACAACGACAGATACAACAACAACATCAAAAAATGGGATTTCATCAGCATGCAAAAAAAAGGAAGCACAATGGGAGCATGATGGAGAAGGTGTTTCAATTGTGCTCGACCGGATGAATCATATCTCAAAGGGATGCCGCTTCGTCAGAGCTCAGAGCTCATACCGGGAGAACGCCTACACACTCTCTTCTGAAAAGAGTTCAGGCTTGACATGTTCCGCAGCTTGCTGCTTTTAGCTGTTCTGTTTGATTCTGTTCTCTGGCCTGGCTGCTGTCATTCATCGGAAGTGTGTATGACGTTGTTGCTGCGCCGCCGGCCGCAGCGCGGCTTTGAATATCGCTCTTATTGTTAATGGTGTCTCTATCCGCTGTTTTAGTTGTTTTACCACAACGACGACGACCTGGAAAAAAAAGGAGCTACGTTGTGTGAATAGGAAAGGATCATTAAACCGAAACCCAGGATCAGTTTCTTACATACGACTCAAAGAGTGTGTTTTTGTGCCCCCGAACTTGAACAAGACAGACATTCAGTCTCATGAAAGACATCACACAAAAACAACAACAAAAACTTAAAAATATATATTTCAAATGAAATTATCGCCGCTCCTGCCGTTCGTTGACGTAGTCGTCGTCGTTGAGCGTAGCTTGAATAGAAAAAATATCAAAAACAAGGATGATCCAGGCATCAAAAGCCTGCTTGTCTTGCTGTTGCTGCTGTGCTGCATGTGCCCCTGCCCATGAGAAGAAATGAAGATATGTAAATAATACTCTGGGAACCGCCGCGCTGCGGCCGACCGACGACCGCGCGATTTAATTTTTTATTTCGCTTGTTTGTTTGTGAATTAGAAAATAATTCTACTCACATTCGTGGATTCGTTATTCATTCATTTCTCAACAACTGCGAACTTCAAAAACATAAGCGTATAGCAAAACATGGTTGCCAGGTTTGGAAAAATTAGTAGAAGCTTTATATATTTTTTTTAATATAAAATTTCAGATTGTAGTTATCTTGTTAAATTTGTAGATGCAAATAAAAATTAAACCAAAACTTATGATTAATGGTCATTTTTGAATTTTGGTTAAATATGTATTTTGGAATTCCCAAAATTTCAGTTAGAAATTTCCAAAATTTCAATTACAATTTTTTCATAAAATTGATTTTTTTCAAAATGTATATGAAATTACATTTGGTTTTTATGTTATAGACATTTAAATTGTTAACTTTAAATTCGAAGTTATTGTAATCGGATTAATCTTCTTTATTGGGTAAGAAATTACCTTTCTAACCGTTCATTAAAAGTTGTATTTGATGGTCTAAAATTCAAAAACTATAATATTGCTTCGTTTTGTTTTCGACTCTCTTTCAATTTCTCATCAGCTTAACTATGTATTTCACTAATGAAAGAACCCTTCGCTTTTTATATTCGATTCTTTTTTAACCGCACATCACGAATGTAGAATGATTTACCCAAACCTGTTTTTCATTTTTATTTCGATATTCGAAACTTTAGGACCCATGTGTTGTGTAGTCGTCTTAAAAATACTTCCCTATTTTGTTAGTGCTTACATTAATTTTGTGTGTAATTTTATTGCACCGTTTCGAAAATTTCCAAAAGACTAGTACTTCAACTCATTGTAAGAACCTCTTAAATTTACTATACAAGGACTTGGCAACCTTGAATTTTTTTAGCCAAACGTATAAACAAACATTTTTAGCTTCAACGGCTAGTTTAGTTTGGAATACATAATGAGTATGAGAGAACGATGGACTCAACTTGAGCCTATAAAAGTGGTGAAAACTTAATGATCGGTTTTTGCAGTTCTCCAATGTTTTTCTTACCACGTGCACCTATAAAGCTGGCTTAATCCAAATAATTCAAGATGCCTTCTTACTAAGCTATGAGGATGATCTTTTTTATAAATTTATACTTTCGATTAAAATTCTGGTCCTAAGGGAAGGTTATAGGTTTTAAAAAATATCTTGAGACTGCTAAGACTAAGACTAAGACTAAGACTAAGACTAAGACTAAGACTAAGACTAAGACTAAGACTAAGACTAAGACTAAGACTAAGACTAAGACTAAGACTAAGACTAAGACTAAGACTAAGACTAAGACTAAGACTAAGACTAAGACTAAGACTAAGACTAAGACTAAGACTAAGACTAAGACTAAGACTAAGACTAAGACTAAGACTAAGACTAAGACTAAGACTAAGACTAAGACTAAGACTAAGACTAAGACTAAGACTAAGACTAAGACTAAGACTAAGACTAAGACTAAGACTAAGACTAAGACTAAGACTAAGACTAAGACTAAGACTAAGACTAAGACTAAGACTAAGACTAAGACTAAGACTAAGACTAAGACTAAGACTAAGACTAAGACTAAGACTAAGACTAAGACTAAGACTAAGACTAAGACTAAGACTAAGACTAAGACTAAGACTAAGACTAAGACTAAGACTAAGACTAAGACTAAGACTAAGACTAAGACTAAGACTAAGACTAAGACTAAGACTAAGACTAAGACTAAGACTAAGACTAAGACTAAGACTAAGACTAAGACTAAGACTAAGACTAAGACTAAGACTAAGACTAAGACTAAGACTAAGACTAAGACTAAGACTAAGACTAAGACTAAGACTAAGACTAAGACTAAGACTAAGACTAAGACTAAGACTAAGACTAAGACTAAGACTAAGACTAAGACTAAGACTAAGACTAAGACTAAGACTAAGACTAAGACTAAGACTAAGACTAAGACTAAGACTAAGACTAAGACTAAGACTAAGACTAAGACTAAGACTAAGACTAAGACTAAGACTAAGACTAAGACTAAGACTAAGACTAAGACTAAGACTAAGACTAAGACTAAGACTAAGACTAAGACTAAGACTAAGACTAAGACTAAGACTAAGACTAAGACTAAGACTAAGACTAAGACTAAGACTAAGACTAAGACTAAGACTAAGACTAAGACTAAGACTAAGACTAAGACTAAGACTAAGACTAAGACTAAGACTAAGACTAAGACTAAGACTAAGACTAAGACTAAGACGAAGACGAAGACTTCTTTATAGCTGAAATGAAGTCAAATAATGTAAGCAGCAAATACGTCCAACCTGTCCTTGATGTTACTTTCTTTTTGTTGCAAACTGTCTGATGCTCCTGTGGATTTATGTCCAAAGGAAGCAATAATTACACACGACTATATACAAGTTATGCTTGGCTTGCTTGAATTGTGATACCTTCTGATGTTTCTTTTTGTTACATACAATTTATTACGTTACTCATCGTCTGTTTGTCAAAAGTGGCAGGTCATTGAATGAGCTGGTTCTTGATCTTCTTCAGTATCCAACCAACTACAAGCTATATCTACCACCATTACCATCCATTGAAACCAACAAAAATCTACTTTTTTCTTAAACTTTAAACATTATAAAAATTACAAAATGTGTTAGTTCACACTTTGACTAAATTGGTTTAAGGCCTAACACAAAAAAAAGAAGTAAACGCCTCAAATAGCAATCACTTTTGCTTATATGCTTGCTTTTTGCTAAGCATCGCCATCCGACTGAGAATGAGACGCTTTATTGTGTACAATTTAATTAACAACGCGATCAGTGTAATAAGAGGGCGGTGATAAACTCCTTGCAGATTGTGTTAATGCCTTGCTCTTTCAAAAGGAGACTTAAGCTACGTTACATAAAATAACGAAGAAAAAAATTATAGCAGCTGTTAAAAGTTAGTCTTAGTTGCATTTGAAGCTAAAGTTGAAGCTGAAGCTGTACTCATGTGGAGTATCAAAGTGCTACGATAAAATTAGCTGCCAACGGGTTTGATTATATGAAATGAACGCGTCTGACCAAAATGGACAACACGACGACGAGGACGCGACATACATACGGACGAACTTAAGAAAGACGCTGACGCGTTTGGGGTGGAGTGTGATGATTGTTTTAAATTTGTGTTCCTGAAAATGACTTCCAAGCAGGAATGAGGAGGATATCAACTTGCAACTCTCTCAAGTGCAGCCATCCAGTCTATATAATGAGAGATTAAGAAGCAGATGAGCCTCATCGGCGGCGTGGTGGCGACGCGGAGACGCGCGGTATGTTGAATCTCGATATCTAATTTGATATAAGTTGCAATCTGCTGGCTTCGATCGTTTTCAGCTGTCTTCACTTTTAGATAAATACAATGAAAGTGGTTTTCTCGTGAAGATATACCTAGCGTTGTAGAAATTAGAGAAGAAGGTTGGATATTGGTATGTGACCTTCTAGTTAGGTGTGACGAAAATATGCAGAAGACCTTTCCTCGGACATGGATCAAGGTCTTATAAGGCACTGCATGATGAGAATTATGGAGTTAGAAGGCTCGAATTTGTCAAAGTCTTCTAAGATGGTTCGAAAAGTCATTATTTCGGAAATATTTCTTAACATTCTTGAAGGTTGGATATTGGAATGTGACCTTCCAGTTAGGTGTGACGAAAATATGCAGAAGACATTTCCTCGGACATGGATCAAGGTCTTATGAGGCACTGCATGATGAGAATTATGGGAGTTAGAAGCCTCGAATTGGTCAAAGTCTTCTAAGATGGTTCGAAAAGTCATTATTTCGGAAATATTTCTTAATATTCTTGAAGTAGCATGAGTTGCTTTTATTTCGTAAGAATCAGATGGCCAATATGTTGAAGACCAAGAAAAATAAAAATGTGCAGTTGAATTTGAGGCCAGTTATTCTTTGCCAATATAAGCTTAGATCCCCATTGGGTGTGTTTAGCGTTAAACAACTCATTGGGATGTGTTAAGTATGAGTTGCTGCTACCGTAAAAGGTCCTTAAGCCCTCATATATAAGATCCTTTGAATTTCTGTAGGTGTAACACTTCACTGCTTAAATAACCACAAATGGTCCTTTTTACTGACACATCCTTTTCAATTACTGCCAGAAATTCCATCCGCACGCAAACATCACAAATCGACGAAGAAAAAAGTCTCCAATAAAAAATGCCTTCCAGGCTTAAGATATCCAATTAATCAAATATCATCGAGAGCGAGACCACAAAAAAAGAAAACACATAAAATCGTCATCGTCGTTGTCGAAATGCATGCGTGATGCTAAGATCACCATATTATAGTACATCAGCAGGATATGCGCCCCTTGGGCAGAGAGCACCAATTACACTGCGTTTTCGCTGGACATTTGGAAAATTTACATTCCAAACAGAAAAAATCCCTTACAAGTTACAACCCAGCAAGCTGATACACTGCACCGCAGCGATATGCATTACATGACTCAATTAATGTTTTACCCTATGACTTCTGCAACGAGCATGATGCATATATGCATCAGATACAATTAGGAGGGCAATTTTCTTGCTACGCACTTGCTCGACATAATTGATGTAATTTTCAATTACAGCAACGTTAAAAAAGAAGTGGAAATTCAACTTGCGAGAGCTTGTTGATGATGAGGCGACTCAACGATGACGCATGTGACGTCTGACGACGTATCTGACGGACGGACGGGCGCGACAGATGGTATTAACGATTGTCAAAAGACAAAAACCAATCAAACAAAATAGCAAACGCTTATTTTCTCGTTTCGTTCTCTTTCCAAAATGGATGACGAATATTTACAACCGCACCTCAAGCGAAACGACAGTCAAATAGTCGAACGAAACAGGATATCGTTTTATGCAAAACAGGTGAAATGCCCATAAACCAGTCGACGACATCATCACATCATCGCAGAACGTCGTCGTCGCGTCGTTGTCGTTGTCGCATTGCATCGGTGCTGCGCTGTGCGGTGTCAATGATGGTGGATCGTTGTTTGATGGCTTGTCGTCCGTCTCCGCGAAGCATCATACGGCCGCGGCGACAACTTGCGAATGTGTCAAAGCCAATTTGTTGGACCACAGAAACAATTTACACTTCGCTGTTGCTGCTGCTTCCTCATCATCCGTTGCGCTGCGCCACCTCTCTGAGCCACAGAGCCTCCAGCCTCGACATCACTCAGGTTGAGTGACTCTTAGAATCGACCAAACCAGATTGCAAATGCGATAGAAAATTGGTATACTATATGCTGCAGCATCACTGCAGAAACAGCAGCAAGGACCATAGGCATGTGCGCATCAGCACCAGCATCACCTAAGTCCTAGGTATACCTAGATCGCCATCTCTCACATGACTAAAATTGGTATGCAAAAATGCCTTCAGCTGCGCTTAGGAACTACCTATGTCGTCCACATCTATCTCTAGCCTCCTGCCAAAGTTGCAATCGAAACTTAAGCCCAACCGAAACCCAAGCCCAAGCCTAATCTCAAGCCGAAGCCGATGTCGATGCCGAACAGAAGTCACAGGAAGACGTCTCTTTAGCAAAAGAGAGGCCAACTCTCGAGTATACGACTATCTGCGATAAGTGGAAAGGAAATGCGGCGGCAAGGTTCGGTTTATGTGCGGTGCGCTGCTCTGCGCATGCGTGAGTTAAAAATCTGATATTGTAATTGAAGTTCCTAGTTTTTATCGGGTCCTCGTCCTTGTTGTTGTTGTTCCTGTGTTTTTTAAAATGTTTTTTTCTTTTTTTGTGGCTAAGCAACTTCGTGTTTCTTGTTCGTATACAAACTTGCTAAAACGCAACCTTGTTAGCGTGGAGGTTGGCGGCGAAACAAGGCCTACAAGGCTTGCATCAAGAGCACTTGTTAGGAGGGGGGTACCTTGTGATGTGTACTGTATGTTGTATCCTCCCTCTCCCAATTGGAGTACAAAATCTACATAAAGCCTATTGTATGTTGTTTGATTCTTGTTGCAGTTTTTTTTTCCAATAATTCTGCAAGCACACGCCGACCATGACTCTCTGTGTCCAATGTGCTCGTCGTCGTCGTACAACGTCCACTCTTCCGTTGCCTGGTTCTCTCTGATCACTCGGCGTGAATTGCCCCCAAAGCGATCAAAGGGCATGTGCATAACAAGCTACAAATTATACCTTAAATGATCTTGGATAAACTTTTGCGCACACAACGGAGAACTGTGACGACGGAAGGGACGCAACGTTTTAACCAAATACGTTTGTTGGGACGAACGAAATGGACATACAAAATAAAAAACCAGGTCTTATTCTGCCAACTCATTGAGCGGAAAAGTGTTCCTTCTCGGTACAGGGGACCCACAATGCGAGGAGATAGGATACCTTCCAATAAAAGTGGAAGATGCAAATAAAATAAAGAGATGCAGCAAACTATGCTGCAAACATTTTCAGTGAGTACTCAGTATTCTGTTGTCCCTTCTCTCGACCCCTCTCGGATTTGTGTAATGGCTGTTTTTATGTTGAAAACTTCCAAGACGAAAGGGACATGGAATCGCATCTTATTGCCATAAGGCTGCGCGCATCACTGCTACAATGAGCACGCAGTTTTATTTGCTGCACGAATCGCATATATGATGCAGATGAAAGGATGAGATGTTGCAAGGAGGGCCGCGGCGCGGCGTTGGCGATGGCGGAGGCTCATCCCATGGTCATACACCATAGAGGTGAACTTCTTCTTTTGGATCTTTTTTGTATGCCTTTACCAGCATATGAATACGTAGGGCATTGGTATTCGAAGACATGATTGCAGTTTTTGTGTGCTTTGGTTTTTGAGTAATGCGAGTTGGGAATTTTAAAAACGTGCGTGCGCAACACTTCAAGTTCAATTAGAATGAACAACATTAGATAATTTACAAATTTCTATAAAATGAAGACATACCCAACCCAGTGCCTATATTCGCCTCCGAGAATAAAGAGACAGTGTCTATGAATAGAATATGTGACGGCGACCGGCGGCGGGCTGTGGCAGAAATGGCAGGGCGGCGCTTTGAATGCAAACTTTTCTTTTTTAGGAATGCGGAAGATGTGATGCGGTCTGTGTCGCATCTCGCGCTACAGTTCCTAAGTGGATTTTTTGAAGTTTTTGAAATTTGTCAAGAGTTTTTTAGATTTAAATTGCTCATTTTTGTTGTTCTTTTGGATTTTGTGCTGAAGAAATGTAAAACGAAATTAGATAGTTGACAAATTCAAGAAATACTCTTTCAATCAACTTGGCGAAAAATTACAAGTATTAATAGTGACGTTGGTGGAAGGAATTAATGATAATGACAAAAATGAAGATGTAAAAGCTATTTTTGTTAAGCTTGGTAGTTGCAATGCCTACGAAATTATTTTATTTAAGACATTTATTCTTTGAAGTGTTATAAAAAGACATTATTAAATTTTTTAACTCATTTTCGAACAGGAATAAGACATTTTTTACTAGCTCATGTCTGGAAAAAAATCTTTACTTTTCTTGTCCGTGTTTACCTACGTGATGCAATAATTTGAAATCCTTTAGTCATCTTGAACATAAATAGATAAAAATAAATATGATGTCGAGAGTAATTTCATACTAATTATTCCTACGCTAGTTTCGACATCATCACGTTGGTTTCCAAAAATAGAAATAATCCTTTTTCGAGCACCACATTGGCCGCCATATGGAACGTAACATTCCTTCTTGTTGTTACCATGGCAATAAATCGGTCTTTATCAACTGATAAAGTCGTATTTACAACTAGCCATTAGCTAACACTGAATGATACCTTAGACTTCGTGCAGAAGTGAATCATTCCAAAAATTACAGTCTTGATTTCTCACCATTTAGAAATACTTTCTATCGATGTAGTAGAATACAATTTAAAAAACAAAAAAAAGGAGAAATTAGGAACGCTAATAATTCAATATTCATATTTAGTAAAATTCGCTCCAATCTCATATCGAAACACTATTTTTATCCCCGAGTACATTTGTCCAAAAAACAACCTTTCAAACACTCCGCTGAAGCGAAATTCTCTTAAGTAAAAAACCTTAGAATGTCCGCATACATTTTTGTAACTTCTACATTGATGTGGTCAGGAAATGATAGTTAACGATTAAAAGTCAAAACCGAAAATTGATGACTTTGTGACATTACATAAGAAAAATAGTTCAAAAGTTTGATTAAAAATAAAATAGAGATAACCTGTCCTTTAGTGAATTTATAACTAAGCTAATGAGTAAAGTCCAATTGAAGATAAAACTTCGTCATATTTGGAGACTATTTCACAACTTACTTTGCTTTAGTTGGCACTACAGCGCATCGTGCTCCTGGAGCTCAAGTAATAGATCCCGCCAGTTTACTCGATCTCTAGCTTGCTGTCTCCAATTTCGAATACCAAGCCGGCGTGTGTCGGCCTCAAATTGATCACTCAACCGGAGATGAAGTGATGAAGCCTTTGCTTCTGGTTTCCTCAGGCTTAGCGTTTAATACCCTGCGGGTTGCATCTTCGATGTTTATTCGTTCTACATGCCCTAGCGATCTTAATCTTTAACACGTAGTTTTTTGACCAGTGTCAAGTCCCTGTACTGCTCGTAAAGCTCGTGATGGTATCTTCTCCGCCAGATATAATTTTGTCTGTCGACACAAACCAGACCATATATCGTACGTAGAACCTTCCTCTCGAAGATATCAAGGGATTCTTCATACACGTGAGAAAGAGTCCATGTTTCGGCACCATACAGTAAGACTGGGATGATTAAGGTTTTTGTACAGTATCCAAACAATTTTAAAAGGATCGGATAATGGCAATGAAGCCCACGATCCTGCAAATGAGCAGGTTGGTGATCTAGAGTTCTACTCACCCGACCTGAATGAGATTAGAGTTGCCATCACCAGACTGAAGTCAAACAAATCTGCCGCTGATGATTGTTTACAGGCGGAGCTTTTCAAGCACGCGGGAGCTGACCACCAACTCATAACCTAAATCTGTTTGGAAGAAAGCGTGTCCGACGAATGAAATTAAGGTACATATAGTCCGATCCATAACTAAGGTGACAGTATAGATAATTGCTTACAACAACAACACCTGGTTAGTAAATCCTTAATTCGTTGGCAAGCTTTTAAACTTGCTGTTCCCTGACATTGTATTTTCGCTTAGTTTTTGAAACTCACTTAAAGTGAATTCATTAGAGTCACCCACTCTTTAAACAAGTACCTTCGAGTGAGTTCCTTTTTCTAAGCTTCCAAGACCTAACAAATGCCGGCTCATTTGTTAACCTTTGGTCATGGTTTTTTCTACCTAAGTATTGGTTTAGGCGGGTGAACCTCCTAAAACCAATACCCTATGCTTATAGGATAACCACAACCATCACGAAACTCTCCGAAGAGGCCGTCCCATGTATGTACGCGGTTATATCGCGGGGCTGCTACATACCCCGTGGTACCGTTTATAGCCTGGTGAGGCTCACTAACTTTCGTTCTTTGACAGTACGGATCTTGGGAAGATAACCCTAGAAGTGACCGCTCGGTTTCATGTTGAGACACCAATCCACATTTAACATCATTCTTTTATGAAATGATTTTTACTGGAGTCATTCCGAATTTTAATCTTATTTTAAACATCGACTTTCACTAAGAAGAGGTCGATTTTTGTATTTACTGATTTGTATGGTTGTTTTAATAATTTTTTATCAGTAAGTCACGCCCTGCACCCTAGGGCAGGACGACAATCCAACGCTATCAACAATCACAGACCTTAATCTTAGAAAGAAGATGGCTATAGCTTCTTGCGTTCGCTCACAAGCAGAGACCTTAGTCAGTGCAATTCTCAGAGTGCCTTTTGTCAATTATATTTAATTGTACGGTATCGGCTCATCAATGAACATACACTGAAGTCTCAAACTTGTGCCCAGAGGCCACCACGAGGAGTTACAAGTAAGCGCTTCTTCATTCCAGATCATAGTTAAACTCAACAGGCTCGCCCTATGTCTATTGGAAATCAGTTTGACCTCCAACTAAGGTGACCGTCTTCTCTGCACCAACTACAGAGGCATTAGCCTTTTAAAAATCGCCTACAAAATCCTGGCTAGCGTATTACGTGAACGTGTGAAGCCACTCACAGATGAACTGATCGGACATTATCAGTGCGGCTTCAGGCCTTGAAAATCTACCATCAATCAAATGTTCACTCTACGTCACATCCTTGAGAAGACATTAGAATATAACATCGATACGCATCATCTTTTCATCGATTTCAAAGCAACCTATGATAGTGTCAACAGGAACCAACTATACCGTGCCATGTCGAGTTTTGGTATCCCTGCGCAAAACTGGTACATCTTATCAGGATGACGTTGGAGAATTCTCGTTGCTGCGTTAAAATTTGTAGATACTTAACCGATACCTTCGAAACCACCAGAATACTTCGATAAGGCGATGCCCTGTCATGTAGCTGCTTCAATAATGTTCTTGAAAGAGTTGTGCGAAACACCAACGTCAACACCAATGGTACGATCTCACACAATATCTTGGATATGCAGATGACTTCGACATTATGGGAAGAACCAAACGAGCAGTTAAGGGTGCCTTTTCCGGTATCGGTTCTGAAGCGAACTAAATAGATCTTGTGATTAATGATTTGATTAACGGTTTGAAATAAAAAAGGTTGAACATCATCAGCGTAGCTGACACAGAAGAAATAGAATCGGTCTCAATACTAAACTCTGAGGTACACCAAATGCAAAAGACATGAGATCAGTAGAATTGTTTCCCACAACAACTCTTGGAAAGCTATTATTTAAAAAGCTACTAAGGAAATATAAGGTGAGCTACTCGTATCTCTAGATCCAAATATGAGATTAAGTTTCCAAAAAGGTTGAGAATAGTTTTATTTGTTAGATGTTTTGAAAATGCTTAAAGCCAAAGTAAATCAATTTCGCCCTTGTTCAAAAACCATTCTTATTTCATCCTAAACATCTTCTAGTGCGAAAAAGAAGTTGTGGCTTGCTCTGAAGTGAGGCTTTAGCAGAAAAGCACCACTCAAAAGATTTTGTTTATGCCTCTTCCAAACCCTTTCAAACACCTTGAAATTCAGATTTGTTTCCCTGTTTTTTCTTTGTTTTTAAATTTTCTCAGAAACTAATGTACCTTTTGTTATATTTTTGAAAAAGCTTTTCTATTTTCTAACTGGTATTTTATAATCAAAATGTCTATTTTTTGGATTTTTAAGAACTTTTTATTTAATTTTTCCAAAGTTCGTTGTCTCAAAAACGTGTCAACATTTTTAAAGAAATGTTAATGAAAAACTAAATGCACTTAATAACTGCATACCAAAAACATTTTATTTTGGTTTGTAACTCACAGATTGCCCGTTCATTATATCCCTTGAAATGCTTCCATATTGTTGGCTTATTATCAGCTCTTAACAGTTCCTCACAAAAGGGATACAATTGCAGCTACGAGGCAGCTAATTGACTTCGCCAAGACTGTTGATAATTGAATGTTGTCGTCTTAATCCATGTCTTTAAAATCGGTCAATGAAGTCGGTTAACATCGATTTCCAATTCCTCATAAATTTCGTCTTTACTTTTTGATAATGATGACAGGAGTTTGTTCCTGACATAGTTCCAAAAGTATTTTATCAAATAAAGAAAATAAAACAACAGCTGATAGAAAATCTTAAGTTAAGTTGTCAACTTTCTAATTTCTTAAAAGTTGAGAAAATTTAAAGTTTATAAACCTTAAACATACAAATTTTGAGTTTTGAATGACAAATTAGAGTAAGGAAAAATTAAATCAGAAGTTAAGAAAAAAATTCCTTAAGTTGACTTCAACTTTGAGGTAAGGAAATGTCTCTAAACGGATTTTCAAAATATTTTTTTTTTTAAATTAGAAAGTGGTCATAAAAGTTTGACTTTAGTACCGTAAATATCCTTTCTCTTTTCCAAACGTAAATTCCCGAAGTGCACTCTAAGAAATAAGGAACACAAAAAAAACAACTCAATATTATACAAAAACGATGTTATCTTTCGCACATTGTGTACAATAGGAAGCCCCCGCAATATAGCTTCAGTCGGTGCCATTATATTCGATACTGCTTCATGCAACAATCTCTAACAACAAAAGTCAAAAGAAAAAAGACTCCCAGAGCAATGAGTAAGTAAAGGGAAAAAATGTCCAAGTGGACAAAATAGACTATACAGCAGGCCATAGCCGCCTTATTGCAGCTGGTTGTGTTTATTCTAAATAAAAGTCAAGGCGTATAGTCTTTCTAGATGATGCGAGTTTAGAGTTTGAGGCCCAGGAACTCAAATCGAATCACAAACCATAACAACCTCGTTACAATGTCATTACATCTGCCTACCATTTTAAACCTCAGCGTGTGCATCATCATCATCATCGTCGTCGAAGTCTTCCTCGTCGTCGCGTCGATGCGACGTCCTCATATAAGCATAGACCTGGTCTGGCATGGTACCTTTCTTTAGGTATACAACTCTCGGAAAGGTTCAAACATAGAGGAAGAACATGCTGCACATTATGTCGTTGGTCGTTCAACTATAAGGTGTGGGTGGTGGCTGTCCCAGGGGGAGCAAAATAAGATCGAGTGGGTTGCATTTACATGTCCTTTTCATATAAAAACGAATAGAAATAGAAATGCCTGATGTGCCTTCTTGTGGTGGTACACAGAAGACGCATGCGCGCGAACCTTATACGGAATTCTAGCACATAATAGATCCCTCACCATATCTCGGTTGACAGATTGCCCATCAAAAGGAGCCACAGTCAGGGAGCGGGAGCCACCACCAGACATCAGCAACAGCAACAGCAGCTGTAGGATGTGATATTCCATGCGAGAAAAAATAAAAACAAACCATCATAGAGATTAGATTTGATTACACGTTCGGATGGAAGAAGAGATATTGCCTCAAGACCGATTGCAGTTTGAATAGGGGGACTATGGGGGGCTTGAAAAAGAAAGAGTCTTGCAATTGCAACAGATCTTGTTACATGGGTGATGTATTTATTTGCCAATAGGCTCAGTTGTGATGCGTGGGTGGAAAAATTTAAGACGATTGTCAGATTGGTCTATGGAGCTTACCCTACGCGCCAAAAAGGAAGACATACCCAAGACAAGGCAAGACAAGACATATCATATGAAGCCCTGTCAATGGCTAACAAGACTTGTGGTAAAATCAATTTCCGATCCTAACAGATAATCAAGATTTAAGGGCACTGTTATACTTAAGCCCACTCTTCGAAATCGGAATGCAGAAAAGTGTATCTTTATATGAAAACATGTCTCAATTGGGCGAAGCGACCGACGACGACGGGACGTAGCATGACCGACAAGAGCGACACAATGATGACGACATCGACATCTCTTTAGGACACAAGACACAATATATTACAACGAATTCAGCTAATGGTCAGTTTTTAAGGGTACCGACAAAATCTGATACAATAAACAAACGTTTCGTTCCACAAGCTTAAAGGAGTCGAAGTTAGTTTGTCGGTTGGCAGAGGCGGGTTGGTCGGCGAGAAAGATGCAACATATTTATTTTGTGTTGCCCCACTTCCAGAAAGAATTATACTTCGTCGCGTTCGTTGTTCGGTCGTCGAATCAATATTCGAAGACGAAACAAAAGCATCACAAAAGCCTAACAAAAAGGCCTACAAAAAATTGAACCTAAGGAATGAATATTTGCATATAACATGGCCCGAAAATTGATTTTCCATGTTTGGGAGCGAACACGAAAGCCCAAAAAAAGAAAAATGGAAGAAGGTTTTTTCGAATTGTGTTGGATGTGATGTTAACTACGGAATTGGTTAGTTGCAAATTATTGGATTGGAATGTGGTGCAGCATACATAATCCATGAAGTTTATTTATACCTTCATATGCTGGGCTGCAGAGGCAGTAAAAGCAGCACAGCACAGCACAGCACAGCACTGCACAGCGTAGAGCATATGCAAACGCATTTACAAGAAAAGGCTTCAATGAAGGTTATAGCTAGTGTGTGTATCTGTATAGGAATATTTTTTTTTTGAATTTTTGTTAAAGGCTTAACAAGGTGAGATGAATATTTATGAAGACCATAAAAATGTCAGAGTGGCTACTAGGAGTCAGAAATGGGATGTACACTGCTGGCCTAATTTGTTCAGAAAGTTTATGCACTTTTTGATGGTGAACTTCTATTTGCCGCTGTGTCCGCTGCAGCCACAGCAACAGCCACAGACACTATTGCCACGCTACAATCGGCTAAGGTGAAGATCTAAATTTTTTTGAAATTAGTGGAATCTAAGTGGGTGTAGCTCTGAATCGATTTATGTTATGGAGACCTAATTTGGTTTGTCTATTGCTTAATTAGGGTTTCGTTTCTTATTTTGTTTACAAGGGTTAATGATGGAAATAAATAAAGCGATGTTTTTTTTTTTAAATAAATAAAGTTCGACACTTTAATCAAATATCTCAAGTAAATTAGTCTGGTAACCTGTAGCTTTGGCCATAAAGTGGGCTTGAATTGGAATGGAGTGAATAAAGTCGGTAAAGAAGCTTAATGTTATAGATAGATATAGAAAATGACTTTAATTGACCATTAATTTCTGTCGTTACTCATTTGGTAGAAAACATTCTTTGCTTCAATTTGAAAACAGAAAACTTAGCGTTTAGAACTATTAAACCGACTAAGAAGCGGATTGTTTTTTACTAGATAAAAGATTAAGTTAACCTTTTATTGAAGCTATACACAGCTTTTAAAGTTTAAATTAAGTGAGTTGCAAATTTTCGTTCCGGCTTAACAATGATAATGCATTATTTTTTAATTTAAAGTTTTTGAACATATTCTCCAAGATCATCAATATATTTATTCACAATTTTTGGAGACATTTTTACCAATCTACGTGAGACACATGTTAAACGTAACATAAACTTTGAAATTGTCTATGCTTAGAAATAATAAAAAGGTGTTTGATGTCAAAGAAAAGTGTTTCAGGAGAAGAACCAATAGCTCATCTTCTTAAGTTTTTTAAAATTAGTTTTTTCAACTGTTTGCGTGGTTTAACGATGAAGTATGATTTGATGTTTTCTATTTGTTTTACCAAGGGTTTTTGAACGCATTAAGATTAAAAGTCCCTTAAGATTAAAGGTCTCTAAAAGCCTTATTTCGTCGTCTATATCTCAAGAACTAGAAGATTGCGACTTAAATTAAAATCTGTTTGACAGATAATAACATTAAAACATGTAGACACACTTTCGATAACAATACAGTGAGTGCATTATTTTTTACTATATCTTTAAAAAAATTAAAAATAGTGTTGAGCCCAATTATCTCGAGAACCAATAATGCTTTCAATTTTAACTTTATTGTATACCATACATTGAACTTTGAAAAATACAACTAAAAGTGTTGTAATAAATAAAAAAAACTGCCAATAAAATATTTGTCACTTCGAATATTTGACGAACAAAAGTGATATTACTTCTAGAATAATTGTAAGCGTCGCAAAATTTTTAAGAATAACAGATATTCTTAAAAATTTTGCCACATTGTTTTCCAAAAAATACTACTAAATATTGTTAAAAATACTGACTATCAACTCGAATATCATAAATAAATATATTGGCTTAAAGTTGATTTAATTTTATAATAAGAAACATTGTTTTTAACATCAAGTAAAATTAAAAAATTCTACGTCAAATTTGTAAAAATTGATTTTCGACCGAAATATCTCGGAAACAAACTAAAAAAAGGATTACAATCAATCTTATTTTATCTTATGCGAATATTTTTAACATTTAGTTAGCTTTTAGGACAATCCTGTTGACTTTTTTAACTTCCCATAAGAAGTTATCGTAATCGGTCCGATTTGTCGAATTGAAAATTTTGACATAATAAAAGATTTTTAAAGAGATGTCTGTATGTGCGTCCGTACGTTCGGGAAGCTTTTTTTTGTCGTCCATATCTCAGTCTCCACTTCAAATAACTTTTGTTATATAAATAATAATGCAGAAAGACGCCGAAAGAACTCTCAAGAAAATTGAGTGGGTGGTTTTTCTACCATAGCAGTTAACCCAAAATATCTAAAGAACCATTAACATAAGTGACTTCAATTTAATTTTATATTATACTAGCGGCCCGTCCCGGCTTCGCACGGGTAGACATAAATAGGTACAGATATTTAAGTTATAAGCATGCTAATTAAAACGACCATGAATCACTAAATTAGAAAACATTTTTTCGTCCTATCGTTAATACTCTTCGCAGCGTATGCAATGAAAGACATTTTATGGCTAATTTTTTTACACCTTCGGTTGGTTTTAATAGGAATTTCTAAAGATTTCTATAGTAATCTAGTACTAAATATAGCCTATGTTATGTAGTTTTCTAATGAAAAAAGAATTATTAAAATCGGTCCAGAACTTTTTGAGTTTATTCGTTACATACAAAAATACAAATCTTTCCTCTTTATAATATTAGTGTAGATATTGTGACGTGATATCAAACTAAAAAAAATTTGAAAAAAAAATCCAACTAACGGGTATTTTTATAAATAAAAAAAAATGAAAAAAATATTTGTGACCTCAAATATTTTACTAACAAAAAAAAACGATTTTATCTTCGTAATAATTGTATGCAACGACAAATAACGTTTTCGACATCTGGTAAAATTTTGAGAAAAATCTAATTGACAATTTTTTTACAAACAATAAAAACATTCAAAAAAAAAAACATTATCAAAAGTCGGTAAAAATTGATTTTCGACTTAAGTGTGTTTTTCAAAATTAAAAAAAAAAATTGGTTTCAAACTAATATCATCTTATAGAAAATATTGTGTTCGACATTCAGTAAAACTTTTATAAGAATCCGATATTCAGTTATTTTTCTTAAAAATTAAGATCTACAAAAAAATAGTACCCAAAATTGGTTAAAATTGATCTTTGATTCCCCATATCTCGTCAATAAATAAAGGTATTGACTTCAAAATGATTTCATTCTGTGCTAAATTTTCTAAGAAAAATCCAAACTGTATTTGTTTATAAGAAATAAAAACTTTAAACAAATACTACTAAAATTGGTAGAAATAGGTTTTCGGCTAAAAATCTCGTTAATAAAAACAGATTTTGAAATCAAACTATTTCTTCATATGCAATATATTGTTTCTAATTTTTAGTTGATTTCTTAAAAATTCAACTGTCAACATTTTTAAAATTGATAAGAAATGGTTTTCGACTCAAGTAAAGGGTTTTTCAATAGGGGCGGGTAGATGTTGAAATGGAATAAAAGAAGCTGTGTGTGATATATTAACACAATTATTTTTTTATTTGAAAGGCCATTAAGTGTGGAATATGACATCATTCAAATGCCCGCCTCGGCTTCTTACGTTGGCACGGATCCGAGTGGTCCAAATTTCATTGACTCTTCCGCATAGATCCGGCTGAATTTGAGCGATGGCCTGTGTTATGTTCACCTTTAGGGCATCGGTCGATTGTGGTTTATTTGCATAGAAATGCGACTTCCATTCCTGACAACATTACTCGCACACAGGAATGGTTGAGAGTTGTAAGTTACTAGGCCCTATTTCTCAATGGACTATTGCGCCACCCAAGTTATTTTATTATGCGACTTCAAGAAACCCCACATTAAAAAGTCTATCGGGGTCAAATCGCATGACCTTGGCGGCCAATTCAGCGCCGTCCTGCTGGAACCAAATGTCGTCTAGGTCGATATGGTTCAATTTAGGCCATAAGAAATTAGTTATCATCATTATGTAGCTCTCGCTTGTGACGGTGACCGCCTCACTAACGTCGTTTTCAAAAGAGTACGGAAGACCAATTACGCCGCCGGCCCAAAATTCACACCAAACGGTAACTTTTTGAGGATGCATTATCACCTGGTGAGCCCCAAGTGGGTTGGTGTCTACCCATATTCGGTTATTTCGCTTTTTAACACAGCCATTCATCCAAAAATGAGCCTTGGCCACAATTGAGGTCCTCTTTCAAACGATTCGAAGCCCAGTCAGCGAACAAACGGCGTTGTCTATGTCATGAGCTTTGAGCTCCTGGGTCAGTTGGATCTTGTACGGGTGTAGGCCCAAGTCCCGGCGCAAAACTCGTCAAGTTGAAGTCTGCGAAAGGAAGAGTTCTTGTGCACGGCGAGGAATAGACTGCTCTACAGTTATACGGACCGCAGCGATGTTCTAAGCCGATCTTGCGTTCCTTGAACGTACGGGTGTTAGCTGATTGCTTACTGAATCTGTCGTCTCAAATGTGACCATCAAACGTTGAAGATTCGACTTTGAAGGGCCACCACGACGACGTCTACCGTAAAATGGGCGCAATGCGCGCAACGTTTGCATAACCGAATACTCATTTTGATAATAAAGTTTTATCACTTGAACGTGCTGTTCAATCGTGTAACTTGCCATGATGATAACATAACATAACAATCTGAATAATAAACAAAAGATTTGACAGATAACACCAAAACAAAATGGCCGCCACGGGGGGCGCCAAAATCTACCCGCGCCAGTTGAAAAACCCTTTACTTTAGATAAGTCGTTAATGAAAACGAGGAATAAAATCGGACCTAAATGGCTTCCTTGGAGAACTCCTGATTAAACATTTATATGATATGATAGATTTGAATCAATATTTACATTCTAACGACTATTAGTTAAATATGTTTTTAACCAGTTATTAGAACAAAACCCGATTTTTAAAAGTTTTTTTTTCAACAAAATATGGTGATGCACCCTGTCAAATACCTTAGCGAAATCTTTGTAAATAACATCCACTTGGTGATGCTTCTCCATTTCATTCACTACATACATAATTAGTGAAAAATTGCTAAGTTCGAAGTAGATCCGAGGCCCTGTTGAAAAGGAGATATTATTTCTTTGAGTGAAAATTTTAGTTTTCCACAAACTATTTTTTCGAACTATTTTTCAAATAACTTTGGTTTTACACATAGTTTACTAATAGACTGATGGCTAGTTAGTTATATTTTGTTAAAGTCTTAAGCAAGACAAATCGGCAGACGGGCAGACAGCCTTTTTTTTTTTTTAATTAAAGACAGTTGCGCCAAATTTTAAGCAGTTCTTGATTCAGCAATGAAATCGTTTCTAGTTAAAGCAGTTTCAGATTTATTAGAAATCGAGAGGTCCCTTTGAAAACAATTTTTTTTTGTTAAGGGGGTATTCTGGTGTAGAGACATGCATTTCGCCCGGTTTTTGAAGCGTTGTATAAAGGAAACAAAAAATATTTTTAGTATACATTTTTTTATCATTTGTTTATTGATTTGTTTTTCATACATAAAAAAATTAATTAAAAAAAAAAAAGTAAAATTAACAAAGTTACAAGCAGTCAAAGTGGGGGGTCTAAATAAAAGAGGGTTTCCTGGCGTGCATCCTACTAACCCTCCTGGTGATCTGAAAAACAAAAACCAGACGGATTCTTAATGATTATAGATGTCGCTATTGTTTCATCCTTGGATAAGTAAAAAAAAAAACTTTTTAACAAAATGGCAGCAGTTTGAAAAAAAAAATGTTCTTGTTGCATATTTTTCAACAATTCCACAAAACTAACTTAAAATGAAACTAAAAGGACAAAACAGTTTCTATGACCTTCAAAACCAGTTTCTATGACCTTCAATTAACTTGAAATAATAGGAATATTGAAAAATCCTTTTAAACGCATAGTCTTGAATGTCTAAACTTTGGAAATATTAAAAAAAAAATGTTTTGATTTTTTCAAAATTCTACACTAGAATACCCCCTTAAGATGACGGGTGATTTTGTGAGCAGAAAATGATTTGCCGCGACATAGTATTCTAACATTATGTACCAGTCTATTAAGTCGGGTGGTGAAAATAGTGCTGTTTTGTCTTTGGAGGTAATAGTTACTTAGTGCATGCGCCACAAATTAATGCTAGGACAGTTTTCGTGATTGTTGATTTACAAGCTCTTAAAAAATATTTTTTCTTCAATTTGCTTTTTTTTATAAAAAGACAAACGTCAAATAGATAAAGTAAATTTTAAAAAAGATAAATAAGCATAATGCTGCTTTTAAAATTAGACGAGTGCTTTAGCGTTAAAGTATTCTTTATATCGTTTAAAATTATCAAAGAGTCAACCCTTGTTTTTAAACGCATCGAAAAATTTAAAAATGATTAAGAGAAGTTTTAAATGTTTAAAAATTTGCTCCAGTGTTTCTTACATTAATGAAAGTTTTGCCAAAAAAGCTGTTTTATTGATTAAACTTTTTAAATATATCTCGACAAAAAACGGCTCAAACTTACCTTGTTTTCAATACGTACGTTGCTTTTTCCAGACCTAAAGAATGAGAATCCCTAGTAAGCCCTGGGGCGTATACGCTATTTTTTAAATTTATTTTGATGTAATTTTCTGTTTTCTTCTGTCAAGACATCTTCTTTCATATTGAATTAATTAAAGTTCTTGAAATATTTTTATTTAAGTTCATCAATTAAATTCTCGTTTCTGTCGTCAATCCGAGAAAATTTCCCTTCTCATTTCAGGCGCTTTTCCAATTTTATTCATTCCCCGAAATATTTTCTTCGTTGCATTCCGGAGAAAAATAAGAAAAACAAAAAACACTTAATTTAGTCCTTATCGAATCCTCTACCAATATCTCTTCTTTTGCTAATTTTGTATTATTCCTATGAGTAAAAAAAAAATAAAACAGTTCCCATTAAGTCAACTTTCATCTCGTTGGTAAGTTTTTTCCACCATAACATTTTCTCCGGATATGGGACAAACAATTCCATCTTAAACGCATATATAACAATCCAGAACCACTGCATGCATATTCACCAATTCCAGAAGAACTGCCATCACTTAAGCATCATCATCGTTGTGCTGTGCTGAGATGTGGTGCTGCACACCAGTGATTTAATGGAGCCCAAGGTCTCCATTCTTTGAATGCACTTTACATTCAATTCGCTTCGGTTAATACATTATTATTACAAATGGCAGGTACAAACTCGGTTCTTTAAAAATATCTTCGTTGTTGGAAACTTATACCTCCATCCACCAAAATTTAACTTGCCTCCTTTCAATTCGCAAGTCATTTGCATCGTCGTCGTCGTCGTCGTCATCATCATCGTTGTCGTTTTCGTTGTCGTCGTCACAGACCATAGTATCCATTACCAAAGAGAAATAACTTAATTGAACAGAGTGTGTCCAATCCGTCCACTCCTCTCTCTCTATCTCTCTCTCTCTCTCTCTCTCTCTCTCTCTCTCTCTCTCTCTCTGATTGGTTTAAGGTTCCACTATCAGAATCCATATATATCCGTTACAGAACCAACCTTCCAATTCTTGCCACTGAGCTGCAAATCGCGTGGCTTATGACTGCGAAAATATTTTTCTTTATTTTACTTAAGATATCCAATGAACCAAAGGTATAGGGTATGTTGAGTTTGTTCAAAAACTAAAAAAAAATACAACATTTGAAAAATCATGCAATTTTCAAGATAAGAAGCTGAAATCCCAAAAAAGTTTCCAAATTCAAAGATTTGAAAAAATCTTCGGTGCTGAGAAAATAGGTTTCAAGTAAAGAATTAAACTCTTGAAAAACAGGATTCTCAAAAACAAGTCTTCTATTGATAATGATTGAATCGAACTACTGTTGAAAATTTCATCAAAAAGCTCTTCGGTGACATACCTAACGATGCTAGAGAAGTCCAAAAAGTGGGTCCGCTAATACCGTCGGTCTGTACCGAAATTTAAGTTACTTATTTAAAAACTTTACTGGCAAGAACGTTACAGTCACGTTACAGTGACTGCTATAAAGCCATGATTACTGAATTTTTAGTTCATCAATTCAACAACCATGATGTGCTGGAGCTGCGGTTTCAACACACAGCTCCTTCCACAGTGTATTTATTGAAGGAAAAGTTAAGTAGCCGCATAGTTTCACGTTATACAGATCCGTAAATTTGTCATCAAGACCTTCCTCTAGTCTACGCCGCCGGAATAATTGAAAGCTTAAAAAAGGCAACAATCGCCGACGTGTTTTGCCGAACACAAATGTAGGAAAAAGTCATCTACAATTTGACCTGTAAATTGGACTACGCATTCAGCCCTGGGGATTATAGGTATGCTAGAAATGTTATCCTTCAAATAAAATAATTTCCATGTCAATTTAAAAAACAAATCATCGTTGTTTTCTTCCACTTGATTTAAAATTACAAAAGCTTTCAGTTTTCTCAAGAAGAAGAAGAAACGTTGCACAGTCCCCATTTTGAAATAAATCACCTGACAAGAAATGATTTCTTTTTAGTTTCTGTAACGTCGATTTATTTTTTAGTATATCTGAAAAAATAAATCCCAAAAAACATTTTTTTCCACCCTCTATAGGGTTTCCTAATACCCCTTCAGGTATTAACATAGGGTGCAACTTAAAAAAAATCTTAAAAAAACCCTGAAGCTTGCCCATACCTAGTCGCCTCTTTTAACTTTGTCGGCATGGCCTATAGCAAAAAAACCATACATGCATTGTGTTACCCTCAGCTTCTCGCCATACGCCATACGCCACTGCACCACCGCCGCACTTCCCCTATTTCCTTACGAAATTCAATTTTCCGTCACGGAACGCTAACTTGAATGATAGCTTGCAAAAGGTCTTACATCCAACAACCGTGCTTTTCGCCGTCACACACAAAAATGCAGGTTATACTCGAATTCGCAGCCGTAGCCAAAGCCGTAGCATAGCATCAGCCCCACCGACTTTATAAGAGACTTAAGATAAAACTTTTTCAAACTCCCGCGCGCTACCTCTTTTTGCATCATCGCAAAGTTAATGAGTTGATATAATTCTAACAAGTTCGACTACACCAAGTTGGAGGTCCCTCTGTTCGTTCGCTCCGTGGCATGGCACTGATACTTCGGAGCAGTGAGTACCGATGATGATGATGATGATGGTCGATGGAGGTACAAAAATGGAGAGTCTTGGCCTTTTTGGCTTTTTGTCTTCTTTCAAATATAAGCGTGGCTTGGTCTTGATGGTTTTTTGGGTCCGTTCTCTTTTAATTCAAATGTTTTTATTTTCAAAAGTTACAGAGAAGCGCGCGGGCGGGAGAAAGAACATGCGCATTTTCGATTGTCGTATACCTGTCGAAATAATTAAATTAAATGAAAAGAATTCATCACGTGAAAATTTGAATTACTGTATAACTGTGTAAAACTTGTAGAACAGATGTGAGGAGGGGGGTGAGAAAGCTGATGAAAATAAAAGATCCGTGTTCTTTTTGTTGGCGCAGTTGAAACAAAAGACAAAGAAGGTGTCAATTGAAGTGAATGTTTCACTCTTCTGGAACATATCAAGTTGAAAAGAAAACTTGGTCTGCCTCTGCATATCTCTAATGGAAATGGAGGGTTTTGTTTGAAGATAAATGAATGATTTTGTAACTTGAAGTGGTTGTACAAAATGATAACTAAGTTAAGCATTATACTACTGAAAAGAGCAGAAGAAGTGGTGGGAGATGGAGCAAGTTGAAATATAAGTTCAAACAATTAGGTTTGATAGTTTTGTTAAAAGTTTGTTGAAGTTGATGATTTGGAGATTTGTTAGGTCGGTCGTAATTTGTAGAAGACATTAATTTAAAAAAAACATGAAAAAATAGACGTTTTTGGCGAAATATTTACTAAAAAATATATCGAGATTACGAAAAGATGTTATGTTACTGGTATCAATCATTTTATTGAAGGGATATTTTGTGTTTTTTGTGACCTCTCCTTTGTGTCAACCGCCGCGCCGGATTGACAGCTTTTGTAATTTTGTACTTCATATAATTCAATGAAAGTTTTTAATTCTTTATTATAAGTGGTTTAGAAGTACTTATACAGTGGAACCACTGTTATAGCTGAAAATATAGAAGTACCAATTCTGCAGAATGCATAACGGCGACGACGGACGAACCAAATTCCGCTGTCAGCCAGGACGATCCATTTTATATAGACGAAGAAAGCCAATAATTTCGATCTCTTCCCAAATTAGACGAAGCAAAGATTTCCATATCTTAACCAAATGCCGAACTTTTTAAAGCTTTTTAAAATAAATAATAATGTTAGAATAATTTAACATCATGATTGTTTGCCCTATACTAAAAAAAAGGAGACTCTCTAAACTGCATGAACTATAATAGAATCAGTCTACTTAACATCCCATACAAAAGCTTATCTGCCATAATATGTCAACAACTGAAAGCCATTGTCAACATCCATATAGGTCATTATCAGTGTGGCCTTGTACCAGGAAAGTCCACAGTCGATGAAATGTTGACATTACGACATATCCTGGAAACAACCCAAGAACATCAAATCGACTTTCACCATCTTTGAATTGATTTCAAGGTTGCATATGACATCATCTACAGGGACGAACAGGAAAGAGTGATGTTTGATTTGGCACCTCGGCCAAATTCGTCCGTTTTCGCAGAAATAACTTTGAGGTAGGTAAATACTTTGTCGATCTAGGCTCTGCAAATATTAGAAACAAGTATTAAGTTTTGTGAATTTTCAGCCCAAAGAAAGGATCAAATTGGAAACAGTTAACCAAATTATCGGCAGATAAAGTGTTATATGTGGTTTTAGATATGGAGCTCAAGTCAAGGTTAAGTGAAATGAAGTATTTTAGGTCTTTTTTAATATTTCCTCTAAAAAGTCTGTAGTTTTTTTTATAACTGGGAAAGAATTAAAGAGAAGACCGAAGAATCTCTATAGGTACTTGACAGTACATCCGAAATTGAGCTGTAGGGTAAACTGATGTTTAAGGGGGGGGGGGTACAACAACTGATTAATTCGATAGAACATTATTTGTTGAAATATCAGTAAAACAACTAATGCTCACTTTGGAATTCACATGTTTTGACATTCAGTTCGAAAAAGACAACTGTCGATTGGTTTAAGGAAAAGCCTAAGGAACTTAATAATAGTGGCTTAAAAGCCGGGGTCACAAATTCAACTAAAGTTATTCCTGCTCAAAGCACTTCCAACACAATTGATAGCTTATTTCCTTCCCGATAACTGGAATTGTAGCCGCTGTGCCATCTGTGAAACGTAAAACGATCAATTCAGAACTCTGCAAAGATGTATTTCTAAAGAAGGTTTGTGGTAAAATGCAGAACACTAATCAAAGACATCGGATAATTCTTCATAAATAAAACGCAAACGCCTTGTTTGGAATTTACCGCCTTTTTGGAAGAAGTTTTTCTAAACCAGAAGAACTAACAACCATGATTTAGAGGTCCCAATAAATTTGACAGAAATTGACAGAAATATTTAGGACAACCCTCGTATTAGTTTGGCATGATGGTAAGTGCGTTGGACTGTCATGCCAGAAGTCTTGGGTTCGATCCCTGCCTATGTCATCTAGAGTTTTTTTCACGGGTACTGCCTCTTGCGAGGAATTGACAAATTCTCCAAGAGCAATTATTGTCATTAAATGTGCTTTCTCAAATTAGCCTTTCGGATTTGGCTTAAAACTGTAGGTCCCCTCCATCCCTGGCAACGTAACTCGCACACAGGAATGGTTGAGAGTTGTAAGTCACTATGTCCTCTTTCTCAACTGACTGTTGCGCAACCCAATTTTTGCTTTAAAGGTGAATAAATGGTGTCAAGCTTGTGGCATATTTTTAAAAATTGTACAAATCACCGAAATACATACATTTTAAAGTCTAATCAAGATTTTATTTGAGGCCAACAAACTATTAAAGTTCCTCAATTAAGAAGCGCAAAAACAGTCGTCTATTCTACCATCTTTCTGTTTTTTTTTAAATTCTCTTCGGGTTAGGAAGTCCCCAAAATTGTAAGCTTTTGGATTGATTTTTGGGTGTAAAGGCTGAGGAAATTAATCTGAAATTTTGTATTTGTATTTGTGTTTTGTATAAATTAAAAACCACTAAAATAACTCCCACCATACTTTTTTTTTTGGAAATTTTGTTTGGTTTTGAAAGTCTCCAATAATTTAGGCTTACGATATTTTTATAGGATTGAAAGCTGAAAAAACTAATCGGGACTTTCTTAAATTAAAGGGCCTTAAATCCCATCAAACTTTTTTTACATTTTGTTTGTTTTAGAAAAAGTCTTCTAAAAAATTTTAACATTTGGATTTAAATTTTTGCGGCTGGAGAAACCAATCTAGAGTTCCTCGAATTAAGCAGTCCGAAAAAAGTCCTACATTCTCCATCATTATTTTTTTTTTGTATAATATTTTGAACCTGAATATACACCATACATTAAGGTTTAAGCTTGATGTCAAGCTGGCATTGCCAAAAATTTGAAGGGGAAGTAATTTTTAACCAATCCATAAATCAATAAATTAGCACAGAAATGACTGTATCATTAGAATTTTTAAATTGGGTTATATTGTATCTTCAGCTTTACGGACCCGAAAATGTATGCCTTAGTTCATGACTTCAACCTTCTGATTGATTTCTAAAAAAAGCCTATTTTATTGTATTTGATAATTATTTTTTCAATCAAATTAACAAAACCTATTAAAAAAAGAATCAAAAAGACATTTCTCGAAATTCCTTTCCATTTTAAAGGTCCTCTATACTAATTATAAATATACCCATATCCGATCAACTGTCTTTCCCTCATTATCCAAATCTTCTCCCAATTTAATTTTAACTGCACCTGCACTCTAATTGGCATTATAATGTTATTTTAATAAATGAACAAACAAAACAAACAAACAAACAAAGAGATCCCATCACTGTATCACTATTACCAAGTCAAACAATGTTTCTAATTACATTTTAACAAGCCCTTTTGATCTTCTAGAAACAACAGCAAGAAACAAAATGAAACCCTAATATTTGCTTTTAAGTTATTATTCAATTCGAATTAAATTACATACTTAAACCATTTGAAACAATCAATCATTCGATGTAGGAGTCAATTAATAACAACTTAGCAAGGCCATTCGAAAAGGATCTGTTTCCTTGACGCGACGACGACGACGCACGATCGTGCATAGCATTGAGTCACCATCATCGAAGAAACATTTTCACCACCAGCTGTGCTAATTACAACACAAAAACTCAAACAAGCTTGTTTATTGTCGTTGGGTTTTTGTACAGTCTTGATGGCAATAGGTGCCTGTAGCAAGGACCAGGAAGTCATTAAGGTCCCTTTGAAGAGAGAAAATAAAAATCACATTTGATGCTGTTTGATGTTGATGTTGATGATGAGATGTGATGGTGTCATCTTCTTTTTTCAAAGACTCGTCCAAGATGAAAATTCATTAAAATCCATTATCACCCAATCAGATCACCAAAAAATGCTTCCCATTGAGCTGTGCCATCATACAAGGTACAGGGATGGCTTCCTGGATACCTCTAGTGGTGTACAAAAGCATCTTATCGTGAATGCAGAGGCTTCGGCGTATGGTGACTCGAGGAACTCATCGCAAAAAAGGTGCAAACTCATGTCATATTCAATTACAATCATCACCGTCATCGGTTTCGTCTTCTTTTCTTGTGGTCCTTCATCTTGATGGTCGATGGTTTTCTTCCAGCCAGCAGCGCATGCAGTTTGTCCCAAAAAACAAAACACAAAAAGTCTCAAGAAATGTGAATTCCTCTTTTGGACTCTCGTCATATTGAATGGGACCACTGATTAGCAAAATGGCCCGTAAAGATACAAAGATATACAAAAGCTAAGATGAGATGATGATGAAAAGAAGACTCAAGAGTCCACTGGAGGACCAGGTTTATTTTCTGTTGCTGTTGCTGTTGTTGTTGCTCTTGCTTTTGTTGGTGATGCACGCAACACTATGGCTGCTGCAGCCGTCGGTCGACTTATTACCGTCAATGAGCACTGATTGATCAGGTTGTGTTTGGGGGGACTCAACCAGTTTAATGCTGGTTCAGTTCAACCAAAAGGAAATAAAAGAAATCGTTTCTTGTGTTTGGTCAAAAAATCGCATGACTTGCAGTCAAAAGGTAGTTTAAATCAAGTTCGTGCTTCAATTTATGATTATTCTTTGCGTTTTAAGCTTTTTTTTTTGTTTGGTGCGATTTCGGGCGGACCAGTGCGATCTGAATTTGAGACAAGCTTTGAGCAGATATCTACGCCGCTCATGAAACGTCGAGAAAGCCAAAAACAGCTTGGCTCTCGGTTGAAAGATTGAAATCATTGAAAAAATCTTGCAACAAAGTTAATTGCAACCAGAATGGTCTTGGAAAAGACCTAAAACTGATATCGCATCTTTTAACTATTTAAGATGTTCGGGTTTCACTAAACTCTCTACGGCATCTCCATGGTCATCGTTTAAGCGGTGGCAGCGGCCGTAAGTTGTCTTGGCCGTCGCCGTCGCCGTCGCTTAGTTGATCATCGTTCTCTTCGTCATGGATCAATTTTCTGATGGCAAAACCATCAAACAACGATATTGCATCGCTTCGGCGGAGCGGCACGGCGGCGGTGGTGGCGTGGCGACGGAAACACAGAGAAAAGATTCTGATGCAGCAATCACTTTTGCAAATGCGCGCCAATAATTTCCGCGTGCACTTGCGCGCTGAACATCATCGATCGGAATCATTTCAATGCCCTGACTTGACTTGTGCCGAGTTTTTTTTTTTTAATCTTTTTGTGTTAAAAGAGACGAAAGAATTTTAACTTTGCCAGTGAAGACCATAGTTGGAAGGCAATGTAGCGGTAATTAAATAATGTATATAGAGGAGGTGGAATTTCCTTTAATAAGTCAAGATGGGGTCATTAATTGGTTGATATATTTAGAATTCTTCTTGTGAGTTTATATATTTCAAGCAAATACTTTCTGGGCATGCTACAAAGGTTGCGAAAATACTTCCGCTTTGAGATTAGGTATGTGAGATTTGGCATTCGAGAGATGTTATAAGAGAAGCTAAAACATTTTCTTTAATTTTGTATAGCTTCAAAGTTGAAACATTTTTGAGTAGATTAGTTAGATATTCTATGTTTTTTTAATTCATTTTATTTATAAATTAGGTACTTGTGAAACACTTTCTGAAAAATGAGTCGACTGGAAAAGCTTATCTCAGTATATTATATATTTCAGAGTGTTTATAATTTAATTCCATGTTTTCTATGTTTCCTTGTTTCGATGTTTTGCTTTATATTTCCTAAGTACTCCTTCAAAATGGCTTACGATCTTTTATTGTTTAAAAATTGACTATAAACTATCTTTTTAATTATATTATTGGGTGTGCTATGTTTTCTACGTTTCCGGATTTTTCTAAATTTGCAAAATAACTTCTTGAAATTTACCTAAAACATTTAGCGAGTATCACAAATTTTGCACTGCTCAATAAAACTGCCAATACATTTGTTAGGAGTATTTGAATTCTATCGTTCTATGTTTTCTATGTTTTGTTTAATTTGTTGAAATTTGGAAAAATCTATATTATTACCAATTTATGCTAAATAAGTCGAAAAAACGAACATTTTGACGTTCTATGTTTTCTATGTTTTTCGAAATCTAAGAAATCAGCTTCTTCGAAGTAGTTCCTATAATGTATTTACTGTTATTTACTCTTGAATGAATTGAACATAGCTCAATTATCTACTATAAATTAGTTGCAACAGCATTTAATTGTCATTCTATGTTTTTTTTTCAGGATAGATTTCCTGTAAAATGGGGAAATATGCTTATACAAAATTAAATTGGGAAATATCCTTATACAAAATTTAAATTTACTTTAGTTTTACAATTTTCAATTTAAACTTGGCTAACAAATTCTTTATTTCTTAGGATCTAAAATATATTACTCACGTTGGGCGCCATTTAAGTCAATGAACACAATCAAACAAAAATAAGATTTGTAATCAAAATTAAAATGAAAACGCATTGCTAACATTCTATCATTGAATAAATGTATGACAATCTTTACTAAACTAAGTTGGTTTTACCTATATCAACTAAGTCTGGAAAAGCTTTTAAATAAGACTTAATTTTCCTAATATTGATATTTTTTCTTGTTCTTTATGAGATAAGGAAAATTATAAAAAGTTAGTTAGTTAGTTTTTCATACAAAAATGTCTCTTTCTCTATAAACATCCAGTTAACGAAGTAGCACTCAAAACATACTTAGACTACAAAGTCAATGCTGTCAGTAGTTTCAAAAAGTAACTTCTGTAAAGCTGCTAACCGGCATTGATACAGCTTAATTCTTATAACTACGCCTTTAAAGAAACCCGAAGGTAATTTTCTCAATTAAATTGAGGATAATTTTGGCCGCTGGCTCTATTTAACTACTCCCAACCAACACTCAGTTGTGTTGTTTGAATTGAGGAGCTGGCAGCCTTGACAAATGAATAACTCCTATCGCCCTCTGAATTAGTATAGAAACCTTCTTTAGACCTCCATATCTCATCATGGAATCCTTTGAGAACATAAACTAAAAATGAAACACAGAAAAGGTTCATCCAATCATGAAACCAAGTTCTTCTTCTTCGTCTTCGAGAGAATATCACTCAAGGCAAAACTTCTCAAGGTGATTATCTACATATCTCTACATGAATTCACTTGCGATAAATCTGGCTTCTGCTTCTTCTGATGGTTAGTCCTCTTAAGTTCTATGTTTTTCTTTTTGATTATTTTTATTTTTACAACAAAAGAACGTTCCGCGCATAACTGTCTAATTAGCAAAAATATAAATGACCACGCCACGACCCAAAGAGAGCGAGCTGAAGCTACAGAGTGCTGGAGAACAACCCATAGCTCGATGAAGTTGATGATGATGGTTCTCGTTAAGATTGTCCCGTGGATTCTTATGCATTGGTTAAACTCCCGCTCGCCGAGCTCATCATCCAGCACTGACGACGATGATGATGATGATGATGGTCTATGAATAATTGCTCATTTTCTTCTTCATAGCGAAGGCATAGTCATAGCATCAGTGGCAAGGAATCTTCATGTCATCTTTTGTGTGCTGGACGGAGCAAGACTTGCTAAGAGTTCTGGAGAATAAACGGATGGACGGATGGAATCAACAGCCCATAGCCAATACTAACCGGGTTTGTGGAATTTATCGCGCAGGCCGCTTAAGGTATTCCTGTGGCATTCGTCGTCGTCGTCGACTTCGTTGGGATGGATGAAGCTAACCAAAGCTAGTAGAACCCTTTCGTGCTCCGTTTTGCGAACCTCTGTGATCAGATTGTAACACAAGCGGTGCGGTGGCGGTGGCGACTGATGGTTGCCTTTTCATATTCTTCTCCTGGACTTATGCACATCAGACTTTTGGCTGGCTGTTGGTGCTTGGTGCACATTTTTGAAGCGATGACTTCCAGCGATTAATCTACTGACGAGCGTTCGGCTGGTATATGAAGAAGCGAATTGGGGGTAGGTCGGG
Source organism: Eupeodes luniger (assembly GCA_951509635.1). Lineage (NCBI taxonomy): Eukaryota > Metazoa > Arthropoda > Insecta > Diptera > Syrphidae > Eupeodes > Eupeodes luniger. Next base: position 7,731,087 of record OX608073.1, read on the forward strand.
GGAGTCCACACTCACGACAACGACCATGATGATGATGAGGAGGACGATGATGGAATACTGGACGGACCTCTGGGATCGTGGATATTTTGGCCTTCTGAAGAGAAATCATAACAAAATGTGGACTTCTTTGTTGCATTTCGTGTTCTTTTATAACAACAAAGTATTTCCACAATCAATATGAGAGAGAAAGAGAAAGCATCACATAGTATGCAGAGATGATGATGTTGAAAATGATAAAAATTAACCATGCCAAGCACACTACATCGGCATGGCTAGAGAGCATAATATGATGCAGACTTTGGCTGAGAATTTTGTTGCATAGCAGATGCAGATGCAAAAGAGCAATAGCGAGTGCCTGATGGCGGAGTCCACTAGTGGGTCAGGCGATATGGTGAATAGACACGAGAATGCAGTACCTTTTCACAGGGAAGATAAGGCACGAGTAAAAGGTTTTATTCAAAGGGTATGGTGCTTCCAGCTAAAAAAAAGTCCTACGAACAAAGTTGCCAATTTTTTGATTTTGCTATGAGAAACGATAGAAAGTTGGCTTAAGTAAATGCCATCAAGTTTTTTAAATATTTTATCTTCATAAAATAACATTACTCGACCAAAAAATTCGTTTTTATAGAAGCAAGAATATTTGACTCGCGTTGGGCGCCATTTAAATCGAAGAGTGCACAAATGCAATAAGTACTTCAAATTAAAACTAAATCAAATACATAATCGAATTGCAGCAAGTTAAATAAATAATTGCATCGATATGCATCAAAATATGTCTGCTAATTAAAAATATAATGAACACGAATCGTTGTTTTAAGCCCCAAAGAAAATATTAATTGATTTCATGTTAAAATCCTATTGTGGTTGATCTAACAAAAGCTACTTATTGCTTACATTGGGGGCCAATTAAAATTAAAAAATGTAGAAACTGAAAACTTTTAATAAATTGTTAGAAAAATTGTGACCTTTAAACAAGAATTTTATACGTAAGCATAATCTTACACTTTGAAAGTTGTGTAAGTGTAAGAAATTAGGAAGACAGTCTTACTCACGTTTTTAAAGCATTACAATCTTTTAACTGATCGTACTTACTCACATTGGGCGCCATTTGACTTAGATATTTAGACTTGTGCTGCACAAAACTTATTGGGAGCTCTTACGTTTATTTTCAAACTGATTAGGCGCTTTTACGTTAATTTTCAATGATCTGTTCTAATCTTCTATCTGATCATGCTTACTCACGTTGGGCGCCATTTAACACTAGTCAAATAAAAATGATTGTAGTTGTTTCAAAAAAAATGTCAACACTTGAAAAATTTCCTTTTACATCAACATAAATACATTATAAGGCTCATATGAGCCTCTTTCCGATGAAAAACAGAAATACACAGAAAAGAATTAAAAATGAAAGACCAAACAGATCTACAGAATATTTACCTCCATACCTACATTGCCAAGCTAGCCCTGTTATTAACTTGTCGTTTTCAAAAACAAGATGAGAAACGATTAATGCTTGCTCGTGGCCAATTTCGTTAACCAAAGGTAGAAGATAGAATATACCAACAATGCGAATGATGATGACGACGAGACGACGACGACGGAGAACCAGAACATCAACATCAGAACAAAAAGATGCTGTTGCAAAGTAAAAGAAAAGCATTCCGATATATCGCTACGATATGGTTCCTTATAGCTCCAATTCATGTTAATTCGGATCCCTCACTTGTATCCGTCCGTCCGTCCTTTCGTCGAATGTCTCGCGGTTTTCGATCGTTGGGTTGTTCCTATACGTTCTACCATCAACCATCAACCCAATTGTGCCAGATGCTGAAAAGAAGACAATATTTGAACAACAACTAAAAAACAACAGAAATGCAGGACCAGGCCAAAAGAAGTCAAGTCCCATTCTACAAGTTTTTGGGTGAAGATCGTCATCGATCGCGCAAGAGAGTCAACGCGAGTCATTGGAATCATCGTCGCTGTTGTTGTTTTTGTTGTTGTTGTTGTTGAATGTAACTTCTTCGTATGTTGGTTTCTCATCATCCTTGTCGAGGTACTCGTTATGCTCGTCATGGGGTCCCATCACTACGATCCATTTCCATATACAAGTGCTCTTCGTCGATCGAATGCATTGGATGGTTGCTCCACAGCTCAATGTAACTTGATGTCGCTCAGGTAGCCGCATAATTTAGCTGCAATTAAGCAGCCAGATCCATGCTTGACTATACCTACTACTTTGCCGACCAGGTGAACAACACACCACACCACACAAAACAGTGGAAACTGCGCGCCGTGATAGCCTTCGCAACCTCGTATGTTATTAACTTGGCCAATAATTCATTATCAGGTTGTTAAAGGTTTACAATTTGTGTTCTTTTCTTTTTTTTTTGGTTTTTGCTGTAAGCCGGGCTTGAGATTGTTGGGAAGGGAGGACGCGCGTGGATTTGCTCCCTCGCTCTTTCACCGATGCGTATGTTGAGCAACAATTGGTTGAGGTCTAAATTGTCTTCCTTAGCCGATCAACCGACCGACCATCAGGCCATCTTATACAACAAAAACTCTTGATTCTTGGTCTTGCCAAAACCGTCCAACGTAGAATTGTGTGTTGACAAGATAATGATGTGAGTCATCCGGCTTGAGGAGAGATAATTGGTTTACAAATAGGCACCTATCAGCCAGGTGATTTAGCAATGATCCAAGGATTGGAGACTGTCTACAGGTTTCATATATTTTTTGTTTTTATGGGAAAATATAATTTTATTTTCTTAGTGGTGTTTTTTTTTTTTTATTTTTTCCTACGGACCACCCTATGTTGAATTTTTAAAACGATTTTTGGAAAATTTAACAAATGACGAAAGTCCCTTGAGATCATTCCTCATCATCTTCTGCAGCAGTAGGTATACATTATATCGAGAGGGATAACCTTGCCTAGTCATTATCCTGTGAAGAGTGCCGCCACTATCCTGATGACGACGACTACGACTTCGACGACCGACACGGACCGGACGGCCGTTTTCTGGATATATGTATAAGAAAATTGTGCCACATCATTGTAGGGGTTGACTGGTCAGCACGCTCTTATAGCTCGATAATAGAAAATGAAACTCTCTGATGTTGATGATGTGATGAGGATGAAAATAAAAAAGGTTTGCTATTTTTGAACAATCATTCTGATGATGTGCTCTCGCTCGAGGATAAGGTGGTTTTCCATAGTTGAGAATCGAAACAATTGAATAGTTTCTGATGATGAGTGGGCGACCAACATGGGAACTGTCAGTTGAAAATGTGTTCTTTTGACGTAAAGATATAGATAAATTCTGAACCCATCGAAGCTGGGATATGCACATAGTTCGATTAGTTGATTTGCGACGATTGGAAGCACTTTATAATATTATAAGAGGGGAAAGAACAAAAGAAGTATTTTCTGATGGGGGATTACTTTATTGAAAAGTACCTACATACCTACCTACATGCTTGGGTGCATTTACTATGTCGTATAAAATAGTTTTTGTCCTTCACTAAGCTGAAGACTCATCACTTTTGAAGTTCATATAGAATTTTTTTTAATAATAGAAAACATTAAATTTCAATAACCAAAGCTGCACAAATGAAAGAAAGAAAAAGAAAATTTAAATACCATACATTTATAAAATGCATACAAAAATTTAATTAAATCGAAATTAAACATTTCTAAAACTGAGATTTCCTGATGTCTTAAAGAACATTTTTAGAACAATACATTTGTCGCACTGAAAGAATTTTCAAATCCCTAAATAATGGATAACTGGTTTACAAGCTAGATTTACCAAATATTTTCTTCAAATCACTTTTTTGCAAAACTAATATTTTGTTATAATATTAACCTCCCCAACAAGAAATTCCATATTCTAGTTTCGAATGAAAAATGCCATAATAAATTTTAAGTAGCAGTTTGGAAAAGCAAAAAGAAGAAGTTTCGAAGAGTGCACCGAAAATACTGTCTAAGATCTTCTGTGTGCTTATAAAAACTCATCCTAGAATCACTTATTAATCCTAAATACTTGAATTCATTCAGTATTTCTATTTTATCACTATAGCTCATGGAATCCGTCAATGTTATGGAAGTAACCATAGGATTACAGGTGATGTAAAAAAGCTTGCATTTTCTTCACTCAGTAGCATGGAAAAAGAGATCACCATCAACAATCTTTTGGCCAGGCAAACTGAAATAACATTATCTTGGTTTTAGAACTAATTTGTTCTCTGTAAACCAGATTTTTAATAAGCTGATATCCCAATTTATATCAGATATAAGATTCATACAACTATCTGTACCATAAGAAAAGCCAACATCATCTGCAAAGGCTGTCAGAGAACCCTTCAAAAACAAAATGAATAAAGAATTAACGTATACCAAACAAATATTGGTCCTAAAACCGAACCTTGTGGAACTCCCAAATCGAATGTCTTTATATCACTCCCAATACCATCAAATTTCACTCTTTGAGATGTTATCTACACTAATATTATAAAGAGGAAAAATTTTTATTTTTGTATGTAACGAACAAACTCAAAAAGTACTGGACCGATTTTAATAATTCTTTTTTCATTAGAAAGCTACATTATCACTGAGTAACATAGGCTATATTTAGTACTAGATTACTATAGAAATCTTTAGAAATTCCTATTAAAACCAACCGAAGGTGTACAAAAATTAGCCATAAAATGTCTTTCATCGCATACGCTGCGAAGAGTATTAATGATAGGACACAAAAATGTTTGACAATATCTACATCTACACTAATATTATAAAGAGGAAAGATTTGTATTTTTGTATGTAACGAATAAAATCAAAAAGTACTAGACCAATTTTAGTAATTAATTTTTCATTAGAAAGCTACATACATTTTGCTGTACCTATTTTTGTCTACCCGTGCGAAGCCGGGACGGGCCGCTAGTCTCCAATATTTTAAATTCCAGTTTTTATAAATTTAAGTTTTATATTTGAATTTCATTGAAAAGTGTTGACTTGTTTTCGAAATACGGAATTTTGAAAAAATTATCTAAAAAAAAATTGTGTTGATCGACAATGTTCCTGAGAAAATTTAAAAATAGAAAAAGGGTTCTATGGGGTATACTCTTTTGAAGCAAGAATATAATTTTTATGTTTGTGGACGATGACTTATTTTAAAAGATTTTTATTTATTTAAACAAGACTGTTTCGTCTCACAGATACATATTTTATTTATGATAATTTGTTTAATGATTTTCTTATTTTCTATTTTTTACTCTGACATTGATGTAATTAAAATAATAAGCAGCAAGTGAAAATTAAACAAGTAGGTAGATAAGAAATGTATGAATGTGAGATACATATGTATATGTTATGTATGTATACAACTTAGGATGGTATAAATACATATTTACAACTCGTCCATCCTGACATATGATCGTCTCGATCAGTTCTATAAATATTTTTAATTACTTTATAATTTACATTAATTTGATAAATAATGATCTTTTCAAATATATTATCTTATAATATGGTATTCTAATGTTGATGTTCCTGGTCATTATCCGAGTCCATGCCGTGATCATCACGCTAATCGGCCCACTTTCGCATACGACATGCCTCTATAATACCATCGTATGGTAGTTGTGTCATTTGAAAATTCTCTATATCTCGTACCACGTATCTATCATTCGGAAGAACCTTATGTATTTTATAGGGTCCCTTATATTTTGGTACAAACTTTTTGTTCGTTCCAATAGTAGTGTCAATATTCCGAACAACCACAAAATCTCCTTCTATAAATTCAATTGGGGGTCGATAATTTCTGGCAATGATATCCGAATTTCTAATCTGTGAACTTTCAATGTTCTTTGAAGCATTCATTCGTATACTATCAAGACTTTGATCACTTGATTCAAACTTATTATCTAAGTATTCAGTAAGAACATCAATTTCTATTCCTCTTTGTTGTACACCAAATAACAATTTAGAAGGAATCTGTCCAGTGGCTGAATGGACGGAATTATTTACAGCATACTCAACTTTCGTTAGCATCTTGGTCAGAGTGTTGTATAGGTTCAGATAACTTACTTACCATTGATTTCAATACTCGATTCACTCGCTCTACCTGGCCATTAGCTTGAGCTGAACCAATAGCAATTTTTACGTGTTTAATGTTATTCTTAACCAGGTATTCTCTGAATTCTAAAGATGTGAAACAAGTTCCCCTATCATGTGCAGAACGAATGACGTTATTTTCCATTTCAGACGGAACATATAAAAGTAATCTATCTGCAGGAGTTTTCCTATAAACTAAACCATTTTCAAGGACGAAATTAGGAACTGAGGCAATCTCTAATCGGTTTCTTAATTGTACAATCCTCTCATCCCTATTTTGTGTGAGGTGCAACTGTAAATCGATGTCATCGGAATCGATAACGCAAATTGTTTGTTCGTTTTCTCCATTAGTTTTGATCGAAATTGGATGGTGCCGACTCAACGCGTCCACATGACCCATTAATGTACCACTTCTATGTTTTATGGAATAATCATACTGCTAAAATTTCAGGGCCCATCGAGCAATGCGCGGAACTGACTTTTGCCTTTCTAAAGTTAATGCTAAAGAATCACAATCTGTGATAATTCGGAACGGAATGCCATCCAAATAATTATGGAACTTTTCTAGCGAATAAATTATTGCCAAGGTTTCCAATTCATAGCTATGAAATTTATATTCAGACCCAGTAGTTGCTTTCGAGAAGTAGGCAACTGGATGGAATATACCATCATCTTGGCGCTGCATGAGAATTCCACCGTAGCCAAGCGAACTAGCATCACAATGTAGTTCTGTTTCTTTTTCTGGACTAAAAATTGACAGAAGAGGACTCGTTATCAATTTACTACAGAGAAGCTTAAAGGTGTCAACACATTTTTCATCGAAATTAAACGGAATGTTTGGTTTAGTCAAATCTCTTAATGGCTTTGCAATGGCTGAAAAAGACGGAATAAATCGTCGGAAGCAAGAAAATAATCCTAAACATTTTTGTAGCTCTTTAACATTTTTCGGAATCGGACGATGCTTAATTGCAGTCAAATGATGATTATTTGGCCGGATGCCTTTTGAACTAACAGTGAAACCTAAATATTCAATTTCTTCATAACAAAATTTGCATTTACTCGTTTTAATCTCTAGTCGGAACTCAGCCAACCGCTTTAAAACTCTTTTGAGAAGTACAATATGTTCTTCAATAGTCGCAGTGGCTAACGTAATGTCATCAAAATATACTACTACGGAACCTTCATCAATAAACTGACGTAAAATAAATATCATAAACCTCTGAAAATAAGCCGGACCTTTTTTTAAACCAAAAGGCAATCTCGTGTATTCATAATGTCCATCAGGTGTTACAATTGCGGTAATTGCGTCAATCGGGATATGATGGAAACTATTTCTTAGATCCAAAATGGTAAAATATTTCTTTCCATCCAATCTTCCCAAACAATCGTCTATTAATGGGATAGGAAAACTATCTCGCACAAGAATCTTATTTAATGGACGATAATCAACGCATAGCCTTTTGTCATTATCTTTTTTTTTACTAAAACTAAGGGGAAAGCGTATGGAGATTCGCTAGATCTTATAATTCCTTTTCCTAGTAAATCTTGTACTTGTTTATCAACAGTTTTCTTATCAGAAAAAGATAGTCTCCGCGGAGGATAACTAATCGGCATATTAGAGGTAAGACGAAGTTTCATAGAAAAATCGTGCTTAATAGCTGGAATATTGTCAAGATCTAAATATTCGGAACGAACAATCTCGTGTATTTTTGCAATATTTTCGGAACTTAAGTTTGGATTTATGTCATACTTATCCTGCGTTTCTTCAAATACATCTATAGCAAACACATAAGGTAATTGATGATTTTCAACATACATATTTTAGCTTATCACATGAAGCAATAATCGTATGCGGAAGCAGACCGCATAATGAAAAATGGACCGGCATATCAGGATAATGTTTAGCTAATGACTTGTACACACAATGTAACACTTCATCATTAATTTTTATTTTATTTGAATCTGAATTTACATTAATTTCAATTTTCGGTTTCGGTACAGTATTAGGAATAAGACAAAGTTTGATTTGAAACGATTGCAAAAAATTCCGACTCAACAGAACTGGATAAGGAATACAAGAGTCCGGAACAACATACATTTCAATTTTTTTATAAATATCATTAAATCCTATTTTAACGTAAAAAACTCCATATGTACTAACAGGTAAACTACCTACTCCGTAGTATCCAGTTGGTCTCAGATTATGGCAATGCAATCCGATCGGAATCTCGGAAAGCTTAATTAAACTTATCGGACTACCGGTATCAAAAAGAGAAAGATATGTGTTACAATGCGGAACAGAATCACTAGTAGGAAAAACAACACTTACAGAATTTACTTCTTTACAAATCTTGAAATCGGATAAGGCATCCACATCAGAATGGTCTTGATTAGGGCCGGAACAGAATTCTTCAATCAATGCAATAGTGCGTGCATTTTTGGGGGTAACTTCGGGCAATCCTTCAGAATATGAACTGTTGAACCACATCTGAAGCATGATCCTTTTTGACGTTTGGGATGTGGACAAGAAGTGGAAAAATGTCCCATGCCAGAGCAATTGTAGCATTGAACAAGCATTTTTTCGGAGTCACCAACGGAAAACTTGACTTTAGGTTTCAATTCATTTTGATGCTGAGCAACTTGCGCTGAATATGATGCGGAATTTTTCGGTCTGTTAACTGCTGAATTTGATCCTCGTAGTTGAGCATAACGGTGCGCCAGTTTTTTTAATTCATCGATTGTGCGTGCTGAGTACAATATGGCGATGCTAGCGGACCGATCTTGGAACCCATCAATGATAAATTGAATAATTTGTTTCTCGTCAATATCAGCACGTGATGCAAGCTCTTGCATTTTTAAAATGTAGCCCATAATGGATGTGTTTGAAGACACAAATGGAGTACTTCGCATCTTATCAATAATTTCGGAAACTGAATAAGTGTGTCCAAAATTGGCCAAAAAATTGCTCCGGAAATCAGAATAGGTACTTGATTCGTCAATTTGTAAGAATATTTCCGCAGCGGAATCGGGCTTCATCAATCGGCGAATGCTTTTTAATTTGAACACACTATCACCGTGAACGGAATCACATGCTCGCTCAAAAGTGCTGATCCATTTCTTAGCATCGTAAGTATCAACACCAGAAAACAATGGTAAGGAATATTGAATGTCCTTAAACGAAGGTTGATACGAAGGCGACGACGAACTTGCAAAATTTTCTTCTTGTCGAGCTAGTTCACGACGCAATTCAATAAGCTTAAGTTTCTTTTCAATCATCTGAATTTCTTTATCCATCTCAGCTTCATTTTCAGGAACGGATTCTTGAATCTGTTGTGACAAATCAGAATTTATTGTCTTACCAGGACGTTCAATATTTTCTGCTTCGATGAAATGGTCTTCGGAATAATTGTCTTCACAATTTTCTTCATAAAGCTCACGTAGTTGAGCAACTTTTGCATTTGCTGCAAATTGTATGTTTCGCTCGGTTAACCAAGCTACCAATTCTTGCTTCTTCATTGTTGATGACATATCAAATTTGCGGAAAATTAAATAAAACGTTGAAGGTATTTAGGGCTGCCCCACTTCTGAAGTTGTGGACGATGACTTGGTTTAAAAGATTTTTATTTATTTAAACAAGACTGTTTCGTCTCACAGATATTTTATTTATGATAATTTGTTTAATGATTTTCTTATTCTCTATTTTTTACTCTGACATTGATGTAATTAAAATAATAAGCAGCAAGTGAAAATTAAACAAGTAGGTAGATAAGAAATGTATGAATGTGAGATACATATGTATATGTATGTATACAACTTAGGATGGTATAAATACATATTTACATGTTCAAAGAAGCTAAGTAAAAAAAAAAACAAATTTGATAAAAATCTGTGAGGCCGTTTTTGAGAAAATTCAAATATGCGATTTTTTAACAAAAAATTGTTATTTAAAAAAATGTTATTTTTGGTCTCTAAAAGATTTAAACGAATCTGTTCCAAACCCTAATATCCATGTTTGAATTCAATCGACCTATTGATTTAGGCTATAGGGGCGAGGTTACACAGAAGGTAAAAATAGCAGAACCCACTTTTTCGGCTCCTCTACCGTAATTTCATCTCAATTTCTAAAGGGTGGTTCAATTTTTAGGTGTGGTACACATTCAACATCGGCCTTTAAAATTTAACCACCCTTTATAAGTTGCGTTAATCTGGTTTGTGCTGTAGTTCCTTTATAAAAGTTTATATTGCATAATACCCAACAAAATTAAATTGTCATATTGCCCATCAATGTAAAAACTCAAATGATGAATATTTTGGGCAATACCTACGGTTGTGGAAACAATCGACTTTAAATTATTTAAGACGATTTGACATTCGCTTTAGTCTGCTTTTGAGTTAAGTATTGGGCAAGAACGATAAGGTCTTAAAAGTTGATCCTTTTTGTTATTTCGAATATTTTGTATTACTGTTTCTCAGTTGCTATAGTAGGAAATTTATAGACCAAATAAGTGATTAGTACCGTTTCGCCTAAAACGCATTTTAGTCTTGAAACAGTTACACAGTAACTGCAAAAAATAAAGACATATACGAAACAGTTATATGGATAAACAATAATTGAAAAAACGGTAGCAAGTCAGACCTCTTTTTGTTTATAACATTTGCGATTCTTTTTTGTTCACCTACAAATAGTTACCTAGTCTACCTTTCTAATTCGTGAGAGAATATCTTCAACAACCAAACAAAAAAAACTAAAACCCTAAACCATGCATGACAGACCATAAAGTCAATCTTCCATATAGCTACACACCAACTTTTTCTGATGCTTCTTCTTCTTTTCAAGGTTTATTGTTTCTTCAGTTGTTGTTTTTAGACTTTTTTTCAGCTTCACATTGTTCCACATAATATTTTTCTTGCATTTCTATATCTACAAGATACGAGTATTGCCAGAGGCAATATCTTTTCTTAGCCATTTCTCACTTAACTCATCAGAGTGTGCAACAATTGCTTCGCTTAGGTTGGCGTCTTTTTAAGTTCAGTTCAGTTCGGGCTTCTGTGTTCCTTTTTCTGATTCTGTTTGTAATAGAACAAGTAGAAAAAGTAACGAAACAATAAAATTGCTGCTCCTCCTCTACACACGTCTCGATTCTCTCTGTGGATTCTCGAGGTCTCGAGAAGAATTTCATCAGGCACATGCAGTTCTGAATCTGATGTGGCAATGGAATCCTTTTTTCAACGTGTCCTTGATTTGATTGTTTTTATGTTGTATTGTGCTGAAAATAAAAACAAATCACAGCAAAACAAATTCTACTATTGCTCCCTCTCGGTACCCCGACCAGCTCGCATCCGTCATGGACGCTTGATAGTCATCTTGGGGTTTCACTGATGATAATGGTTTGGAGCTTCTCGGGGAAGAAGAATAGTTGTGGGCAAGTGGTATCACCCAAGTGATACGTGCTGTATAACAAGTGATAATAAAACAAATCCATTGTCTTCTTCTCGGTGTACACAGTGTACAGGCGGAGAGACGACGACGACGACTCTGTCTACTGGTCGGCCGACAAGACGTTCGCGTCCGTCCGGTTGAAACTTGGAAAAATCTTCTTCTTCTTCACTTTTTTTCGCGAATCATCATTTGCATACAGCATAAAGAAATGTGAACAGACAGTTTAAGAAACAAGGCTGTGATTGAGACAGAGGCGGATTTGGTTGAATTAAATTTTTTATGTCAAACCAAGGCTTACCCAGGTTCTACTTCAAGAACAAGGACTTCTTGTAATGTTATGTTAGGTAAGGCTAAAGTGTCCGTGATAGAGTAGGACACACTTAGGCCAGTTTAATGGCCCATTATGATACCACATGAATCTTGAGGCTTTCTTCTAAGCTCAATAAAACCAGTCTGAGTCCCTTACGAACCGTGAGAGGCTTATTATGTTCATATGATTGAGATCGTTTACATCGTTATAGAAGAATTTTTCTATGTAATTCTTGGGTTTTCGAGCTAGGAGTCGAAGAACTGTTTCCTCCTCTTTCTCATCCATACAGCTTCTGCAAAAGTCATTTGAGAATTTCCTATTAGACAGTTCCCGGTTATGAAACTGATTATCGAGCTTATATGCGAACTGCTTGGAGATAGCAACCACCTTGATCGATTTAAATCTAGTGTATGCCGGAAGTTTTTTGTGACCTCACACGTGGTGATATTATTCTAACTTATGTTTCCCTTCTTTATATTGTCTTGCATTAGCAATAGTTTACATGTAGCGATTGGTATGCCAGCATTTCCCAAACGTGGTAAAATGATTTTTACTGTACCATTCCTGGCACGTTCATCTGCCTTACAGTTTCCTGGAACTTCTAGTGATAATTCTGACAGATTTTTATTAAATAAGTTCTTTAGATTAATCTTTAAGAGCCTAATTCGTGATCTTCCGAGGAATTGATAGATCCTCAAAGATTAATTCCTGTTACACAAAAAAGCGGTTCCGAATTTTCGGTCATCCCAGGTCCTGGTTCTTCACGAGCTGTAGCACCACAAAATTATTCGTTTAAATAAAAATTAAGGCAACAGCTCGAAGAGAACCAAAGCCTAGTGACTTACAACTCTCAACCATTCCTGAGTAATGTTGTCAGAGAAGGGGGGGGGGGACCTACAGTTTATATGCCGAATTTGAAAGGTAACTTTGAGAAAATACTTTTCACGTCAAGAATTAATCTTGGGAAATTTGTCAAGTTCTCGCAAGACGCAGTACCCGTTAAAACAAACTTTAGGTGGCACAGACAGGGATTGAACCCAAGACTTTTAACGTGACCGTTCTACTCTCTAACTATCCAGGGTTGGTATACTTACTTACTTAAGGTGGCGCTACAGTTCTGTGAAAACTAGGGCCTCACCTAACAAACTCCCCCATCTAGCTCGGTACCTAGCTATTTGTCGTCAGTTGCAAACTCCAAACGAGTCACCAGATGTGCGGTCCTCTTCTTCTGCGCTGTCCTGTGGGCGTGGATTCGAAGACTTTCCGGGCCGGATCATTGGTTTGCATGCGCTCTTTCTGACCATCTCAGTCGTTGGACTTATACTCTTCTGGCTTAGTCTTCCTTCCAGTGGGAATTCTGACAGTCTTCCCTACCAAGTTTTGTTATATTTATCTCTTATTAAGGGCCCCTAATATTTGCAGGGGTAATAAGTTTTTAGTCCTTCCATATTTTAATTTGAACTTGACCCTTGACTTAAAGATTCTTCATCTTTATCTTCATCTCCTTTTTCATCTCTAACCCTTGACTTAAAGATTCTTCATCTTTATCTTCATCTCCTTTTTCATCTCTAACGAATGTTAAAATGTTTACAATTTTTTAGAAAAAAAAAACTAAGTCCACCCCTGGTGGGAAGGATAAAATTGGCAAGTTACGCGGTCAGGCTGAGGTTTCAGATTTAGATTCGGCTTCGGAGGCCGTGTCTACGTGATGGTTGTTCTTTTCGTGTTCTTAGGAACATTGGGTGCGGATATGTTGAAGGGTTTTTCGTGTTCTTTCATACAAAAATATTTTTGTACTCACAGCACCAGACAGAAGACGAAGACGGAATCTATCCAGATTTGCATCTTCTTTTCAAGGGTCGGTCCGCGATCGCATATATCTATCTTTGAGTACCTATGTGCAAAAAAGACAAGATAAAGTTGATTTGTTGAATGTCAACTCGCATATAGAATTTGTGTTCTTCACCTCCTATCTTGTCTCACTCTCACTCTCACTCTCACTCTTGATAGGTTTGGTGTAAGGAGGGTTTCCGTTCGTTCGTTGCGTTGGTTCTTTCGTCCGTCCGTCCGTCTGTCTGTCAGTTGCGTCAGTCTGTCTGTCTACTTGTCTGTCTGAATGTCTGAATACCTTGTCGGATCTCATTTCACTTCGTTAGAGATTAGCCCGTTTTCCTTCGTTATTTCTTTTTTGTGTTTGTTTTCTTTGTCTGTTCGATATTTCTTTTGGTTACGGTTGATTATCGCGTAGCAGCAGCAGCGTTGCGGCCGGCGCGGCGGCAGCACATAAGCGAAAGGCTCAATGCAAATTATGCGGTTGAACATTTGTTCCACCCCTTCGTTTAGCTGGCAGCATTCAGTGTCAGCGTCAGCATCAGCGGCCAAATCTGGCAAAACCAAAGACTGAAAACTGAAGACCGAAACCCACACTCCAGAGCTCGTCGTCGCGCCGATTCGGCTCTTCGACTCTTGTTTATATGTTAAAACATTTTATTATGAGAATATATGTCAGGTTTAGCACTTACCGCTGATTTAGGTTGAAATGAATTGTTGGCGGATTAACTCACCTGGAAAAAGTAACAGAGAGCTACATGATGGTTGCTTTGGTTTGGTTTTGTACCTATCTATACGACTTTACGTAGGTACGTACCTTACAACAAGCCGAGAAAAACAAAAAAATTGAAATAAAATAAAAAATTGAAATATAAATGAAATTGAAATTCAAGGTGCATTCGAGCTGAAAGTGATTTTATTCCTATACCTAAACCTATATAAGGCTTTAGCTTGATGTTCGGTACGATCGCAATGAGGTGTAGGTTGGAGCGTTTTTATATTTGTTGTACTACCTATTTGTTTGATTATGGAGGAGGTGGAAGAATGTTTGTTAATCATTGAAGCGAATACAGATTTATTTGTAGAATTTTAATTTTTATTTCACTGGAATTGTGCTTATTTCAACACAGGAATTCATATATGTATAAAATACCGAATAAAAGGGACACACCTAATTGTTGCACTTTAATTCTAAATTTCGACATAATTTAGGTCTGCTAATGATAAATGAAACAAAACAAAAGCAAATATAGGTAGACAAGCTGTTAAGAACATATTTAATGGCTGTGAACATCTGTTTTTGTTGAGGTTATTTTTGTTTTCAAATTTGTGGGCTTTTATATTTTAATTCATTGACCTGAGTATAAATTACATGAATAGATTTAATTTTGTTGATGTTTGCAACAATGTTTGAAACACTTTAATCTAGGTCAAAAATCGGGCACTTTAATCAAAAATTAGAATAACCGGCAAAGTTTAAGGGCTTTAATCAGAATTTGTAGGCTTTTAGGAACTTTAGAGTTGAGTCTCGAATTTGGTACTTTAATTTCAAGATCAGACTCAAGACCCCCCGGGCCCGGGATTTTCTAGGGGCCCGTGAAATTGAAAGCAATGAGGAGAGTGTTTTTTTTTTTCAATATAGGTAGTCTAAATTCATCATCAACATACCTATTCACACTTATTTTTAGGGGCCCGAAATTTAAAATCATTCATGCTTTCGCAATCGGGCCCCTGTTTGCATGTTATCTGCCAATCTATCAGTCACAAGTTTGCCGATCTGGGCCCCTGATTATTATTGGCGTACATTTTTGTTTATATTTAATGAAAAATTGGGCAACTCTGAACTATTGAAAGAAAGTTATAATAAATTGTTTCGCTTTTCTTACTTAATTTAACGTAAATTTCAAATTTATTTTATTTTGAAAATTTTTAAAATCAAAATAAGGGGCCCGGCAACAACAAAACACAAATATTTATTTCGGTTTCTGTTTTTATAAAGTTTCTTTTCTTCTATTTTTGTTTCTGCTGGGAACGAAATTTTTGATTCGGTTTCGGGGGACCGGAAAATCGCACGCAAACGTTTTTAAATTGTGGTTTCCGTAATATTAATTAATTAATATTTTGAATAAATTGCTTACTGAAGATTTAAAGGATATCAAGTCACTTCAAAGTGTGTATATTATACCAGCCATACAAAAATAGCAGGGAGTTCTATATAGAATATTGGACACCATTTTCTTCCTTGGCGAAAGGGGACTAGGACTACGAGGCGATAGCAATCTTATTGGAGAGCCAAATAATGGACATTTTTTGGGCATTTTGGAATTAATTAGTCATTATGACCCCTTACGTCAGGAGCACTTGGAAAAAGTAAGAATTTCACAACAAGAGCACAAACGTTTCCAAGTCCACTACCTTTCCGTTGAGATTCAAAATGAATTCATTAAAATTTGTGCCCAACATGTGAATTCAGCTATTTTGAAGGAGAGAGAAAACGCCAAATACTTCGCTATAATTGTCGATGCAACACCCGATTCAAGTGATGTGGAACAAAACACATTTATTTTGCGATATCTGCGCTTGGAAGAAAATGTGTTCCCCATCCAAGAAAGCTTTTGGAATTTGTCGATTGCAATAAAAAAAACGGGCACCGCAATAGCTGATTTGATCTGTGAAACATTGGGAAAAAACGAAATCCCTTTAGAAGACTGTTGTGCACAAGGCTATGATAATGGAAGCAATATGAAAGGACAGTATAATGGTGCACAAAGTCATATTTTAAACAAAACTCCGAATGCCGTGTATTCATAATGTGCAACTCACAGCCTTAACTTGCGTGGAGTCGGTTAAGCGGGATGTTGTATTGCGGCAATCACATTTTTTAGTATTGTTCAAAAGTGTTTCAACTTGTTTAGCAGTGCTCAACGTTGGGAAATTCTTAAGAAAAATGTGCCCGGATCTCTTAACAAACTTTCCGCTACAAAATGGTCAGCTAGAATTGAGGCAGTGAAACCATTTGCAAATCATATAAAAAACCTTAGAACATGATGAGAAGCCTTAAGTGATATTAATTTAACTGCTGAAGCTCGAAGAGATGTAAATGGCGTTTTAAAATATATGCACAAATTTGAATGCGTCCTGATGTCTTTGATTTGGTGCAAGGTTCTTAGCGCTATAAATGAAAGAAGTTTCCTTCTTCGAGCCAGGAACAATACTATTGACGTTGAAATTCGAGATCTCGACAACTTGATCTTCGATTTGAACATTATTTGAAACGGGTGATCAAATTTTATCTGAATGCAAAGCAGTTGCTACTGGATTGGGGAATGCTCCAGAATCGTTCCCATCGAACCGAAAAAGGCAATTAAAGAGACATTTTGGAGAAAATCGAGAAGCCGGAGAGCAAATTGAAACAGACGAAGAAATAAATTTCAAGAGAAACACCTTTTACGTCATAGTTGATAAAATTATATCTGGAATTTCTCGTCGGTTCGATACGATGAAGAATTTAAATGCTACGTTTTCAATTTTATGCCAGTTTTCAACAATGGACGAAATTGAGATTAGAAACTCCGCTACAAGGTTCATCTAAAAGTATAACTCGCATGTGTCTCAAGAGTTGAAAGAAGAAATAATTCATCTGAAACACATTTATGAAGCCAATTTTGAAGCAGAACTTCTGCAATTGAGTTTGCTCAATGCTATTTATAATTTATTCCCAGAACTTGGAGACGATTTTCCCCAACATTTGTGTTGCTCTCCGTGTGTTTTCCACCGTACCTGTAACCGTAGCTGGTGCCGAACGTTCATTTAGTGTACTTGCCAGAACAAAGAATTTTCATCGTTCGTGGCTCAACACAAGATCGTGTTTCTGGACTTGCTACACTATGCATCGAAGTACCTTTGGCAAGGAAATTGAACTTCGATACAATTACAAGTTGTTTTGCTGCTCAGAAAGCTCGTTTGTAAAAAGAAATATTTCATTTAATGTAAACTAACTCTAATGAAAACATTGTGATAATATTTTAATATAAAGAAAAACAATAAAGAGTATTTAATGTAAACCTTTTAAAAAACATAGTTTTTTTTTAAGGACAAATTTCAAATACTTTTACTTCGCTCTATTTTATTTTCATAGTAGGTAATAGATCTTCATGCCAATTTTTTTTTAAATAGTTAATCGACCGTATTATCAGTTACTAACTGTCGTTGGCAATATCAAATTGAATGTATGATTCTGTTCGAAATCTGGTCTACTCGCATCTAGAATTATTTTCTATCCATCTTCCATTTCAACTAAACTGGACGATACCCTTGAGATTGATTTGATGATTAACACTTTTTTTCGGTTCACTTATTATTTCCGTTAATTGCAACCAATTTCATGCTATTCGTAATTGAAATTAGAACGTACCATATTAGTAGGCATGAACTTTGAAAAAAATGGTAAATATTGGGGGGGCCCGAGATTTTTCCGTCCCGGGCCCGGATTTCTTCTCGACGGCCCTGGTACCTACTTATTTATATTCGTACTTTCTAACCCTTTTTCGCCATGTCTTAAAAACCAATAAAGATTTCGACTCCAACAAAATTTTATATTCAGAGATAAAAGGTGTAGAAAGACTTTTCAAGAAAATGTATTGGATAGTTTATACTGGCAAGTTTAGCATTCGTAAAATTTTTAACTTAAACATGTTAATAGTTGGTCCCCCGATTCCGTCCATCTGTATGTCCAGCGCCCAATTAAGGTTTTGAGCCGATTCGCGTTAGGCGTTGTTTTCATTTTTTTAAGACTAAAAATAACAGTATACAAATTTTTCGGTCAAAAATAGAAAATTAGAATGTTCTCAAAAACGAACTGGTAGATTTTTCTTACGTTTACATTTTTTTTTCTTAAATTAGCTTCTTTCAATGTAAAACAAATATTTTTTATTTCTCCCCATATAACCGTTTTAAAGTTTTCCCAAGAATTAATCGACGATTAAAATATTTTTTTTTCTGCACAAGCTCTTAAACTGCCTCAATAATATTTGATGATCAAAAATGTCATTGTTTTTATTTTTGATTTTTAAAAAAACATTAATTTTTTTCGAAATTCGATAACTTGAAAATGGGTCATCATTTTTTTACCAAATTGAAATTTAAAATGTATATTAATAAGCGCTAAATAGCTGCATACCAAAAATATTTTTAAACTTAGATAAATTGAATTAATGAAAAAAAGACGCTATAATGATTTTCAAATACAAAT
The DNA here is from genome assembly GCA_951509635.1 of Eupeodes luniger. NCBI lineage: Eukaryota > Metazoa > Arthropoda > Insecta > Diptera > Syrphidae > Eupeodes > Eupeodes luniger. The sequence continues at coordinate 7,750,027 of OX608073.1, forward strand.
TTTAAAAAATTAAAGTTTTTTTGAGAAATTTAATGGAGCTTAATTGTTTGAAAACAAACTTTTTTGCGGGTACATTTTTATATCTTAAAATAAAGAAAATATTTTAAAACAGACTCTTGGAAAAATGGACAAGTTCGGGCGATGATTTCAGTTATGAGTTACATTCGATCAGTTTAGTTTTTGACTACTTTTCCAATAAATCCTGCGGTATATCGTCAACCGTAGCTAGAATATCTTCTTCCACTTTGTTTGACATTTCAAACCAGTGGTGAAACAAAGCTCAATAAAGAGGAATGTCGTCGATGATTAGCTTATTCATTTTTTGATTGCGTTCGCCATTTACTGTAACTTTGGCTCCCATGCTACCCATACTGGTAACTTCTCTTTCCGTCTGTCGATTTGTCTTGCTTCAAACTTTGACAAAATATTCATAACAATATTTTGTGCGAGATAAATAATTTTAAGTCGATATTTTTCTTTGTTCTCTTAATACTTTAGTGGAAAACCATTTTTTATAAGTTTTTAGTTGTTTTTGTAGGTCTTCTTGTTTTTTTTTTAAGTTGCCAGTTGAAATTTTCTAAAAGATTAACTAAAAATTACCAACAATATTTTTCATATGATGAAATTGTTTATTTTCAAAATCTGTTTTCGTTAACGAGATGTTTAGTCGAATACCAATTTTTACCAATTTTATAGCATTTCTAGAATATTTTAATTTCTTATATACACAAATACAGATTAGCATTAGATTTTTAAATTTAAATTTTTCAAAAGATATTTAAGTCGAAAATCATTTTTTACAACTTTTAGTAATGTATTTTTAAAGTTTTTAATTTTTTGTAAAAAAACTGTCAACTCCATTTTTCTCAAAACTTTATTTTTAGTTGCATAAAATTATTCTGGAGATGAAATCGTTTTTTGTTCGTAAAAATTTCGAGGTGACAATTATTTTTTTTCAGTTTTTTTGATTTATAAAAAAACCCGTTAATTGATTTTTTTTTTCTAAAAATATACCTCTTTGGTATCACGTCACAAATTATAGTATAAAATTTACTTCAATTCGCTAGCGTTATTGGTTCCTGAGATATTTTGGGTTAACCAAAATTTTCACTTTTTTAAATTGCTATGGTAAAAAACCACCCACTCGATGTTTTTGAGAGTACTTTCTTCATTTTTCTGCATTAATATCACTATAATAAAACTTATTTGAAGTCGATATCTCTTCTGGTTCTTGAGATATGGACGACGAAAAAAGCTTGAATTTTAATGTCCAGATCTTGTCTTCGTTCCATTTTAGCATTTGGTTATTGACGATGTCATTTAACAAAAATGAGTTTCATCACTTAAGACCATAAAATAGACAAAATAAATGTTCGTAATTTAGAAGTCTTGATTTAACGTAAAAGATTGAATGATGAACTGCCAAACCTCAAAGCACAGAAATGTCAAAACAGATTGTCATTAAGTATCAAACGCCAAACAACAACTATCAAAACTTTTCTTTTCAGCTTAAGAAGCACCTTTTATAAGTGTCAATTTATGGTTTGTTGACTAGATTCCAAGTTAAAAACTGTAAATGTTTCAATTTTTCTCTCCATATTTGTATGATTTTTTTTTCACAAGACTCCCGCTAAAACTTTTAACCTTAAACAGAACTTACTACAAGAGGAGCCTATAAATTAAAGATGAGGCTCACTTATATGAGTCCTTAAAATTTCAAAAACAAAACTGCCATTTTTTTAAAATGAGAGGACAGAGACTAGATTAGCAAAAGTCTCGTTGGGTCTTGTCTTCATTAAAGCTTTTGTTGAAGAATAAAATAATGTTGTGTATACAACGCTATAACTTAGTTATAGCTGTCCATTTTGACGTTTTGTCCAAGACGTCGTCGTTCGATGTCCTTTTTTAATGACAGCATATACTTGGTCTTGCCTCCATTGATCACTAAACACATCTTCTCCGCTTCGGTGGCATTACTCAAAAACGCTCCACGGACATTACGCTTTGATCTTCCAATTATGTAAATATCATCGGCGTATCTCAATAATCGAATGGACTTTTGCGGAAGATTGCGCTTCTAGTGTTGGCGGTTGAGTTTTGCACAATTCTTTCCAGAACTATGTTGAAGAAGTCGCATGATAGTGCATCGCCTTGTCTAAATCCTTTAATATTAATTGCATCGGTGAGATCTTTTCCGACCTTGATAGAGCAGCGTGCATTCTCCATCGTTGTTTTACCGAAATTTTTTATTTAAACAATATTTTGTCGATTAAATCAGTTAAATTAAACCCCTTACACAATTCAGCCGTAATACTACCACTTCTAGGAATGCTTATCAGTTTACCCTTGAGCTCAATTTCGAACGTTTTGTAAAGTATAGAGATTATTGTTTTAGCCGCACATCGACAATGTGGAATTCTTTACTCAACTCTATTTTTCCCTTAAGGGTAGTAAGAACTTCTTGAGTGTGAGCAAATTATAAAAAAAGGAAACGAAAAGGGCAAAAGGGTTTGAAAGGAGGTGCAAATTGGTCTTGATGTCTAAATATTGCCAGAACTCCAAAATACAGAGTGTGGTACAGCATTTCACATTCACGTAGTACGGCTAAAGATAGAATCTCAGTACTTGACAGTACAACCAAAGTTTGGCTATTGATTGAGGGGACAAATGCAACTGATTATTTTGTTGGAGCATATCTCGCAAAAAACGGTAAGAAAGAATGGAAAAAGAAGCTATATGACGGTGTTAAAGAGACGTAAATAATTCAAGAGATCGCCAATCAGTTTGAATGATATTCGTTCAATATTATCGAAGAGACCAGGGTCAGTTTTTTAAAAGAAATAAAAGTTAAGGGTGTTAAGTCTTTTTATTTTAGTAAAAATAAGAACTATTAGGAGTTATTTCATTTGTAATTTTGCACTGCCTTATCTCAAGAGCAACTTATTTATCTTCAAACAAAAGTCATCTTGTTTATTAAAAGTGGTGTACGAGTATTTCCACATTATCTCCTCGTAAAAATAAAACTAAAGTAAATTGGGTACTGGGTTTTTCCCATCCAATTAGTTATTTGGCAAACTTCTTCAAGTGTATATTCCCATAAACATCTACCAACAAACACCATAACCGAGTATAAACTTATAATTTATTAAATTACGTCATAAAACTCAATTGACCGTAAACCACTATAAAAATCATAAACTTAAAAAAAAAAAGTGTATAATATTTGCATGATGTTGCTTTACTCCGAAAAAATTCCCATCTTTTTTCTGTGTGTTTGTGCAAACCTTAAATGCTTATGAACTTTGCTGATGATGAGGACGGCCAAGCAAATCACGCAAGTGATGTTCTTTTTTGTTTTTGTTCTACAACAACATAAATTTTGTATATTTTTGTTTTGTTTTATTTCTTTAATACCCAAAAGGCACAAAATTAAAAAAAAACAAAAAATAGGTATAGGTAGGTTTATAAAATCCCATCAAATCGTGTTGATCGATATCAGAATCACGATCCATTAAAGAAAGACTCTGTATGCCGAGTTGTATGACTATGGCTATGGCTATGGCCATGAAACAACAAAGAGCTTATACAAACCTACCGAAACCGACACCAGATCAAATTTCGCCCTCATCTCATCTTGAATCTTCTCGACGTTGTCGTCGTCGTCAGCGTTCCTCTTCGGAAAGAATGTTCCTTGAGTGTTTGTTTTTTTTTTGTTAAATTTTAGTTCCAAAGTTTCATGGCCAAGAGGTAAAGTTTATAAGTTAGCATAGCTAGGGGAAGAAAACGAGGCATAAGAATGACCTCTTTCGTTCGCCAACTAATTAATTTTCCCACATACAAGTATTTTATCAACAAGCAGAGAGCTGAAGAGGGCTGACACGGCCGATATGTGCTTATGAGAAGCTGAAGCACATATCGGTCAGCAGCTAAACAAATGACAGGTGTCAGTCTATGGGTTATGCTTCATTAGTTCAACCATGAGTTGGTTTTATCGGAGTGTGATGGTTTTGCGTTGGGCGCCATTTTCAAGCACCCACTTCAATGGGAATTTATTTAATTTTTCTTGCAACAGGCAGATTGCTTATATCGATTGTCTCTGCTTAATTGGGAGTATGCTTCCATCTTTGACAGAGGGATATTTATTTCTCGAGGATTCCCTCTGACCACATAGAGTCATCTCGAGAGGAAGATTTGAATTAATTTCGCTACCCAAAAGGTGAGCCAGATCCTGGATATTTGTTTTGTTTGCTCACATTTTCGTAGCGTCGTCGTATACTTCTCAGACAACTTCCTCACATCTTTCTTCAGAAATCTTTTTCTTCGTCGAAATTTGCTCTGTGGGTTGGGTAGGTTCGTGATTAATGTCACCCGAAGATTTATCGCTGGGATGTTTTTGAAATTTACTGTTTTTTTGTAGGTATTTTTATTTTTGTCAAGTTATTTAGTGAATTTTTGTTGAGAGACAAAGTGGTGATATGCTCACCCAGAAAAATGAATATAAACTCACGATAAGGCTTTAGGAGTCTGTCGTTTATGAATTTGTGATGATTTTAAGATTAAATCGTTATAAGGTTCTGATGTTCTGTTTTGTTGTTTATTTTTTGTTTAGCTTTTTTATTTGATGAGTGTTTTTTTTTTTTTTTTGATAATGATGTCCCGTGCGATTAACTTAATTTAATTAGGCTTTTCTGGTTGATTTATTTGAGTTCGTTATAGGATTTAAATGATTATCATGGATAAGCAAGGTATAGGATTTAATTGAAGAAAGTTCATATAATCGTGTGTTAGGGCTTGGTTCAGTTGAGTTTGAGGATATTGATAAATAAAAGGACAAGATCTTATTAATTTTATAATATTTTGTTTTATCAGTTTCTTCTTGCACTTAAAAGAAGCAAATTAATAAAATGTTTGGTTGGCTAGAATTGTCGAAAAAAAGCAATCATTTTATTTATTAACTAATTATATTAACTTTATGACTTTTGTATCGTCAAGGAATCATGATTTATGAGTAACTTCTGCAGAAAAATTAACAAACAGAGTGCTTTGCCTTGAGATTGCGTTAATATTGTTAATATTTAAATTTTGAAAAATATAGAAACGGTGCTTTTAAAAACAGCCTCATATCTACCTTCAAAACATACTTTGAAGATTATAGTGGAAAAATCGTGTTTACTGTAGCACCCGGTACGGCATAAATTCAAATAACGACACCAGCGCTGAAATTCATCGAAGAATAACTTTTGCAAATCGCTGCTTCTTTGGACTTAGAAGGCAATCGAGTAGTAAAGTCTTCTCTCAAATATCTTAAATCATCAATACCCAAAGCGCTCATTTTCTATAAGAGAGCTTGGTAACAAACTCTATTAAATTCTTTTAAAATATCAAGTGCAGTAATCTTGCTTCCTCCAAAACGATGTAAAGATTTTATCCACTGTTTGCTTAGATAAACCATCATTTCACCGGTGGACTTATTGCTACTTCCGGTCATTTAAAAGCTTTCGTTCTTAATAGTCGTCTCCATGACCTTGGAATGAAAAGACCTAAGTTCAATTGTACGATAGTTCGAGTTAAAGTTGATGCTTAAACTGTCTCTTGGCATAAAAAATGATTACATTTAAAATTTTACTATAAAAAATCCACAAAATTCATTTGTGAATGCAATCTTTCCAGATCTTCACTCGGATTCTACTCAAAGAATGTAATCATTAAGTGAATCAATTTTGCAATCATTAAAACTCAATTGATTGCAATCATTTCAGACTCAAACAAATGAATCGAAGTTTCAAATGATTGTTTTCTTTTGATTTTTACTTCAATGATTAAACTAAAAAATAATTGCAATCTTTTTGTTGTCAAGTGATTGACGATCCCAGTTCTAAGATTGCATACATAAAAGACTGATTTCTTTTACAAGCCTGCATGTGTCACACCTTTATAACCTTTATACGTAACCTTTTCCTTAAAGTGGTCTTTAGGATCACAAGCTACACACTTAAACTCATTCCAAACAAGAAAGCCCATATAAATTCCTATAAAAGGGGCAATCATTTCAAAAATCATATGCAATTTACCGCTTCAGAAAATAAAAATGCAAAAGTAGACAAATAAAAAGCTAAAACCGCCTTTTCTAGCAAATTCTTTCCATGTTACGCCAATAAACCTTATTTGCCGCTGCTGCTGTTGCTGCTACAAAAAGTAGTAAAAATTATTATTATTAGCTGAAAACCCGCATCAATGAGCCACCATCATCATCAGTTTATGTACATTCATTCCGTCAACGAACGGTTAGAAAAACCAGTATCATTTATATCCACTTCATAAATAAAAACATATAAACTTCAGAAACTTCAAATGAAAAATGAATCAAATAAGCGTTGCGGCTAGGAACAAACACCAAACTTGATAGAGCTCCTCTAGCCGCCTGCTTACCGCGCGCCGTTCAACCTGCCACATCTTGAACGTCGTCGTCGGAGTCATCGTCATCGGTCTTCATCTTGGTCGCCTCATCTGAAAGGAAGGCGCACTCTGCGCAAATACTCACTAATATATCCATCAAAACAAAAACAGGATTAGCAACTAATCGCTGGCAATCAATCGGGAGGATTCCTTCCATCATCGGTCAACATATGGAGGCAGGCTTACCGCTTACAATCCACAATCCATATGTGATGCTGTGTACACTGTAGCCTGTCTCTGATGCGACAGCAATGTCCCCTCCAATCCATTCGCGTCATTGCGTCGCGTCCGTCCGTCGTCGTCCGTCGCGTTGGCTATTCGCTCCAACAAGACACACATTAGACAAAAACTATCCGACAAATGTCATAAATCATCACCGGAGCACACACAAAGAGCGCTTGAGCTGGTCCAAAAGTCTTATGATGGCCAAAGAAGAGAGAACCTCTTCCATAACCGGTGTCTCCTCTTCTCTAAATTATAATTTCCACGCTATATTGGCCATGGTTCACAGTAGAAGCAGCAGCAACAGCAACAGCGCGAGCATCTTGAGATGATGATGAAAATGATGATCTGACAGAACGCATGACAGATTGACGTTTAAGTGCAATTATAGATTTTTGAATTCCATGTGATGGCGGGCAATTATTGGAATGGGCATAGATGAGAGCTTCTGGCTGGGCTCGGTCTCGGTCTCGGTCTCGGTCTCGGTCTCGGTCTCGAGCTCGGTCTCAATCTCAAGCTGTTGACCAAAGAAGAGTTCCATCATAGGTTAGGTTAGGTTTGAACGGGCTGACGGTTGATGTTGTTACCATCACACTTAGATCAATGTAGATCCGTTGTGGTACCCCGAAGTGTTGTAACTTCCTGAAAAGATATAATAACCTATGAATCATGTGGTTCGTTTAACCATTTAGAGGTCTTGACAAAGTTTAGTAAGCTTTTGCCTGGCAGTTCTGATAGTTCCTCTAGTTCATTAAAGAAGAAGTTGCCTAGAGTTTTCTTCCTAGCAGGACAGAGTGAAGGACAGTGGCAGAGAAAGTGAGTGGTGTCTTCATGCTCGTTTTCATCACCACAGCCTCTACAAAGGTCATCAGTACTGAGCCCCATCTTCTTCTTATGGTAGCCGAGTAGGTTGTGACCTGTAATAATGCCGATAAGGGATCTTAGGGAGGGTTTGTTAAGAGTTAAGATCCAGTCGGATCTTTTCTTATCGTATCTAGGCCATATCTTCCTGGTGTTAACACAGGTTTCTAGGAGATTCCATCTGTCATTGGATTTGTGAATGATGGTTTTACTGACGTTATGTTTCAGTTCACATAACGGTATCCCTATATGATGGTCTATCAGGGAGGGTTCCAGTGTGGAGCCCTCCCTAGCAAGTTCATCCGCCTTTTCGTTGCCTGGTACATCACTGTGGCCAGGAACCCAGCAGAGTCTTACGTTATGCTGTGTGCCAAGAACCTTTAGCTCTTCGCGACAGCAAGAGACAAGCTTTGACTTTATTTGGGTGGCAGAGATAGCTTTTATTGCTGCTTGGCTATCAATGAAAAAAGTGATGTCCGCGTGTGATATCGCCATCATGGATATGTGTTTAGCAGCGTTTTTCACTGCCAAGATCTCAGCTTGGAAGACGCTGCTATAGTCGGGGAGCCTGAATGCTTTGGCAAGGTTTAGGCTTTCAGAGTAAAAACCTGCACCTACTCTATTGTCCATTTTCGAGCCATCGGTGTAGATGGTAATGGTTGAGTCGTTGGTGTAGGGCTCACTATTTACCCAATCTAGTCTATTGGGGAACCTAGTACTAAAAGATTTGTTGAAATCTAAGTAAGGGCTCATATAATCTGTACAGATATTGTTGTCTACGTATTTCGTAAGAATAGCTGCGTGGCCACTCTGGCTAGTTTTCCAGATATTAGTTTGACTGAGCCTGAGGGCGCTGTTTGCTGCTGATTCTTGGACGAATAGGTCTATTGGGGGGAGATTGAGGATCGTTTCTAAACCCGCAGTTGGGGTAGTCCTCATCACACCACTAGTACAGATACAGGCCATTCTCTGTACTTTGGTAAGTGTTTTTTGGTTCGTGGATTTCTCCAACGCTTTCCACCAAACCAAGCTGCCATAAGTTAGAATCGGTCTGACAATGGCAGTGTACATCCACATTACTATTTTGGGGTTCGGTCCCCAATTTCTACCCAGAATCTTGTTACATGAGTAGAGTGCAATTGTGGCCTTCTTATATCTTTCTTGGATATTTGGACCCCAATTGAGTTTTTTATCCAATATAACTCCGAGGTATCTAGCTCGGTCGGAGATTCTTAATGTTGTATTATCTATTTTAGGTATTATAAACGGAGGGATCTTCCTTCTGTTTGTAAAAAGAACCAGTTCTGTTTTAAGGGGGTTTACATTAAGACCGCATTTCTTTGTCCAGTTGCTGACCTTTGATAATGCGGTTTGTAATTGTTCGCTAATAGTGGTAAGGTATTTACCCGTCGCCAAAAGCGCTAAGTCATCAGCGTAGGCTACCACTACTATACCGTAGTTCCTAAGTTTTATTAGAGTTCCATCATAATAACTGTTACGATTCCGGCGGTAGATTCTATTTCGAATTCTTCCTCAATCCTCATCAAGAACAAACAACAACAAAAAGAGAGATAAAAACAACAACAAACAAATGTGTGACCGACAAATCTTAAAAGGTAATAATTCAAAATTAATACACGCCAAGCCTTCGCAATTCTTATGACTCCAAATTCAAACTCATAGCCTATAACCGCCTGCAGCCTGAAGCCTAAAGGCGCGCATGATGTGAGTTTAAAAGACAACCTTAGACGCGATGGATCAATCAAAAAAAGCTGATGGTAGACGTGGTCCGATCGGCCGGTTGGTTGGTTGGTCGGTTTGTCGTTTGGTCAATGGAGGCTTCTTCATGAAAGATGATGTTGGAAGATTTCACTTTTAGTCAAAACCTCATTTCCAGAGACACGAATTTGTTCTGGTCGATTGCTCAGTCACATTTGTTTCGTCTCACCTTTTTGGAACGACGACGACGACGATGAGCAATGGACTGACAGCGAACAGCAACAACTCTTGGGATGGACAATCAAGGAGAAGGAGCCCAGCACCAGCACCATCAGCATAGCCTGGATGTGATTTCAGTTTTTTGTTTTTTGTTTTTAGTTTTTTTGGTTTTGTATCTTTTTATGGTCACGTCCGAGGCTTTGAAGTTTTTCTTTAATTTAATCAGCGGAATAGTGGTGAATGTGGTTCGTTTCGTTTCGTTTTGCATGTGGTGTTGGATCTGGCTCCTCAAACAGATCTGGGGAATCTTGTTCTGTTTAAAAATTGTTGGAACAGATTTCTTTCCTTTGCAGATTTTTTTTGCAAGCTATTCCGTCAAAGTTATAGCATCCCGTCAAAACAATGTGAAGCGTAGCGAACAGGATGCTCTTGTTAAATTGTTTTATGTTTTTGTTTGTTTGGCGAAGACTCATTGTAATTGGACACGAGGCTAAGAAATGTTCGTCTGATATTATTTGGGCTTAAGTGTAATGCTGTAATTAATGCAGAATGATAAGTTTAGCAACTTATAAGAGTCTTCCGTATCACTATACTATGGCTAACCCAAATTTGTGGCACTTTTTGATCTACCTAAGTCATGTGTTTGCTAAATTTTGACACCTCAAAAAATGGTAATATTGAGCTCAATGTATAGAAAAATACATGTTCAATAAGATTTTACGATTAGATAAGCACTCAATAGATAACATTGTGGTCAAATTAATAGACGAATCGATCATCTTCTTTGTACAGTAAAAAGGACAACTTAGAAATACTGTAAAATTATTAAATTGAAATTACATCTCTTCTAGTCAAGTTATTCATTTTCAAATTTAAAAGTTCAAAGCTTCAAAGAGCTCCAAAGTTCTCTTTCCCTTCGAAAGTAAATATGATGAAAAGTAAATAATCATGTTTTTGTCTCTGTAAGATCGACAGGAACTAATCTAACAATCTATCCAATGAAATCACAATTAACCTTGAAGATGGATTTCAATATGATGTTATTTACACAGATCTTTTAAAGCTTTCAATAGAGTCAATCACGACATCATTACCAGCTTTAGGTTTTCATTCGATGTTTTTGTTATGGTTGGAATCTTATTTGGCAGTTCAAACCAAATACGTCACTATAAATTTGTCTTTATCACTTCCAATATCTGTTTGGCGTTCCCCAAAGAAGCCACCTTAGACCTTTACTTTTTCTTCTTCTTACTAATGATATTCCTCCCATCATTAAATCTTCTCTTTGTCTTATATTTGATGAAGACATATTAAAATGAATTAAACTGGGATCTGATCGAATTCTTCTTAGATAGTTTAGTTAGCTGGTGTCTTACGCACCAGTTACAACTTAATGTGTCTAAATGTGATAAGATAATCTTTCGTAGTAACTTTGAATTATCAAACTCTACTCATTCAATAAACGGTATCAATCTTCAAATGGTCTCCAAAAAAATAAAAGGATCTTGAATTCATCTTCGATCCGAAACTAACTTTTTATTTCCACGTCTCGACTTCATTGTAGCTAACTCTTCACTTGGTTTTATATCTCCTAATTCCAAAGAATTTTCTGACCCTTTGCTAACTGCTTTGTCAGACCAGTACTTGAGTATTGCTGTGTAATATGGAATCCGTACTATTTTCTGCTTAGTCAAGTGGCATAGTTTTACCCATTCCAAAAACTTAAAAAAAAGGAGGCGAATTTAGGCCAATCTCAATATTGCCATTTTTATCAAAAGTTTTTGAGAAAATTATACAAAAACAAATGAATGTTTAATCTGTTCAGTCTATTAACCCCCAAGCAATCAGGCTTTCGAAAGAAAAACAGCTGCATTACAGCTTTGTTAAGTGTTTCGGAATATATAAGGAAAGCTATAGACGAGGATAACGTCACATTTTTAATACTCCTCGATTTCTCAAAAGCGTTTGACATGGTAAATCACATGGTACTTTGCGAAAAAACTCTTACGTCATTTTAACTTTTCTTCCTCCGCAGTCAGGCTTTTATTTTCATACCTTGCTGATCGAGTGCAAGCAGTAGAGGTTAACAGAACTCTTTCCAACTTCCTACCTGTCGTTAGGGGTGTTCCGCAAGGTTCGATCCTCGGCCCGTTGTTGTTCTCAATCTATGTTAACGAACTTCCTTCAATTGTAAGACAATGTTCAACACGCATGTATGCTGATGACACCCAACTCTACTTGAGCTGCCCATTGGGACTTATTGAACACTCTGCAGCTTGTGTAAATGAGGACTTAAGCTTGATTGAGCGTTGGTCGGTTAATAACTGCTTACTTCTTAACCCAAAGAAATCAAAGTGTCTCGTGGTCTCAAAAAACAAAATTGATGTGTCTTACTTTCCAGCAATCCTTTTGAATAACTGTCCTATTGCTTACGTCGACTCAGCTAAAAATGTAGGTGTAGTTTTTAACCGCAACCTTACCTGGACACATCATATAAACAACACAATTGGTAAATCGTATGGTGTCCTACGCATGCTATGGTCAACACAGCACTTTATTCCTTTAACAATTAGAATTCTGCTAGTGAAAACGCTGATTTTACCTCTGCTTACTTACGGCTGTGAAATTTTTTGTAAGTTAGACTTCTAGAGTAAAAGAAAATTAACGGTTGCATTTAATAGCGCAATAAGATATATTCACGGGCTGTGACGTTACGATAGGATTTCGCAACTCTTGGGATGAATTAAACTTTTTTAACTCTAATAGATGTCCTGATCTAGTAATTCCGAGTTTTCAGTGTCTAACATCTGAACGTCAGTTCTTTGTCAACTCAGTAAGAATTTGGAATTCAATGCCGCGAGAAATAAAAAGTATTAATAACACGAAACAAATGGAAAAGGAACTTAAACTTTACTTTAATAATGCATAAATTAAGTTACATATATTCGCAAATTTATAAATATATAAAATTTGAATTAAAATCAATTTTGTATGTAGCTACTGTACATTTTACAAGCTACACTATAAATAAGATATTGTATCTTAAAGTGTAAGCTAATCAAGAAATAAATAAATACTAATACTAAATACTTTATCACTTCCAATATCTGTTTGGCGTTCCCCAAGGGAGCCACCTCGGACCTTTACTTTTTCTTCGTTTTGCTAATGATATTCCTCCCATCATTAAATACTAAAATGAATTAAACTGGGATCTGATCGAATTCTTCTTAGAAGAGTAAGAGTACGTAATATATTTTTTGAACCACTTCATAGAGTAAACTACAGGCTCAATGAGCTGATAACACGGTGCCTGAAACAGGCGAATCTAGGACGTAGTAGTTATATTGACTTTCAAAATGTTATAAGTCGTGATTTATGTGAAATAAATGTAATGTATCAATTAAATATTCTTTATCCTGGTGGTTAGTAGGTAATTCGCTGAGCACAACTCTTGCGCATTGATCCGATCACTCGCCTTAGTCTAGTGGCATAGTATCTCGTAGAGGCTAATCATAAAAAAGATTAAACTGAGCCAATTTTAAAAGATAGACATATGATGTGGTGGATTTTTTTTTTAAAATGTAAAAGGAGAACAACTTTGTAATACATTTTTTAGCAAATCTTTAACCGTTCCTGCTACGCACACAGTGGAGGCACTCAAAAGGGGACAAAAATATCCGATTTTAAAACATTCTTTATTGGTGCTTCTCCCGTATTAGTCTTAGCGTGATGTTATACAGCCTAAAGAATTTTTCAATAAATGATTAGTTGTTCATGAGATTAGCGTGGTCAAACAAACAAACAAACTCTTTAGCTGTATAATATAATTGTAGTAGAAAAATATGCTTGCAAAATAGGTATCTAATTTTTAAAAAACTTAGAAAATATACACTCTCTAAAAATTGTTACCTGGTTCTAAAATAATTAACTTTGAACAAAAATTAGAAATCGAAAACAATTGAAGTTTTTGATCATATATTTAAAAACTATAAGAGCTTGATCAGGAATAAATACTTAAAACGGTTCATTAGTCTGTAAGAAAATTTAAAAACAAACCATAAAACAAAATTGGAACAATATTTACTTTACTTCAGTTGGCATATCGTGTTCCTGGGCCTCGAGTAAAAGATCCAGCCAGATTACTCGATCTCTAGCTTGCTGTCGCCAGTTTCGAATACCAAGCCGGCGGCGGCGCGGCGGCGGCGTGTGCCGACCTCAACTTGATCACTTGACCAGAGATGAGGTCTGCCTCTGCTTCTGGTTCTCTCAGGCTTAGCGTTTAATACCCTACGGGCTAGAGCTTCAATGTTTATTCGCTCTACATGTCCTAGCAATCTTCTTCGTTGAAAACGTAGTTCAGGTCCATATATCGTACGTAGAACCTTCCACTGGAAAATATCAAGAGATCCTTAATCCACCTGGGAAAGAATCCATGGTTTTGCACCAAACAGTAAGACTGGGATGACAAGGTTTTGTACAGTGTCTTCTTGGTACTTCGCGATAGGACATTTTCCTGAATTGCTTACTTAGGCGAAAGAAATAGCGATTAGCAGAGTAATTCTACGTTTGATTACCAGCTGATGTCATTTGCAGAGTTAACAGAAGTACCCAGATAGATAAATTCATTTACCACCTCGAAGTTATACCTATCAAAGGTCAAGTTCTGACAGAGTCTACGATGGGATTCGACTCTATTCGATGACAGTAAATACTTCGTTTAGTCCTCGTTAATTATAAGACTCATTTTGTTCGCTTCAGACTCGATACCGGAAAAGTCATCCGTAACTGCTCGTGTGGTTCTTCCCATAATTTCCAAGTCATCTGCATATTCAAAATATTGTGTGGAGTTTTGAAAGATGGTGCCATTGGTGTTGACGTTGGTGTTTCGCACCACTCTCTCAAAAACAAAACTGAAGAAGCTACACGACAGCACATCGCCTTGTCGAAGTCCTCTGATGGTTTCGAAGGTTTTGGTTGAGTATCTACGAATTTTGACTAGAACTCTCCAACGTCATCCTGATAAATCGTATCAGTGTCGCAGGGATACCAAAACTCGACATGGCACGGTATAGTTCGTTCCTGTTTACACTGTCATAGGCTGCCTTTAATGTGATGGTGAAAATGTGATGCGTATCGATGTTATATTCTAAGGTCTTCTCCAGGATCTGACGCAGAGTGAAAATTTGGTCGATGGTCGATTTTCCAGAGCTAAAGCCACACTGATAATGTCCAATCAGTTCATCTGTGAATGGCTTCAGGAGTTCACATAATACGCTAGACGGGTTCTTGTAGGCGATATGTTTAAAAGGCTAATACCTCTGTATAGAAGACGGTTACCTTTCTTATGGATCGGACAGATAGTGCTTAAATTCCACTCGTCGGGCATGCTTTCTTCCGACAAGTTCTTTTTGGTTATAAGTTGGTGCATGGATCAGCTCTCGCGTGATTGAAAAGCTTCGCCTGGTCACTGATAAAGCATCGGTTCCCATCAATCACCGAATTCAAGCATCAGTGGGCGCAGTTAGTAGGCCGATGGGGGACCGTCTCGAAACCTACCGTGTGCCGTTGTCATGTGTTCATTCTGTCTGTTGTTCTTTCTCTTCTGTCCTTCTGTCTTGTGTTGTTATCACCTTACATAGTCGAGTCGCTCAAGGTGCTGTGTTCTCTACTCTGTACATTTATGTGCTGAGTAGTATGTAATTTAATGTAATGTAAGCTTCGCCTGTAAACAGTCATCACCAGCAGCTTTGGTCAACTCCATTCTGGTGTTGGAAACTCTGATCTTATTCAGCTCGGTTGGGTGGAACTCCAGATCATCAACCAAATGGATTTCTCGGGGCTGCTCATTTGGGGGATCTTGGGCTTCAGTTGGTCAAAATGATCCTTTCAAATTTTTAGCATTAGTTTCGTCTCCACTACAGTATTTCCCTCCTTATCTTTGCAGGCTGCAGGGCGGCTAGTGAATCCCGTTGTTTGCCTCTTAACTCATCTATAAAAACTTTGCATCTGTTTCCTACTTAAACATCCTTCGATTTCCTCGACTTCACGCTGTTCATGTGCCATTTTCTTTCCAGTTAAGAAAAAAAAAATTATAAAACTCTATCGGACTGTTTTTGAGAAAATTTGAATTTTTGAACGAAAATTTGTTGAACTACTGTTATTTTGGGTATTAAGGCAAACCTCAAAAAACTCCTAATGTGAATTTTCCTAAAGCCTCAATTTCAAAGTTTCTTATGTGTCGCAAGATAGGCGTTATCAATATCGGCCGAACTTCTAGACTTATAGTTTCAAAGAATACCACAGGCGGTGCACCTCACTTAGGTCAGCAATTTTGCTAAAGCATTTATACAGATTTGATATAGAATTTTAACTTCATCAAATGTTTGAAAAAAGAAACAGGTTAGAATTTGTGCAAAATATGTTTTTTTTATTTCGATTCTACAAAATTTCAAAAAAAAGAAACGATTAAATAAATTCTTTACCAATATGATGAGACCTCATCTTCAGTTGAAAGTTCAAAACGTTCTTCAAACACAAATTAAAGTAATTTCGAAGAAAATTACATTTTAACAACATCAGCAGCGTGAACAGCCTTAAACAAAAAAAAAGAAGAAAATTTGATGATTTCTCGTTCATCTTTGACCCTTCAACGCTCAATCACCATCGCACACCATCCCACCACCGCCGCCGCCGCCGCACCACCATCAACATTAACAATCAGCCATTAAGTTGCTGTCATCTGAAAATGATATATCGGACCACCTTCAAATTTTAGACTCTGATCCTGTAATTTTCTTCCAAGTTGCGTTTCTTTTGTTTCTTAAAGTTCAAAACTGGTGATGTGCTGTATGCCCAATGCCCATATAGTCAACCATTAGCACCCTATCTCGCTGAGAGCACAACTTACTCGTATATATCATTATCATCATCATCATCTCGAGGCTGGTCTGGGGCATCAGCATTTCATCGTGATGATCTGCATCGCGTCTGCTGGTGGGTCTGGGTAATCGTCTCACGATCGGGCCATAATATTATCGCCCTTACCTTATTCAGTCATGGGTCTCCGACGTCATTCGAAACGAAAAAAGTGCTGCCAGATACCACCGAATTTCTGGTCATCTCTGCTGGTCTTTGGATCCCTGAAAATAAAGCGGTGAGGGATTCCATTATCTCTTCGGCAACAATGAATCCCAATTCACATTTTTCGTATATCCGTTATCTCCTATTTCCCCCCCGCACTCCATCCATCCCGTCGATATCAATTTGTTTTCTCATTCGAAGGCATACGATGAAGAAGACAACGACGACGATGTGGTGTGGATTTTTATAGACACTTTCATTGTTGAATCCATTTGTGCTGGTCCTGAAGCAGCAAGCGTCCTCGCCTTGCCTTTCCTCCTTCTCGTGTCGTCTGCGTCATCGACCGACGACGTCGTCGTCGACATGGTGCGGTGGTGCCGATGGATGCTGGATCTCTTATACGAGGTACCACCACCTCTCGAATCTCGAAAATAGTTTATTGCTGCTCCCACAACACTGCTGCTGCCACTTCAACTGCTGGAGAATGTGCCTGGGAGATGCCGCCTAAACGAGCCCATAGGTGGGTTAATTGTTTAATTGCTTGCGATTAAGCTATTTGTGTGCAAAGTTGTATTTTGCTATCTCATTTGAATGATGATGCTTTGCTCTTCAGGTTGTTGTTTGCATTTTGTGTCCCCTGCCGCCTCATCCTGTCCTCCACAAAACTAAACCACACTCATTCCATTCCAGACAGATGAATAGATAGATTGTGGGATTCGGATTTGGTGGCGATTGCGATGGCAAGGAGCCATCGTGGTATCTGCGAGATTCTTTTTTATTTCTTCCCATTTGGCACACCTATTCTATATGCCTCCACACTTCCCTCATCGCTCTAGTCGTGTTGCAGGGAGTCCAGGATTGTAAAGGGTGTTTTGTTTTTGAGAGGTATAAAAGTTTGAAATGGAATAAAACGGATGATTTGGACGTAGTTTAATCAGGAGGGCCAATTTTCGAGGAATTTTTCCAACTTTATGGCCGTATATCAGAAAGTGGCCAATCGTTTGTGACTTATAACAGTTGAATAGCAACTTCGCATCTATCTCTACAGAAAATAGTCTACCGGCGGCGTTAAATCGCTCGATCTTGGTGGCCAATTAACGGGTCATTAACCGTCACGTTTCCTTTAATAAATCAATTGTGGCAAGAGCTGATGTGTGACATATTGCGATGCCGCCATCTTGTTAGAACCAAAGCATCATGGTTGTTGTTGATGAACGAAAATATCAGTTATAATGGCTTAAAAGCGATTACTATTGACAAGTAAAGTTATGGCCAAAATCTTTATTAAAGAAGTACGGACCAATTATTCTACCAACCCATAAAGTATAACAAAGAGCCACTTTGTGTGTGTTTGTATATCGATGCTACAATAGACAATTTAGGTTATCATCACTCCAAATACCGCACTTGTGTTTTTTGACGTATTCATTCAACCTGAACGTAAAATTGAGGAATCGAACAGAACCATAATTTTCAAAATAAATGTTCACAATCTGGACAAATTCAATAAGCGTCCATCAAACTAAAACTAAATCACTTGACAGCTGACAAAATGGCCGCCAATTAAATTCTGTTGCCATCCTCAAGTTCTATCCCTCTAAAAAAAACACCCGTTCTCTATAGTTGATTATTTGTTTGCGGGGTTAAGGCTGATGGTATGCAGCATCCAAAAGCGAGTCTTCTTTCTGTCTGATGCTGAGCTGAGGCTGATGCTGAGGCATTATAATGAACAAGATTGGCGGCTAATTATTTCTCAGGTGGGGCAGCATCACACAAAGCACACAACACACAGTGGCATTGTATAGTTCTCCGCTGTGCAGACCGGGCCGATCTGAAGAGTGTGACGTGTGAGAGATGTGTGTTGAACAGTGTGTATCGAGATCCCATAGATTCCCTTTCTATCTATACTGATGCTAAATCTGTACCTCCTGGTTCTCGCCTCAAGCCTAAAGGATACCCAAAGTCCCATATAGGCATTATAACGACGACGTTGGAGTTTTATTTGAGTTTTGTATGTGAGGCATGATTTAGATTTCGTGATTAAATCCGAAATCACTGGCACAAGGTGAGAAGTGAAGATATTTAGCGAATTGATTGGGGATTCTGTTTTTCTCTGGGCGCTGCGCTATAGCCTTGTTATACGAGTTCGAGAATAGGCCTGAAAATACGACCTATTATAAGGCGTTTTGGAATGAGAGAATATACTTGTACCTAAACTTGATATGGTTGTTTATATGGAATTTCTCATAAGTATATCTAGACTTAGAAGACTCGTGTGCCCACGCATGGCATACCTACATATGTATATTATAGATGGAATAATAAATAAAAGAATAATTATACTGGATTGCCAGATATATGGTGTATATGTAGGTACAAGAAAAACAAATTGGTAATTAACTTGCCAAGGAAAGTGGCTTACGACTTCAGGAATTAATTGACTTGCGAGTTTTCGTTTTCCTTATGGATTGGGCGAGAAACTACGACTACGACTACGACTACGACTAAAACAACGACAACAACAACGACGAGTGGGATGGGAAAATTTATGAAGAATTTTTTCCGCTAATAGGAAATTCCTTGGGAAAAATTAACTCAAAGAACTTTGACCTTGGTCAACAAATACAGAATTAGGAAGTTAAGAGAATGAGACTGTTAGTCATGAATTCATATTGATTGGAGACGAAAAAATATGAAAATATTTCGTCGCTTATATGAGGAAGTTTCGGGAAACTTACTAATAAATAGAAGATTCAAAGAAAATATCAATGAACTTAGATTAAAGAGAATTAAAGTTATCGCTTAAACTGGCGAAAAAATCCCATAAACATAAAAGTTCAATAAACTATGAGATAACCTATGGCATCCTTCGCGGACACCGTCGTTCAAAGTAATTTTTCTCAAGTATTGAATGTTTCGTTTGCTCTACAAAGGAAGATTTGACTATGAATGCTGAAAAAAATCTAAACGTGATTAAAGCCAGTAATTGTCCCTGGGTAGTCCCAAGCTTACTGGAACAATCATAGCTTTGTGTCTGAGCTACACAGAACGAAAAAAGTCATCCTATTGTCTATTTTGGTAGTCAATTTTCAGCCGATAACCGCGATATTCAATAGAACAATTTTCGGTTGTCAATTTTGGGATCCGAAATTGTTTTACAATTTGGTAGTCAATATGACAACTTTAGTAGTCAATATGACAACTTTGGTTGAAGGAAATTGACTAATGTGGTAGTCAATACGACAACTGCGGTAGTCAATATGACAACTGCAGTAGTCAATATGAATTTTTTGTTTGAAAACCGAAATCTAATTTGAATACCGGGTAGTCAATATAACAATTCTCGATGTCAATAAGACAATTGCGGTAGTCAATATGACAACTGCGGTAGTCAATAGGACAACTGCGGTAGTCAATATGACAATTTTTGTTGAAAACCGAAATATAATTTGACTACCGGGTAGTCAATGTAACAATTCTCGATAGTCAATTTTGGTAGTCAATATGACAACCAAATTGTCATATTTACTACCGAAGTTGTTCTATTGACTACTGCTGTTGTCATATTGAATACCGAAAATTGACAATCGAAAATTGTTCTATTGACTATCCAGTAGTCAATTTTAAAAAATTAGGTTGTCATATTGACTATTTTGGTAGTCAATGCGACAATTTGGCCAAATTTCAGGTTGACTATCGACGATTGTTAATATGACAACTTTTTTTTTTCTGTGTAAAAGAGCTATTTCTCCAAACATTGGGCAATGTTTTGAATGCCGTGTTTGATTTCCTAATACGGTTTTTTATTTCATGAATGACTTCTGAAAAATCCATATGAATCTTAACTCTTCATCGGAGAACCTTTTATTTCAGCAGTTTATTGGCAGCCTACTACAACTTTTATGCTAGGAACAATTTTAACTTTCTGATGCCAAACTAAGCTATGTGAGGTTTAGAAAGAGAGAGTATTCTTGTGGATCGATTGTGTTTCTAAGGATTTGGATAGATAGAAAGGTAGGAAGAGTTTAAATAAATATTAATGCATTTTGGGGTATTCCGGTCTTTGAGAAAATTTCAGGGTATTCTTGAATGGCAAAGACTTTTTTTTTCAAAAAAGTGTTTTCGAAGATTGTTTTCCTGTTTTAAGCTGCAGGAAGTAAAAAATCTTCTACCCTGCTTTCTCATCTGTTTTTCTAGTATGGAATGAGAATTCAAGGGGTTCTTTGTACCTTTTTTATGCCAAAGACAGTTCGAGCATTAAGAAAATAGAGAGAGAGGTTTTTGAAGAAAGCTGTCGGTGACCTTTGGTTTTGAATTTGCGAATATTGCAATGGCTGGAAAGAAGAGTGTATTAAAGAATTCTAAAATCGCGTAGTAAGGTTTAAGAACGAATCTCTGTGATTGAAAATACGACAAAAGTTGAGCTCAAGAATATGCTAGTGAGATTTCCAATGGAGACGAGATTGACTGGCTTTTTCGCCAGAGCATAATCCGTTAAAATAACGGTAAAAATGGTTGACACAATAAGATTTATGACGATGTTCTAACAAAATAAGCTTTTTAACGATGATATTATAACCAAATAATTTGAATGTTCAATATTGTTCAAGGGACTTTAGTTGTTTGAGTGAAGTACCAGATATGGGAATTAAACTCAAGGTTTAAACGCTATATATCAGATGGGCTTATACTGATTCTGTGTATGGTTCTACTCAAAGAGTTATAACCTATTAGAATACTAGTTTAGAGGGACAATTGAGGCTTGCATACCTAGTTCTTTGATTTTTTCTTCGAAATGTTGGCCCATAAATTTCTCAAAATCCAAGAACTGTCGCATCTATTATTTGCATGTTCGAAAACAGTTTGATGAATTTAAATGTCTAATTTTTCAGAGACGTAGAAATCATGTAATTAAAATGTTACTACTTTCGCTACTTTCGAGTTTTCTTTCCAATATCAATATGGCTAAGTGCCTTCGGTAATGCTTTATCAATTTAGACCTTGTGACAACGGTAGAGAAAAAAATGTCTCATTTTGTTAACTAAATTGTAAAAAGAAAGGCCTTTTGGAACTCCTTCGTCGTCACCTAAACTAAAATCATTCAGTCCTCTATCTACAGAAACGCTGCGTCTTTGGTTTCTTAAAATGACAGAATTTCTTTTCTAATCAACTATTTAAGACATTCTTTAACTCTATTTTAAGGAAGATATGAAACTTGTGACTTATGAAATCAGAAACACATTTGGAAACAGCTGTTATTAGTAACGAAACTGGGTTAGAAATTAAAGTTTTGTTATTGAAACTGTTGTATTATTCTATTCTACACCCAAGTCATGTAGCTGATATATGCGGTAAAGGTGTGCTGAAAAGAAAGAAGAACTGATATAAGATGTGTATAAGCTCTGCCATCAATTTCAATTCGAAGAAATTCAATATATTTCATCGAAACCATAATTTTTAAAACAATAATATAAATCAACCATGAAAACGGTGTTTTCTTTTTATTTTCGAACTTTGCCTTTTGCAAACATATCCTGCCCACTTGTTAATTGTTAGCCTTTATGCCGTTTTTTCGTTTGTGAAAAAAATTATAACAAACATCCTTTTGGTTACACACAAAAATGCATCAAAAATTAATGCAAATTAAAGCGCCACCTCCGGACCAAGTCCAATTAAAAAACGATCCCTATAGTGGAACTGTTCCACATCATCAGAACAAGAAGAATTTCATCATAAACAGCATCATACCACCATACAACCGTCTACCGAATTAACCAAAACCGCCTTTTTGCTGTAAATCTTCACTGGAATTTTTCCAGAGCACCATCACATACCAAAAGACAAATTACTCCCTTATAAAACCCAAACATATATACCGGGTTACAACGTACAACGCATAACAAATGACTTTGCCAAGTCTCCCCGGTTTTATTGTGGTCCGCTGCTGTAGATGTATATAAACGGATCTTCAGCATAAAATAAAAAGACAACAGATCCTTCTGTCCAAATGTATACCTTCTTGGACTCTATTATTAAAATCTGCTCCACCATCATCATCATTATCAACATCGTCGTCGTCGTCGGTCCGTCATCGTCGCCCTATATCGAAAAGGTTGTTTTTGTTTTTTGTTCTGCAACATCGCAAAATGTGTATTTGTATATCTACATGTTGCCAATAATTAGTACTTGTTTGGAGGCCCTTGTTAAACCTTTGTCTTGCATCTTTCTTTCTCTCCAAGGGTAGTTTGTCTCTTTCATTCTTTTTAATTGAAATAAAATACGTGAGGATCTTCTATGCATGGGAAGAGCAGAAAAGGAGAAGTAAGAAAGAAAATCTAATTAATTAGCAAAAACCATCTTGCCGAAGTGCTGTGGCCACCATTAAACGTCAATAAAGATAAACCAAATATATCCTCCTTCCGCAATGACTCAGCTCAAGGATTCTTGCTCCCACAGATGGTGCACCATGCAAATAGCAGAGAGCGAGCGGCCGGCCGGCCGGCAGCTTGTTAAGAGACAGATCATAAAATGTGAATAACTAACATCAATAACTATAAAATATGACAACGGGACTTGCGGGACCTGGAACTCTCCATGGATTCATATAGAATAGAGCGCCGCTGCTGTAAGCGCTGCTTAGCTGGCCGCGCCGTTTAAGCCAGCAAACTTGCCACATGTGTCATATTCCAACATAGCCATGAGTCTTTGTCCGCATGCCAAATTGGATCGATCCGAACTACCTACTCCGTTGCAGCAGTGGAGGCTGCATGCAAAAAAGATTGCAATTGAATGAATAGACAAACGGTTGGACCCAAGGACGTAACGGGGAGAAGGTAAAAACTTTGTAGACTCTCGGAAACTCGAATACAATTATTCGCTAAGTGGTGGTATTGGTGGTCTTGATATAGGATAGAGCCGGTCTTTCATATGGCCTTGTGTTTTTCTTGGCCAATTCATATTAGTTATGGACCTGTTGCCAGTCATGTTAAACCTGCCGCTGCGCTGCTGTGTGCAATGTGCATTTTTCGATTGCAGTACCAGTGCAAAGTGCAGTGCAGTGCAGTGAAAGACTGATGCTGCATCTACGAGAGTAGAGTTATGTGGTGATGTTAGTTGTTGGTGCAGCGATCTGATGCACTTGGTGCATAACTCCGATGGTGGTCAATTGCCGACGAGCGACGAGGAAGATAGACGACCCAAAAGAGTTCCGCGAAGACCATCAATTTGGAGAGTGCATATATCAAATCAACAAATGGCTATAGCATAGAGACCATTGGGGCTATTATATGGGTGGTGCAATATAAAACCTTTTCGAAATGATCGACAGTGAGGTAAGAAAGTTTGATCAGATTTTCACAGAAATAGATGGCAAAATCAGTACTAAAAAAATCAGTAATCTAAAAAAGTTTTGACTCTAAAGAATTCAAAAAATTGTCTTTTGTAAATTAAAAAAGATTATTGCCAATATTACGAACATCTTTCAAAATTGGAACAGAGAAAAAGTGAAGATCAGATCATATCATACAAGTATTGTAAACTCATTTATGGGGTCTTCATAAAAAGTGATTTCTTTGTTGTATTTGACCGTTTTAACATTTTGCTATTGACACCGACCTTCAAAGTTTTCTTTTAGAGTAACAGCTTTGAAATGATCTTCAGAAAAAGACTTATTTTCTTCTTCTAAAAGTCGAACTACACCTCTCTCTTGAAAACAAATAATTTATTGTGCAAATTCGGAATATCTTCAATCCGATTCAAAAACGTACCGAATGTAGTGTTATTTCCCACTCAGTTCCAACACTCATTTTCTTCTCTTAGACGTCAAATTCCATCTAAGTATCAATGATTTCCCCAGAAACTACGAAATATCTTCGCTCTCTTTCAATAACGAACGGAATGTGTTGTTGTTTCCCACTCAGTTGCAAAACGTCTCTTAGAAAGCGAAAGCCCATCCATATATGAAGCACCTTTGCTGTTTATTATGAATTAACGGACTTCGTGTTATTTCCATCAGGTGTAGATCGAATTTCAGGCCAAGAGTCTGTTTCTTCCTTAGAATACAAGCGAATCAATAAGCAAATACGGAATATCTTCTATTTGCTTCAAAAGCATGCGAAATGTAGTGTTAATTTCTTCAACACGTTCTGGTTTCTAGAAGAAATGTATAGTGATACTTTTTAAGAGCTCAGTTTGAATATTTCTCCTAGAAATATATACGAAATATATTTAATCTGCTTCAAAACCTTACAGAATGTGGTGTTTATTCCTTTAACACGTTCTGGTTTCTAGAAGAAATGTAGAGTGACACTTTTTAATAGCTCAATACTTTTCTTAGAAGTCGAAAGTCTATTTATATTTGATACACCTTTGCATTCACACTCTTAAAAACAAGCGATTCAATGTACAAATACGGAATATCTTCAATCTAGTTCAAAAACGTACTGAATGTGGTGTTATTTCCCACTCTGTTTCAAAACCAAATTTCTTCTCTTAGACGTCAAATTTCATCTAAGTATCAATGATTGTCCCCAGAAACTACGGAATATCTTCGCTCTCTTTCAACAACGAACGGAATGTGTTGATGTTTCCCACTCAGTTGCAAGACGTCTTTTAGAAAGCGAAAGTACATCCATATATGAAGCACCTTTGCTTCCATACTCTTGAAAACAAGCTATTTATTATAAATTAACGGATTTCGTATTATTTCCATCAGCCATATATCGAACTTCAGGTCAAGACTCAGTCTCTTCTTTTAGAAGCCGAATTCCATCAAGGTATATGTGACTCTTTTCTGTCTAGACTCTTGAAAACAATCGATCAATATCCAAATACGGAATATCTTCGATCTGCTTCAAAAACATACGGAATGTGGTGCTAATTTCTTCAACACGTTCTGGTTTTAAGAAGAAATGTAGAATGATACTTTTTAAGAGCTCAGTTTAAATACTTCTCCTAGAAATATGTAAGAAATATCTTCGATCTGCTTCAAAACCTTACAGAATGTGATGTTTATTTCTTTAACACGTTCTGGTTTCTAGAAGAATTGTAGAGTGACACTTTTTAATAGCTCAATTTCAATACTTTTTTAGAAGTCAAAAGTATATCCATATATGATACACTTTTGCATCCACACTCTTAAAAACAAGCGATTCAATGTGCAAATACGGATTATCTTCAATCTAGTTCAAAAACGTACGGAATGTAGTGTTATTTCCTACTCTGTTTCAAAACTAAATTTCTTCTCTTAAACGTCAAATTTCATCAAAGCACTAATGATTGTCCCCAGACCCTACGGATTATCTTCGCTCTCTTTAAACCACGAACGGAATGTGTTGTAGTTTCCCACTCAGTTTCAAGAAGTCTCTTAGTCCATCCATATATGAGACGACCCCTTTGCTTCCATACTCTTCAAAAAAAACTATTTATTATGAATTAACGGATTTCGTATTATTTCCATCAGCCATATATCCAACTTCAGTACAAGACTCAGTTTCTTCTATTAGAAGCCGAATTCCATCAAGGTATATGTGGTACTCCTTTGTGTCTAGACTCTTGAAAACAATCGATCAATATGCAAATACAGAATATCTTCGATCTCTTCAAAAACATACGGAATATGGTGCTAATATCTTCAACACGTTCTGGTTTCAAGAAGAAATGTAGAATGATACTTTTTAAGAGCTCAGTTTAAATACTTCTCCTAGAAATATGTAAGAAATATCTTCGATCTGCTTCAAAACCTTACAGAATATAGTGTTAATTTCTTCAGCACTTTGTAGCTTCTAGAAGAAATATAGAGTGACAATTTTTCAGCGGAAATAGAAATTATCGAAAACGTTACAGCTTCTAACCTTCTGTAAACAAGATATCTTCACAGGGATAAAGATTAAGGTCCAGATCAAAATTAACTTTAGTTGAGGACACATAACTCCCATGCTCTACTGTCCTTCTCGAAAGGTTCAACAAACATAATCTTCTTTCACTTATTTCCATCTCTTCACCTCGCGGTCGTGGGTTGTTTCTTCACCAACTCCAAACGACACTTCCAATTACTGGACTTACATTCGACCCTAAAGGAAACATAAATTGCCCCAAAGTAACTCTTACAAGTTTGTTGTTTTTGTATTTATTTCACAATATATAATGGGAAGGAGATTTACAACTTCAAAAAGGATTTTCTGTGAGATGAAAATAAGATTCGATGCTTCAGTTCCCTAGATTTGTGTTTGTCTTCCATCTTCATGTGTTTTTCTGTGTCTTTGAGAATTATTTTGAAATTAACAATTGCACTTGAGAAATTTATTATCCTGTTGCAAATTCAGATCTCTTCCTCTTCGATCATACTCTGGATGGTGCACTGTACTCGTACATAAAATCTTATAAAATTTTGTACTGATCCTAAGTTTTGCGATCCCAATTTTGGATGCCATCCCCATGGATCATCTCCCGCTGCCTCAGCCTCAACCGTTCTGAGCGGTTTCATAACTAACAACAAAAAAAGATGATTTATGAAGATGCTATATAAGTTGCATTGTAGAATATTCAGGGTCGTGTCTTCCTGAAAAATGTTTCCATCATTATCCTCGTTCGCGTCCAGTTCTTCATTTTCTTCCTTGTTTTTGTGTGGATTTTCAAACCATACAAACGAACGAACGTCTTCCTTCTCAAAGTCAAGAGAAGCAAGAGGTCGAATCAAACTCCTCCTATTTGATGTTGGAAGCGATAAATTCACATAAACTAATTAAATTTAATAATAATTTTCTAAACTTCTACTTGGCTCGTCGAAAATATGACGAATAAAGAAAAATCAGTATTTTGTTCGTTTTTAATGAATTGACCCAGAGATGCGGAACGCGCGCGCCTCTTCCTCGAAATCATCGCATCAATGACGTGATTAGGAAGCGAGGGGGGCATAAGCAGGGGAGTGCATTTTTATACCTATACTCAGAGTCGAGTCGAGAGAGTAAGTGTGTTAGCAAAAATAAAATTCATCATTAAATTCTTGAGAAGCCCGATTGCATGCTAAGGTGCAATCAGGCGGTTTAGATCGGCTTCATAGTCTTTTCTAAAACACACCATATTCAAGCAATTTTAACCGTGGATACGTAGATACATGTATAGACACATTCACTCAAATGAAAATAAAATAAAAATTATATGGACCACGCCTCCATAATGAGATATTCCTGCGGCCCAGCAGCAGCAGCAATAACAACAACAACAACAACAAAAATGGGGAGGTTTGGAGAAATTTGCAACTTTTTTTTTTTAAATTTTTATATTTAGCTTCATGTTGCATGTTTAAAGAAAATTGGAGAACAAAATATGTGTACTTTTTTCGGCGGCTGGATTATAAGCAATAAAATTGGAAAAACATGAGACTCTTCCGGTTTGTTATATACCTTCACATAGTTTTGAAGACTCTGCCTGCGTGCAGCTTGTTTTGGCAGATGATTGCATGGCAGAGCGATTCGTTTGGCAAATAGGTTGAAAAATATTATAGGCAGGTATGGTTGCACATCAGTGAAGCGATAATGTTTTTATCAAATCAGTTAATCATCAAATTAGCTATAATTTCAAAACAGTTAAGTCATGTTAAATACGTTTACGATATAGCGAGATCTTTCATATACTAAACGGTTTTTTTTTCTATTAGGGATACAATGATTGGAAGCTGGTTTTATGCATAGAATTCATGTTGCTTCAACTTTGTTGTGAATTGTGAACTTTCGTAAGACGAAACTTGTAGTTAAGTAAAATTGGTGTAAATGGCTAAATCAATGAGCAAAATCTTTTCAAAGGCTTTACATATTGAAGGCAACTAAAGTTAGCTCTGCATTTAGCTTGCAACATTGTATCATGCAAAATTAGACAGAAATTAGTTCACTGGTAAACAAAGTTTTGTAAGTAGGAACTTTTCCGAAGGCTTTTGACGGCCTTACTCCGAATCCGACTTGGAAATCATAATAATTAAGGTCTAATCATCCAGCCACAAAACCGCGAACAAAAATTATAGTGACAGAATGGAGGGGCTTTTAAACAATCATTTTTCTATTTTTCGGAACCCAAATGCTAAAATTTTGATAATTAAAGCAGCCTCAAAGGTGAAGACCATTTTCGAAGAAAATCCGGATTATTTTGTTAAATTTGAAGCGCCCGCAACAAAGGAAAAATCAACGTTTCCAACTTAAATTCTGGTACTAGCTGACCTTTAAAAGCCTTCAAACTTAAGTTTTGTTTGTAAAATAAGGGCAAATGTCGTTTGTGGAATTCCAAAGATTGGAGAAGAATCAATAAACCTGGATTTCAAGTCGACAATACAAGGGGCTACAGCTGAAATATTCTCAGTTGTTCTTGCCAAAAAGACAAGGTGCTTTACAATGACCAAAAAAATGTTCCAGTTTTACGAACTCTGACTTCAACATTTTTAATAATGGCTGCTTCTCAGATGACCAGTACTCGTGGCGTGATGGTTAGAGCGATTGGACTGTCATGCCAGAGGTCTTGGGTTCAATCCCTGTCTGTGCCATCTAAAGTTTTTTCACGGGTACTGCCTCTTGTGAGGAATTGACAAATCTTCCAAGAGTAATTCTTGTCAGGAAAAGTGCTTTCTCAAATTAGCTGTTCGGATTCAGCTTAAAAGTGTAGGTCCCCTGCATACCTTACAACAGTGCTCGCACACAGGAATGGTTGAAAATCAAAAGTCACTAGGTCCTAGTTCTCAACTGAGTGTTGCGCCACCAAATTTATTTTTTAGCTTCTTAGATGACAGCTTCATAAGTGACAGCTGATGCCAAAATATAGCTTTTCAGAAAAAAACCTTTTATTGGAAAATCTTATTAAAAAAAAAATTCTGCATTAACCTTTTATTCTGTTAGTAAGGCTATTATATGATAACTTCATTTCCTGAAAAACTCACTTCCGATATTCAGGCCCCCAATTTTAATGAAATATTTTTTGTTGTTCTTCTGTGGTAAGATAAAACTGATACGACCAAATGTCATATGCATTTAAAAGACTTGAACTCTTTTAGGTCTTCTTTATCATTTTTGTTTTGTTTTTAACCAATTCTTACCTTTTAAATAGGTACCTTCCAAGTTCCATTGCAATATCTTAAGTATCAAAAAAATAACACGAAAGTGTGTCGACTTTTTTTTTCAACTCCTCAAGCCTCTTTTCTTTATTTGAAGATGTTACTTTGTATATGGTTACCAGGAGAATGTCAAAAAGCCACATGTTTACACCATTGATTAGATACTTTAGACGAACATTCAAAGGTGAGAAAGAAATAAAAAAGAGTCACCATAACCGCGACTGCAAGACATCCCAAAAAGGTGTCTTTGCATATAAAGCAAGTAAAAGAGGTGAGAATTAGCTAAATTCTTTCTTTTTCAAGAAGAAACGTATTAGAAGGGGAGTGCCACAAGAGTCACTGCTTACAACTGTTTTATTTTGTTAGACGAAACCAAAAGAAAGAAGAAGATATGTGACGCGAAAAGACTTGGCTTGTTTAAATGCTGCGGGGTAAAATACTATTAGAAGGTATCTATCTATTTTTGGTGGCGCATTAAATGAGTGTTAAATGGTTAAAAAGGATTACAATCAGATCATGGGTGGCCGGTGCTCGAGGCATAGAGCCATAGACTAGACATTGGATACTCTTGTAGTTGTTGTTTTTCTCTTGTTGTAGTTGTTGTTATCTATACTTTGTACATATTTTGTTTAAATCATGAAAAACAGTTAACAGGTGTGTCTCTGTGTTTTTTGAAACTATATGTGCACGTGTTTTGAGTGAAACTTAGAAGGGTGCTGCTAAGTGAATGAATGGTATGGATAAAGGTGTTGTTAATATATTTTATTTTTTGAGCGAGGTCGATGAAATTTGAAGCCAAAATGTGATGTTTATCTATCTACTAAAGGTAAGCAATGGAATAACTGTTTATATCATCAGGTGGAGCAGGAGTAGTTTTATTCGTTGTAGTTGTTGTATGCGATGATGATCTGGGGTTATATATTTTATGTCGGATTTGAATTTAAAGTGATTTGCCAAGGAATCTTGAAGAATTTCAGTTTTAATTAAAATGATTAACACAGCACGAGCGATAGCGAAAGATAAGGGGGGACTTATTAAGTGTGCACATTTGTTTATGAACTTTTAAACATAATATTGAATAGGACAGAGATATACAAGTGATGAAGCAAATCATTCATACATTCATGAAGTGCGGCTGAAAAAAGAATATCAAAACTTGATAGAAGTCAATTTATAGAGATTGAAACTTGACTTAGAAGTCTCGAAAAGAAAAAAAAATTAATCTGGATGTGGTGAAAAATTGTGTTCTTCAGGAAAAAAACGTAATTTCAATTTGAAATATGTTGTCACAGTTTAGCAGTGAGAAGAGTTTCATTGAAAAGAACAACACTTTGCGATATTAGCACACTTTCTACCGACATGTTTGTTGATTTGAATACACAGATTCGTATAGATAGATGATTTTTACGCTAAAATTAAAAATGCATCTTAAGCGGTTTATGAGGCCTTAGGTCAATGAAGATCCAATAGTAGCAGTAATTAAAATGAGGGTAATTTTCAATAAGAAGAAAGCTATACCGTAGTTCTAATTGAAAACTAGCAGATTTCTGCAGAAGCAGGGAGTTTATTTGTAGGTAATGCTGCGTTTTACAAAAGTTCTTCAATAGCTTCATAAGTCGTTTTATACAACTTCAATAAGAGAAGAGCACTTCGACTTGATTCTTTAACTTTAACAATTCAAGGAAATTAACCATTTGTCTGATTAATAAATTAAATAATACCTTTTTTTGTTTTAAAATAAAAAATCTTTATGATGTCTCTCTGAAGAATTTATGCTAAAAAAGTTTTCGACCAAAGAGGAAAAATAGTCTAAAAATAATTTGTTCTCCTGATGAAAAACCCGTTCTTCAAACAAGGCTATCACTTCAAGTTTTTGAAAAATATAAAACAAACATAAAACTAATGTGAACAACTGGTATTTTTACTTGCGACAAATAGGAACTACATGGATGTCAAGTAAACAATTTCGAACTCGAGATTTTAATCAAACATGAAATTACGAAAATCGGAGTCGAAAACAGTGGGTCAGTGATTTCGTCCGTCTATTTGTCTGTCGTCGGCCCATAATCCTAAAACATTGATTCGATTGGGTTCAAACTTAGAAATTAAGGTCTTGAACAGATTTGCGTTAGGTGCTTCTTTCTTTGTTTTTAAGAGCAAAAATAATAGTACAGTAAAACCCGCTTAAGTGAATCCGCTTAAGCGAAAACCCCGGATAACTGAAACATATTTTGAGTTAATTTTTAATATTTCTCATTTTAAAAAAAACTGTTAAGGGAAAAAAATTGAATCGAACAGAATTAGAAATTGCTGAACGCTTTCATTTCTTCTCTATTTTTCATCTTCACCTCATTTTCACCACGGAAATGACTTTTGAATTTCTCATTATGTCACAAACGTCTATTTACATTTTATAAACAAAATTCTTTTCGGTTTTGAAAAAAATATGAAAAAATATTTCAAATATTTCAGAGGTACGTATTTTGACATTTATAAATGAGAAAATAACATTTGCATGATTAATTTTCCTGTTTTAGACCGGTAAAAGCAAGAAATTGGTTAGTTTGCCTGTAAAAGGCAAATTGATGACCTTATAACTGCTCGATGACTCGAGACTCATCAAACAAAAAGATACAATCCTTGAAGTGGCTGCCCAGAACAAAAAATTGTCAAGGAAACGTCAACGCAATGGGGCACAAAAGAAAGTGGATAAATCTTTATCGATTTGATTCAAAGGCATGCGTTCTTAAACCGCCATTATAACAGGGTCTATGCTTATGGATAAAGCGAAAAGTTTTTCCTTGATGCTGGACGTCGATTTTGAGCCAAGAAATGTATGGTTGGATCGGTGGAAAAAACATGTAAACATACATTTTAAGAAGATTTGTGGCGAAAAGAATTCTGCTAACACAGTTGTTGCTAAAAATTGGCTGGAAAATCTTTAGTCAAACATTTGTCAAAACTACAAGCCAAAAAATGTATATAATGCAGATGAACTCGGGTTAATGTTTAAGGCTCTCCCGAAAGGTTCCTTGCTAAACAGATATGAAGAACCATCTGGAATGAAACTACCAAAGGACCGTATAACGATTGCTTTCATTTCAAATTCGATAATTCAATCATTTTTCTTCAAAATTGGTAAATCTCGTAATCCGAGATGCTCTAAAAAGAGCACAATCCCTGCCAAATATTATGCCAAAACCATAACTTGGATGACAAGTCAAATTTGGACTTTGCTTATGCAGGATTTGAATATAATATTTAAAGCAAAGGAAAAAAAGATTTTGCTATTTGAAGGACAACGCATCTTGCCACAAACTTCAATGCGATGTCAATTTGAGAAATATTAAAATCGAGTTTTTTCCCCCGAATACAACCTAATACATTGCTTTAAGGCTCATTGCAGAAGATTCATTACAAAACAGCATCTTCTTCATTTGAATAATAGTGAATCCTTATCAAATTTTTCAAAAAAAATAAATTTACTCATTGCGTTAAAAAAAGGACCTGGTGGATGGTGAGTCCATTGACCACAAAAGAACTGTTTCCGAAAAGCTGCTTTGACTTTTGATACTTAAGAAGAAGTAAAATCAGACGTCGAAGAAGAAGAAACTAATTTCCCGACATCAATAAGAGAAAAAAATTGATTATCTTGTAAATATAGTTCAAGATCTTCCTTGTTTTGGTGATATGACGGATGAAGACGCCAAATAAAGCAGCAATGCAATTCGAAGAGCTTGATGCTAACAGATCTACATTTGAAAATGATTCAGCTGTTGAAATTTGGAGGGATTCAAAAACCAACAATCAAATAAGCGTTTAAATCTATCGGTGTTTTCTTAAGCAGTTTTCTGATGGGGACTATGAACTTGAGCAACTCTTAGACGAAATTGAACTTAAAATGATGAATTTTTTATTTTCAGACATTGTCTGTCTCTACAAACGAGCAAAAAAATGTTTATAAGTGGTATAAGTTATTCGAATAGAATCGACAAAATGTTAACGATGAACCTCGCTCCGGACGTCCAAGCACGTTAACCACCGACGAAAATGTTCAGAAAGTGAAAGAAATTGTGTTGAAATATCGTCGAATCACGATTAGAGAAATAGCAGATAATCTAAACATTTTGTTTATCTCATGCCAATCAATTTTAACGAATGTTTTGGGTATGGCTCGTGTTTCAGCGAAATTCGTTCCAAAATTGCTTAATTTTGATCAGAAACAGCACCGCATAAACATGGCCCAAGACATGTTGAACGACGTCAATGATGATCCTGATCTGCTCAAAAAGGTTATAACTGGTGACGAATCGTGGTCATATGGTTATGACGTTGAAACCAAAGCCCAAACATCCCAATGGAAGAATCCAGGAGAGCTAAGACCGAACAAGGCATGCCAAGTTCGTTTAAATGTGAAGGTTTTGCTCAAAGTTTTCTTTGATTACCATGGATGGCGTTGCACAAGTCGTTATTAGTGGGTAGTTTTTTTTTGCCAAAACAGTACTTCCATCATGCCTCAGCCATCGTATTCGCCAGACTTGGCCTCCTGCGACCTTTTCCTCTTCCCGAAATTGAAAAGGCCCAAAAAAGGACGAATTTTTTCCACGATTGAGGAGATTTAGGCTGCATCGCTGAAGGAGCTCAAGGCAATACCCAAAAGTTTATTTCAGAAGTGTTTTGACGACTAGAAAAAGCGCTGGCACAAGTGAATTGTATCAGAGGGGGATTATTTTGAAGAAGATAACATAATTTTGGATAAATATATCAATATAACGGTTCTTTTGTTTTTTTAAATTTTTTTGAGGAACAAATGAACTAATTTAAATAGTTTTTTTTTTTCAAAACAATGTCTGTTTTATTTTTTGGATTTTAAAAAATCTTATTTTTTTTGTTTGCGAAATTCGATATCTCATAATCAGGTCTTAATTTTTTAACACAACTCATATGTAAGACTTGTTTATTTATAAGCCTTAAATAACATAGGCCAATACCAGCGGAGCTCCAATTTCTTTTTAAGACCTTAAACATGGAACTCGTTATGTTAACTTAGCTCTTGGTCTAAAAACTATGTTTTTCAAGATCGAGTCCATATTTTCTAATCCTGATGATCTTCTTTTGGAAAACAAGATAAAAACAAGAAGTAAATTATTATACCTTCAAAGGTATCAAGAGTAACGTTCTCATGCATAACTATAGATGGAATAAAGGCAATTCAGAATCTAGCTAAAATAATTTGTCACTTTTGATCGATTTCCCTTTTTTCAGTATCTCGCATTAACACAGTCAGGTACATTGATATATTTTGTATCTTTTTTTTTTTAAACAAAACCAGCACAAGATCACATTCCGTAATATACTCGTAGATGGTTTCAAAACCTATGAGATTTTTGTCCCAAAAGAAGTCATGAAAAATGTATGTATGTTAACAGTGTGCATTCGGAGCATGGGTTAGGCTAGGCTAAAGAGGGCGAGGCTCTATAAACCTTCTTGTGACTATACAAGAAGTATGAATGACACATTATGCATTTTCAAGTTTTTATATGAATATAAAAATAAAGAACATGATTGATCATTAATCACAAACATTCTGATCAATCACAGTTCTTTTTCTTTCTTCTTACGGATACTTTAAATTTTAAGGTATACATATTTTTAGTTTCCGACTTGTCACCTGTCTAAAATGTCGTATGCAACCGGTCATAGATATTAATCATATTAATGTATGTCAAACGACAAGGTGGATCGTATGAACAAGATTTTGACATTTCGTTATGATGATGATGTTTTTGTGTGTTTCTTATGTCGCTTTGTTATGTTTTATGATTAGCGCATGTCAAACAAGTCTTTGACCTCACAGCGAGTCAGCGAGCCCATGTTGAGTCATAAAGATGTGAATGTGTAAGATCTCTTAGTTATATATTACACCGTGACTTTATTACAACACATTGTTTTATAATTGCAACAATAACTTTTGACGCACGACGAGGCGGCGCGACGCATAGAATAATGGATGACACGCTCTAAAAAAAAAAGAAAGATTCACTTTGGTCATAAAAAAAGTTGTAAAAAATCAAAATAAAAAATGGATCTAATGTTATGACTTTTACGACACATCTGGAGTGATGAATGTGTTCGGTCTTTAAGAAATGTCTTGAGCATATACCAATACTTTAATTTAACTGCTGGACGTTTTGGGAGGTTTCCATGTAGGGTCAAATGTGGACACTAAAAAAAGACCTAGATTTGGAATCAGTTATGCATCTTCTTTTAATACTGAATACAAAGTTCTGGCCCTTATAGTCCTACGCTATAACCATCACGCCACGGGTACTACAATTAAAGTCAATAGGGATAACAAATTTTGCTTAATCATATAAAAGGTTTTTCAATTGGCGCGGGTAGATTTTGGCGCCCCGTGGCTGCCATTTTGTTTTGGTGACATCTGTCAAATCTTTTGTTTATTATTCAGTTGTTTATGTGAAATCATCAACAACACGTTCAAATGGTAAAACTTTATTATCAAAATGAGTGTTCCCTAACGCAAACGTTGCGCACATTGCGCCCTTTTTACGGTAGACGTGGTGGCCCTTCACAGTCGACTCTTCAGCGTTTGGTGGCCATATTTGAAACGACCGGTTCAGTAAACAATCAGCCAACACCCGTACGTTCAAGGAACGCAAGATCGAATTCGATTTTTGATTGTTCTGAATCCATAATTAATTTAGCCATTGGTCAGGGCTAGAGGAGCAAGGGATTCTTTATTGAGTACCACAATGGCACTCCTATCGGGTGATTTTTTAAGAGCTTGAGAACTTTAAAAAAAAAAAAAACGCATAAAATTTGCAAAATCTCATCGATTCTTTATTTGAAACGTTAGATTGGTCCATGACATTTACTTTTTAAAGATAATTTCATTTAAATGTTGACCGCGGCTGCGTCTTAGGTGGTCCATTCGGAAAGTCCAATTTTGGGTAACTTTTTCGAGCATTTCGGCCGGAATAGCCCGAATTTCTTCGGAAATGTTGTCTTCCAAAGCTGGAATAGTTGCTGGCTTATTTGTGTAGACTTTAGTTTTCCCTCAAAATGGCCATAGAATTGCGAGCTGTGTGGCATGTAGCGCCATCTTGTTGAAACCACATGTCAACCAAGTTCAGTTCTTCCATTTTTGGCAACAAAAAGTTTGTTAGCATTGAACGATAGCGATCGCCATTCACCGTAACGTTGCGTCCAACAGCATCTTTGAAAAAATATGGTCCAATGATTCCACCAGCGTACAAACCACACCAAACAGTGCATTTTTCGGGATGCATGGGCAGTTCTTGAACGGCTTCTCTTTGACACCATGTCTGAAATCCCGCGTGATCTGTCAAATACTAATGCATGAAAATCCTAACCTCAAAAAAATCACCCATTATTAGAAATATCCTTCACCTGCTCGATCTTGGCGATCTTCCAATTATGAGTCGGCAGGGATGGATTGCACCACCTTGATCATTTCGAGAATGTCCTCAATACCAGGAGGTTAGATTGGAATCCAAATGCGGGCTCTAGGTCTGCTGGGAATGTCTTCCTTAGCAACAACCTCGAGTTTCGCACCTGGCCAAACTTCACCTAACCGGCTGACAACAAGCTTGTACATTTCACAAGACCTCTGATCGCCACAAACCATGAGTTTGACATGACCTTGATGACAACCCCCATCGCTTATGGAAGAAGTGGTCCTGGAAGCTCTTTCAAAATGCTTAGAAAGCCACCCGAGAGCTTTCCCTTGACCAACTGCCAACGATCAGCCGAAATTTTGCAATCATCATCGCTCCTGTCAATGACCGCAACCACGACTTTGCCCTTCGTCACGTTACTGAAACTGGGTTTTTTGATGGGTTTGAGGGTGTTTTGTTGTCGGTATGGCCCGCCCCCTCAAGAGACCTTTCTCGTTTAGACGAGGAGTCTTTATTGGTCCTTGCTGCAGTAAGAACACTCTTTGCCCATTCAACGCGAGCGGTTTGCTGCGGTGTCCTTCCAGCCTCCAATGATTCACCAGAGGCCTACTGGATTCTTGCAGCTTCCCGCCTTTGTTTATAAAGGCTTTTTTAAAGTTTCTCCTTTCCATTTCTAGATTTGTGCAATGGAGATGTTCTCTCAGTAGTTGTGTTAGGGCCATTCTTCACTACTACTGAAATTAGGTATAGCTACCTTCCTACTCTCGTTGGTACCAACAGCAGAAGAAGGTCCATGAACTGCAACTGCTCCCTTTTCTGTGTTGGCCGCAGGAGATACGGCAACAGGGTTCAGCACCAA
Source organism: Eupeodes luniger (assembly GCA_951509635.1). Classification (NCBI taxonomy): domain Eukaryota; kingdom Metazoa; phylum Arthropoda; class Insecta; order Diptera; family Syrphidae; genus Eupeodes; species Eupeodes luniger. The sequence continues at coordinate 7,787,975 of OX608073.1, forward strand.
ACTGCCGCCCGGTCTTGAAGAGATACCGGTCTCATAATTTTTTTCTTTTTTGTCTACATTCATAACTTGGTCCCACGAGTTGCGAAGAAAAAGAGGTCCGTCTGTACATAGATTCGCATTATACAGATAAGGCTAGTTAATCCGAAGATCGCCAGGTATCCGGATACTCCGTTAGAGACTGAGCTTTTTTTGAATTGGGCCCCCAGCCGGGTTGATCATCGGCACGGGTCGTATTACACCTTAGATCCAGCCCAATAGAGATAAGAGGTGGTTGGAAGGAAGAGATAGGGCAAGGAGTCAGTTGATGTTAAGAACATCATGCTGATATGTAAGGAAATGATAAGGATTGGTAAACAGCAGTTGAGCTATGTTACCTAGGGTGGGAAGGAGCACCGGAGAGGGGAGCGCTATCTAGCTTTTTCGCCATTACATCGTGGGAGGTGGGATGGGAGTTGGTGACATAATCGTTAGCTTGTATGCCTTGTTTATGCAGGAGGGGGTGATGATTGTCGAAAGGTAGAAGATATGAACGTCCTTTAGTTTCAGGACTCATCTGGAGAAAATTCTCGAGAACTCAGCTTCTACAACTCGACAAGTTAGAAGTTTAAGTAAGTCAAGCAAGTTGGACGTTCATTGTTCAAGTCCTAGACTAAAAGCGAATTTCAAAAATTAAAGTGGCCATGAATCGTTCTAGTTCTTGGCTTTAAATGTTGATTTGCCAAAAAAAGTTAAAAATATTTCATCAGCAAGACAGCTACTTTGACAGTTCCTATACAAGAAGTTTTATGCAACTAAAACAACACCCGATACCAGAACAAGGGAAATATCACTAATTCGCATTCACCGAAATGATACACATAAAAAAAAATTGTATCTTGTTTAAATGGTTATAGTCTTATACTTATACTCTAATTTTTCCAACTTATGTGTCAAAAACCTCAAGTTTTTTAACAAATGAGCTATCGAGTTTTTCACGTAATTAAAAGTTCGTTTCTTCTAGTAAATTACTAAGAATCAAATATTTTCTATAAACTGTACCAACAAACTTCCTTCAATATGACCGAAAAAAGTTTATTAATTGCATTAAGAAATAGTCTTAAATTTCAATTGTGGACTTATTTCCCAATTTCTTGATAAGTTTTTATTGCATAGTCCAAAACAACAGACAAAAGTTGTAATTTTTGCTTATCTATTTCTCAAAAAAAACTAATCAAAACGACCTACAAATCTCAAGGTTACAAACAAGGCGCACATCAACTTTGTTATGTACCCAAATTCCTAACAGTCATGATAGTCTCTCATATTGAAATCTATATCTAAACCAAAAATAGGAAAAAGAAAACAATCGAATTGTAACAAAGATACAATACCAGACTTCCAGACCTTTTGCCCTTCAAAAAAGATGTAAAACAAGAGCGTCGAACTACCATAACCACGTAACCAATATATAATTGCTTTTCACAAAGCAAAAAAAAAAAAGATATTAATGATCTTATGGCTTAAATGCCTGCCGGGAAGATTGTAATGAGCATTACATGGTGTAAAACAAACAAAAGTCAAATAGCAGTAGCAGCAGCTATAAGAGCAAAACATGTAATGGTGGAACGAACATAGGTACATATATAGAGGTGTATCTTTTGTAACCAAATCGTCTTTGATTTCTTCGTTTATAAAACCAAACAACCATCGCCATTGTATTGACGCGCCTTGCCTCCCCGCGGAGCTCTTGATTTAGAAAAGCCCGCAACAAAAAAGTTAGTAATTACTTTTCATTAATTTTTATATCTTTAAGGTTTTATTTAAAAAGATTTTTTGTGTGTTCGTGTTTGGTTCAGAGACAACATTAAGATAGGAAACTCTGATGTTCTTAATTTGAGATAGGTACGTACTTTAGATACTTTTTCTTCTATCTCTAGGTATTGGCTCTTCCTTGAGAGAAGGTATTTGCGCGCGTTTTCGATAAATATCTCTTCTATACACGAACACCACCGAACAGATAGATTCAACTAAATGGATTAGATTCACGCAAAGCTTCTGTGTGCCGAGATTTTTCCTTCTGTGTTGCTCCTTCTATCATAGGCAAAGGTATATACTTAAGGTATCTGAGAAATATCCTTAGATACGGCTTGGTTAATTCAAGGAGACATATCGCAGCAACCCAAAATAAGAAATGAGTTCAAGAAAAATAAATCTATACAAACAAAACAAAAACAAAAGAAAAGATACTTTTTATAGATACTTCTTATAGAGAGACGAGATATCGAAGGCGCAGATCTATTTGGTGTATCTTTTTGCCTTCCGTGCAAGTTGGTGGGCTTGAAAGTCTTATCTGTCGATTCTTGAGGTTTATCTGCACCGACTGGCTTTGCAACAAGTTGAATTACATAATTACATGTCACAAAAGATACTCCCTTGCAACCAACCAATATCTTCGGTGTCGTCCGGTCTTTCGTTCGTTTTTTCCGAGAGTGTATCTTTTTGTGTGGTGAGGGTTTGTTTGGGCATTAAATGTCTTGTTGTCGCTTATGTTTGATTATCACAAACAAAACAGAAAAAAAAAAAAGTGCGGACAAGGAGTCTGATCTGGCTGGGGAAGAGTTGGTGGTCAGGTTGCAATTAGCTACGGTTGCGTTTTATGCTGGTTGGATGACTGGCTGCCTCCCCGGGGTTACAGAGCGGCAACTTGCCAATTAAATGCGCGCTGAACGCAACGCGGAATTTTCTTCAATGAATTTGTATCTTCTCTTCTGGTGCAATGTGGGGGGGGGGGGGGGTTTATATAGTTGAAGCATCAATAAGATACGAAGAGAGTCTATACGAGTACGAGGCGAGACATCTAGGGCAGCCGACGACGATTACGACTACGACGCGTTCAAATTGTATCTTTTGCTTCGTTCGGTTGGTTCGTTTTTACTTTTTTGTAAGCGGTCTTGTAATTGCTTACTTTTGTTCTAATGATGGTGGCAATTGTTTGTTGTTGACTCTTGTCAGTGAGTGATAGGTGCACAAAACAAGGCCAGGGGGGTACCTAATTGTATTTGTTTTATTTACCACCAATGTCGTTGTCAGTCGGTTAGATATCAATCAAATTAGAGAGACGACAACAGCGTGGTTGTATAGATACGAGTGTTTAATGTGGGAGCTGATGGCGGTACCCAACAGGCGGCGGCGCGCGCGGCGGTGGTGGTAGCGGCGGTGGTGGTAGCGGCGGCGGCGACATCAGGATTGTCGTTTAATTGTAGTTGGCTGATGATTAATGCACTTTGGTGTTGCAACGGGTATACGAGGAATCGTGTAATTTTACACTCGTTTGTATATCTACTGCCATCATGAGGCGGCGCGGCGGCAATACGGGGGTAGAGAAGATAGATAATGAATGAAATGACACGATTTTCATTTAAGTTTAGGCAGTAGCTGTTGGTGGCAATTATTGGGGGCATCAAAAACATGGTTTTGTATAAACATGACTAACTTGGGTGAAATGAGTGGGTGTTGGGTGTAACTACTTACTTATTGAGTAACTCATTATTGCACTTTTTTTCCTTATAGCTACAAAACGAATTGGCTTTAATTGTTTTTGACATTTGTTTAGATGTATAAACATTTTTGGGTGTTGTTTTAATATTTTGATAAAGAACTTAAGAAAGAAGTAATAATTGCAATTGCAATATAGGATCTACTTTAAGGCAGACGCTTGAATCCAGATCAATTTCCCTCTTATGGGATACTCTTTAAAAATGATACCAGTATAGAACAGTCATTTTTAGCGAATATCCCATATACGGGGTTATACAATTATGCAGTCTTGTTCTAGGATACATTTTAAGCTGTATAATTTGAATACCCTGTATATGGGATATTCCCTAAAAATGCAGTGAATTCAGATCAATTTGTTCTAGGAAAATATTAAGCTCTAGAACAGCCCTTATATGGGATAAGTGATACTATATGACCACACATTCATATATATAATCATTTTTCAACACCAAATAAATTGATATTAATAGTCGGTTCCTTATTTGTGGGATATTCGAGAAGAAAATTTTTATCTGATTGTTTCAGTGCTTGATCAAATTTAGGTAGGAAATCGTCCACAAAAATTCCAAGTTTAGATCCCTAATACAAAATCCGAAAAACTCCAAAATCGCTTAAAGTCTCATTCGATCCTCATGGAGTTCTAATATTGACTATCTGGCTCGACATTTTTTATTTTTGTTGCTAAATCTTAAGTATCTTTGCCTTGGATAGAGAGAAGATATTAAAAACTATATCAATTTGTTCTTTGATAATTTGTTGGCCCTATAATAATAAGGTCAATTATATGGGATATTCGCCAAAAATTAGACCTATCCAGATCAATCATTTTTTTTCAACATCCCATATAGAGGTAATACAAATATGCAGCCTTAAATGTATTCTATAATAAGGATACATTTTAGGCTGTATAATTTGAATACCCCTTTAAATGGGATATTCCCTAAAAATGAGCTTATATGAACATGCAGTGAATTTATATCGAATTCCTTATTTGTGGAACATTCGGTAAGAAAATAATTGTCTGATTAGTAGATACAAATTCCAAACTTAACCTTCCGACCACAACACTTTTAAAATATACATGCACCGCAACAGGGGTGGCATAACACCCCAGCCAAAAAATGTATAAAATAAAGTACTTTAAAGGACAACATACAATTTTATTTAAACATAACAATTAATATGATTTATTGAAAACATAAAAAAACTTAATTCATAAAAAACTAAATATTTGTACGAAAAACGGTAGAAAAAAGAATGAAGCAAAATCAAAATTACCTTTAAAATAAAAATGCCTGGGGTGTTATAGCACCCCTGTTGTGGTCGGAAGGTTAAATCCCTAATACAAAATCCGAAAAATCCAATAACCCCTAAAAGCCTAATTCGATCCTCATGGAGTCCTTAATTGGTTCTTTAACTCGCAATTTTTTTTTTAAATCGTAAGTGTCTTTGCTTTGGATAGAGAAAAACTAAGCCATTTTTCGAAAGTGGAATTCTCAATGTGAAATACTGGATCTGTCATTTTCATTTTCATTTCGTTTGGAATTGGGGTTTCAAAATTTTGGGCACCTACAATAAGGATAGTTATTAAAACTAGACCAATTTGTTCTCTGATAATTTGATGGCTCTATAATGATAACGACAATTACATATATGGGATATTCGCTAAAAATGATGAATGTTAAGCTCCTGATTTTGAGGAAAAACAATACTTATTTCAATAACCAATCATCAGTTACAACTAAAAAAGTAGACACAAATTTATCAGATACATTATGTGTTATGTTTTCAAAAATAATTAGTTAATCTGAAAATTCACTAAAGATTAACTTGTTTCATCAATGGTTCAAAGTACGAAAACTCTAATCCTCAAAAAAAAATTCCACAAAACAAAACCAAAATTCAAATTTTACGGATTTTGATGCTTATTTAAGTCGTCACCAGGCATTATATGTTTTGTTTTATCTTAAGTATACTTTCGTTCAATTGATCCATTTTTCGACAGTTTCTCCAAGTGGGATTTCCGATTTGGAGTTTTCGTTTAGAGGATTTTAATATTGAAATTTCAAAATTGCTAAGTTTTTAAAAGAGTAGACGTCGCAAATTAGTTGATTTCGACTTTCGTTTCGCTATAGCGAATATCCCACAAATAACCCTAAGACCTCTAACCATAAAAAAGTTTTCTACCAATTCCTTTTTCGGGGATTTTAATATTGAAATTTCAAAATACCTAAGTTTTTATTAGTGAAGACATCGCAAATTAGTTGATTTCGATTTTCGTTTAACTATAGCGAATATCCCACAAACAAACCTAAGTCCCCTAACCATACTCGTACATAACATTTTTCTTCGAATTACCAACTACTTTTTACATATTGCTGATGTTTTAAAAGTTATGAGCAAATATCCCACATAAATACTTAGATACATATACCGGTATGTTATTCCGTTCACTTTAACGAAAATCCCATTATTAAGCTTTATAACTCAATCCATAAAATACAAATGTTCTTACACAGACTAGCTAGTAAAACCCTGTCTTTTACTAATGTACATCTACATATACCATGATGTTTTCAGTAAAATGTGCGAATATCCCATATAAACTTGATTACATCCCAAAATCTGGAAATTTCTTTTGAAATGAAGCAAAATCCCAATACAATTGTTTAACTGCTGCCATAATTCGGTATATTGAGAATGATCAAATAAAAACGGGTAAAAGTGCCATGAGAACAAATTGATCCGTCCTTGTCAATAGATCCATCTCCATACTCTATCACTTCACCATCAAGCTTCAATTCAACTACACCACCCCTTAAACAACTTTAATCAAAGAAAATTAAAAAAAAAATTGAAACCTGAAATTGTAACGAACCCAGCAGATCCAGAGCTGAAATCATCTCTGAAGAAGACCAACGCGATAGTAATTGTTATTCAATCGAACACACCATCAACAGCTGCTGCTTGAGTATCGACAAACGACGCGAGACGCGACGAATGAAATTCTATTTTTCGCCTTTTTTGATTTCATTTTAACAAGCTGCGCTATTAAATTAATTCGCGAGTCGAGTATCTATACACCACATAAACACTCAAACCCCAGCTTAACACAAAATTGTGCCCCAAGGATAGTGCTAGGGTATTGGGGGAGTTAGACTATATCCCATTTCCACACTCTGTGCTCTCTTTTATGGTATATTCTATACTGAACTGAACGGACGGACAAATCACAGCAATTGGGCTGACTATGATGAAATGATGAGTACAGGAAACAGAAAAATAACCCCCGGGTCTGATGAGCGAGAGAAAAACTTAAACATCATACTCGCACTTTCACCCATCATCAGCACCCTAAATATACAAACATTCCCCCCCTTACTTTGCATTCCATGGTGTTCGCGGGCGTTCTAGTACAATGCAATTAGGATGGAACAGCAGCGTCCTCTATCTATAGCTAGATGCCTCTGTGTTATCCAATCAATAAAATCCTTCGTGCTGCTCGTAGTAGAAAGCTATTTGCATATTTTAATTATAAAATTGTTAAATCAACGCAACAACAAGAAAACAATAGCTCGGGGTCCCGAATGGAGGTTATGTGTTCTGTTTTATTCTCAAGAAAAAACATACTCTCTAGACTCTAGAGTAGAGTTTTCGAGTAGTGTAGGGGAGGTTGTTGGACGAGCGATGACGAAACAGGGGGATATGATCTGGGATATTGCGGAAAGATGGTGGCAAGTGGAAAATTGAAAAATATCCAACTACATATGTAGGATGTTGTTGTTGTTTTTGTGAGCTCTATGCTCCTTAAAGCTGTTTCAGTTGTCGTCATTGGATGTTATATGAATTTTTTGGTTGCTCTTGTTCTTTAAACTCAAAACAGGATGTTTACTATCATTTTGAAGAACAGAAAGAGCAAAAGTGTACAAGTACATACATAAAGACTGACTCGTATAGAGGAATATCCTTGAGGGCGTACTAAAGGACAACGACGATTAATTTGTGTGTTTTTCCAACAACAACAATTGAGATTTTAGATACAAACATATATACTAGGATATATTTTGCTGTTGTTGTTGTTGCTGGTTGATGGAACAAAATGCTTCAGGACCAGAAATGCATGTTTGAAAGTTTTTTGAAGAACATCACATCACAGAGTTTATTTTCTTATTTTGAAAAAGTTTTCAGATAAATATTGAAGAAGCTTGTATTGGCTCTGTTTTGATGGCTGGCTGGAGAGCTGAGCTTGATATTGGAAAGGGATAGAAGAGAGGTGCTAAATGACTTGGAACAAGGTCTTTTCGTTATGGGAAAAGAAAAACTTAATTTGAACGTGAACTCCTTATGGGATATTATATACTTTGAAAAAATGTGCTGTAAGGCGGGAAAACGGAGGAGAGTTTGTGTGTTACTGCTATTAATTTATACTTATTGAACTTTTTAGTTTTATGATGTTATTTAGGTTAGGAGGAGAAGACGAGATTTAGTATAGTGTGTAAGGAGCCTTGACACAGTGAGTGACTTATAATACTTGAAACTTTTTCAATAATATTATCGTTCGCAGTTAACTCAGTATATATATCTAAAACTATATAAGTTGATATTGGTTAAGGTCATTGGAAAATGTTAAACGAACCGAAATGAAGAAAACTATACCAATTTATTTATATCGAAATAACTTTGTTGAAATAAAAAGAAAGTGTAATTTTAATTTCTTTTATTTCTTATTAACTTTTTCTTCAGAAAAAGCAGCATGTTCAAAAGCGTTGGGCGCCATTTGTTTCTGAAAAATCTTAATAAAATAAAATTGCAAATGTTTTTTTCTATAACTTTTAGCTTAAGAACTCTTTATGTCTTAGATCGATATTTTTGAACCTTACATACAATTTAGAATTGAAACAACTGTTTGAATTAAGGGGCGCAGGGACATAGGGCCCAGGGACATAACGCCCAACTTTTTTTTTTGGGGCTTATGTCTCACTTTGGTGGGACATAAAACCGAAATTTAATTTGGCCCTTAAGTGCCACCCAAGTATGACCGAAGCCCCAAATAAAAATGTTGGGGCTAATGTCCCACTTAATAAGAATCACCAAATGACAAAACTTGGAGCACTTCAATATCACAAGACTTTGTTTTGTGGAGTTTAAATCCTGAGATCCCGCGAAGCGGTCCACCCACAGGTGCTTTTATTCAAAAAAGCTGTTGATATTGGCGCCTGCCTGGCGACTTTACATACCCTAAGCGGAGCAACGGAGTTGAGTGAGCTGGTTTGACCCCGAAAAAGAGAGTTCAAATCCTGAGATCCCGCAAATAATTTTGAAAATAAACTTTTTTATTTTTCCTAATTTTTGTATTATCACCGTATCAAAAAATTATTGTTCATTGTATTGAAATACAAAAGCTTTATATTCTTTTTTGGCTCTGCAAAAATTTGGGGACAATGTCCCATTTTTAACAAACAAATTTGGGACTTAGGTCTTACTTGGGTGGGACTTAGGCCCCAAATTAAATTTCATCTTTATGTCCCACTCGGGTGGGACATAAGCCCCAAAAACAAATTTGGGCGTTATGTCCCTGGGCCTTATGTCTCTGCGCCGAATTAAGATTGGCCACCATATCAAGTATGATCTGGAATCAGGCGTTTATTTTCCATTTTTGAAATAAAGCGAAAGTTAAATTCGGTTTCTTTATCTTTCTCATTAATTTTGCTTCACTCAAAGCAATATTTTCAGAGGATTTTGGTGCTATTTAATGTTTTTTATTAAATTGTATATAAAAAATCGTAAAACCAAAATCATGAACTGATCTAATATAAAATATACGAGGATTTAAGTATAATTTAGAGCTTAAGAACAAAATTTTTTGAGATGTTGAATAAAAAAAAAAAAAAACGTTTTAGAAAATATAAGAGCTAGTTCCGGTGCCCTTCCGGAGAAATACAAACAAAAATTATACTGAAAGAAGCCAAATTAAGAAAAAACACTCAGAGAAAATTTTATACATTTTCGACAATTGAACAAAAAATTTGTATGAGCTTTGAAAAAAAAAAAAAAAACTAACGTGAATCTGCCTTAAGCCTTAATTTTAAACACAATCGACCAAAAGGCAATGGGTGTAGGGGCGAGGGCAGAGAGACGGATGAACAAAATCGCCGGACCCACTTTTTTCGACGTCTCTACCATCATCATTACGAAATCAATACTTGTCATACGGTTCTCATGTGTCAAAAGTAAAACAAGATTAAACCAAATTATATGTGCTGGTGTTGGGCGCCACTTAAAATATTTGATCGAATCACTCGTTTAATGCAAATTTTTGACAGAGAGAACATAGTTTCCTTATAACTTTGGACTCATACATTTTTGTCTAAAAGGTCGATACTTTTTTACCTGGACCTTAAAGATATGGAATTATTTCCACTCCTGCCTTGACGTTGAGCGGTATTTAAAATCATATTTAAAATTATAAAAAAAATATAAAATCTTCTTTAAGTTTGGACTTTCACTTTATTTAATTTTGATTGATATTCTTAAACCTTGGACTGAAAATTTGATAAAAAAAAACTTAAATGTGCATTTGCGTTTAAAATTTAAGATCGAATACCTCGTTCCTTTTCAATTTTTGTAGAAAAATGTTTTTTTTTTATTGCGCGCGCACTAAAGGGGTTATGAATACCCTTATAATGATTAAACTCAGTGCGAACAATTAAGAAGGGAGGACAGGATTAGAATGACGATGGTGCTGCACATAAGTTTTAATTGTATGAATATTGAGCTTGATAAAGCATCCCACATTCGTGTAGTGCGGCTAAAGAGAGAACCCCTGTACTTAACAGTACGTCCGAAATTGGGCTCAAGGCTAAACTGATGGGCATTCCTAGCAGTATGAATTGTTTAAGTGGAGAAATCCAACTTGCTATTTCACTAGAGCATTATTGGTGATCGATAAAACAATGATAGACACGAGACTTTGCGGCGGTGTTCAAGAGAAACAAATGTCTCGGTAAGAGAACGATCTCCCATCAAAAGACTCAAGGTTATTGGGGCTCCAGGCCAAATATGAGAATTGTACTCGAGTTTTGGACAGATAAAAGCTTTTAAGATTATAGCCAGATAAGAAGGAGTAAGAAACTTCTTGCATCGTCTGAGAAAACCTAAACACTTAGCAGCATTTTTGGCGATGTTAAATATGTAATCACTCCACAATAAGTGTTTTGTGATGCACATACCTAGAACTGAAAGCTGTTGAGTCTCCTCAATGCAAGTACCACCCATGGATACATGGATAGTGGTATTGGGGCAGGGTTACGCTTTTGAGACAATAGGCATATTAATTCCCCATTGGACAATGCTGTCAAGATCAGAATTTGATGAGCCTATCATATGCTGTCTTTGATAGTCCACATCCGGAGAACAAAAATGAAAATCTACACACTAATATGAAAAGCTGAGGGTACTGTCGTCAGCGAAACAATTTAATGGTTTAGAAGTTTCAGACAAAAGATCGTTTATAAAAATAAGGAAGAGTATCGGACACAAAATTGAGCCCTGGGGCACACCACCGTTTATTTTGTGGATATTAGATTTGAACCCGTGCACTGCTACTTAGATCAATACTAAAAGCATGTATTTTCGAAAAAAGATCTTGATTCCGAACTCTATCAAATACCTTTGAAATACCAAATGCAATAATCTTACTTTTTTCAAAACGATGTAAAGATTTGTTCCACTGTTCGGTGAGATAAACCACAAGATTACCAGTGGATCTATTGCTACGAAAACCGTACTGCCGACCATTAATGAGCTTTCGTTCTTCAAAACATTTCTTAAGCTGAAAATTGAACAGCGTTTCCATGATCCTGGAAAGAAGGGACGTTAGTGCAATTGGACGATAGTTAAAGGGTGAGGGGGATTCATTCATATCATGAGGCCTGTATCACAAAAAAAAAAAAACAATTATTTAAGCAAATTTGGCATTGGGCGCCACTTAAAATATATGATCGAATAACTCCTTTATTCTCAATTTGTAAACGAAAAACTGTTTGTTTGTAACTTTGGACTTAATACATTTTTGTATAAGTGAAATACTTTTGGACCTGGACCTTGAAAATTTATAGAGTTGTTTCTACTCCTGCCTTGATTTTGTGTTAAAATCACATTGAAAAACATCAAAATAAAACTCTTTTTATTTTGGACATTTTAACTTAGACATTTTTGTTTAAAATCGATATTTTTATTCTTAGACGTTGCGTTAAAAATTTCAGAGAATTAAACCTTAATGTACATTTGTGTTGGGCGCCATTTAAAATTTAAGATCGAATACATCCCTCATATGCCATTTTTAGCGAAAAATCGAGTAATTAAAATTGTTCCATATTCATATCTTGTAACATCGGACTCAATTATTTTGTAATTCAAACCCATATCAGAAAAGTATACTTAAAGTATATATAACTATGGACTTAATTATCTTTTGTCGAAAACCTATATTTTAAAACCTACTCTAGAAAATAGAATCAAACCTTCTTCCGCATAATGAGCAGTCATTTGAATTTCTATCTTTAATATCATATCACTCTGGGAATATCATAGGCTAGTGGAGTCCTCTAGCAAACTATAAAGAAATGATAAAATATCGAAATTATACGGCCACTGTTTTCTTAAATTACTGAAAATCGATACATTCTAATGAACTCATTAGAATTTTATTTCATTTAAATTGTTTTTTTTTTTTTTTGTTGTTGTAGAAATTATACAATGTTTCATTAGTTTTTTCCTAAATTTATGTTTTTTGACTATCGAAAAGTAAATATCGAATTTTCGGTCGATCACCAAAATAATCGATCGAGTCAAACAAAATAATAATAAAATTCAAGAACTCCTTTAATAGCTTCCAAACAATATCTCAATAAACACACCTAATAGATACATTTTATATGATGTCATTGTATGTCATCAATGCTATCTCCTCCACCCACGTATTTTGAGATTGTAATCATATCTCCTAATTTCTTATTGAAATACATATATAAAAATAATAAAAAGAATTCCACTTACAAAATAAGAAAAAAGACTTTTCTTTCGATTTATTTTTGATATCGATCGATTAGAATTTTGTATTGTTTTCTTCTTTACTAAAATGATGAAAAAAAAAACAGATTGAATTAAAATAAAATTTGAAGAATAAAAAGTATCTATGTACCTATCGATCACCTTCACTTGATTATGTTTTGAAGAACACTCCGAGTCACTTGATTGTGGTTACAAATTTTCTTGTATAAGATGTTTAATTATTTTAAAAAAATCTGACAACTTTGTTTTTGTATACAAATTAGAAAGTTCTCACCAGTTTTCAAAGTTGTTCAGTACACGTTTTTTTATAATAACAGATCTTTAAGAGGGGGAATCATAAAACAACATCAACTTAAACTTTTTTTAAATTTTTAAATTTAATTTGTTTCTACATTGCTGTTAAATTATTCTTTACCAACAAATCCTTAAAAGTTCTTTCAAAAATCCTTCTAAGAAAGAGTTAATTAAAACTGACAGCTGATTTTGACAGTTCCTAAAGTCTTATTCTGAAAAAAAAAATATTATTTTAATTGTATTACATTTATTGTATTTATCACTCTAAGAACTCATCCCTTAACGATCCACACGGAGTGTATATCTATTACAATCCAATCGTCTGACACTTTGATTGGGTGTTCTTCATCATTTATCTTGATCGATCATTCCCCCATTAAAAAGTGTATAAGACGTAAGTTAGATAGATATCAATATATTCAAAGTCAAAGCTCCCTTTTGATCTTTATTAGATTTAAAAGACCTTCAAGAATTTTTTAAGAAACACAAAAAAAGATCAAAAAAAGTATCATAGACCTGACTTGTTCAGTGTAATTCTTTAGCGTTGATGGCGGTTAATGAATAAAGTATCCATAACCAGAATCGAGATGAATCAATTTGACACATGCTTCGTTTGGCTGCGGATGTCTGATGATGTGGATGCCTGGCCTCCCTTCGCCTGGCCACCATCGCCCATCAAAATCGCTTAGAAAAAGGTGATTTACATTGAATTGGACTTAAATATCTTTTGAATCTTGAACCTTATATAGATACTATATCTAATTTTCTATCTTTGTTGGGCTGTATTGTATCTTTTAGGTATGTATATATTTCGATATTTATAACGCACAAGCAGACATAAACAATGACCATTAGAAACGATATAAATTTTATGCTGCGTCATTTCATGACTCCGCATGGGTACCTTTGTATATCTGCCTATACTTGCGCTTTTGATGAGATGTTTAAAGCAAACCAAGCACTCATTCAATTCAGAGCTCAACATCACTGCGAAAGCATTCAGGGTCATTACTCAAAGGAGTAATTGAATGTGTTTTCACTTATGTTGCGCTGAAGCCATAGCAAATGGCCATCTCGTCACTAGCCTCTCTTATATACAATGTATACATAGACTTCTAGAATTCCACAAGTGAATTTTTCAATGGGTGATGGGATGGTAGAACAGAGTAGGGTTTGAGAGGCGGCTGGATATAAACGAGGATGACGACGCTACGACGAGGAGGTTAGGTGGCGCAGTGCGGTGCGGTGTGGTGTGGTATGGCAGGGCAAATGCGCTGCGAGAACAAGTTAAAGAAAAACATCGTGAACTTGACCAACAATACCAATTGGTGTTTGGAGAATTGAATTGTTGCCTATTGTTGGATTATTGCTACTCGGACGATAATGGTGTAACGACTTGAGTAGGTACCTGAAGAGAAGTTTTTTTTTCTATTTTAATTTGTAAACATGGTTGTTGCTGGGTTGGGAGGCTTTGCATGGAAAAATGTTCTGAAGAAGCACGTGGTTTTTAATAATTTTGCCTAGAAATTAATACCTAACCTTTAATTTGGCTGAAGCTTCTCGAATAAGAAGATATAAGTACCTAACCTATGTAGGTTAGGTATAGAAAATGTAGTCATCATAAGTAGAAATTTACTGTCTAAAAATTACAAGAGTGTCGGTTGAATAGCAGAAGCAGTAAAATAACGCAAATTGTTGGTTTGCCTCAGGAGTTTGTGTTTAGTCCCAATCTTTTTAATTCAATACTTCACAAGCTTTTTTCTTTTAATATACCCTTACTATGCCATTTGCCCGATCAGTTTCTTAGCTTGTAACTCTGCAAAATTGTAGCAGTTTCCAACTACGTTATTTATTAGTTTAAAATTGGAGAGTCTGTCTTGCAAATCAAATGGATTCTGTTTGATATAAGTTTTGAGTTTGAAACGGGAGCGGGTCGAAATGCTGTATTTTTAAATACTGTATGGTTAAAATTCTGTATCATACTGTATGATACTGTATATTCATAATACTGTATGGTTAATATACTGTATATCAAAATGCTGTGTTGTCAAAATACTGTATCTGATAATACTGTATCTCAAAATTCTTCTTCTCAAAATGCTGTATGAGCAAAATATTATCTAAAAATACTGTATTTTTGCAAAATTCCGCTCTTAAAAAGTGCGAAATTTTTTACATTATCAAAACGATTTTGTACAGTATTTTGTACATACAGTATTTTGAAATACAGTATTTTAAGATACAGTATTTTAAAAACATTATTATGATCCATACAGGATTTCGAACCCAACCCGTTTGAAACTCCTCCTCCTTACGGAAATCCTAAAAGAACTGAAAGATTAAAAGAAATTGTGTCAAATTGATGAGTCTAAACTAGACAATGTTCCGAATCTGTAGAAGATCTGGAATCCAGTTTAAAAACTATGAAACATCATCTAAAACTGTTTGCAAAGTCTCTTGCGTAGTTAAATATTGCGGTTTACAATTCGCTCAATAGTGAAGCAAAGATCTCCAATATCTGCCTCAAACAAGATTAAAACAAACCATTCAAAAGGGTATCTTTCATAAGCGAGCTTAAAAGTAGATTCTATCTTGAAAATGGGTAAGGGTGGTCCGAACCTTTGAAGGAATTTTGTGAAGCTTTGATCGAAGCACTAAGATGCAAAGAAGTTTTTAATCTTCGTTAGGGAATGCTATCTCTTCCAGCTCCTATAGATTTTAGTCAAAAATGCAAATCACGTTGAGTTAAAAAGTTGTAAAGTTGCAAAATCACGACTGCCATTAATGGACTAGGGGTTAATCAGAGCAAAGCTGAACTGAAGCCGGCACTAGAAAGGATTGGTAAGAAGACACGGTTCCGAAAGACTTGGATCTTTATTGACGAGTCAGGGGTGAAGTATGGATTGAAGGCTTACATTGTCTCCGCGTCTTCAAATCAATCTCTCTAAATCTTTGCCGCTGCCTCATCCTTCCGAAATGAAAATCAAAGACCTTGCCTTTCTGAAC
The DNA here is from genome assembly GCA_951509635.1 of Eupeodes luniger. Classification (NCBI taxonomy): domain Eukaryota; kingdom Metazoa; phylum Arthropoda; class Insecta; order Diptera; family Syrphidae; genus Eupeodes; species Eupeodes luniger. The sequence continues at coordinate 7,803,884 of OX608073.1, forward strand.
GACGCAAAATGGCTCTAGCGTTGATTTGCTAAGATGTTATTATATCAATCCGTTATAACATATCATTTCTCATCCGGTGTAATGAGTTTATGGTATCCAAACAGCGCATTCCAGCGGTAATTGAGTCGGGAATAAAAGGCTCCTCGTAACTGCCTTCGCTAGCTACCTTCGAATTACTTAAGGATTTCGCAAATTTTGCGAACTATTCATTAAAATAAACAAATATTTTATATCGTCGTTTTCATGTTTTTATATAAAAATAAGAGTAAAACTGTAATTTATAATTGTATCACTGTAAAACTTTCACACTGCAATACATTATAGCCAACCTTTAAATTGAATGTTATCAAAATCCTGTCATACATTCTGGATTTCAAAATATCTAACTGAGCGCTGAACTTTAGCAATTGATACTAGCTAAGAAGAGCAATATATTAAAAGTCTGTAAGGTCACACTGTAAGGCTGAAACACTGTCTGCCTATTACTGTAGTATTTTAACATTTTTTGCTAAAACTTGAGAAACTTAATACTTTCACACGTAAATAAATGTGCTCTTAAAATGATCGCTAATGTATCATCTTTAGTTGAACACTGTAACACAACACACTGTAACTTTTTACTGTAATACCCTGTCATATATTCTGAATTTGAAAATATTTAACTGAGCGCTTAACTTAAGCAATTGATACTAGCTAAGAAAAGCATTATATTAAAAGTCTGTAAGGTTAAAACACTGTCTGCCTATTACTGTAGTATTTTAACATTTTTTGCTAAAACTTGGGAAACTTAATACTTTCACACGTAAATAAATCTTCTCTTAAAATAATCGCTCATGTATCATCTTTAGTTGAGCACTGTAACACAACACACTGTAATTTTTTACCGTAACACAATTCCATTTTAATCAAAATAGTTTTCAAAATGTCAAACTTCTTCAGAATAAATTTAGTCATAAATAATCCACAATAGAATTCAATAAAATATGTCTTTTAACCTATATAATAAGAATGCCTAAGCTCCCCTCTCTTTCCCCCTTAAAAGTTTCAATTGAAATGTACCATAACCGGTTACTATAGTTTTTGTATATGCCATTCAAAATACATAATTGCATCTCAAATAACTGCGCTCAAACATTAAACTTGTAAATTACAAGAAACCAATTAATACCTAAGCTCCAACAAAATCAACACACAATTTTGCCAAAACCTCAATCTGCCTTTAACCTATTCACTAGCTCTTCATTCCAAAGCCAAATTGAATCTTATACCTATGTACATATACCTTCCCTACATATATGGCTGCCTGTGATGACTGTAACTTATAGAGTTCTCTTATGCGGAGTTGCAAGCAAACGTGCATAGCGTTTCTGAAGGTGGTTTAGTTATATACGAGTATGTAGCTTGGCTTTGGCACACAGAAGACTGAAATATAGTACACCTTCGCTAGCTTAACATTTATTTGTCTATACCTATATCTTTCTACCTTCCAAGACGTTCGCGAACACAACATAACAAAACAACAAGGAATTCATAGTTGAAAACATAATTTAATTAACTGCACTCTAGTTATAAGGTAGAACTTCTATACATACATAGCAATACTGTAATTTGGCTTAATTGACTAATTTGCCTCGAAACAATTATAATGCGACGATTTAATGCCTCGGTCAAATACTCACAGACCATCAAGGACTATGTGAATGTCCTAGATTACTCCAGATGGATAAATGCTGGATAGTTTTAGGAACTGCTTGCTAAATTAGATTTTTTTTTTTTTTAATTATCAGCTAAAAGCTTTGCTCATTTATCGTCGTAATGAAAAGAAGAATAATTAATTCTGGTTTAATATCGGAGACTTGAGGATGTTATATTGTTGACCTGCAAACTGGTCGTACATAGATTTAACATCGGGACATTGAAGACGGTAAAGTTTTATTTTATTAGACACGACAGGATTAATTTAAAAATGAATTAGTAAAAATTTAATTACCATAATCCAGCTTATCCGTCAAAGCTAATGGACCTGTTGCTTCAACGCATTCGACTTCATACAAGTATACGGTGTTTTTTTAAGAGCTACAGAAATTTCTCTTGCCATTTTATTAGCTGTCAAATGATCTATTGTAAGTTCGATTTGTCAATTCAAAATAAATATACTAACGTGCGCTCCCTGAATAAAGCTTCCAAGTTGTGCAAAATTATTTTGAAAATCATAGTTCTGTTCGATTCGTTCATTTCGCGGTGTTCAAGTGTATGTTAAGGCAACGCAACCATTACCCCAAACACTGACAGTTCAGTGTACCCTATATTAGTTGGTGGTACTTCTTTAAAAACTATGCTGGCCAGAACGTCAATGGTGCCCCAAAATTTTGTGAAGGTTTGTTCTGATGTACAACGATTCATATGACTTGACAAATCGAAATGTTTCATGCAACTGAAAAAGTACCCGTTATAACAATGTAAAATATTTGGGAGCGGGTCGAAATGCTGTATTTTAAAATACTGTATTATCAAAACTCTGTATTATACTGTACAATACTGTATTATCATAATACTGTATGGTTAATATTCTGTATTTAAAAATACTGTAAATTTAAAATATTGTGTCTCAAATTGCTGTATTCTCAAAATACTGTAACTCATAATACTGTATAATACTGGAAGTTTTGACAGATCAATTAGTTTGGTGCAATTGTTTATGCAATTGTTGATTCTGATAGGAACAATTCATGTACAAATGTGAGAGAGATACAAATAATTAAGAAGAAGGAAATGAGAAAGAGAAAATAAGAAGATACCATTTATGTTGTTCTTGTTTTTATTTTTAAGCCCTATTTACAGCATTTTGAAATACAGAATTTTGATCTACAGAATTTTGAGATGCAGTATTTTGGTCATACAGTATTTTGTATATACAGTATTTTGAAATAAATTATTTCGAGATACAGTATTATAAATTTTCCATTCGATGTTAAGAGAGACACTGTAATAAGTCTGTAAAATATTCACTGTTTCTGTAAATGGGGTTAAATGTAAACAATTCCCATTTAATTCGTTTTTTAGTAAAATTATTTAACAAGTTACATTTTTAGAGATCTGAGTTCTCTTTAGTGCGTCAAAAATATAGCAAACGGGTAACAGCTAAAAATTTTGACAATGTGACTCTTTCAGTCTCCAATTTAACCGAAAAATGTTGGTGGTTTATAAAAATTATAACTTACTATGAAAATAACTCTTAGTGTAAAAAGTTAACAGAAAAGTACAATTTTTGGTCACTCCTTTATATTTTGTATTATGATTTATCTTTTCCTCAGCTACTGCTGAATAATTGGTCCCAATGAATGCTTTTGTTTGCAAAAATTTCCTTTGTTTTCTTTTTTGTTTAAGATAAGTAGCTAACTAATATTCTAACCTTTATATTGTTCCTTCCATTTCGAGCTACTTAAAGTGCCAATTCGCCATAAACAATCATTACAAATGGGCACCTCACCATTTTCGGACACTTCCTCATGCTTTTGGATTGTGGCCTGTGGTGCACTGCATTGTGCACTTTGGAACTCTGTTATATGGTTGTCTATGATATGCTTGTCGTCACATCATCCACAGCACAGCATGGTGCAGTAGCACAGCACTTAGTGTTCTCATACTTTCTCCAATTTGCAATTTAAAACAATACCGAATCCCGGTATTATCCCGTCATCAGCTTCAGGAGGGCACAGCAAAGCATACAGTGGTGTGACACTCACAGTAAGAGTAACAGTCACATTTTGCAGCAATGCCATTCGCAGTAAGTCGGTCGGTCGGTTGATTTGTCCGTTAGTCCTTAAGTCCGTCAAAATAGGAACCAAACGCGGCGACCACGACGACGCCGCTGCAGCGAAAGGTGCGATGAATGGGCCAAAGGCATATATTTCTTCTTGAAATAAATTGCCAACTAGTGACTAATGGTCTTGAGGTTTGGAGGCAAGATATGTCCTGTTGATCAAGTGCTCTAAAGCTAAAGCTAGCGCGAGCTCGCGCGGTAGCCCGCAAAATAGTTCCGCATAACAATGCTAAGCAATTTGCCCATTTTACGAGTACCTACCTTTAACTTTTTTATAAAACCTATGTAGATATATAGAAGCTATTCTATACCTGCAAAATTTTGTTTTTCGATACATCGAGTTATGGCGTTTTTCAAATCCTAAAATGGCAATCTAAAATGCGCACGCGCACCTCGCTCAGATGAACTGATTGAACACGAAACGGAATACAAAAATTCGAGTATCATGGGATTTTATTTGTTTGTTTGTGCCTCGATACCACGATGTTGTAGCATCATGGTGTCTTCATGTCTGTCTTCTATGTGGCTATGGCTAGAAGTTGATACCTATAGATGTTTAGGGCCATCGGTCTTCAGGTGTCTTCCCGTTGTCCTTTGTAACATGCTAACACGTCCCAAAAACAGACTTTGAATAATGTCACGCCAAAATCTGACAGCAAACAAATACCAACAACAACAACTTCATGGAGCCTTCGTCCGAACTGAAGTTAGTATACATATCTATGGTTCTATAGAGGAAAAGGTATTCCATGTCGTGAGGACATGCAAATCCATGCATGCGAAAGACAAGTCTCGAAGTTGAAGCCAGCCTGAATGTGAGATAAATTTGTATCTCAAGCTGGGGCATGGACACATGACACAGGACACAGCAGCTTCAAAAAGTGTGAAGCATGTGGACAGAATAATGATGAACTGTCCAAACTTGCCACCCACCCAGGTGATGATGATGATGATGATGACTGCTTAGAATAGTCTTGAAAAAATCCTAAGAAAAACCCAAAGAGAATCCCAAGAGAACACGACACGAGCATGACATTGACCCATTGTCATCATAACATTTTACCCATCGACGACGACAACGACGATGGTAGCTTAGGGATATCATTGCCGCGCCGGGATGAAGCATCATCGAATGCCTACACCATCATCAATAAAACTATGTTGTCGCCTATTAAATCGGTTTTTTATCTAAACATTCACACCTACCGCCTGCATCACGGACTCTACTAGCTAGTTGAGGTTGAGTCTGCTTAAATTGCTAAAGTTGAAGCTGCGACGAGAATTTTGGTCGTGCAACGGCCTCCAGCAGTTCTCACACCCTTGCCCAAGCCATTAAGCTTCCATCACCCCGAAAGTGCTACATTGCATCAGCGAGCCAGCCAGCTATAGCTTGGTGTGTTTCATTAGGAAAAATCTATCTATCTATCTATCTATCGATTGTAGCCTAGCGTTGTAGGTATAACTCGTAGAGTTCGGTCTTGTGGCTGGGGCACATAGTGTCTATATCGCCAATCACGATTCCATGGCACTGTGTTTTTGGAGTTTTACTTTTTTGTTGTTTTCATTGTTGTTTGCTTTGTCAGCTGATGGTTGGACCTGGCCCCGACTTATTCGGCCTAAGAGATGCATAAGACCACCAGATCTTTTTTTTGGAGTAAGTTTTTCAATGCACCAGTCGAATGTTCAGTAAGCGAGTAACCTCGATTGGAGGATAGAAGCAGAAGCAGGAGCAGACGAACGTTGGAAGTTAAAAAAAAAAAAGAATAGAATTTCAAATAAACAACTCAACATCTATAGAGGATGGTAATGCCTCGCTGATGATGACGATGACGATGGGTATAATGGCAGCCCGATAGGTACAACAACGGCGAATTGTAGCAGATAGTTTTATGCAAATGCACTGCTAGAAAGGTTTTGGTGATTCTGCCTCAAGGCAAACAAAGTTCAAACACTCAAATTGGCGTCGCTATTTTTGGGTGAATTTTGAATTAAAAAATGAACTTTACTTACACTCATAGAGTTTTGGAATATATAAACAAAAAATTTATATAATATACAAAAATAGTAAATGATTCTTGGCCGAGACGCGCCACTGAGACTAGATCGAGACGAGAACGAAGCGAGAATCCAATATGGAGAGAGTGCTTTAATTTTTGTGAATTTATAAGAAGATGAGCTTTCCATAAGGTGAGGCTCTAAAAAGACTGTTGTTAATCTCTGTTTCTGCATCGTCTAAGTCTCGTATCGATCTCGGTCTAGGTCGTGTGGTGTATAGTGTTCTCATTTGGTCTTGGCTTCGTTATAACTTCGTTTCTTAAATTATATCAAACGGTTGAGATTTCAACTCAAGTCTAATAACACTTAATGTCTTAAGACCGTGCAATAGAATTACGAGCATGGAGAAAATTGATATATAGATGTAGCGTCTCTATTGAAAGATTACAATTTTTACTCTTTTTATATTTAAGTAGGTACTGCTTTTCGTTAGAAATACTGTCCATAGGTTATATGTTTGGTTCAGAACTGCGTTTAATTATGTGTTAGGCAAATGCATAAAATTGTAATTTTTTTGCAGTAGGTAAGCCAAGTCTAACAAACCCGCTCTAGCAAATGGCTTGAATGTCGAGATTTTCAAAGCAGCTGGAGATAATTTGGTTAGGACTATACACCAACTCATCTGTAAAATATAGCCGTAAGAAAGCATGCCCGATAAATTGTATTCCCGATACTGAACAAATTGGATCATATAAATTGCACGAAGTATGAGGCATCAATCTATTTAACATCGCTTACAAAATCTTCTCTGCCGTAATATTTGAATTTCTAAAGCCCATCGCCAAGAACCTGATAGGTCCTTATTAGTGTGTGGTTTTGGACAGGAAAGTCTACAGTCGATCAAATATTCAAATTACGGCAGATCCTGGAAAAACCCCAAGAACACCAAATCGACACCTACGATCTTTTCATCTATCTCAAGGCCGCATATGAGAGCAGGACGAGCTGTAGAGAGGCATGTTTAGGTTTGGCTTTCCTGACATACTCTTCCATTTGTGCGAATAACTATGGAGAATATAGGTTGGAAAAAACTAAACAGAACCTTTCGATGTCAAAAAAGGCTTTAGACATGGTGATCGTCCTGGAAAGAAAATACAAAGTACATTTCAACACTACTGGCACTATCTTTCAAAAGTCTGTCCAATTACTAACATATGCTGTTGACATTCACATTATCGGAGGAGTTCAGCGTGATGTCAATTGGGCTTTTGTGGGTATTGAAGCAGATGCAGCAAAAATGGATTTAGCGGTTAATGAGGGTAAAACAAAGTACAGACTGTAATCAAGAAAGGGCCAACAACACAGACGTCTTGGTTAAAATGTCACCATCGACAGACTTTGCCTACCTAGGCTCCTCTATGAACACAGAAAACGAAAAATAACTCTTGCTACCGCTCTTTCTTTGGGCTTAGAAAACAATTGAGTAGCAAAGCCTTTTCTCGAGCGACCAAAGTGTCTTGCTATACGGTGCAGAAGCAAGGACTATGACAAAAAATTATGAAAGCACCTTGGGTCGTTTCGAGAGAAATGTTCTTCGTGTGATCTACGGTCCCGTATGCATCGAAGGGGAGTGGAGGAGAAGATGGAACGACGAGCTGTATGGGCTGTGCTCCGATGTAGATTTAGCCAGAAGGAAAAAAGTCCAACGACTGAGATAGATGGGTCACGTAGTAGGGCATGAAAACCAATGCCCTGGCCCGGAAAGTCTTCGAATCCACTCCCAAAGGTAGCGCAGTAGAGGAAGACCGTGGATCAGGTGGCGCGCACAAGTGGAAAGTGAACTTACCAACTTACCTAACTTGTATTGCGCAACTGGCGACATCTAGCTAGGGACCGATCTAGCTGGAAAAGTTTTTTTGGGTGAGGCCCTAGTTCACACAGGACTGTAGCGCCACCTTAAGCAAGTAAGTAAGCCAAATTGTGATTTATAAGAAACTTCTTTTTGTCGGGCTATTCGGAACTTTAAACTAATTTATTGAGTGCAGTTTTGGTACCATTTATTTTGTGTGAAAAAAAAGTTGTCAATTTATTTTTGAACAAGTACTCTTTAAAGTTCTTAAAATGACAGTTTACCGTATCTCTGCCTCTTTTTTTCCAAATTGTAACCAAAAGCTTTATAAAATTTGTTGAGTAAAACTTAAATCTGTAAAATTTTATTTAAGAAATGTTGTTTTGTAATACCTATTTGAAAAAATAGTCATATGCGAAATTTTGACAGAAATTTAAAATAAAAGCTATAGAAAACATAGAGAATCACAAGACCGACGAGGACAGCAAGAGTCTCGGCAAATTTTGTTCCAATATCTAAACTGTCGTAAGTAAGTATAAGTAAACTTTTGTCGTCTTTTGGTCAATTCTAGAGACGATGTAAAAATCAGTCTTTGAAAGTACTTACTAGGCTTCCAAAGTCACGAGTGTACAGAAAAGTAAAAAAAAAACAGTTTAGGATGTTCAAAGTTATCTTCAGCATCTGGGTTTTACTATTGGCAGGTAATTAATGAGTTCAATGATGAATTCTTAGCTCATGAATTTTACTTAATAACTTCAAATTTCGCTCAGTGTAATTTTATATACGAAATTTAGACAAAAATCTTCAAGCCATCTACCTCTCTGAAGGCTTCGCGGTTCTAAACAAACCAAAAAAAAACAACCATTCACTCAGTGTATAACGCGAAACTGCTTTAAAGATCTCTATAAACCTCATGGATCCATACCTATATTCTGTGTGCCTTAATGTCTTTAAAAAAAAACAACAACAACAACAAAAATGCAATTCAACGGATATAACTACTGATATCGCAAAGAACAGCACTCGATTGACTTGAAAGATTTACATATAACGCGCCTTCCTATCTAACTCCACCAAACCCTCCCTTGCACCTATCAAATTGTGTATAGAGACCGACCTATCTATGTTTTTTTTGTTTTTTTTTTACAACTCAAGTCATCATTATACCTAGCTATGTATGTAGGTATATAGCCTTTTGTTATTTCTATTTGCTAAAGAATTTTTGTGCGCTTAAGAATCATACTTCTATACGTGAATATAGATAGATACAGAACGGTCTAATGGTATCCATGAGATACAAATACATACTAAAAAAACATTAAATACAAAATTGAGCAAAAAAAAAGATCGAAACACCAACCAAACACCGCACATCGATTCTTAACAGCGATATCTTGTATACGCGACCCATGTCGTGCCTTTGTAACAAGATACAGCAACCGTGCTGCATTAAAAAAAAGTAAACAAAGTAACAACAAAAATACGAACCTAAACAAAAACATTACAACTTACAATTTTTATTTACCTCCCCCAGGAGGAGGTGGAGGTTGGTGAATCCATTGCTCCTCGAACCTCATCTTAACCCTCCCCCTCCCCCCTGCGATTCCATGTCGGAGGACAAAGAACTCTTCGCGAAAAAAGGGTTTCCCAATAGAGAAAGCCCACACCCCGCGCGCGATATCTCTAAAGATTAAGATGAAAATTTGAAAATTCTCCATCAGCTTCTTCCTCGCCATGTAGGTGGCGCGTCGCATCCCGCTTTGCGCGACGTGGTCTAAGTGGAATGATGCTGCAGATATTTTTATTTGTAAGGCAGCAGCAGCAGGAGCAGGAGCAACTACAACAACAGCACCAGAATTCAGAAAAGACATGTCCCTCTAATGCACTTAATGTGCGCGCTTCGCATCTTTTTCCTCTGTTTGCATAAAAGGTAGCTATTGCTTGGGTACGTTACGCTGCTGCTGGTCCAGGAACCACCAGGATTGAGAAGGGGTTCACTACCTTCGATACAAAAAAATAAAACCGTACAAAAACACGAAAACTAGGAAGTAAATGCTTTCCTACACTGCACAGAACGGCACAGCACCTGGGCTGGGACCAGGCTGATTCAGCTAGAAATAAATTGAATCAACTGCATCATGGTTGGAACGCGTCGCGTCCGTCGGTCTTCATCATTATCGTCACTACGAGTATATCCCTATATACCACCATGAGTAGAGCTGTAGGATACAATCAACCACACCACCGACACCACCAACCGACGAGACGCGACCGTTAGAATTGAATATGTATATCGGAGGCTCGCATCAGCAGCGCGAAGCTTCAATGTCAGTTGGGCTAATGTGATGCCATGTTCCACAAGCCCCTTAGCAACAACAAAACCTATCTATACGGATACGGATGGGTATCGAAGCCGAAGACAAAAGGTGTGTGAAGCTTGAGAACCTGTGCTGTGCTGTGCTATGATGTGATGTGCTGGGCTTTGCGAGAGGAGCTCCCACTGGGAGATTACCGGCGGTGGTGTGTGCATCTATGAGATATACAATTGGTAAACTAGAAGCGCAAAATATTGACACATGACTGACTGTGCCGTGGAGAACCCCCCAGCGCCAGCGGTGATGTTGGCTTGGTTATATACGTAGAAAGCAGGAATGGAGCAACAGCAGCAGAAGCAGCAGCGACAAATGCAATTCTTCCTCCAGCTGAGAACGCAATGGCACCGGGGGTTCCCAAGTGTAGATCAATAGACACAAACGAATCAGGCTGTCTGTCTCTGAGTCTCTATCCCCGTCCGCGTCTATGTCGGTTTGGTGTGATGGTTTTGATTCTGGGAGACTCTAACTCCAACTCCAACTGCGTCTCCAACTTCAAATCCGTCAAGTCTTGTTTTAGAGTGAGCCAACTAAATGCATATCAAATGGCTGGAGCTTGAAACCTTCTCGCACATGAATTTCCATTCGAAAGTGGGTACCTGATGGAATGCACCACACCATCTCCGCCAACACCATCACCTTCCAAAGTAAAAGGAGCAACCAAACCATAACCATCATCACAGACGATATAGCTTGCGATGCTTCATGATGCTGTTTGTTATTAGGTGCATTTTCGAAAGCACTTAACTTTTTGACTGAAGGCTGCTTTGAGTTCGTCTCTGGTGTTTTGGATTGTTTCATGTTTTTTTTTTTTTTCTTCTCTCAGTCAGGACGGTGCGTATCATTTACTTGGACTTTTGGGCGGATTGATGCATTAAAAAAGTGAACAAGACAGGCCAAAGGAATACAAACGAGAAATAAAAAAAAAGGAAAGGAAACGAACAGGATTTGGAAATTCCTATCCATTCCATTGCGCTCTTTCTTTCTTTCTTTCGCTCCTTAAAGGATCTGCAAGATTGGATCGGTGTTACTGAAAATTGATTTCAATTTGCATGCATCAGCCCATTAGGGCCTTTTCTTATATACGAGTATTTTGCATATGCGCTGTAGCCCTTTTTTGGGATTGTGTACAACTGCCATTTTAAGTGGATTGCTATTTGCGAAAGGATATGGGAAGGTGATTTTGTATCTCTCTGTGCCATCACATCAAACACAAGATCTGGTTCATTATTTTGATAAGATTTTGAGGTTAATTTAAAAAGTACTGTTGTTTTTTTTTGGTTTGGAATAAGAAGAACTTGCTGATGCGATGATGGGTTTCAATTAGGATTTCAAGTTTTGTTATAACCAGGGACAATTTATTTTTTCATGTGAAAATAAAACCTAATTTGAATACAGTTCCTGTGAAGTGAAATTAAATTACTGAGCAAACAAACACATTTAATTATTGTCGATTTATTCTTGGAAACATTTTAAAATGACGTTTTTCATCAACTACCAAGAGTTCGAAAAAGTGAATCAGGTGCTTTTAAATTCAAAACCACTTCAACGCATCCACAGAGAGTGATAAAGTTTTGTGGGGAGGATTGTGGATTGGGTTCCTTAATGCACCGCTTCATACATGTTAACCGAATTCTAAAATCGATCTCTTGTACGCTGAATTCTGATTTCAGCCTATTGGACTTGTTTGTGGGAACCGTGACCAACTGATGTAATGTCAGTAGTATGGGAACCGTGAACAACTGATGTACCTAATGTCAGTAGTATGAAAACGATGGCGTGCTTTTCTATTAGACAGTGTCCGGTTATGACACCGATTATCGAGTTTTTTGTGACCTGGCACGTGGTGATGTTATTCCACCTGATGTTTGCCTTCTTCATAGCTACTTGCATTCAGTCGTTCAGAGTACACAACTCCACCAAACCCTTTGTTTTTGATCCATCTGTGTAACAGTGGACTGAATTGTCTTTAAGGAATGCCCTACCGTCCCAGAAAGACCTGGAAGGTATAGAAATCTGGAAGTTTCAGTCAAATTGCATTTTGGGGATGGTGTAGTCTGTGTGGTTTGAAATAAATTTTAAATACTTAAGAATGCCCAATGTTGTTGTTAACCTACCGCGATGAAGCTTTGAGGCGAATAGCAGAGCTTGCAGCTATTTGTTTGATAAATAAAGGGTGATTTTTTTAAAAGCTATAGGAAAGTTTAAAAAAAACACATACAACTCAGAAAAATGCATGAAATCTTTATTTGAATCGATAGTACGGTGCATATAATTTAATGTTTGAAGATTATTTCATGCAAATGTTGACCTTGACTGCGCCTCAAATGGTCCATCCGCTTAGTCCAATTTTGGCATACTCTTTCCAACATTTCGGCCGGTATCTCACGAATAAATGCTTCAATGTTGTCTTCCAATGCGTCAATTAAAGCGGAATTGTCTGTATAGACATGAGCTTTAACATAGCCCTACAAAAAATAGTTTAAAGGCGTTAAATCGCACGATCTAGGCGGCCAATTGACCGGTCCCGAACGTGAAATAAAATGTTCACCGAACTCGCCTCTCAATAAGTCCATTGTTGCTCGTGCTGTGTGGCATGTGGCACCATCTCATTGAAACCACATGTCATGGAAGTCATGCTCTTGCATTTTGGGCAAAAAAAAGTTGGATATCATCTTACGGTAGCGCTCATCATTCACAGTTACTTTACGATTCGCATCATCTTTGAAGAAGTACGGTCCAATGACGCCACCAGCCCATAAACCGCACCAAACTGTGACTTTTTTTGGATGCATTGGTAGCTCTTGCAATGCTTCTGGCTGATGTTCACTCCAAAATCGACAATTCTGCTTATTTACGTACCCATTGAGACAAAAATGATTTAATCGCTGAACTCAATTTTTCGGTAAAAGAGTGGATCTTCGGACAACTTTCCAAGAGCCCATTCACCAAAAATTGTACGTTGCAGTAGGTCGTTCTGCTTCAATTCTTGCACCAGCTGTATTTTGAAAGGCATCACACCTAAATCCTTCCGCAAAATTTTCTACGTTGTTGAGTAACAGAGGCCCAATTGCTGCAAACGGTGCGGCGACAAAGCGATAATTGATGGTCATCATTAACACTGGCCGATACAGCTGCAAAATTTTCTTCTACGTAAGCGTGTTGGTGGTTTAATGTCCAACAATGTAAATTTGTTGCGAAATTTAGTCACAATAGCCCGAATAGCCGCTTCAGTGGGTCGATTAAACTGACCATGAAATGGAAGAAGCGCGCGAAGAACTTTCTTAACAGAGCACCCATTTTGATAATAAAATTCAATAATTTGCAAGCGTTGTTCGTTTGTAAGACGATTCATGGTTAAATTATAGACCAAACTGAAGATGTTTGACAGTGAAACAAAACACGAAACGTGTGTCAGCTGTTTAAACCAGTGTTGCCAAAAAGAAAATATTTGTAATTAGTGGAAGTATAGTTTTCCGTCGGCTTTTTTGGTCACTGTAGTTTTCGCAATGAAACAATTAAGTTACATTAACTTTCCCAACGTTTCGGCAGGGGTTGCTGCCTTATTCAGGGGAACTTTATTAACACAAAAAATATACAAATAATCTTAGTTAGATCGATGGGATACAAATACAAATTGCTTGGTTTGATCGGAAATTAACTAGTCTTCTAGATGCTGTTGGTTTTTGATACCAATCGAAAACCAAACGATTTTCTTCACGGTAGATTTTTACATCTAACAACGATATTGTTTTGTTAAACTCATTTTCAATTGTGAATTGAATTTTTGGGTGAAATCCGTTTAGAATTTTTAGTTAATTTCCGATCAAACCAAGCAAGGCATATTATCTTCAATACTGCGTCAAACCTCGTGAATAAAATTTTCAAAATAAGTGATGTACGATTCCACGTCACCAACGAGAAAAAAATTCATCAAAATCTTAAGTGACAATGGTTATCCTTTTTAATTCGAAGCCTCCTTTTAAAACATAAAATATAAATTCCACGAGGAGAAATTGATGAACCCGTTAGAACGCACCACAAAACCATGGTTTACGTCCCAACTTTATCCGACAACTTCAAAAAATCTATTTCCAAAAAAAAAAAAAAAAAAAAAAATTGACAGAGGTTCGCTTTGCTTTTAAATCAAACAAAACACTTGACCAATGTTTTACTAGACTCAAGACGAAACCTGATAAGGACAAACAAACAGATGTGATCTACAAAATTAATTGCAATGGAAAATCTAATGAACCGTGCAACCTATGTTATATTAGTACCACAAAACAACTTCTTAGACAACGCATCTCGAATCATAAGTCCGACATAAAACTAAAAAATTCTGAGAAGACAGCCCTGGCCAGTCACAGCATTGAAAGCGGACATTCTCCAAACTTTGAGGGCGTGGATGTTCTACAGACAGAGAAACATGTTTATAAACGATACACGTTAGAAACATTACATATTCTCAATAGCAAAAACAACATGAACCGAAAACAACACACACAAAACATTTCTGCTGTATATTGCTCTCTTCTTTGTTCTTAAATGTAATTTGTGCTTTATTCAATTTAGACTCAAATTCATTCTTCGAAGTGCTATATATTTTTATAGTTTTATTTCATTCTTCGAAGTGCTATATATTTTTATAGTTTTATTTTTAATTTATATTAATTAATACAATTAATATTAAAATTTTGTTCATATTTTTTTTGAGTGAGTAAACTACATTGTATTTGTATCCCATCGATCTAACTAGGATTATTTGTATATTTTTTGTGTTAATAAAGTTCCCCTGAAGAAGGCAGCAACCCCTGCCGAAACGTTGGGAAAGTTAATGTAACTTAATTGTTTCATTGCGAAAATTACAGTGACCAAAAAAGCCGACGGAAAACTATACTTCCACTAATTACAATTACTACACAAATTGGTCAATAAATAAACTCAATCAGAAAGAAAATAGTTAAAAAATCATCCTTTATATCAAGAGGTGTTAGGTAAAGAAGAGTTCCCGTGCCGCAGATAGGGGCGTGCGAAGCGATCCGCTTATATATAGGCAAGCTGCAGATTGGACTTTATCCAATCCACCATACTGCCACACCGTACATAAATATCGGTCTGATTACCGATGTGTATAACCAATGCGTAGTTCAGAGTTGTAAGCCCCATGTATTACCAACAGCTTTTTTGCAAGAAAAGAGAGCTACATTAGCTTTTGGGACTCTTTCTTGTATATTGCATTTCAAATTTAGTTTTTTGTCTAAAAAAAGGACGTAAGACATTTTACCTTTTAAGTCGTAAATTACTATATTCCATCAGTTTATTAAAAAATTATAACAGTTATCTTAAACAATTTTAGTGTTGCAATTTATACATTCTCATATAAAAATCAAATTAAATCCCTGAAAAAAATCAAAAGCCTTAACTTATGTTACGAAACTACAACATAACACACCTAAGCTCTAAATTAAAAAAGCCCCAATAACCTACATATTTATCCTTATTGACATTGTTATTTGGAAAAACCATGTTTTTTCGCTCTTTCTATATACGAATATAAATGCAGGCTCAATCTGTCTGTATGCCAATTAAGTTGTCAAACTTTTCAACCATTCCATCTTATTTAAATACCAACATCAGAATTACATTATTTGACATATTGAATGTGACATCCATTTGACTGACAATATATTAACACATACATATAACAAAAATTCGACCTACATTTATCATACATCTACGTATCCTCGGATATCCTTTGTATCCTTACAAAATCCAAACCAAGTTATCATCAATGATGAGTGACGAACTACGGACGCGCCGTAACGGGTCGGGCCGGACGCACAACGGCAGTGACACAGATAAAATTGACCTCCATACATATACCCCCACGTTACAGCAACATCCTTTCAGTCATTCAATAATTGTCATTTATTTATGCCTCTCGAAAAAGATAAAAAATGTCTTTCCTCCCACCAACCAACCAACCGAACGAACTTCTATCACGTTAACAAAACCAAAAATGGATATCATTAAATTGCCTGCGATATGGCCAGGCCGCATATCCCCATGAAAAGTCCCATCAAAACGCCCATCAAAGTCTTTTACTTACATAAATAACAACTTTTCCATCATTTCATACATCAAACCGCAACTCATACTTCACTTAAAGGACGACAACGCGACGTACGAGTATTCCTCAATTTGTGTAGAGATTTTTCTGCTCGAATTAATTTTTCTCCATCACATTTTTATTGATACAAAATCAAGCAGAAAAAGAAAACCAATTCAAACAAAAAGAAAACAGTCGATTCGTCGAATCAAATTGACAAGTTGACAAGGATGTGTGTTTTTGGTTATTGACTTTAACCTCAGTTGACACCATATTGACATATTTCCCACGCCCAACTCACGACACGAAATAAAAAGAATACAATATTTATTCAAATATGTATCTAGTCAATTACTTCATTTCATTTCCGTTCTGAACCGATCGAAGAAATAGAAAGGACGACGACGATAAAAATTAATTCAAAACCACATTATACCGACACCGAAACGTATCCTCTTCCTTGTTCCTTGAAATCAACCACATGTTCTACTTTTCACCTGAAATCAAATTAAATTGAATGAATTCTTCTTTCTGTTTTCCTTTTTGTTATTTTATTAAAAAACCACAACAGATGAAGAAAATAAATCTAATTTAGAATTCCACGTTTTCTAACAATAAAACGAGAAACCATACAGAAGCTAAAAAGGACGAAAGACTCTCGCATTGAATCAACAGGATGTTGATGCTTAAAAAATGGAAACATTAATGCAATCTATCTTTCAAGACGCATACCTATTTAAAAAGCCAAAAAAGATACATTGCATTGCATTGAATTTAATTGTTTTCGTTTTTTTTTTAACTCAACATTGACAGTATAAAAAGCAGGTAAAAATCAATTTGATTGGAAAATTTCTCACAGGATATGTTTTGTAGATACAAACGAGATATCCTTTCTTATCGCAAAAAAAAGAAAAGGAAAACGGGACAAAGAATTTCTTTCTTATTTTTTGTGCGAAAACTCCTGTGAGATGTTGGAAATGTTTGTTTGGAAAACATTGCATAAACACATAACCATGCAAAAGGTCCTTTTGTCCATCAGACGACTACGACGAGGAGACGATGATGAAGGATATATCGTTTGGTATTGTAGACGATTTGTAACTCAACAAATGGGATCAATTTTTCACTTTCATCCATCAAAAGATTCATTCCCCCTTTTCCAGTATCCCGCTTCTTCATCTTGTATGGATAATGTGAGATTTCTTCTCTCTCTCTCAGCTGGCTGTCCATTTGATAGTCAAAAAAGGGACGTAAAAAAGGATATGTTCAATCGGTCGTTTTACAATGGGATTACAATCGGGTGACCTAAGACGAAGGTAACATGAGTGAATGAAGAAAGAAGCCAGGATTTTTAAGTCCTCTTTTTTTTGTGTTTGGTCCTACTTGGTCCTGATTCTCCGGCAGTGTGACCTAACAAATTCCTGGTATGTTTACAAACATTCTGTGGGCCAAAGGAAAATAATGTTAGCAATGTCCTTTGTGTGTTTGATGGTTGACTGAATGACTATTGTGGGATGTTATGGGGGCACCCATATTCTACATTTCTTATATGGACTTCTTTTGTACCTTGAGCAAACATCATATAAATGTATGTTTATGAAGAAGACAAATTCTGTTATCCTTTTTATATACATATATGTTTTTCTGTCTGAATCTTTGCATTGAAGGATAACAAACACGCCTTTTTCTTTAAAGTTGAATTTTTCTTATATTTTATTTATTTTTCTATTTAACTTTTGTTGACTTAGGTATTTCTGTTTGATGTTCTGGTCGGATGTGCTGTCGATGTCATGACATCTGGTACCTATCCATATTTTGTAGGCATGCAAAAGGATCCTACGTAGGCCAAATTGATCATTGATCTTCTTCGATCATATTTTATTTTTTTTCGCCCACTTACATTATCTAATTTTAATTGATTTATTTCTCAAAACCTTCGTTTTCTTAAGTCTTGCGTCGGTCGGTTTGTTGGTTGTTTTCGTATCTGGTTATTAAGATCGGACTCGATCGATCTGGCAACGATCTTTTTTTATTCCGAAGAGTTGAGCCCTTAAAAGGATCAATTAATATTTCAAAAATTATGATGCTGATGATGAAGAATGGTTCTTTTATTTGTATCTCTCCACCACCGACACGATCATGACGATGACTGTTCAAAGCAGAGATACCAAAAGAGGGGGCTTTATAGAAAAAAAGATCGTTTTCAATATCGAATCGAAACACGGGTGGCTAATCACATGTACTTGATCTCGAGGCGCGGTTCAGTTCGAGCCTTTTGATAGAAAACCCACACTCTGCATACCTTGATCTATACCTCTATATGCTCAGGTTCTGAGATATGCCATCGAGTTGCCCATGGGTTCGAACTTCCAATGAACCCCCAACTGAGTTGGAGAATCGTTCCTTGTCGGTGACCAGACCATGGTGGAGTTCTTTTTTCTGCTTTTGAACAATTTGCCTACGTCAGGTTTTATGGGATGTGGTCATTTGTCTAGGATCGAAATATGGATGGATTTTTGTTTTCATTTAAAAAAAAAGAAAACAAAAATTGAGACAGGATGCGTGTGGAGTGAAATATTCGAATTGAGTTCTATGAAAAATGATGGTCTTAAGTGAGGTAGAGGTGATATGGTGTTGGGATGGGTTTTATTTTTCTTATAATGATCTCGATCATGTCATATTCTATATGTTCCTATAGATTCACATATGAATAGTAACATAAATGTATATGACTTAAATGTCTTGAAGATGGTCTTTGGTGACTTGTGATACAATCGTTTACAAAGGCGAGAAAAAGGTTATCTTATACAACAGAGGTGATCAAGTTCTTTTTTTTTTTAATGGAAAAAAGAATGAGTTGTTAGCAAGTCAATTGGTTATGATTTAATGTATTAAGGGTTTTAAAAAAAATATAAAAATATTAATGGAAATTGGGTTTGTAACTAATTTATTTTAGGTGTGATTTGTCATACTTTTGTATAACTCAGAGAAAATATATGCTACGTTCAATTATATGAATTTAATAGTTTTAAAGATTGTTGAAAATCTATAAATAATAATTATATGAATCGAAATCAATTTAATTAATGACTATAATTTTTCTTATTTTCTTTTTAGGTAAGTGAGATGAAATTAAAACAAATTAATTGAACTTTAATTGTGTGTAGGTAAGTTACCTTATTTTAAATTCAAAATATGTAAATGTACAAAAAATGGTTTTAGCTTTAGCCTTTACTAAAGTTTTATTTAAGCCTTTCATTTTAAAAGTTGGGTTTGTTGTAGTTCCGATGCTACAATACGTCACCCGACGAGTCTTTTGCTTATCTTGCATATTGAAAAATAAAAAATTCAGTCACTAAAAAAAAAAATGATGGACAAACTGTGAAGCTTTTTGTTGGTAAGATCATTTTTTGAGAGCACTTTGTTTGTCCACCTATACAAGCCCAAGTGCCTAGACCAAGCGAAATCACTGTTTTAGCAGATTAATCAATATTTAAAACATTGCAACTTCTGTAAAGGCTCTTATTGTAAAGGCTCATTTGCAATTGCTGCATTAAAAATTGCAAACCTTATAGTTTAGTTTGAAGTCCCATCAATTCTAGTTTCGTAATTTTTCTCTAAGGTCTTAGATAATGTTCTAAGTCTGTAAGAAATTAGGAGACAAATATGATGAAAAATGCGTAGATTTATCGGCCTTCTTTTAATGAGTTATTTTTTTAAAATCTATAATTTTTTCAATAAAGTAACATTTTTTGGCTTGGAATACTATTACATTTTTCGATTTAAGTGATTTTGACTTTAAATTATTAATTTTATGATTCAATCGTTAAACAAAACCTTTTCGCTAGTATAACTCAATTTTGTTTCAAGTATTTTGTCTGGAATTTAAGAGTTTTAATAACTCAAAAAAATGTGCACAACGGAATGTTCAAGAAAAGTTCTTCTTTTATACCTCTTGAACACACTAAAAAGTCTTCTTATTGCGGAATGCAGAATACAAATTGTAGGGTGGGTCAAAGGTGGCCAAGTACACTCTTTTGGAAATTACTCGAGTCCGTACAAAACCAGTGGAGATATTGATTTCATATAAATGTAGTTGCAGAAAAATGCAAAAAGAAGTCTCAAACAAATTGAGCAGGAGTTTGTTTTACCATAGCAATTTGAAAAAAAAAGTGAAAATTTTGGTTAACCCAAAATATCTCAGGAACCAGTAAAGCTAGCGACTCGAATTAAATTTTATATTATACAGGGTGTCCCGTAAGTAATGGATAACCCTGAAATGCCGCATATTAGACTTTATGACCGTCCTGAAAACTGATAAAAAAAAGTTCTATCCCAACCACAAGAAAAGTTATATGCATTTTTTTGTTCAGTGCATTATTTTTTTTCTTACTTTACATTTTTGAATACCACGACTACAAGTGAATGAGTTCCATAATTTTTTTTTTGCAGGAATATTTTACATTACTTGTGCCAACACATAAGTAGAAGAAAATTATTATAACTGTTGGACTTCTTAGAGAAAAAAATTATTTAACATTGAATTTCAATGCAAAATGTGAAAACAAATAATTTTTGAAAAAGTTAAATCATAGCTGGTATAAAAAAAATGCATGAATACCTGAGTGGCCAACTATTTTAAAAATATGCGCGTTAAATGCAGATTTCAAAATGGTATTACTTATTATTATATCTAGAGTCAATTGCAAGTTATTGGTAAAAATCTGCAATACTAGAGTAAATTTAGCAAAAACAAAAGTTTTCAAAATCAGCACAGTAAACGTGAAAATAATACCAAGCGTTGAACATAGCAGATTTTTGATTTATTGGCTGTTTCTACGATGTTGTCCTAATGATAAATCCAAGCTTTCAACTTCTAGGGCCGAATGCATTATTGATAAAAATGTCAAAAAAGTGCAAAAAACGGTTACATTTTCGAGCTTGTTTTGAATTGTACCTGTTCTATTGGGCTTTAACAAACCCATCAAATATTTTGTTATGGCACAAGTAATGTAAAATATTCCTGCAAAAAAAAAATTATGGAACTCATTCACTTGTAGTCGTGGTATTCAAAAATGTAAAGTAAGAAAAAAAATAATGCACTGAACAAAAAAATGCATATAACTTTTCTTGTGGTTGGGATAGAACTTTTTTTTATCAGTTTTCAGGACGGTCATAAAGTCTACTATCTGGCATTTCAGGGTTATCCATTACTTACGGGACACCCTGTTTATTGTGACGTGATACCAAACTAATAAAATTTGTATGAAAAAAAATAATTGTCACCTCGAATATTTTCCGAAAAAAATACGATTTTGTTTCCAAAACAACGCAACGAAGAATAACGATTTTAAAAGCTGGTTAGATTTTGAGAAAAATCGAATTAACAGTTTTTTTTACAAAAAATAAAAAACCTAAAAACAAACATTACTAAAAGTTGGTAAAAAATGATTTTCGACACAAATATATTTTCAAAAATTTAAGATATTGGCTAACTACTAATTTCATCTTATAGAAAATATTGTGTTATACATTTAGTAATTTTTTTTTATAAAAATACGACACTCAGTTTTATTTTCATAAAAATTAAGATCTACAAAAAATAGTACGTAAAAATTGATGTTTAATTTTTGAAACCGCTTGAATATAAAGGTATTAACTTCTGCATGATTTCATTCTGTGCTTAATTTTCTTAGGAAAATCCAATCTGTATTTGTTGCCATAAGAAATAAAAACTTTTAAGAAATTCTACTAAAACTGGTTGAAATTAGTTTTCGACTAAAAATCTCGTTAGCAAAAATGATTTTCAAATTAAACTGTTTCATAATATATTGTTGGTAATTTTTAGTTAATTCAAAAAAATTCAACTGACAACTTTTTTAACAAAACACGAAAACCTAGAAAAAACAACAAAAAACTGATAAGAAATGTTTTTCGACTCAAGCCTTAACAGAACACAGAAAAATATTGACTTCAAATTATCTATCTCACACAAAATATTGTTATGAAGATTTTGTTAAAGTTTTAAGCAAGACAAACCGACAGATTGGATGGAAAGTTATCAATGTAGTTCAAATATCAGCTTCTTTTTTTATCAAAATGGGAGTGTTCAGGTATTGTTTTCAACCTTAATGGTCCTTACCTTTTTTGAAGGGCTTGTAATAACCTTGAGCCCGACCTTGTTTTCGCTTTTTATCAACGACCTCATTGACTACCTTCCAGGTGGCGTCGATTTCGCAGGAGTTTATATCAAAGCTTTATTATTTGATGAAGTTATGTTGCTTATTCCCCAGAAACTTTGCAACTCAAGATTTACAGATTATATCACTACTGCAGTTTATGGAACTTAATTGTTAACACACAAAAAGTCCAAAGTTACGGTTTTAATAAAAGGTGGAGGTCGAAAAACCTCGAATGAAATTTGACCATTTACAGAAAAACTGCAAAAACCTAAAACTGCGCTTGATAGCTCGTGAAAAAGATGCTTTATAAACGAAAACATTGCGCATAGCAGCAAATTCAAAGTGTTTGAAGCGGTTGCTGAAAGTATACTTCTGTATGGCTGTCAAGTGGTTGCAAAAAGTATATAACAATGTAAAATAACTTAACGCACTACGCACAATATTTCGAATTATACGTTACAATTTTAGAAACAGGACTATCTTTTTTTTCAATAAAACATTAAAACTGCAAGCTGACTATATTCTGAATGTCATCAAGAAGCCCGAGTCCTGTTTGTAAAAATTGTAGTCTCAATTTTACTTTAAACATTGACAACATATCGAATTGTAAAGCCATCCTGTACGAAGTAATATCGAAAACGGACGAGACGTGTAGAGCCGGATATATGCAGGAAGCTTCCAACTCACTATATAGGCGAATATACAGCAGGATTAACCATAACCTGGGAGATAAAAACTATTTCCGTGATGAGAACAATATAAGCGTAATCGCGTTAGTGGTCAGACTTCTCAGCGAAGTGCAGTATCTGCAACTTAAGGGAAACGGAAGACATTTGTCATTTCGTAGGTTCGTAAGTGTCTAACTCTAATAGAAACCAGAAAAAGCATCCTTGGAATTGATTTTTTGTCAGAAGATGAAGTTCTTTCAGAATTAAATGAGATGAACGTAGCCAAATTTTATAAATATTGCATAATCGCGTAAATTTTTTTGTACATATGTATATATTTTACTTTTTAATCACATCAAAGTGCTATAACCTAGTTTATTAATCCAAGATATAATAATCAAATAAATATATCGACTTATAATAATATATAAGGAGACATTTTGTACACATTTGTAAGTATAAAAAGTACCGTTTTCTATGCCGGTTATTATTTCCACATACAAAATTTTGCATTATACAGAGTTTAAAAATAAATTTTAAGGATTGCAATCCAATCAGGTTAAGTCAAACTTAATTATTTGTATTTTGTTCTCGATGCTTCTTATCACTTGATCGGAAAACACAATTCCGAGTTCTTTGAAAACATCATATCAAAAAATTCCACAAAAATCATTTCCAACATGAAAAATTAATAAACCAGAAAATTGTGCAGTACTTAAAAAAGATATATTCATGACAATTCCTTTAATTTTGTTTCTTTTTCATTTAAAACTACATAAATTTAAACTGGTTATTATCAAAAATTGTCTTGTCAGTTTCATTGAACCGTATAACATTTTGATATTAAACTTTAGTAAGTTGTTGTTCTGCACACATTTTTATGACTAACTTCATCTGAAACACGTTTAAAAAACAAAAAATATGAAAAATAAATAAGAAAACTAAGACATATCGTTGATTAAACGGATCAAATCATATAAATTTGATTAATCGTTTTTGGTTGAAACTTTGTCATAAATCAAAATAAAAATCCCAAATATGACACAAATATTTAACCAACCGTATAAACAAAATAATACAACAACAAATGAAGGTTTTTACTTGAAAACTTTTCTTCTCCTTTTTGAACTTCTCTCATATTCAAAATTTGTACAACACAACAACAACAGCAACAAATCAAATGAAGGAAAAGAGCAAAATGAATTTAAAAATATAAAAAATTAATTCCCTGTCGGCAGATAAACGCAAAAACGCAAAAACTACTTCCTCCTCCCCCAAGCATTTAAAATAAATCACAAAAGCCTCCTTATAATCTTTGTTTTATTTTTGTTACCATCAAGAAGAAGGTATTTTGAGTTTTGATGCGGGCATGAGGACTGGCACTGGCACTGGATGTAGCACTGGCATGGCACTCTATACGAATCACCGTTGTTTTTATTTGCTCAAAATCTGTCTGTCTGCCTGCCTGCTGCTGTTATTCCGCCTGCCAGTCTAACTCTCTCACAATATGCCGAGTGGACCTGAAAACCATGAACATGTTAAAAAACATTCAAATGTAAACAAAAAGAAAATAATAATAAAAATACAACAACAACAAAAAATTAAATAAATAAATATTCTGAGCTGCTCTGCACTGCTCTGAATCTCAAGAGGCTCAGCATGACGATGGTTCTTCTGTTGTTGTTGGTCTCTTTTTAGGCCCAAAGGTGATTTGATTCCTTTTAACTTACGATGCTGTACCTATTAGTTAGGAAATTTTAGGGATTCCAAGAAAAATGCAAAAAATATTTTAAAAAAATCGTATTTGGTTTTAATTTTTAGGAACTATAAGATCAAAATTGAATCTTTATAAAGATTCAAAAAGTCAATCACTTCAAAAACAAGGTGGGTACAGAAATGAAGTAGCTACAAATTTTGAACTTAATCTTTATTCTAAGTCTTTATTCTAAGTCTTTAAATTTTGAAATTTTTAGACGGTTTTTCAATAAGAGGTTTCTTGTTTTTTTATTTTTAGACGGTTTTTCAATAAGATGTTTCTTGTTTTTTGGGCAGCTGTCAATTTGGAAGCTTTCATCTTTCGACATTTGACATTTACCAATTAAAAATGGAATAATACTTTTGATGCTAGTATCTAGTATTATATTTTGACAAGTAAAAACTTCGCTATTACTAAAACTGGAGGAATGAAATTTATTTCAAGTGAAATGTATAATATGTAACTTTTAAAATTCCGGGCGATATAGAATGCTTCGCATTTTCTGGATAACAAACAATTTTACAATTTTCATCAATAATAAGTGACCCACATAAAAACAAGTTCAAGCGACCAATCAAATCCCTTATGTAAACTCAGTGAGTTGTGCAGTTTTTTTGTATAGATATTTTTTTTAACTGAATGCTTTTCAACTTAAAGAATTTGAATTGAATTGGATTGGATTTTGAAAGAAATTCGAAGAAGCGCTAAGGATTCATCATCGTCTTTTGGCTGACTAAAGCTGGCTGGCTGGCTGCTGGTGTCCGTCTCCTTCAGCGTCATCATCATCATCTTATAGTTTGTTTGTCCGCATCATATTGCTTTTAATACGCATCTCGTTATGGGATGTTTTATTTGTTATTTTTAGAATCTTTTCCTAAGTGGGATCTGTTAATCCATCATAAATCAGGCATTAACTATTAATTTCTGCGTCCGTTTTTCAGCTTTTGGAAAGAGCAACAGGCCAGGCCGACATCAAGCAGCAGTAAGCTAAGCAGCAACTCTTCTCCCACTTTTGAAATTTTATATTTCTTTTTCAATTGGAAAACTTTTTTTTAAATAATTTCTTTGTTCTGGCAATGATGCTAAAATAAATATAGTTTTTTGTTATAGGAGGGTGAGCCAGGCGTGAAGTAAGGTGATGGTAGCATTGATATTTTAATTGTAAATACAATAATTTCCGAAAAGATTCATTAAAAGTTCTTAGAAAATAACATAAAAGATTGAAGAAAAAAAACATAACTTGTAAAGGGTGTCTTTTTTCAGGGTGCATGTTTTTGAAATGGAATAAAACACAGATGATTAATTCAAGCTATAAGTATTACTTAAATGTGAACTTATAATTATGAGTGGGGGGGGGGGTCAAAAGGGGATTGAGGTTATAGGTGCTGATGTTGGATTCAAATTAATTTGGATTTTAATTGACCAACCGAAGCATACAGGTCAGAGGTTCGGTAAGGCCATGGGAGGTTTGATGAGTTGGTAAATAGAAGGGTGAGGGTCTCTCAGGTTAAAAAAGATGGAATTATAGAGAGCTAGAGAGAAGTCGATGTATGAACAGTATGTCAGCCATTTCTCTCCGTTCCTGTAATGAGTTGAGGTTTAATAGACGGAGGCGATCA
This sequence comes from Eupeodes luniger, assembly GCA_951509635.1. Taxonomy (NCBI): domain Eukaryota; kingdom Metazoa; phylum Arthropoda; class Insecta; order Diptera; family Syrphidae; genus Eupeodes; species Eupeodes luniger. Next base: position 7,830,260 of record OX608073.1, read on the forward strand.
CGATAAGGGTTAAGATCAAAGGCTTTTCCGAAGGAAGGAAGAGACCAAACCTACGACGCATATTTAAGTAGAGGTCGGACAAACGTCATGTAAAGCGATCGGGCCACGAAAGGGTTAGAAAATTCTTTGGACCATCTTTTAATAATAGCTAATGCAGAGTTGGACTTGTAAATTAGTTCGTCAGTGTGAAGTATACATTTAAGTTCACTGTCACATAAAAGGCCAAGATCCCTTATGTTTTCTACTATTTGTATGCGATGATTATAAAGACAGTAATGACGGGGGAGCTGTTTTAATGCGTCTACGCGTCTGGAATTTGCTAATGTTGAGCTCAAAGCAATTTTTTTCACACCAGATTTAGAAATTGTCGAGATCTGTGTAAAGGAGAGAAATGTCTTCATGAGTTGCAGTGATTTAAAAAAATTTCATATCATCCTCATAAAAAAATATTTGACAATGTTTAACGATCATGTCAATGTCTTTCATTGTAACGATAAAAAGAAGAGGACCTAAATGACTACCTTGGGGAACACCATGAAGTGGCTAGAATGAGCATATCTAAATTTTACATAATACTCAAAATTTTCAAGGTAAGAAGTTATGCTGGAAGTGATATTCAGGCGTCAGTCTATTATTACTTTTAAATGTCAAACTTACTGAATCACTTGAAACCTGACAAAAATCCACCACTTACAATAGTCTTCTCAACTTAAAGTTCTACTCTTAATAAAAACAGTTGTTTACCCTGGAAAAAAAACACGCTTAAAACTTTCAAGATTAAAATTGCAAAATTTATCTCTAAGAAGAACTGACACTTTTGACGTTCCCTAAAACCAAGTTCTTGCCACACAGAAGCCTTGATTTAATAAAATTCTAAAATTGCTTGCCTTACTGAAGTATAGCTTTCCCGTTATCGTAATCATTTCTGAGTTACTATTTAAACCAACAACGACTTCTTATAAGCTGATGTTGATGATACTAACTTCTTTTTAACGTTGTGCCGCAGCTTCTGAACTGCTTGTCAACGCTGAAAGCTACTACCGCTAAGCACCTTGCAATTAAAGTCATCCCTTTTGAATCATATACTTATTAGAGTAGTGTATTAAAGACTTAATATCAATGTCAGGAAATAACTTCTATCTTTAAGAGCACACAGCAGGAATCAAATATGTAGTAGGTAGTAGTTACTTAAATATCTCCTTAAACATAAGATCTTATAATCAAGAATATAGTTAAAATAAGAAGCTTTTCGTGCTGTGCGTCATCGGCATCGTCATCGTCACATCAAATGAATCTTCTGCCGCTCACTGATCTTTCTAATGCTGTCAATGTCGCCATTGCTAGTGATCAACGTCCATCACTATCTTATGTACAATTCCTTTCTCCTAAAGATACGAGCGACTTAATAAAAAGATAGAAAAACAGATTTCAGTTTTCACTCAGTCAAAGCGAGAGCAAAGTGCTCCAGATAGCTGCAAACGCATATAAAAGTACAAAAATACTTGCAACGCGCATCAGCAGCGGCAGCGGCATGGAAGAAAAACCAGTTGCATATGACTTTCGTTTAGCGCTGTCTTCATCTGATATGATGTAGAACATCACAGAATCAGCTGCTCGAATAAAGCTATAGAAGTGAGTGCATCATAGTGGATTGGATAAGTATACGGCTGCGGTAGTGTGGCGGTGATCTAATCGCTATGTGCATGTACGCAAAAGATGTGGCATAACGCCAATGCAGCTATACGAGTATAGTTGTTTCTATATAGCTCAACTATACCATCAGGTCATTCACACACGACGCGGACGACGGACGACGACGCTTTTAGAGCAATTTGAAAAGATGAAAAAGCAGCAGCAGAAGAAACTGCAAAAGAAGACCCAGCTATATACAATACAAGACCTGCCAGTGAGGAGGACTCACGGACGCGCAAAAGAACTGAAAAACTAACGACAAGGAAAACCCATCTTGCTGATTCTGTTGGTCATATTGGAGCAAAAACTTTTTATAGTACATCGCATCAGTTGCTGCTAGAGGAGTAGAGTTTGGCTTTGGTTTTGCTGGATCACTTGCTGTATAGAACCTCACATTGATCTCACTTCACTTCCACTTAGCTTAAGAATGAGGATGAGGATTCAGATTCGCGAAGCGTAAAGAAGAACTGACACACGACGACGATGTTACCACGAACTTCATAGAAGCAGAGGTATACCCATTCTCGCATGAGATCTGATGGTAGAAAGAAGTTCTAATAAAAATAAAATCAGCGCGGCGCACAAAAACCCAAGAATGAGGTAAATCATGGGCGCGATGATGCTTCTTTTTCTGCAACTATGTGATTTGATCAGGGACGGATTTTGAAAAGAAAAGGTTTTTTAATTCTTTAAGTAAAAAGAATATAAAGAATTGAGCTTCTTAAAAGGAAAAAACGTAAGTTTAAAACATGTGAAGGTTCCACAACATTCCACAACTTGTATTTTTAGCTCAAGTACATTTTTATACTGATCTTATACAACTTTAATAGTCTTTATCCGTGTGGTTCCAATTTTTGTATGGCAGAAATTTTATAACTCCCAAATAATTTTTTCTGAATCTTTAAAGACAAAATTTGCCAATTTAATTAAAAATAACAAGATTTTAAGATTATATTCAAGTTTTATATAAAATGTGTGTTCCACAGTATTAAGTTTTAAATTTGAACTCTAGAACAAAAGTTGAATACGTTCCACAGGCATTTTTACCTCTATAGATACATTTTGACGAGGAAAAACGGGTTTCAGAATAACATAGATACGTTCCACATAATAATTTTTAGTCCAATTTAATTAAATATAAAAAGGTTTTAAGATTATCTTGACGTTTAATATAAAATTGTTACGTTCCACAGTATTAAGTTTTAAATTTTAACTCTAGAACAAAAGTTGAATACGTTCCACAGGCATTTTGACCTCTAAATTTATAAATTTTAAATTTTTAAGTTCTAAAATTGTTACGTTCCACAGTATTAAGTTTTAAATTTTAACTCTAGATCAAAAGTTGAATACGTTCCACAGGCATTTTGACATCTATGGGTACATTTTGACGAGAAAAAACGGGTTTCAGAATAACACAGATACGTTCCACATTATAATATTTTACTCCAATTCATGAAGACATGAAAATGAATACTTTCCATACGCTTTTTCATCGCTTTCAATTAATTTAAATTTAAAATAGCGTAATTTGAACCCTCAATTCAAGTTTAATTTAAATTCGATACGTTCCACATTACTGCGTCTTTCCCAATTCTAATCAGGAAAAAAAACGAATACGTTCCACAATCTTTTTCATCGTTATCAACTAACTTTGATTGGAAATAAACGTAAGTCACATAAATCATTTTAAGATAAATATGAATTCAATGCGTTTTACAGATTTGTATTTCTCAATTCAACTTTAGAATGTTAAACAAATATGTTCCACAAACTATTTTTATAAATTATTTTAATTGATATATAACTGAATTTCAGAATTCACTTGAAGTTAAATATGTATGATTGCGATACGTTCCACATTATTTTCATTCGCAATTCAACTGACGAAGAGAAAATGAATACGTTCCACAGATTGGTTAATTGAATATTTGTACTTTTAAGAAGAAACACAATTACCAATTCGTCCTACAAGCTAAAGAAGTAAAATTGAAAAATTTCTTAAAAAATAAAAATTAACTAAACCGCGAAGAAAATAACTAACTTAAAATAGGTAATTTTTTAAAAAAGGCTTCTCTTTTAGCTATTTCGTCATTCAAGGCTCAGTTTTACCATCAAAATACACCTCTGACTCAAATTTTCAAAAAGATGGTGATGGAGATGGGAAAGGGATTTATGTACCACAACAAAGTGAATGGCTTTGGCTAGACACTTGCAACTTAAAGAAGAAAACAAATAATAATAAGAAAAATAATAGAAGTTGCAAGAATCATGTTTTTTTTTTTTACAATTCATTCGTCGTCGTCTTCGTAGTCGGTCGTATCCATCTGCGATCATTTTCGAATATTTTACGATCAGATTCTTTTTTTTTCTCGTAGATACTATGCGACTTTGAAAGTTTAGTTCTTCTTATTTCTTAGGACGTATTTTATTAGGTTCCCATATGTTGTCGATTTAAAGCAGAAGATGCTGCTTGTCGCGCTGATGTGCACTTTACCAGCGGATATCGGTACTTTCTAAAACAATGAACGTTCATAGATGTCGTCGCGTCGTACGTTCATATATCGGTTAGATTTTTGCTAGTGTATATTTATTTTTTTAAACGTTTTATTTATTTTTTTCTTCAATCAAGTGAAAGCTTCTGAATTTTCTATTTAGGCCATTTTGGAATGGCATATTATATTTATTTGTTTTTGGTTTGTTTGTTCTTGTTGTTGATGGCTTTTTGTGTTTATTTGTTTAGTTATTATAAGAGGTAAGAGGTAACGATATGAGGTGATGAGATGGTGACCTATAAAGTGATTGTTTGTTTTATAAAAAAAAACATTGTAGAAAAGGTGTCGTTGAAAAGTTGAGAGATCACTTCTTAAAACAATGGATGACCGTAATGTTTGATGCTTTTGAACTTTCAATACGGATGTAATTGTTTTTACCACGCAATACTAAATTTGAGGTTTTCTCAAGAGCACTCACTCAATAACATACACTTACCTGGTCAAGTGTTTGTGGGTACACAAGACTTTTAAGAGGCGTTAGAAATAATAAGAGGTGTAAAAGACAACAAGAATTGGTTTATGTTAGAGTCTTGAATATTAAATCTGAATATAGAAGAAAACCGTTTAAATATTAGTAAAATTTTAGAAATGTTCTTCAAATTAGGGCTGGCTCCAATTTTACTAAAAGTTCTGGAAGATATATGAAACCAAAAATCAGGCAAACTTATGTCAAAATAGTTGGTTGGGTAGTTAATTTTTAAATAGATCAAACAATTCTTTAAGAAAACAGAATATTGCTCGTAGAATTATTGTTGCGATAAGACTTAAAAACAAATATTAGTTAGGTAGGCATATTGCTCAAAAACATGGTTTAAATAAATCAAAACACGATTTATGATTTAAAATTTATATTTTTATTTTACCTAAACAAAACGTAGTGACGAACCGAATTCCGCTGTAAGTTAGATATAACAATTTAACATAGGTGACGCAGATCAGCAATTCCGCCTACCCGACCTCAACGAAGTAAAGATAGCTATATCTAAACTGAAGTCAAACAAAGCTGCTGGAGCTGACAGATTACTGCCGAATTATTCATAGCAGCAGGCGATGACTTGGTAAGGAGCATGCACCACCTCATTTGCAAAATATGCTCGGAAGGAAGCATGCCTGATAAGTGGAATATCAGCATAATTTGCCCAATACACAAGAAAGAAGACCCTCTAAATTGCGGCAACTACAGAGGCATCAGTCTCCTGAACATCGGATATAAGATCCTTTTTGCCGCATTATGTGAACGTCTGAAGCTGTTTGTCAACAACCTCATAGTTCCTTTCCAGTGTGGCTTCAGAACAGGAAAGTCCACCATTGACCAAATACTCACATTACGGCAGATCTTGGAAAAAATTCAGGAATTTAAAATCGACACCCACCATCTCTTTATCGAGATGCCGCCTATGACAGCATCTACAAGGAAGAGCTTTACAGAGCAATTTCTAGTTTTGGCATCCCTGTCAAACGTATACGATTGTGCAGAATGATGATGGAGAATGCACTGCTCTGTCAAGGTCGGAAAAGATCTCACCGATGCATTTGATGTCAAAAAAGGTTTTAGACAAGGCGATGCACTATCATGTGACTTCTTCAACATAGTTCTGAAAAGAATTGTGGAAAACTTGACCGCCAACACTAGAAGCTCAATCTTCCAAGAGTCCATCTGGTTTCTCAGATAGGCCGATGATATTGACATAATTGGAAAATCAAAGCGTAATGTCAGTGGAGCGTTTTTGAGCATTGCGACGGATTTGGAGAAGATGGGTTTTAGTGGTCAATGAGGGCAAGACCAAGTATATGCTGTCAGAAAAAAGGACATTAAACGACGAAGTCTTGGAAAAAACGTCAGCATTGACAGCTATAACTTTGAGGTAGTTAAGGATTTTGTCTACCTAGGAACCGCTATAAATTTAGACAACGACAATAGCGCTGAAATCAAATTCAGAATTACTCTTGCAAATCTCTGCTTCTTTGGACTTAGAAGGCAATTGAGTAGTAAAGTCCTCTCTCGAGCATCTTAAATCACCATCTATAAGAAACTCATCATTCCGGTTCTCATTTATGGCGCTTAGGCCTGGACCCTGTCAAAGAAAGATGAGATCGTCTTAAGATGCTTCGAGAGAAAAATTCTTTGTGTGATTTTTGGTCCCGTCTGTACAGCGACAATGACCTGGTTAACAGAATTAAAGTCCAACGACTTAGATGGCTGGGTCATGTAGATCGAATGGACATTAACGCTCCAGCCCGGAAGGTCTTCGAATTCAATCGGAAGATTAAAAATTCAAATATTTAAGAAAAAAACAGGAGACCGAGATAACAATGAGTTCAACAAGACCCAGATTTCTTAAGGATACCAAGAAAAGACAAGAAAATCATCTCTTGATTAATCCTTTGTCAAAAGCAATTAATCCGCAAAGAGCTATTTTGGTTCCAAAAATATAAAGTATGATTTTTTCTCTTACTTATGGCATATGGATAATTTTTGTATAAATGCATTAAATGTATACTGTGGCGTATGTGGAACATTTTTTTATTTCGAGAAACAAGACTAAATTGCCCTTAGTGTTAACAAAGGGAGAGCAACTAGATGTAATAGGCGAAAATCATTTGATAAAACTTTCTATACGCCAAACTCCCAATCATACGTATACCAACAGTGTTGACCTGCTTACGTCTTATAAGACCAACTGCTAAAAACTGGTTGTATTTTTCCTTTCATGTAAGACGCTCATTTAGCTGATGTACAATACGTTTCGCATACACTCAACCTCGTGCCCACCCCAGAGACTCAATAAATTTTTCTCTTAAAAGAAAATTTGGTCTTACAAACGAATACGAATACCAGTTATAAGCTCATTAACTTTCTGTATGAATATTTCAATAGCAAAACATGTCTTATTGTCATTCTGGAAGGCGTACTGATCCAACCCCTCATGAACCCTGGCTCAAATGCATACATGGGCCTCAGTCTCTGCCCAGCATTAGTCTGTTGTCTGGTCCTTAACATGAGAAATCCGGCTCGAAGGACCAAAATGTTTTAAATCTAAAAGTAAGTTTAACTTTTGAATCAAATACTAAAAAGAAAAAAAAAAGAATAATGGAGATAAAGAAATACGCTCTTTCGAATTTTATATAAAAGTGTTATACATTTTATTTGTGACCTTTATGTTACCTTCAGTTTCTTTAAATTCTTTATAATACATATACATATATATAAATCCATTACATACCATATTTCACAAAGACATCGGGGAGGATTCTGAGCTATTTGTGGGCGGCAGCATCCAACACTGTCGCTTTCATTATTAAATTAATATAACAGATATATAAAAGTGGGCGAATACCACGCCTTCTGAGTGTATAATTTGTATATTTGTCTTAGTTTACACATCAATTTCTCTTACTATAATATAATAATTCATAGTCCTGCAGGAATCAGAAGTATTGCATATAAAAAATACTAAATTCTTAAAATAAGTAAGTGGAAACCACGCCTTCTCGACAACTACAAGACTTCAATTTTTATCCTTTCTAAACGGTGCAGTGCTGTACCCAAACATATTTTTCAAGGTTCTACGATATCGGGAAGTGTTTTATAATTTTGATGATCGGTGTGTCAGTGCGTTATTCTTCTTGCGGTTTTTAAGAGCTTTATTTCAAAAACTACCAATGCTATGAAAAGTTGTAATGTAACATCCGTTGGATAAAGTTTTTTTTTTACAAGTGCAATACATTGATGTAATCAGTTTTCATGAAATATTTTAAACTCAAATAACTGTTTTATATTTCCTCAAAAACTGTTTCAGCATTTTTTATCGATTTTTACGTATAAAAAGAGATATGTTTCCATTATAGGGCAGCTTACTGCTTACCACTTACATATAAGCTACTCTGTACTCTAAAGCTATAATAGTTGAGTTTTGTTAACAAAGCAAAAAAGTCTTGAAAACTATCTGTAAATACTTTTCGACCAAAAATACCATTTATACTTATCTTTTCTTTAACTCTCTCCCCACAAAAAGCTCAAAATACCATCTTTCAGCAAATACTGCAGAAAGATACCAAAACATAAGTTTTTCAAAATCCATAACTAAACCTTTACCTTCTCATATTTACACATTTTCCATATATTGAACTTAGGTATAACAAAGTGCAAACAAATTTAATTAACAACTTTCATTCCATCTATGTATTCGTTTATGGTATATGAATATGACCATAAGCTCAAGTAGAGCTGTATCTTTAAATATCGAAACACAACTAGATAAAAGGTAAGTAAAATATATACACCAGACTGAGAACTGAACTGAACTAAAACTGACCCACAATATAAATAAATCCTCTATACCTATATTCAAATTGTAAATGCCACAAAAGTTCAAAATCTCTTAGAATTAAATTAAACATAAGCTACGGGGTTTATTTTATATTGAGTTGATTTTCCATAGAGCTTGTCCAAAAATATCAAAAATACTCGTACCAACCGAATCTCATTCATTTCCAAAACTAAGTCCTCTGCTGTATTATAAATTGAAAAAGCCTGTTGTGAGTATACGAGTGTTTTATTCGGGAAGACCTGACAGAATAATGCAGCCCACTTAACTCATTAGCTTGTTCAAATTTGGCTTGAGCATCTTTGTTTTTTGGCCTGCATTCATGAGGACCTACATAATTCTTTTGTGCGAGTTGTGTCTTAGAAAAAATCTCTCCCATCCCACTTGTGTCGGTTCTTTCGTTGATCCAACAAAATATAAAAATAAGATGAGAAACAGATGCAATATCCGAAGCATAGCATCGCATCGCTTCGCTTCGCTTTGCTTTTGTTAGTCTAAGGTCAATAAAAAAACAAATTAACGAGCATAATTCTTTAGAAAATAGAAAATAGAAAAAAGGCAGACGTCAGCAGACTTCCAGACAACGACTTTATGGAGATTAAGTAGAGGGTGTTTTTCTTCTAGAGATATAGAACTTTAAGCTGGCAGCACTATTTTAACTGGCAACCATTTTGGAAGCTGTCAAGTCATTTATTAACTTCCCATAGGAAGTTATTTTAATCGGTCCGATTTGTGGAATTGAAAATTTTGACATTTCTCGAAGTTTAAAGGTCCCTGGAGTCGAAATAAACGATTTGTAGAAAGATGTCTGTGCGTGCGAGTGTACGTACGTTCGTACGTCCGTACGTTCGCGACGTTTTTTTCGTCGTCCATAGCTCCAGCAGAGATATCAGCTTCAAATAAATTTTGTTATACAGATAATAAGGCAGAAAGATGCAGAAAGGGCTCTCAAGAAAATTGCGTGGGTGGTTTTTTTACCATAGCAGTTTAAAAAAAAGGTGAACATTTTGGTTAACCCTAAATATCTCATGAACCAATAACGCTAGAGACTTGAATTCAATTTTATATGATATATTGTTACGTGATACAAAACAATTATTTTTTTTTGAAAAAAATCCAATTAACTGTTTTTTTTATAAATTAAAAAAACCGAAAAAAAAATGTGTCACCTCGAAAATTTTACGACTCAAATCTGATTTCATCTCCAAAACAATTTTGTGCAACGAAGAATAATGTTTTTGACATCTGATAAAATTTTGAGAAAAATCGAATTGACAGTTTTTTTTTATAAAAAATAAAAACCTAAAAAAAAACATTACTCAAAGTTGTTAAAAATTGAATTTTGACTCAAATATCTTTTCAAAAACTTGAGATTAAGGCTTCAAACTTATTTTATCTTATAAGAAATATTGTTTTCAACATTCTGAAAAATGTTAAGAAAAATCGAATTGACACTTTTTTTACAAAAAAATAAAAACCTAAAAAAAAAATAATAAAAGTTGGTAAAAATTGATTTTCGACTCAAATATCTTTTCAAAACTTTGAGATATTGGATTTAAACTACATGTATCTTTCAAAAAATATTGTTTTCAAAATTCAGTAAATTTTTGAAAAAAATCAAATTGACAGTTTTTTTTACAAAAAATTAAAAACCGAAAAAAAATATAACAAAAGTTGGTAAAAGTTGATTTTCCACTCAAATATCTTTTCAAAACTTTGAGATATTGGCTTTAAACTACTTTTATCTTTCAAAAAATATTGTGTTCAACATTCAGTAAAATTTTGAAAAAAATCAAATTGACAGCTTTTGTAAAAAAATTAAAAACCTAAAAAAATACACAAAAGTTGGTAAAAATTGACTTTCGACTCAAATATCTTTTCAAAAATTTGAGATAATATCTTCTAACTAATTTTAACTTATAAGAAATATTGTTTTCAACATAAAAACAAATTTTGGGAAAAATCGAATTGGCAGGTTTTTTTTACAAAAAATAAAAACCTAAAAAAAAAATTGATTTTCGACTCAAATATCTTTTCAAAACTTTGAGATATTGGCTTTCAACTACTTTTATCTTGTAAAAAATGTTGTTGTCAACATTCATTCAAATTTTGAAAAAATCGAATTGACAGTTTTTTTTACAAAAAATTAAAAACCGAAAAAAATATAACAAAAGTTGGTAAAAATTGATTTTCGACTCAAATATCTTTTCAAAAATTTGAGATAATGCCTTCTTACTAATTTTAACTTATAAAAAATATTGTTTTCAACGTTAGGAAAAATTTTGAAAAAAATCCAATTGACAGTTTTTTTACAAAAAATAAAAACCTAAACAAAAAACAATACTAAAACTTGGTAAAAATTTGTTTTCGACCCAAGTAGCTTTTCAAAAATTACAAATATTGGCTTCAAACTTTTATTTCACAAAAAATATTGTTTTCGATATTCAGTAATTTTTTTATAAAAATCCAACAGTCGGTTTTTTCATAAAAAAATAAAATCTACAAAAAGTAGTACGCAAATTTGGTAAAAATTGATACATATAGACAAACTTTTAAGAAAGACAAATTGACAGACGGGATGGGAAGTTATCAGTGTGGGTCGCATCCCAGCCTCTTTTTTAGTTTAGCATTTCAACCCGTGGCATGATGGTTAGTGTCTAGGACTGTTATGCCAGAGGTCTTGGGTTCAATCCCTGCCTGTGCCATCTAGTTTTTTTCACAGGTACTGCCTCTTGCGAGGAATTGACAAATTATCCAAGAGTAATTCTTGTCATGAAAAGTGCATTTCTCAAATTAGCCGTTCCGATTCGGTTTAAAACTGTAGGTCCCCTCCAACCCTGACAACATTACTCGCACATAGATATGGTTGAGAGTCCATTGAGAGCCCTAGTTCTCAATTGACTGTTGCGCCACCTAATTTATTTGTTTTATAAAACTTTAAGTTGGCAACACTTTTTTAACTGGCAGCCATTTTGGAAGCTGCCAAGCCATTTATTTTTAATTGAGTTTAACATTTCAACGTAAGTAGATCGACCGCACAGTTTCACGTTACGGAAGACAAACCCGTGAATTTGTCTCCAAGATCGTTGGATTTAACGAATGTCGCTTGACTACTTTTAGTGGGGACATGTTAAAGCCTTTCGGGATGCCCACTTGAGGGACCACATTCGTCGCGTTATTGTCGATATACTGCCACAAATGTTTGGAAAAAGTCATCAAAAATTTTAATTCCAAAAGATTATCTTTCGGATAAAATAAATTTCATGTCAATTTAAAAAAATCGCCTTTGTATTATTATATTAAAAAAAAAACACCCTTCATGAGATGATGTTCTGGATAGTGGTAACGTCGTTGAGGGTAGTTGCAGGTTGCATCAGCTTTGGCTAACTCAATTCAAAATGGAGCCTCATTCTTCTCTGCACAAAAATTTATATTTGTTTGTCAAATGAAATCAGGTTTTTGGGTTGTTTGTTGGTCTATGAAATTTCCATCATCATCATCGTAGTTGTCGTCCAAATCCAAATATATGTATGTACCTAAAGGTGATTCTGCTGCCCTAGATTTACCTCCTTCACAAAAAAGGTATATCTCCCTCTGCATCTCCATCTCAAGCCAGCATGCAAGGTAGATGCATTGAATAGACGGACTGACGACGACAACGACGACGCTAACAACGGCATCAACTTCATCGTTCTATAGGTACCACCATCATCCACTATCTCTATAGGAACATCTAAGCTCCCCTGTGTCAATATTGATTTGAAATTCTTTAGATGATTCGTAACGCAAACCACTCGGGAACTTGTCAAACAGAAGTAGAAGTGGTTTCGAACTTTGAAGAGTTGTCATCGTTGTCGTTCGTTAAAGACGTTTTGATGTTGAATGGTTGAAGTCGTCGTCGACATCCACCATCTACATCGTCATCGTCATCGAAGTCTTCTTCGTTTGTTGTTGTTGTTGTTGTTGTCGTCGTCGTCTTCGTTTTCATTTTAATCGCGTTATGTAAACACATTACCAGCACCCGGTCTCGGTCATTTTAGTTTCATAGAGTGTGCCCATGTGGCCTCTGCCAGCGCCACGACCACGCACCGCCACCGCCACGCCGGCGGAAGTTCTTCCAAACCAAAAATAAAATGCATCACTGCATATGACTTATAGTCAGTCGCTCGTTCGGCCTGAAATTATATTTTTTTTATTTTTAAATGTGTTAACAATTTAAGAATTATTGAAGAAACCAACATAAGTCACTGCCTTAAGAGCTTCTTTGTGCTTTCCCTAATTGAAAAAGATTTTCCCACGATAAAGGTTTTCAAAAATTTTGTATACATCATCAAAGCCACATTGACGTTAAAGTTGGATTTAAATCTTCAACAACGAGTCTCTTGAGTGCATGCCTCTGCTTAAACTAAAGCTATGTATAGGAAAGTACCCTCAAAAGGATCTTATTCTGTGCTACCAATACCATTATGTCAACATTAACCTCTCTCCTAGGGACAATATAATGCTTTCAAGAAACCTTAATATATCATATTTTTCTTAGTTGTAAGGCTCTAAAACTGTATAGGGTGTTTTGTAGCCTGTTAAAAACTTTATTGTAACGTTTTTACCTTAAAGGCAGTATGAGTTAAGATATAACGCATATGCCACGCCCATTTTGCAAAAATTGATTTTCACTATTTTTTAACGTACCTTGAAAGCTTAGTATTAATGTCTTATTAAATTGCTTTGAATTGAAATTATTAAGGGTTCAATTTGTAAATAAAATTTTTTAAGATCTATGTTTTATTAAGAGCTTTTCGGCGTATATTCTTAAAATACTGATATTATAAATTTAAGTTATGTTTTATCTACAACAAACAAAATAACATCTATCTGCCTCTTTTCACGCCCTTTTCTAAGCTTACTCCAACGCCCACATCCACGCCCACTTCAATTCTAACATTTCTTGTAACTTTAGAGATGTTACAATTGAATTTTTACTACTACTTACCGAAAAGATATAAATTTAATAATAAAATACTCTTGGACGAAAAAGTAGCCCTTTCTGCCACGCCCACTGTTAGCCCAATTTTTTGGAAATCTGTATTTTTATGAGAGTGTCATCCACTGCGACTCCTCTATTTTCTTAAATTACACTTTTTGAAATTACAAATTTTCGTAGGAATCATCTTTAGCATGGTAAGCATGACAGGCTTGTGATTTTTGGATTTTATAACAACAAAAAAAACACCCTTCAACCTTTTACTACAGTTCACTTCCGACTTCTCTCTTTAAATTTTGGCATCTTGTAACAAATTGAAAGGCACATCACAGACAAAAAGAAAGGTCTTTTTAGGTCTTGTACAATAAATCCTGGATTTGTTGCTTTACCCTGAGCTCTAGGTTTTTTGCCGTCTATTCTGTTCCGCACTCCACTACCGCTGCCGCCGCCGCCGTCGGCACATTCGAACTCAATTATTCACCATTTATAACAAATAATAATCATAACAATAATAACACTGTGATCCAGAGAGTTAGATGATGTATCTCAAGGTATGTTCCAGGGGTACTTTTATACACTACACAAAAGGTATACATCGTTATAAAATATCGGGTCTGTGGTCTCTCGACTTACAATGGCTTGCAATCAAGTTCAAGACCAATTCGTCGTCATCCTATCGTCGTCGTAGTCTACGTCGTCTCCGTCGTAGTAGTCGTCTTCAACTTCGTCTTCTTCGTTGTTGCTGTTATTATTTTACCTTGAGACTTGAGAGTAGCCACTTAGGTCTTGAAAAGAGGAGCAGGTATATATCTATCCTATTAGAGGTGGTGCCGCAAAAAAGAAAAAACAAGATTCCACCGCTAAAGAAGGTGGTTCAATTGAATTGATATCTCTTTGAAGTGGTACGTATCTATATACATTTCTTGAGTTTGAGAAAAGCTGTACAGGAGGTATAACAAGAAGGCCATAAGAATGGGCCAAGAAAAACATAGATCAAAATATTTGGCGAGGTATAAAATTAATGTTGGTTGTTTGGGTTAAGGTGGCAAGGTACCTTGAATACTCCAGTATTTGAACTTGAAGTAGATATCTTTTGTTTGGAGGAGTATTGGGATGACCAATAAGTCACGAATCTTATGTTGGTGTTTTATTTTCTAATGAAAAAGATTTTAAAGCTTTGAAATTATTCTTGTTGAATTTATGTGTTGTTGTTTTTTTTCAGATGTTTTATAAGCTGCTAAAATAAATAATACCTATAAAGAATTTTAAAGCTTAATGTTTATTTTGGTTTTGAATTTCTTTAAATTGGATTTAATTTTAAAGGTTTTGTCAATTAATGTTTTAATAAGAGGAAACAAATTTTTAAGGTCTTAAATATGTTTTTAAGCCTTTATATAAGCTTCTTGGTTCGTTAATTCGGTTAAAAATTAATGTAACAACTCAAAAAATTTATTCCTTGAGACTTACTATTTTGTCCAAAGAGTTGTTGTTATTTATAGTCAAACCACCAAGAATTTTTCAGTCTCACTTCTTTTTTCGACTTGATGCTAAAAGTTGTAGTCAAAAACCTAAAAATATTTCCGAAACTCTTTTCTACATAGAATAGTTAGGTTAGGTTAGGTTAGGTTATAAGGGGTGTGCACAGCATGAAGCTGTTGCGTACACGGGGGCCTACTGGTCCATTGTGATCCCCTGTAAAAGTAAACATTTTAGCATCGATGCTCCTCAATTTGCCGATTAGCGTAGACTGGCTCGTTAACGAACCAGCCTGTGCTATCTATGAATTTCCTCATGTTTGCCATTGCGACCTGTGCTAGATCATCCAGTTCTCCAACAAACCTGTTTCCGAAATGACGGAGTCGGCTGGTTTGGAGGTTCAGACAGTCGCAGAGCAGGTGTTTAATGGTTTCTATTGCCTCCTCATCCTGACAGCTCCTACAAAAATCGGGTGCAAATGCCCCTATCCTGTTAGCCATTGTGCCAATGGCGCAATGACCTGTTAGTACACCTATCAAGGTTTTGATGTTCTTTTTACTCAGCGATAGAATATACCGAGTTTCCTTTTCATTTGTGTTAGGCCATAAACTTCTAGAGATTATGCAATCGTCCCTGGATTTCCAGGAGTTATTGATTTTCTCTTTTAGTTTAAGGTCTATCTTCCTCTTGAGTACCCCAATCGGGACGAGTGGTCCCCTAACTGAGTCGTCGCTACTACTTGTGTCTGCTTCTGACCCTTTCCTGGCTAGTTCATCTACTATATCATTCCCTTCTATATTGCTATGTCCGGGAACCCAGCAGAGCTTTACCTGGTTAGTGTGGCAGATTTTGTTTAATTCCTTCCTACAGTTTAAAACTGCTTTTCATCTTATGGTCTCACTGGCTAAGGCTTTGATAGCAGCCTGGTGTCCACGAAAAAAGTAATCTCCGAAGAGCTTAGCTTTTCGTGATGTGCCAATTCAGCTGCTTTTCCAATGGCAAAGATCTCGGCCTGAAAGACACTACAGTCAGCTGGGAGTTTATATGACGCTCTGATGTTGAGAGATTGGCAAACACTCCAGCACCTGTTCCTGATTCCATTTTTGAACCGTCAGTGTAGAAAGGGATACCCTGTTTACTTATAAGTGAATTAGGATTCCAACCCTGTCGTTCTGGTATGAAAATAGAAAATTTCCTATCGAAATCTAGTAAAGGGGGGATGTAGTCAGTGGTCTCCATCAGTCCTGGAATCGTGTCATATCTTTGTAAGATTGATCCGTGTCCATAAGTGCTGTGCCTCCAAAAATTCAGTTCTCTTAAACGAATTGCAGTTTTGGCTGCCGTGCACCTTATAAACTCATCCAGAGCCGGGAGGTCCAAGATCATTTCCAATCCAGCTTGTGGTGTGGATCTTTGAGCTCCTGTTATTCCTATACAGGCTAGTCTCTGTACCTTACTCAGGTTCTTGAGATAGCTTGATTTTTCCACCGCCTTCCACCATACAATAGAGCCATAGGTAAGAATGGGTCTGACAATCGCTGTGTACATCCATTGGATGACTTGCGGTCGCATTACCCAACGTACACCGAAGGTCTTTTTGCATGTGTAGAATGCACATAGTGCTTTTTTAATTCTCTCCTCAGTATTACGCTTTCATGTAAGCTTGGAGTCAAGGATTACTCCTAGAATTTTAGCTTCCTTAGAAAGTTTTAGAGGAATACCATTTAGTTTGGGAGGGTTGAAGCCCTCCAGTTTCCGTTTCTTCGTGAACAAAACTAGCTCTGTCTTGGTGGGGTTGACCCCTAGGCCGTTCTTAGTTGCCCAAGAAGATAAATCCTTTAATGCATTTTCCATAATGTTTTCGATGATGGTAAGAAACTTGCCTGATACCAAAACCACTATGTCATCTGCATGTGCTACGATTTTAGTGCCCTGATCTTTTAACTTTGTGAGAATTTTGTTGACTACGAGGATCCAGAGCAGGGGTGAGATGACTCCTCCCTGTGGTGTGCCTCTAGTAACTGTTTTCTCGATAGTGCTAACTCCTATTTGAGAGTTGATAATTCTGCCATTTAACATGGTGAAGATCCAATCGACAATGACAGATTCAACCCCAACTTCAACTAAGGCAGTTTTGATCGATTCCGTTTTAACGTTATTAAACGCACCCTCGATATCAAGAAATGCTGCCAGAATATGCTAGAATAGTTGAATTTTTATTAATTAATTGTAACTTATTTGTAGCTCTAGCGATTTTAGTTAAAGTTGACTTTTCACCTAAGTGCATAGAAAGTTTATTGATGAAAATTAATTAGACCAAAAGCGTCACTTATACTCAAAATGTTTACAAATTTGTATTTTTCAATCTTTTTTCAACATAACTAAAGGGTTTTCTATTAAAGACGGATTGATTATGTGTACATAGGAGCATAAATCAGTCTGAATTTGACCGATGGCATGGATTAAGTTCTCACGGTGACTAAGTGACTTGCGACTAAAGAAAGCCTCGCATGAAAAAGTCAAAAGGGGTCAAATCACACGATATGGGTATTTAATTCATGTCGCCTTGGTACGAGAAACCCATAACATGAAACCGCTTGCGCAGAATATCGATTGTATCTTTTGCTGTGTTGCTCGTATCACCATACGTCTTCGAGGTTCATATCATCCCATGCAAACCACAAAAAGATGGTGATCGCAGCGGTCCGTGAAAGTGTACAGCAGAACCCGAGACAGTCTATTCCTCGCCGTGCACAAGAACTCGGCCTTTCACAGACTTCAACTTGGCGAGTTTTGCATCGGGACTTGGGTCTACACCCGTACAACTGACCCAAGAGCTCAAAGTTCATGACTATAGATAACGCCGTTTGTTCGCTGACTGGGCTTGGAATCGTTTATAAGAGGACCCCAATTTTGGCCGAAAAATTATCTTTAGTGACGAAGCTCATTTTTGGATGAATGAGTTCAATTTTATCTCCCGCAGGGGTGATGTGAATTGGCCACCAAGGTCATGGGATTTGACCCCGCTAGACTTTTTCCTGTGGGGTTTCTTGAAGTCGCAGGTCTATGCAAATAAACCACAATCGACCCTTATACAAAAACCCTTTACATTTAAATTAATTTTTTAAATTTATCTGTCCACTTTTCACCAACTTTTACTCCATCTTCTACGCCATCTACCACATTTCCTTTCTCGTTCTTCTACTCCTACTTGCTTCTACGACCACCATTTTGTTTATATATTTCATATTTTGAATCGTTGTCAGAAAACAATAAGTTTCGTAACATGTCTCTCTAATTCGCGTTCAAAATTCCACCTTCTGCCACGCCTTCTTTTTGAGAGGTTACAGTTCTTTTCTAATTTTCGTTGTAAGTTGTACGATAAAATATGCCTAAGACTTAAATTGCTTAAAATCTTTCTAGATAAACAAAAGTTTGTATCTGTTATTTAATATGTTTCGTCTAAGAATCCTTTGGACTTGCACTAAAGTTGTTAAAACCGAGACCAGGGTGTAGATTTTGATAGCACAAAAACACAATTTTCAAAACTTTTCCCACTTAAAAATATTCTTTGAATCTTCGACAAAAAAAAACAATTCGCTTGTTCAATTATCCGCATTTTGAACTTTGACAATTTATAATCATAACCCATTTCGATCTGCTCGCAGACTTCGGCTGTTTTTATTTTCCGTTTACTTCATTCTTTTCAAAAAAAAAAACAACAACAAAAACAACAAAAATGGCTCACACAATAAATGGTGCATCAGCACATCGTTCTGAAGAGTAATTCGTTTTTTAAGCCCTAAAGAAACTTCCACCTTATAGAAGATATACGAGTACGAGTGTAGATATACAAAAGATAGTGTCTACAATTATTTGAAGTCTACCAGCAACGGATGCGATAATGGAAAAAATCCCAACAAAAAAGATTGTTTTCTATCTTTTTCTGCTTGTTGATTATTTTTCTTTTTTTGCCCATTGATGATATTCCATGAGTTGTTCTTTTTTTTTGCAGTCTTTTTTGCAGTTTCTGCACAGATTCAAGGCAAAAGATAGAAATGAGCTGAGCCCTGATGTTCCCATTCAATGAAAATTTATATAAACTGTACTACGTATCTAGAAGAGAACAGCAAAAAAAAAAAAAAAAATACAATGTAAACCCCAAGCGGAATCTAGCACAAACACAAAAGTGATCCATGATGATCGTGCTTCTTTGTTCATATATAATAACATTTCGTGCGTTGTTCATCATCTTGAATGCTCATCGCACGTCATCTGCATTATCATCGTCATGATCATCGTCATCAACATCGAGTCGTCATCGTTCAAGTCATAGTCGTCGTCTTCTCCGTCGTCTCTGTCGTCGTCGTCATGTCTTTCGCGCTCGGAAAACTAGAAGACCATCAGACCAACAACAGGAGAAAAAATTCATCGTGCAGACTTGAGACTATATAGAAAC
Source organism: Eupeodes luniger (assembly GCA_951509635.1). Taxonomy (NCBI): domain Eukaryota; kingdom Metazoa; phylum Arthropoda; class Insecta; order Diptera; family Syrphidae; genus Eupeodes; species Eupeodes luniger. The sequence continues at coordinate 7,849,748 of OX608073.1, forward strand.
AAGAACACAACTGCCTCAAGTCTTGAGAGTATAAATGAAAATAAAAGAAATTCAAGTCAGGATTGATATGGTGTTCCTCCTGTGGACATAATCGCATCATAATAATACCAAGTCTTGTTAACGCACAAATAAGTGAAATAATTAAAATGGCTTCTGGCCAAGAATTTTATAAAAATAACAAAAAACCAATCCAAGTAAGAAGAAGTTAGATTAAAAAAGTGGAATCTCTGAATGGACGATGACCATGCACTTGTTTCTAATTTTTTCCTGCCTTTGAACATGTTGCTAAAACGATCAGGTATAAGAACTATTAACCCGTTAGAAACAACAGGAACTTTATGAAATATTCCTAAAGCCAGTTTATTTATGCAGGCATCTCTTCGGCAAACCTTAAAACTGCTAGAAATGTAATTCTCAAGAAAATACTGTCTTTCCATCTAACGACCAACCTAAGTGTGGTGTTTGTTCTATCTAGCTATACATACTTGTTATTATTCTACTTTGTAAATAATTGTTTTATATTCGATTCTCTACTTCTTTGACATTTTTCAATTTTTCATTAATTATTATTATTCGACTTTTTGATTTCATTTAATAAACATCTTATAGTTTTAGTTTGTTCAATAGTTCTTTGTTTTCTTTAAATATACAGTAATTTGGCGACAAGAGAGAAAAAAATTGAATTCCAAGCAATTGAATCAAATTCTAAAAGCTTTTCAGGTGATAACTGACCTTGTTGCACAATTGCAAATACCTTCAGGTCATTCAAATATTCAATCTTTTGAATATTACGACGCCGAGAAAGAAAAATTTTCAAATTATCTCAATAAAATTTCAAACTCAAGAAGCAAGACGACTGCAAAGAGTCATTCGAATTCCATGTGTTCTTCAAACAACAGCCCAAAGTCATACGGTCATTCCAGTTCAAAACATCAATTTATCAACTACATGAACCTGGGTATAGAAAACTGCTGCTTAAGATGTGGACGAAACAATCACAAAGTTTCCTCTTGCCAGATCAACAAATCACAACTCAAGTGTAACTCTTGCAAAAGAAAAGGTCATGTTTCAAAGGTATATGTCTTTCAACACTTTTATCTAAAAATAAAAATTCCAGCAAACATTCTACGAATGCCGTTACTGTCCAAGATTGTGCCGACGATTCAACTGAGCATTATGGACTCTACAAGTTAGAATTAATTGAAGACGAAATAGTGGATTTATTCGAATTCAACAATTGCGACAAATACCTCATTGATGTGACTCTCAACTATAAGACTCAAAAATTCGAAGTAGATTCAGGTGCAAAATACTCACTTCTAGCCGAAAATGATTTTCGTCATCTTAATTTAAACCTACCTTTGACCAAATTCCAAGTTGCTTTTCGATCATACTCAGGAAATATTACCAAACCATTAGGAAAGCTTTCGCTTAATGTTGCTTACGGAGGAAAAGAGATGATGGTGAGTTACATATTGTTCCAGATGGTCATGATGCTCTTCTAGGAAGACAATGGATTAGAAGTCTAGGTATCGAACTCAAGGCAATTGATTCAAATATGTTAAACCCGTCAACCGTGTTTCAAGTTCAACTAAGCAACTCAATCGATGACATTCTCAAACCATTTTCTGCAATATTTGAAGAAAAAGTCGGTTGTGTTCCAGATTTTCAAGTTTCTCTTCAACTCAGAGATAGTGCCAAACCAATTTTTACTAGAGAAAGAAACGTGCCCTATGCTCTACGAGAACGATTCGACAAAGAACTCAATTCACTTGAAGAAGATGGAATTATTACGTTAGTTTCTCCAAGTGGTGATACCGAAACCTGATGGTGGAGTACGTCTCTGTATGGACTACAAGTGTGGCGTTAATGAACGACTAGTACAAGCTAACCATCCGATTCGTCGAATTGATGACGTTCTACACATCCTACGGAAACGGAACTCTCAATATTTTTGCAAGTTAGACCTCTACAAAGCTTACCTACATTTGGAAGTCGACGAAGAAGGTAGAAAAATTCAAACCATATCAACACATCGAGGCACTTACCGCATGAACCGTCTTAGTTTTGGAATCAAGACCGCACCTTCAGATTTCAACCGAATACTATGTCAAATTCTCAAGGGACTTCAAGGTGTTGAAGCTTATTTCGATGACATAATTGTCCACGGTCCATCGCGAAACGAATGTCTTCAAAACCTTGTTGCATGTCTACACAAGCTCATTAAATACGACCTCCATATCAATATGAAAAAATGTTCATTCTTACAACAAAAGATAAGTTATTTGGGACATGTAATTGGATTCAACAAAATAAGTAAATCTCCAGAAAAAGTACGTGCTATACAAGATATGCATTCTCCTTCGAATCCTGATGATGTAAAAAAGTTTCTTGGCCTTGTTACATATTACTCTCGATTTATCCCATATTTCTCAACTATGTCACATCCTCTGTGCTGTCTTCTCCAGAAAGGACAAAAATGGTACTGGTCTTCAAAATGCGAGCCAGCGTTCATCAAACTTAAAGCCGCACTATGCAGCGACCGAGTCCTCATGCCTTTTGATCCTACCTTGTCTGTCGTTCTAACAACTGATGCCAGTCCTCATGGATTAGCTGCCGTATTGAGTCATACTTTAAATGGAATTGAAAAACCCATAGCTTACGCTTCACGTTCTCTGACAAAATCCGAACAAAAGTATAGCCAGCTGGACCGCGAAGCCCTTGCTATTATTTTTGGTGTCACTCATTTTTCTTTCGATTCAGTTTATCACACAATATTGCTTCGTAAACTTGAAATATTCGGTATTCACTCAAGCTTACTTCAATGGATCGGCTCATTTTTAATGGGGAGAGTCCAAGAAGTTAAAATTAATGAATATACTTCAAGGCCCTTTAATTGTTCTTCATGTGTTCCGCAAGACAGTCATCTTGGTCTATTGCTGTTTTTCAAATTTATCGATGACATTGTTAATCTCATCAATTTTAGGCAATGTCTTGTATATGCTGATGACCATAAATTAGTTTTGAAAGTAACAAGTGATATCGATTGCCTTAAACCAGGGGTCGGCAAGTAGTTCGAAGTGGGGCCAGATACGGTTGAAAACATTTTAATCGAGGTCCAGAAAAAAAAAAATTAAAAAAGTTTTGTAGTTTTTGTTTTTCTTCATTTAAAACTGAGCGAGTTTTTTATAGTTTGGTTCACGCGGGGAGCAGCAAATGCGAAAAGTATCATCAAGGTGGGAGTCTGATAATCTCGAACGATATTTGTTCTTCAAAAAATTCATTTTTGAGACAGACGATTCGCATTGTATTATGTCGAGCCAAACTTAGTAGCCAAGTTGATAGCTAGTTTTTTGCAATTTTGATATTTTTCTGGAACATGCTCACCCCAAAATTTTTCAGTGGATGCAGTTTTAAATATTTGCAGTGAAATATCTTTTTGAAGGTCAATTAATTCTAATTGTAATGAAGCTTTTGAAAGATCGAATAACTTCGCAGCCAATACAGTCCATTCTGCTACTGCAGTGACTTTGTAAGGCAATTTAAGGAATTGGGATAGCTTCTCGATTTCTGCAAAATCGTATGGAATCTTACAGCAAATTCGCTTTTAAGATCGAATAAAAAGTTTGAAGGCACTGCAATGTTTTCTTCGTCAGAGTTCTTCTTTTTATATTCAAGAATTGTGGGGAAATGAATGAATTCTTTTGTAGCAATATCTTTCTCGAAAACATCCAGCTTACGACGAAAAGCGGACACGCTTTATATCAAATTGCATATTAATTTCCTATTTCCTTGTAACTGGATGTTAAGCTCATTTAAATATTTCAGAACATCTTTTAGAAAAGCCAAAGCTAGTACAATTGCGCTCTTTTCTTATGAACTCCAAGTTCTTCCTTGCTTCCGTCGTATCCAAGGTTTGCAAGAAGGAGATAACTTGCTCTTTAATCATCCAAAAACGTTCCATAACATGACCTTTACTTAGCCAACGAATATTGTTGTGTTGCAGTAAGTTCAAATACGTCGTTTCACATTCAGAAAGAAACTCTTTTTTTGTTGAAACGTTTTTAAACACGAAAAATTATTTTAAAAAATCAATATCGAACGAAAGCTCCGTAATATAGATCTCACAATAAGACTGACAACCGATTCGACTACAGAGAGAATTTTACTTACAAAAAAAGCGATTGTTTACATTTTGTATGTCAATTTAATTTATTTGTCTGTGAATACCTGCTTAGCCGCCATATTAAAAATTGCATAAAGGAGTTGCAAACGCACTTGCTTGTTATTAAATTGAATTGGTAGTATGTCTTAGTTTGACCTTTCGTGGTTCCGCGGTCTGCAGTTTGACCTTTCCGTCCGCCTGTTGCTGACCACCTGCCTTAAACTGTCTATTTTGTTTGAACTATTAACTTGTAATATAAAACCTATTTTTTAGAAGAGATATGGAACTTTGAAATAAAATAAAACAAGGATGGCATGAAATTTACCTTAATAAAAAGATAATCTTCCTATAATTCAAATAAGATTTCTAGAAAATGACCACGGTTAGCTCAGACGTAGTTTAATCTGGAGGTTCAATTTTCTACGACTTTTTCCAAAACAATTGGGGCATTATATTGTCAATATCGTGTTGAAAGTTGTCTTCTAGCTTTAAGTGGTCAATTGTTTTGTGTTTGTTGTCGAAGACTGGCGACTTCACATTTCCCTACAGAAATTAGTCAAGCGGCTCTAAGGCGCCAGTTATAGCTATCACTGGTTTTCATCATTGAAAACAAACATTGGATTTTTTTTGGCAGGTCGTTTATAGCTTTCTTGATTGAAAGCCACCGAAAAATGTTTACTGACAGAAATCCGTCATTGGAATTGTGTGAAATTGGAACACAAATCAGTGGAACGATTCGTTTCACTTTTGAACATAAAAGTATCAGCTGTTCAGGAAAATGAATTTCCGTCCGGAAAATAGAAAAATACATTTTTAGAGAAAAATAAATGCGTAATTACTTAATTTAATTTTCATTTTTAATCAAAGGGAAACACCGTCAAATATCGATTCAAAAATTTTTCCGGATTGATTTCAATGATAGCTATAACTGGCCCCTAAATCGCACGGAGGCCAATTCGCGGTTCCAGAAAGTGAAACTATGCGATTATCAAAAGGTTTTCTTCTATAAATCAACAACCGTCTTGTCGAAACCAAAGCTCCTGCAAATGATGCGATTGTTTAATCTACGAACGAAAAAGTCAGTAATCATGGCTCTAGGGGTCACCACTGACTGTCACTTTTTGGCTAGCATCGTTTTTAAAGAAATATGGACCAATTATCCCATAAGAATCACTTTTTGTGGATGTAATGTGACCACACACTTCACAATTATTATTAGACCCAACTATAAATATGGCAATTTTGTTCATTATAACATATCCATTCAACCAGCTAAACGACTTAATAAAATTAGCACGATACGTATTTCGAACAGAATTATGATTTTCAAAATAAATGTGGAAGCCTTCAATCGCCAATCTGTTCATGTTAAAATGCCAAACTAAATAAAAAATAAATCACTTGACAGTTGACAATAGTGTTGCCAACTTAACATCACCATCAATGTTTCTTAAACTATAGTTTATCTATAAAATATTGGAAATATTTCGTCTTGAAACCTTAAAGCTATTAAAATTATATGAAGTCCCACAGGGAAGTGACATTGGGCCTGTATTTGTTCTCACATATTTTAGTTTGCTAATTGTAACTCTGTTTGTGTTGGATTGGTAATGTTGAAATATAACCCAAAATTTCAATTAAGAACAGCTTCTTGTAAAAGTTGATTAAAATTTCTATTTTATTTTGTCAATCAATAACTAACAAAATCAATCAAGTGAAAATTCAAGGTTCACCTGTTTAAAAATAAAAAAACAAACAAAAAAATGCCTATGACTGATTAGAATCGTAAATTGTTTTTAAATGTCAATGTTAAAACCTTGAACCTCTTCTCCCTGCTTGAAATGGAATAAATAATCAGAAGCATTTATATTAATGTCAATAAATGTAATCAAGTGGGTGCATTTAAAAATCCCTTCAAAAAGCCAACAGAAAAATAAAAAACAAAAACGGAGGAAAAAAGGTTTCCAATCATCAATTTCACTTGTAAAATACATTTATCACCCCACTAAAAATTATAACCAGATCTCAAGACGAAGACGAAGTAAAAGAAAAATTAAAAATATTTCCTTAAAAGCCACAAAACTTTGTTCATTTACCTCCTTTTTCATCACCTTGATTCCCGCGAAGAGAAATAAAATTCACTTACCACAGCACACCACACTTCACCAACCAACACCATCACCATCACCGCGACCGTGACGACCTTTTTGTTGTTCTTAGTTATTTCTGTCTGCATCTTTTCGAGTGAGTCCATCATTCTTCATTGGTCGGCCTATTCATCCATGCATAAGGCTAAAATGTCCAAAGGAATGAATACCTATCTCCAAATGTGACCTTAACAGTTAATTTCTGTCGATATTTTATCATTAAAAATACGCAAACCCTTAATTTATCACGCAGGGTCAGTCGGGCCACAGAAGCCCCTGTTCGACATTACGAAAAAACAAAAACAACGAGGAAATTAATAAAACGACCGAATCGTCCAGAGAGCGTGATCCCCGAAATAAGGAACAAAAATATTAATCTCCAACAAAGAATCTATAAAAGAAGAATGCATCTTTAAGATATTCCTCCGGCCAGCCAGGCAGCGCAGCACTCTGCAGCTAGCCAGCAGCGTGAAGAAATTCCAAGATACATTGATTGCCAGATTTTCAGATTTCACTGAGGAAGAAGAAGCTCGCGCCCGCTAAATTCCCTTTTGATATACCAGGTCGGTCGCTCATATAAACGTTTAACAGGAACGAAGAAAAAGGGAGAAACAACAGGAACTCGACAAAGTAGTAATGCGGCAATTCAAGTATAATGGAGCCTGATGATGGTCAAGGCTGGGCTGATCATCCTCGCTGATGAAGTTGACGTGCATATGTTGATGCTGGATGATGGTGTAGCTGATGATGATGATGATGCTGATGATCTTTCGATCGAGATAACTTGACAAACATTAATTAGGTACCTGTGCGTCGTCTTCGACGTTCGCGTTGTCGTCAATGTTGATGTTGTTGTTTCGCATATACGTGGCGACCGACGAAGACGCGACGTTTGCTGATGCCTTTCATCGCAAAAGCTGATTGTTTGTGTATACCTTACAATAACAAAAACACTGTGATCCAGGACCAATCCCTTTGCTATATAAGTACGTATAAGTTTGAATATAAACGACTACGTGTTTTTATGCTTTAAGGATTTAATCGTGCATGATAATGCGGAGGATGTGCAATTTTTGCATCTTCTTCATTGAGATACATTTTTCGCGCATACCAAACTCTAAAGAAGCATAAAAGATACGAACAAATAAAAAAAGTACTTTAAGATAAGATAAAAAGATACAAATTTTTATCTAAATGGAGTTAAGTCATGGCGACAAAATTAAGAACTGGTTTAAGTAGTCGCATCTATCTACTTTTAAGACAACACTTAGAGAAATTACTTAATCCTTGAAGTTGATGTAGGCATTGTGTCGGTTTAAAGTAAAAGCTTATTGATAATACATACATTTAGGACTCACATGACAATTTTGACAATCAGATGGACAAATTTTGGCGAAGTAAACGTCCTTTAAGATACTAATTTTTCAAGACATCTCTATCAATTTGATGGAAGATTAGGAAGAAAGAAATATCATTTTATTAAGGATGTGAAATTTCTGGAGGGAATGTGAATAAAATTTCAAAAATTCTGTCATTTCATTGGATGTTCGGCTTAATAGAAATTGATTTGTAATTTATGATTTTATTTGCGAAATATTTAATTTGCTTTCAAAAAAATAACACAAAATAATTGATTTCCTCAAATTTGAACCCGTCCTCACTAAAGAATGAAATTTACATCTTAATTTTGCGAACGATAGAATATTTCCATTAAGTCGCGTCAAATTTGCTGATTTCGATTTCCTACTGAATTTTAACGCCTGGGCAGAAATCTCAGTTCTTTTGCTAGCTAAGCTTTGCTTTATACTGTTCTTGATATAATGATTTTACTGCGTTTCTAGGTGAAAGTGAAAATTTTCTTACGGCTTTTTGTTAACCTCATAATTGTGTTAAAAGGTGTTAAAGTGGGATTGTAAATTTTATATCGGGTGCTTTATTTTAAGATCCATTGATTGAGATATCTGACAAATTAGATGTCGTACAAATGAGGTCTGTTTGACTATTTTTAAAATATACTTAGCAAATCAGAAACAACGTTAACAACGTTTACAAATAGCGGAAATTCATTTTCAAAATTCGCACTGTGTTAAACTAATTTCTTTACTGGCTTTGAGGCTCATTTATGATTTATGCTGAGATGAGCCCCACATTTTAAAATTGAAGAGTCTGATTTTAAAAATTCTTTTCAAGTTATATAACCAAAAACGAATCTTTCAAAATCGGTGATTTTTGTCCGTTTAAGAGCTTCCACTGCATGCGCTGCACAAACGTTTAAAGTTTAAGATAATATATTACAGAATTGTTTAATAGTTCTAAAAAAGTTCTTGGCTCACTATAACCTTTTTTATGGTAACCAAATTTTTTTCTAAAATGAATTATTTGTGAAGGTTTTTTATAGAGATGGTTTTAAACCTTATCTTAATAAGTACGCTATTTATTTGAAGTATTTAATTTAAAAGAAATTTGTTCTCAACGGAATTTGATTTCAGTGAGTATCTAAGAAGATATCGCAGTTTGAAAATAGCATAGCAGCAAAATAATGATTCAAATTAGGTGGGTGCGCGTCGCATTGTTGGTCGGTCGGCGTGTGACGGTACTGAATAACTATATTGCACCGGCGGGCAGCCGAGAGGTTGGTGCGCGGTGGCTACAGTTAGCTTTACGAAATACCGTCCCGGGCGGCTTAGACGCGTCCAGCCTGTCCCTAAAAAGGCGAATCCTCCTCACCCTCTAACTATCGTCCAATTGCATTTACGTCCCTTCTTTCCAAAGTCATAGAAACGCTGATCAATTTTCAGCTTATGAAATAATTGAAGAACGAAAGCTTTTTAATTAATAAACCGTAGTGATCTCACGGTTTATCTCACCGAACAGTGGAACAAATCTTTTCATCGTTTTAGAGAAAGTAAGATTATTGCACTTTATATTTCAAAGGCGTTTGATAGAGTTTGGCACCGAGATCTCTCATCGAAAATGCATGCATTTGGTATTGATGAATTTCTGCTTCGTAAGGTTAGTAATTATCTTTTGGACCGTTCAATTCAAGTAGTATTGGTCGGGTTCAAATCTGATACCTACAAAATAAACGCTGGTGTGCCTCAGGGCTCTCTTTTGTCTCCAACAGTCTTCCTTATTTTTATGAACGATCTTTTGTCTGAAACTTCTAACCCACTAAATTGTTTCAATGATGACAGTACCCTTATGGCTGAAACACAAACACGCTTCAGCTTCGGCTTCGCCTGACGTTTACGAGTTCAGCCAAAGGAATTCAATGCATGCTATCACAATGAAGCTTTGACCTCACGTTTCGTTTGACAATCGTAAAGAAAAGAACGTAATGTTACGTAATGTGACTCCAAACGGAAGCTCTAGTTCAAATTTGCTGAACATTTGCTTTGTCTGATAGCTTAAAAGCTATAAAAAAGTCAACAAACAAAATACATTTGCATTTAGATCCCTCTACCGCATTGTTTATTAGAAAAAGTTAAAAGGTAAGTTATTAAAATATACATAGAATAACTATACAATTTTTTCTTGAAAACGTTTTATTTTTGTAGAACAGAAAATGAGTTTTCAAGAACTCCTCTTAGATTGAAGAACTCCTAAGATTGAGCTCCCGGAACCACCAACGTCTCTCAGTCTGCGCTTCTTCTTGCTCCATGAGCTGAACATACCCACGATAGGCTGTGTAATAGGCTACTTCCGCGATAAATTCAATTTTTTCGATTTCAAAATTCATATCTTTTACTGCGCGAATAATCAAACAAAAAAACTTTTGAGAAAAAAATACCATCTGCTTATGACAGAAGTGTCATTTTAGAAATGTCATTCAAAGCAAACTCGAAGCAGACCCATAGTAACGCAGACGAAGCCGAAGCTGAAGCTTGTTTGTGTTTCAGCCATTAGCTTTTTATACTCGTTTTTAGATTCTCACCCTTGTTCTTCAGATGTGCGGACTACCAACGGCAGCATATGACAAGCTCATTTAATTCTGATCTTGACAGGATTGTCCAATATGGAATAAAAATTTGTGTAGAATTTAATGCTTCGAAAACTCTTGTCTATTGTCTCAAAAGCGTAACCCTCCCCAATGCCACTATCCATGGGTGGTACTTGCATTGATGAGACTCAACAGCTTTCAGTTCTATAGGTATGTGCATCACAAAATACTTATTGTGGAGTGGTTACATATTTAAAATCGCCAAAAATGCTGTTAAGTGTTTAGATTTTCTCAGACGATGCAAAAAGTTTTTTACGCCTTCTGATCTGGGTATAATCTAGAAAGATTTTATTTGTCCAAAACTCGAGTATAATTCTCATATTTGGGCTGGTGCCCCAATAACGTATACTTGAGTCTTTTGGATAGAATTGAAAAAAGAGCTCTAAAAATGATAGGAGGTCGTTCTCTTACCGAGACATTTGCTTCTCTTGAACACCTCCGCAACGTTTCATGCCCATCATTGTTTTATAGTTATTTTTAATTCCTCCCCTTAAACAATTCAACCGTAATACTCGTACCCGTACTAGGAATGCTCATCAGTTTATCCATGAGCCCAATTTCGAACCTACTGTTAACTGCAGAGATTCTGCCTTTGGCCGCACTACACGAATGTGGAATGCTTTACCCGACTCAATATTTCCCACCCATTGCAATGTGCAGAAATTCGAAACCAATGTGCATCGGTTTCTCCTTTCTAATCCTACATCCTTTCCTAATTGCTCGCACTGTGTCTAATCATTATAAGGGTATTCATAACCCCTTTAGTGTACATGTACAATATAAAACAAAAAATAAAAATTTAGGCTTAAGCTTTTTTCTGTCGAACCGTATTAGAAAAGTTATATCAATATAGTAGTATTTTGGAGTGACGAGTTATTCAGTGCGAGCATTTGATTCGACATCTAGGGACTACTTTTTGTGAGAGTGCTTTAAATTTCTGATAAACTAGCACCGTTTGATCATTTTAAAGCCAAAATTCGACGTTCTATTGACCCAATAACAATGAAACAATAAATGCCTTGACATTTCTAAGCTCGGTCCCTAGCTAGAAATGTCTCCAATTTCGCACGCCAAGTTCGTTGAGGTCCTCTCCCACCTGAGTGCGCCACCTGAGTGCGCCACCTGAGTCGCTGTCTTCCTCTACTGCGTCTCGTCGCGCCGCCGCCGCGCCGCCGTCCCTCGGGATTGGATTCGTCGTTGTATCTCCTGCTCCACTCTCAACTCTCTATCTTTGCAGAGGGGACCAAAAATCACCCGAAGAATTTTTCTCTAACTACCCAAAAGTTATAGCTGTCCATGGTGACGTTCCAAGACGTCGCCCTTTAATGTCCTTTTTTGATAACAGCATATACTTGGTCTTGCCCCCATTGCTATTAGTGACCAGAATTCCAAAATTCCGAGTAGATTGGAAATGCAAAAAATAAATTCAAAAATCCTTATCCTGATCCGATTGCTCTGAGTGAAAATTACGAATTTCAAAGCACAAAATAAGATCTTTCGATTTTTGTTCATCTTCTCTAAACATCCGTATATTTCTCTTAGTGTATAATCTCCGATATCTTAATTAATAACGAGTGCAATCGACAGAACCAAGTTTTTTGACCCTCTCTTTCTCTGCGCTCCTCAGCGCAATCATCACAAATAATGAATCCAAAATTATGAAAATACAAATCACACACATAAATTCAATTTATGAATACATTTTCAATTAAAGAAAGAAAATAAAAATAAAAACAAAAACAAAACCATTCAGATAAAAGATACACAAATGAAAAAGCAAACAAAATAAAAAGATTATACTCGTACGATTCAAATGAAGCTTTCATCTGAGATGATTATATTAGGTATAGTTATGTAGCCTTGTTTGTTCATATGGTTAGATGACTTCCATGGAAGCCAAGTCATTATTTAATCTGCATATAAATTCGAATAATTTATAATTGATTTGTAATTTTTTATCCACCGCACCGCCTAATTGGTATTGTTTGGATTTGTTGTTTTATTTTTCTTAGATTAAGTTACTCTCTTGAACATAATGAACTATTGACTTTAGGAGCCGAGCCAATGAATCTATTGTTGGTTTGATGATGATTTAGTTAGGCAAAAATTTAATTACCTCCGACACGTGTGGTCATAAATCATTTAAATGATTAAAAGAACTTTAACCCACCATCATCATCGTCGTCATCATCGTCGTCATAGCTCCGAAGTAAATCGACTGAAACCGAAAATTCAAAGGAGTATCTTCAACTAAATTATTGTAGTGGCCCACGCAATAAAGATAAAATTAAAAGATACAAAAGACGCACGAAGTACATTCTCACATATGTACATATGAAAAAGTTGACCTAATAAATTTTTGCCCAGAAATATATACTTACTTAAATAAAAAGTACGTCGGCATACGTTATATTGCCATTCCATATTATTATCATGTAAAAATGTTATAATATTCACATCACATTAATAAATCAAAGTGAAAAATTTCATACGCAATATATTTTTTTGAAAGTAAAACTTTAATGAAAATGTACGTGGCCTAGCGCGGCCGGCCGGCGTTACAAAGAATAAAAATAAATCTTTTTTACGGAATGTATAGCTTTTTACTTTTTTGTCAGAAACAGTGAGAGAGAGAAAAGGGAGGGCGGGATATAATGTGTCTGGAGGGAAAGATTGGTGAAAATTCTATTGAGGTTTACTTTGAAGTGAATTTAATGCGAAAAACCTCTGCTGGTCATAGATATTAATTTTATATTTTCCAGAGATAGTAAAATGGTTCTTCGGAAAGGATGTTTCATGTGTTCAATGTTCATACTTGTAGATATATGTAGGTATATTGGTCGAAGAGGTTCTTTTGAACAAGAAAAAAAAGAAAACACTAAATTTGAGGTGAGTAATGGTTTTGGATAGGTTACATCATTGACTTTGTAATTTGATTATATTTTCTTTTGGGTTGATATATTTTGTGAATTATATATTTTTTCTAAGCGTGGGAGAAAATTTATATTTTTTGATTCTAGAGAAAACACTTTTTTGAGTGCAAATAATGGACTGCTTAGTGGGAGTTTGTGTTAAATTTAATGAAAAATATTCACATACGAGAACTTCGAAAATACTTTTTGGCGAAAAAGAAGTCTACCAAGGTTGTCATACCACTGGTTAGTATGATCAACGCACATTCACTGTAATGCGAGCTAAAATTTAACAAACCAACTGTTTATTTCCTTTAAGTTTGATACAGACCTTTTGTGTTTTTTTTTTTTGGAAATGTTAAAATTACATTTAGTTTTTTGTCAATTAATTAGATGCAGAAATTAGTACAAATCCATCCAAAAACATTGGCACCATATAGATTCTACAAAAAAATAAATAAACTAAATGGCGCCCGACGTGAACCCAACAATTGAGCTATGATTTTTATTTTTTTTTCTAAACTTTTTAGTCTTTACCAATTATTCACATACAAGACAACACAAATCAGTCGGAAAACTTTGAACATGGGCATCGAAAAGTTTGTCTATATGTATCAATTTTTACCAAATTTGCGTACTTTTTTTTGTAGATTTTATTTTTTTATAAAAAAACGGACTGTTGGATTTTTATACAAAAATTACTGAACATCAAAAACAATATTTTCTGTGAGATAAAATAAGTTTGAAGGCAATATTTTTAATTTTTGAAAAGCTATTTGAGTCGAAATTAAATTTTTACAAGTTTTAGTATTGTTTTTTTTAAGGTCTTTATTTTTTGTAAAAAAAAACTGTCGATTCGATTTTTCTTAAAATTTTATAGAGTGTTGAAAACAATATTTCTTATAAGATAAAATTAATTTGAAGCCAATTTCTCAAATTTTTGAAAAGATGTTTTCGTCGAAAAACAATTTGTACCAACTTTTATACATTTTATTTTTAGGTTTTTATTTTTTGTAAAAAAAACTGTCAATTCGATTTTTCTCAAAATTTTTCCTAATGTTGAAAACAATATTTCTTATAAGTTTAAAGTAGTAAGAAGCTATTATCTCAAATTTGTCATAAGATATTTGAGTCGAAAATCAATTTTTACCAACTTTGAGTAATGATTTTGTTTTGGTTTTTATTTTTTATAAAAAAAAACTGTCAATTACATTTTCCTCAAAATTTTATCAGATGTCAAAAACATTATTCTTCGTTGCACAAAGTTGTTTTGGAGATGAAATTATATTTTAGTCGTAAAATTTTCGAGGTGACAAATTTTTTTTCCAGTTTTTTTGATTTATAAAAAAAAATTATAAATTGGATTTTTTCCAAAAATGTACTTAATTTGTATAACGATACAATATATAATATTAAATTTAATTCAAGCCTCTAGCGTCGTTGGTTCATGAGATATTTAGGGTTACCTAACCAAAATTTTCACCTTTTTTTTAAACTTCTATGGTAAAAAAAACCACCCACGCAATTTTCTTGAGAGCCTTTTCTGCATCTTTCTGCCTTATCTCTATAACAAAATTTATTTGAAGTCGATTTCTCTTCTGGTTCTTGAGCTATGGACGACGAAAAAAACGTCGCGAACATACGGACGTACGCACAGACATCTTTCTAAAAATCTTTTATTTCGACTTTAGGAACCTTGAAACGTCGAGAAATATCAAAATTTTCAATTGGACAAATCGGACCCATTACAGTAACTTCTTATGGGAAGTTAAATATATATATTTTAATGGCGCCCAACGAGAACCCATTTACACTAACTGATGGTTATATTTTGGTAAGGAATTTAAGAAATACGATCCGTTAAAGTGATCTTGTTAAAGTGATTTCATATAATGGTGAAACGTAAGAAATTTGTTGTAATCGATAGACAAAACACTACAGGAAATTTTTTAGTATAACCAATGGTTTGCCACAGAACACTATTTCGGCACCCACTTGTTTAGTTTATATGTTTCTGACGTATTGAGGAAAATCGATGAGTCGATAGCTTTTGCTGACGATACCACTTTGTATGCAAGTGGATCAAGTATTGTGGGTATTCAAACAGAACTGTAAAGAAAATTTGATAAGCTGTAACCTTTCAGCTCAGAGTGGGAGCTTAAAATAAACAACACTAAATGTGAAACCATACTGTTTCGCAGCCCAATAAGATGCGGAAATTTAGAATTGAGACGAAATTGGAAAAATTTAAAAATAATGAAATATTAGGGTCTCTCCATCGAGTCAAAGATTGTTGTGAAGTACCTGGGTGTTCATTTCGACAAATTTTTGTATTACTGGCTAATTAATGCTTTCAGTGTTTCCATAATTAACAAAGTCATTCTGAACCTTGTGAGGAATCATTTTGATCAGTCGCAAACATTATTCTATTTTAACCCCGGATACTTCAAAAACACACTAACGATAAATTTATACCTTCTTCATTGTTTCTGGATGCATATTGCAAAAAGAGCTAGAGATATAAAAATACGATATAAAACTTCTAAATTAGAAAATAGAAATATGGACCTAGGATACTGCCTAAGCATACCTCAAAGAGATGAACAAAATTTCGATTGTTATAATAGCGAAAGGTATTGGTGGCCTGACTGGGTCGTTGCAAACACGTAGAACTTTTACCATAACTTTCTGATATATGGTTTCTGATCGGTCGAGAAAGCAAGTTAAATATTTGGAAACAATTGTCGATCCGCTTATTTGCGAATGGTTAGCGATCATAAACCAGGACACTTTCTAGGTTAGTTTAAATTAAGTACTTTTTTTGTTTTAAGTATTTTTAACAACTAGTTTTGAAGAAAAAAGTGAAAACCAAATATTTCAAAAGGTTTTTTTATATCATGTTTTCCTTTAATACTCGTTTGAGAAAATTATTTAAAAGTTTTTAAGTCTAATAGATTAAGATAAAGATTGTTAGACTTTAGGTGAAATAAATAAACAATAAAAAAAACTAAAAAAAAAACATTAACTGTTGAAAAAAATTTAGCAATTATGTCTCTTTTTTCTAATAATGTCTATTTTTGTATGTGTTGTGTATATTGAACACTCTGACTATTTTTAAAATATTTACAATAGTTAGCAGTTTGTTTTTATCAAAAACAATGGTTGACGTTGGGCGCCATTGTTCTTTCTAAGTTCAAATCATTAATATTTTTTCACTTTAAAGAACTTACAATTTGTTTTTGATTTTGTAAATGTTCGTCAGATTTGTTCTCATTTTCCAAAATTTGTAAGTCACTAGAGAAAAGATAATACTCGTATAGACATTTTCAGACTGCCATCAAACCATTTAACTCAAAGTCTTTCGATTTGAGAAAGAGTTTAAAAAAAAATAAGAAAAACTTGAACTAAATGCTTAGTTAAAAATTAAGTAATGAAAAACAGTGTAAAATCAGAAAAAAAGCTGAACTTTGATGCTAAGTAATTTTTTGATATTCAGAACTTGCTTTTACATACAATAAAATATTTTAAACTTCATTATGCCTTAAATAATATCTTAACATCGATTAAACTCGAAATTTAATCAAACATTACGATAGTAGAGAAGTAAAAAAACTAGGTCCCCCGATTCCGTCCGTCAGCCCAAACCATTGGGTCGATCAACTTTAAATTTGGAAATTAAGGTTTTAAGCCGATTCGCGTTAGTCGTTTTTTTTACAATTAACAAATTTTTTGGTCGAAAATCGAAAATTCAAATTTTCTCAAAAACGAACCAATAGATTTTTTTTAGTTTTTCTAAAATGTTTGTTCTTAATTTGGCTTGTTTCAATAAAACAAAATATTTTTGTATTGCTCCAGAAGGGTAACCACATAGAACCGTTATTTTGTTTTTAAGTTTTCTCAAAAACTAATCAACCAGTTTCAATCATTTTTGTCTTATACTGTCTCAATAATATTAGATAGTCAAAAATGTCATTGTTTTTACTTTTTATTAGAAACATAAATTCGTCGTGTTTTTACCAAATTGAAATTTTAAACGTAGGTATATTAATAAGCTTTAAATAACTGCATACTAAAAATATTTAATAATAATTTTTAAAAAAAATTGCATATAAAAAATGAATTTAAAAAAAAACGCTCTATCGATTTTCAAATAAAAAATTCGAAAAATTTGGCATTTAAAATTTTTGAAAACAAATCTTTTAAACGGTTACATTTTTAAATCTTAACATACAGGAAATTATTTTAAACACACTCTTTGGATACATGAACAAATTCATGCGACCCAGTCGTGCATTTTATTTCATGTGAGTTATGGAACTGTGTAAACTTTGTTTTTAATATATGCAAACAATCTGGCAGTTAGTTATAACAATTTAAAGTATTTCACGTTGGGCGCCATTTCTGGAGTAAAGCATTTGTTGTAGTGATGCATGAAATAAGTATTGGAATCATTTTTTTCATAGAACTAATACAAGACTGAAACATACAATAAAATGCTCTAAAAAACATTATGCCTAGGCCAATGATCAAAAAACGTTTAACTTAAAATGAATATCCGAACAAAATTTCAGGAATTTATGGTTAATGCTTAGGACTGTCAGTGTCATGCCAGAGGTCTTGGGTTCAAGCCTTGCCTGTACCATCTTAAGTCTTCTACACGGGTATTAGCTCTTGCGAGGAATTGACAAATCCTCCAAGAGGAGTTCTTGTCATGAAAAGTGCTATTTCACAATAGCAGTTCGGATTTGGCTTAAAGCTCTAGGTTCCCTCCATCCCTGACAGCAATACGTGCACATAGGAATGGTTGAGAGTTGAAAGTCACTAAACCCTACTGTTGCGCCACCTAATTTATTAACTTCCCATAGGAAGTTATTGTAATCGGTCCGATTTGTCGAATTGAAAATTTTGACATTTCTCGACGTTTCAAGGTCCCTAGAGTCGAAATAAAAGATTTTTAGAGAGATGTCTGTGCGTGCGTGTGTACTTACGTTCGTACGTCCGTACGTTCGCGACGTTTTTTTCGTCGTCCATAGCTCAAGTACCAGTAGAGATATCGACTTAAAATAAATTTTGTTATACAGATAATAATGCAGAAAAATGCAGAAAAGGCTCTCAAGAAAATGGAGTGGGTGGTTTTTTTTACCATACCAATTTGAAAATTTTGGTTAACCCTAAATATCTCACGAACTAAAAACGCTAGAGACTTGAATTAAATTTTATATTATGTATTGAAACGTGATAGCAAACAAATATATTTTTGTAAAAAATTCCAACTAACGGTTTTTTTTTTATAAACCAAAAAACTGAAAAAAAATATTTGTCACCTCGAAAATTTTACAAACCAAAAATGATTTTATCTCCAAAACAATTTTGTGCAACAAACAACAACGTTTCAACATGTGGTAAAATTTTGAGAAAAATCAAATTGACAGTTTTTATACAAAAAATAAAAACCTAAAAAAAATTAATAAAAGTTGGTAAAAATTGATTTTGGACTCAAATATCTTTTCAAAACCTTGAGATATTGGCTTTGAACTAATTTTATCTTTTAAAAAATATTGTTGTCAACATTCAGTAAAACTTTGAGAAACTTTCTCAAAGTTTCTCACCGTTAGTTGGAGTTTTTTTTACAAAAATTAACAAAAGTTGGTAAAAAATTTATTTTCAACTTAAATATCTTTTTTAAAAACTTTGGTATATTGGCTTTAAACTAATTTTACCTTTTAAAATAATATTGTTGTGAACATTCTGTCAAATTTTGGGAAAAATTGATTTGACAGTTATTTTTTTACAAAAAATAAAAACCTAAAAATAACAATACTAAAACTTGGTAAAAATTTACTTTCGACTCAAATAACTTTTCAAAAATTAAAAATAGTAGCTTAAAACTTATTTTATCTCACAGAAAATATTGTTTTCGATATTTAATACATTTTTTATAAGAATCCAATAGTCCGTTTTTTCATAAAAAAAAAATTAAATCTATACAAAAAATAGTACGCAAATTTGGTAAAAATTGGTGTTCGGTTCTCGATATCTCTCAAATTAATTTCATTCATCCAATTTGTATTTGTTTATATAAGAAATAAAAACTTTTGAGTAATGCTACTAAAATTGGTAAAAATTGGTTTTCGACTAAAAATCTCGTTAACAAAACTAGATTTTGAACTAAAAATATTGTTAGTAATTTTGAATTTTTTAAGAATAATTCAACTGACAACTTTTTTAACACAACACGAAAACCTACAAACTTTTAAGCAAGACAAATCGACAGACGGGATGGGAAGTTATCAGTATGGGTCGCATCCCAACCTCTTTTTTATAATTGTTTTTAGCAGATCCGAAACAGTCTTGGTTCACGTTGGGCGCCATTTCAATCGCTTTGACTAAACCATTCTTAAAGTGTTGGAACAATTTAGGATTGAAATCATTTTTTTTAAGAGGATGCAAGACTTAAATATCCAATATAGCGTAGAACACAACACCATTTGCCATTTCCTAAAACCCACATTATCAAAGCGCCTTAGAAACAAGTATAGCTTTTTTCGCATCATCATCTACACATAAAAAGAAATAAACAATTCATGGGCTCATCCTGCATCCCCAGGCGTTATTATCAAAAATAATGTCAACAGCTCATTTAGTAATGACAAAATATTGACGATAAAATCAATTCGCAACATGATACACCCAAAATAAAAAGAAAAACCACACACTCGACACCACCATTCGTCTGTAGTATCTGTACAATTGTGTGTATTTTGCCAAAAGAGATACATTCATACCAAAAAGACGATAAATAATCTCGCAAAACTCTCGATTTTACACGAATCTTCTTCTTATTCCTTTTCGTTTCGATGTCTCGACTCGAGAGTTGAGACTAATAACCAACCAATGACTCCCAAGTGATTATATCGTCATCGTTATTTGGTTGTTGTAGCGCGTCTTTGGGCTTTCGTGATGGTACATGGAACAAAACCACCATCATCCACTAACATAAGTATGAATTTTTCGCAGCCGTTTTGTAGCCCATCACTATACAGCATCATCATCGCATGAACCACGCGGTGGGGTGGTACGGCGCGGCGCGCGGCGTCTGTCAGGCGCACCGCAACAACCAACGAAACAAAACTGATCGATGCTCATTAGCATTTTATCTTGACGGAAGAGCATCATAAAATATCTGACATCTTCATCGGAACTATAAAGCACATAAGATACAAATGATCGAACGCATCATATTCTCTGCTTCATTTGATTTTTTCGTTTTGTTTTCTTGGTTTCCTCTGTCTCTCTTCGTCTATCTTTGGTTTTGTTGGTAGAAATGTATCTACCGCGGCGAAGGATTATGACCTGAAAATTGGTCGGGTTGGTTTTTGGTGCTACGCTGCTATGCAGAAAAAGACAGAGAGCGATGATGGTGGGTGTCTTAAAATATTGGGGCTTACAGAAAGTTGAAGAAAATCCACAATAAAAAGAAAAAAAA
This sequence comes from Eupeodes luniger, assembly GCA_951509635.1. Taxonomy (NCBI): domain Eukaryota; kingdom Metazoa; phylum Arthropoda; class Insecta; order Diptera; family Syrphidae; genus Eupeodes; species Eupeodes luniger. The sequence goes on from OX608073.1 coordinate 7,870,458, forward strand.
CATCACACACTTCAGCACACTCTATATCAAATAATAAAATCTGACAGATTTTACTTTGCATCTTAAAGATATCGAGATACATTTTATTTTTCTTTAAAAAAAAACCACGAATATGTACCTACAACTCGCGACTCATGTTGATGATGATGGTTCGATGCATTTTTGTATCTTTTTAAATATCGGAAGCTCTTCTTCCATTCAAAATCGAATTTATGGCGAAGAGTGAAATGCATTTTTCGATTATTTTATCTTCGTCTTGGTTCACTTTTTTCGAAGAAAATGTCATAATCGTTGATTATTTTTATTGCTGCGATGACAAGTGCAATGAAGTGCATCAGCTAGTGGCAACGCGGCGGCGGTTGCGACGCTGAAGTTGGAGGTTGTGCCGAGCGAGGCTAGGGTGAATTCAGGAAAGTGATGAAAAGATATTTCTTTTTGTAAACTTATTGCTTGTGAATTTTTGTATTGAAAAAGATGTGGGGCAATAATTGTTTGGAATAAATTGTCGAGCGAAATGAGAAGACGTAAAATAATGTTTTAGGACGATGATGGAAAAGGAGAACATTTTCTGACAGAAAATTAATGTACACGTCAATGTTTTCGGGTAATTTGTTTGTTTGTTTTCAATTAAAGATATGGAAATTGTGCGGTGGGGAAATGGGACTAAACTAATTTTATTTTTAGATCAAAGTTATGACTTGGTAGGTGCATTCTGCGAGATAGTTTATAAGAACTTCAGAGTATTTTAAATTCAGCTTAAAAGCGAAGGTAATGCAAAAGAAATAAAGATATTTAGATTGTTAATCAAACAAATATAACACGTTAGCTACAACTTTCTGGTTGTAACATGAGGCTTTTTTTCGAAAAATGTTGATAGAGCTTAAATCATATTCAAAGTGTATTTTGCGCTAGGTGTGCAGTGTTTGCCAATATTCGCATTGCGGAACGTTGGATATTCATGTGCACCTACCTAAGTTTATTTACAACAAATAAATGAATAAACATGCAATTTTAACTTATTTTCTGTATCGAGGTCATTTCAATGTAAAATTCGTTAGTCGTCTTTTATATTTTCGTCTTTATTAAGAGTTAATAAGCAATGTTTTATAATATTGCAAAATATGACAAAATGTTCTGTGTTGACCTTGCACAAAATTTTGACCTAATCTTTACCTATATTTATACTCAAAAATGTTGCTAGAAAATATATAAAAAGAGTGAATGTCAAAGTTATAAAATCTAATGGGTTTAAATAAATGAATTTTTACATTCAGTTCTCATATTTGTTTTTATACTTGATCCTAAAGTCGTAATTTCTTAGCCTATTCCAGATCGGTCTAACAATATTATTTAACACCACTGCTGATTAATCCTTTTATTAACCTCTTTGATTTAGACACTTTTATATTTATCACAATATTAAAATTAGTATGAAAACAAAGACTAAATGGCGCCCAACGTGTACTTATTTTAAATGGAGAAAAGCAATAATTGCTCTTAATTATTAAGAAGTGATGATTTTTGATTCTTGGTTATGTTTGTAGGTAATGTTTTGAGTACTAAGAAAGTTTATTTAGTATTCAAAACCGTTAGAAGTTAGTTTGTACCATCAGCATTATTTATACCGATCATATTTATAAAAAGACTTCACTAAAAAGATTTTGTTAAACTTTGTAGTGTGTAGACACATAAGAAATCATTATTGAATATAAATGTAACAATATTATTGTTAAACCATTTATTCACCTGATGATGTCCATATACAATATACATAGACGAAACGTAGTGACACAAAGAAAATATTTGTTTTATTTGACCTGAAGCCCATTTAATAACAACAATATAGCAACAAAAAGGTCACCAACATCAAAAGGTTTTGTATACCTTGTATGTTAAAGACACAGTGTTACCATTATTAAAAGAGAGAAGGGAAGGAGGTGTCGGTGTACATTGATTTTTATTTCTTGAACATTGCAATGACAGGAAGAGATAAAGCATGGCAAAGGTTTCCACATTCGCATAGTTTGGTTAAACAATGAATCTCTGTACTTCATAATACGGCCGAAGTTGGCCTCAAGGGTAAACTGATGGGCATTTCTAAAAGCGTGAGTATTATAGTTAAATCTATTAAGAGGAGGAATGCAACTAGCTATTTCACTAAAACATTAAGTACCTAACGTTAAAAAAGCGTGATAGAAGAAACTGTACGAAGATGTTCCAGTGACTTAATGGAGTTGATTATGTTTATGTCACTAATCATTTTAAAAGCTCTTCTTTGAATATCTACTGTCCAAGAGGCTTTAGTAAGTTACTGGAGCACCAGTCCAGAGATGGAAGTTATATTCAAGTTTTGGACTTATATAGGTTTTTTAAATTGTAGCCAGATTAGACGGAGAGAAAAGTCTCAAAAAACCTAGACATCTTGCGGCATTTTGGCGTCATCGCGTATGTGATCGCTCCACAAGAGGTGCTTGCTTATCTTCAGTTTCGTTGATGCATGTGCCACTAATAGATAGTGGCAAAGAGTGTATATCTCGATTTAAGGATACATGACAGCATTGGGTTTTCGAAGCAATAAATTCTTAATCCACATTGTACAATGCTGTGCGGATCCAAATTTAATGAGCTTATCATATTTCTTCGTTGCAGTTCCACATCCGAGGGGAGGGATGGGAGTCTCTAAACAAATATGAAAAGCTAAGAGTGCTATTGTCAGCGAAACAATTAATTGGAGTAGAAGGTGCAGGCAGGAGATCATTTGTAAAAATGAGAAAAAGAGTGGGAGACATAACAGAGCCCTGTGGCACACCAGCATTTTTAGTTTGGGTTGTATTTGTATTGAAAGGTTCGAAAGAAAATTTCTAATCCAACGAAGAAGAGATTCTTCTATACCAAAGGCATGCATTTTCGATAAATATCAAGTGCAATAATCTTACTTTCTCCAAAACGGTGTAAAGATTTGTTCCACTGTTCGATGAGATGAACCGCATGAGTTTACCAGTAGACCTATTGCTACGAAAGCCGTACTGCCGGTCATTAAAAAGCTTTCTTTCCTCAAGATATTTCTTAAGCTGATAATTAATTCCCGTTTCCATGACCTTAGAAAGAAGGGACGTTAGTGCTATCGGTCGATAATTTGAGAGAGAAAAAGATTCACCTTTTTTGGGATTGGCTGAGCAAACGCTGTTTTCCAACTACTCAGAACGAGTCCAGAAGAATAGGATAGATGGAAAAGCTAGATGGTTTTTCTAGCGTGGAAAAACACCTCTTCAGAATAATATCGAGGATAGCATCCGGGCTAGCGGATTTATGAATGCTGAGACCTTTTGGGACTCTTGCCACAGTTTGAGTTTGAAAAAAGATTGGTCCCATATTATCATTAACGCGTTCAAGGGAGCCATTGCACTATGATGGAATTTTCGGCGAACTGCCTTTCAAAGAAGTTATCTTTTTCAATACAGCTAACCACAGGAACCACGAACTATGATGTAGCTTTGGATTTAATACTTTTAACCCTACTCGAAATAAAGGTTTCAATCCCCAGATTAATCATACTATAGTAATCATATCTGAATTTGGCTTTCTCGTACTGCCTAACGGTTATCTTTGGACCGACGAAAAACTAGCAGATTTGACACTATGGTTTATTTCTAGCTATCATGATCAAAAGTGAGAAACAAGTCAAGTTTGTTTTGGCCTTTAACGGCTCATTGACAAGCTGAGCAAGATGGTAAAACTCAGCAAAAAATATCAGCGCATATTTCTTCGGGTGTTGTCTGACCCTAATGGAGAAACCACGAAGAATTGTGAACATTTAAATTGCCCGTAATAACCATTTAAGTGTGAGAATACAGGTAGACAATTCCTTGGATGGAGTCAGAGTATCAAATTCCTGAGAAGTCGACAATCTGTCTAGGTTTGGGCTCCGTAGAAGAAAAAAATAGTGAATGATGTCTTTTATTATTAATAATTGCTTATGTCATTTTCCATTTCTCCATTCCTCCATTTCTGACAACATTACTCGCACACAGGAATGGTTGAGAGTTGTAAGTCACTAGGCCCTAGTTCTCAACGGACTGTTGCGCCCTCTTTTTTATTTTGTTTATATGTCATTTTCGCAGTTGACTGACACTGAATAAAAAATATATTTTTTCAATTTTTCAAAACAAGGTTTTTGAATTCTAAATTAACAAAGGGCTAGGCAACAGGATTTTTTCTTCATGTGTGAAGTTATGACGCTCTTAACAATTTTTTTTTTGTATATGTACTGGTCTTCAAATTCAATTTTAAATATGTTAAGTTCTTAAATTCGGTCATCGTGTTAGAATTCTGGTTTATTAAAATCATACTACAAAACTTCCAACAATTTTCAGCTTGAAATATTTATTATTTTCTTCAAAATACAAATTTTTGTTTCAAAACCAGAAAGCTTTTAATATCTTAAGACTTACTTTATTGTCGAATTTTGTTCACCACCAAAATGAAATATTTTGTTGTGAAAAATATATCTGACCCAATTTTTGCAATAAAATTCACAACAGTAAAATTGTTGGTATAGGTACCCACGTATAGTTAAGTAGCTATAAACTTCAAAATTGCATTAAAATGATTTAAGAGTTCTTCCTACGAAAAATTTTATTTGCTAGAAACCTACGTAAATGCCCTTTTTAAGCAGTCACGAATTACAAATCCATTAATACTAATCTTTCTTTTCCTCTCCGGATATTTTCTTGTGCACTTAAGAATTAACACTTTTTCCAACTTTCTCGTTATAAAATTCATACACTTCAAAGACATACTTCTTTTCTACTTGCTTCGACACAACGAAGCAAAAACGCCAACGACGCGACGAGACGCGACGCACCCTACTTCAAAAGCCAAGCAAATAGTCATAACTCATTTTTCAAAATACCCCATCATTTCCTTCGATGAAACGAAACCACCCAATAAAAGTCAAATAAAATAAAATACCAAAACATAAAAACAAAAATAAGGAAAATAACAAGAAATCATATTGTGTCACCCCAAACATGAATTCGCACTTTTCCGAAAATAAAATAAAATCAAAAATTATTACTCCAGCACAATCGTGTTCCAAATACACATCATTTGTCAATATTGTTCGCAAAGTTGTAGCAGTCGTACTCCAACTTGAACTCCATGCTTCGCGATGTTGATGATGCTGCTGATGCTGATGATGGCAATGGCAACATACGTATATACCCGCAGCATCCAATCCAGCCTCAGACACAAATCGAAGACTCCAATCGGATACAGTACCAAGATATGACGGCGGGCGATGTATAGATACTTTAGGCGAGATTTACCGAACCGATTTTAAGCCTCTCTCTCCAGAGACCCTCCACCACGGTCGGTGTTCGGTGTAGCTCGTATATATAAAGAATCAATTGCCGCAGCTGTTGCATGGATATAGCACATCAGGGCACAGCTTCAGTGCCGAGTTTCGGGATCACATCAGAGGAATTATTGCAATAAAAACTGAAAGCGAACATCTTACTGCACGCCGCATCTTATCTGATAAAAAATAAAATTTTATATTCCACCACCAAAAGATACATTTTTTAGGTGCAAGCCACGGGAAATGTTCCAAATGGTCCTCCTTCCTGGATGGCTGGCTAGTTGGTTGGTTAGCTGTGGCTGCATGATGCTAAAAACCCCCATCACATCACGGGATTCCGTTTTTGTGTGTTCGGGAGACTTCCGGGGGAATAATCGAGTCGGCCAAAACCAATTTCCAATTGGTCAGTGCTTGAATTTTATTAGCGGTCTGTGATGCTCCTGCAGGCTACAGCATCAAACCAGGGCGCCATCCATCGCCGCCGCTCTGAACAAAATAAAAACAACCAACAACCGATTTTGATTCTGATTCACATGAACTTACAACGGCCTCAGTCGCCCACTATATCGTAGATCGTATGTAGTATATCCCCCATTCCCGGTTTGGCTAACAGAGAAACACAGAAATGTCAGACCTGACAACAGCATGCCCCAGAAAAAATGCATCTCTTGTTGATTTATCGTCACACAACAAATGGCACACAGGCAACATATAAACATACCCAATTCCGCCATCATGTAGCTTATAGAGGAGGATTGAAGTTGAAGGCTTGAAACAATCGGGCTGTTTTGTGCTGGCTCTCTGACTGGGACATGCGACATGAGGCTGCTGCTGACGCTGACTCTGACTCTGACTCTGATGCATGCGTCAGCCGAAGGCGCTAATGATTAAGTGATGCTGCGCCATCGCCATCCTCATCCAGACCCGCGATGATAGATGCCAATGTTTTGTTGGTCACGTAAAGTTATTTCTTTCTCTAAGATGTTTTATTTTTGTTTTGAATTTTTTGAAATATTTTCATTTGCCTTTTTGTGTGTAAATATTTGTTGAATTCGGTGCCAGGCGTGTTCAGCTTACGCCCTTGCGTGATGCTCAAAATTCGCCTCAGAATTCAGAACGAGCGCAGTGCATCGCGGCGTTAGAGATTATGATTATTAATGATGAGCTTTCTTAAGTAGGAATAAAAAAGCCATGATTTCAAAACAAATGACCAGCACAATCACAACAGAGATACAAATTTTTGCCTGAGTAGATACATTCTTACCACGCGAGATGCCAGGCACATTTTTGTTGTTGGGAAAATGTATCTTTATATTATATGCATTTGAATAATTTATGCAAATGTTTCCATGTCAATTTTTCGAATGTAGGTTTTCCCTATATGTCAGGCAAAATGGGAATACACACACGCCTATCATTTTGTAAAATTTTAGTTTTATCAAAATTTATATTATTTTCATCTAGATACTTTCCAAAATCAAAAGAAAGTATATCTTTATTTTAGAAACAGAAATGAAAATGAATCTACATAGAAAACTTAGGAACGGTTTCAAAGCTAAGACCGATAGACGATAGACGATAGGTTTAAGCCTCCTCTATATTAAAGATACAAAAAGCTTTTGCTAATATATCTTTATTCATTTTTTCAAGCGGGAATATAGGTATAATGTATCTTGAGTATTGATTTGAAATCGATGTTAATTAGATGGGAAGTGATGATAAGGCATTGATTGAGTGTATATCAAAGCCCATCTTTGGCGGGCTTTTGGAAGACGGAGAAGACAACAACATTTAAATGAGTCTCTTAAAATACAAAAAAGAGTAAAAGAAGAGGTGTTTAACTTAACGGCGCTAAGAATATTTAATGATGGCGCGATAAGATAGATATTTTATTTTGGAAATTAACCGTTGTCGTCTTCGGCGCAGAATGAGGGTGTTTAAGTGAAATATTATTTTAAGTGGGTTGTTTGGATTGAAACTTCATATATATAGGCTTAGTAAGACAACTTATAGAAGAAAGCTTTGGAATAACAACAACGTCAAAAAAAAACAAAAATTAAGAACGGAATGTCATTTGTTATTTTTTAGGCGTTATAAATGAATTTTAATTTTTGAAAGCTACTGGTTTTGTGAATATTCAAACGAAATTTTTAGGGAACTTTTATTTTTAGATGAGATCTGATATGTATAACATTTGAAATGAAATTTTTACACGTAGGTAGCTTGGATTTTTCTTTAAAAAATTCATATTTCTTGTTAGGCTTCTGATTTGGTATTGGCATGTGGGATATTAGGAATAATTAATTTTTCAAACCAATTAATAAAATTTAAATTTTGACGATGAATTATTACTGATTTCCTTGGTTTTTGTTCGAAGAATCTTATTTGTTGTGTAAGGTTTGTGTTACGTAAGATAAAAAGATTTTTCCAAGAAAAAAACATTTGCTTGGAAATTAGGTAAATGCGCATTGTGCCTAAATTTGAAAGTGTTTTTTATGTGTATAAAATACTTTACATGAAAAGTTGATAATTTTTCTCTTGAAGCATCCTAAGCCATTCTTATCTTTCTTTGACATGGTCCAGGCTTTAGCGCCATAAATGAGAACCGGGATGATGAGTGGCTTATAGATGGTGATTTTAGATGTTCGAGAGAGGACTTTACTACTCAATTGCCTTCTAAGTCCAAAGAAGCAGCGATTTGCAAGAGTTATTCTTCGTTTGATTTCAGCGCTGGTGCCGCTGTCTGTGTTTATAGCGGTGACTAGGTAGATAAAGTCCTTAACTACCTCAACGTTATAGCTGTCCATGGTGACGTTTTGTCCAAGACGTCGTTGTTCAATGTCCTGCTGTCAACACAGCATATACTTGGTCTTGCCCTCATTGACCACTAAACCCATCTTCTTCGCTTCTGTCGCAATGCTCAATAACGCTCCGTTGACATCACGCTTTGATCTTTCAATTATGTCAATATCATCTGCGTATCCGAGCAATTGGATGGACCTCTAAAAGATTTTGCCTCTAGTGTTGACGGTTGAGTTTTGCACAATTCTTTCCAGAACGATGTTGAAGAAGTCACATGACAGTGCATCGCCTTGTCTAAAACCTTTTTTGATATCAATTGCATCGGTGAGATGTTTTCCGACCTTGATAAAGCAGCGTGCATTCTCCATCATCATTCTGCATAAACGGATAAGTTTGACAGGAATGCCTAAACTACTCTGTAGAGCTCTTCCCTAAAGATGCTGTCAAACGCGTCTTTAAAATCGATAGAGAGATGGTGGGTATCGATTTGAAGTCCATGGATTTGTTCCAAGATTTGCCATATTGTGAACATTTGGTCAATGATGGACTGGTCTAAAGCCACACTGATACGGACCTGTCAGGTTGTTGAACTTCTTTGCTTAATACGGCAAAAAGGATTTTATGTGCTATGTTCAGGAGACTAATGCCTCTGTAGTTAGCATTACCAACAGCTTTGTTGGACTTCAGTTTCGTGAAGGTGGAGTTGTTGATCTGCGTCGCCTAGGTTGAGTGGTTATATTTCCTTTACAGCGCTTTTTTTTTATAATAAGCACACACTCAAGGGGATATTACTACCCTTATTATGCAGAGGCACAGTGTGAGCACTAGGAAGAGGAGAGAGGGTTTAAAAGGAGATGTCGGTGCACATTGGTTTTGAATTCCTGAACATTGCAATGACTAGGAAAGACAGAGTGTGGTAAGGCATTCCACATTCGCGTAGTACGGCTAAAGAACGAATCTCTCTGTTTGACAGTACGGGCGAAGTTGGACTCGAGGGTATACTCATGAGCAGTCCTAGAAGTGCGAGTATTACGGTTGAACTATTAAAGGGGAGGAATGCAGCTGGCTATTTCACTAGAGCATAAACCGTTAAAATAACTTTAAAAAAGGTTGAGACAAGAAACCTTACGACGATGTTCAAGCGAAGTAAATGAACTTATGATGATATTATCACCTATCAATTTAGGTAAATGCTCTACGTTCAATACTATCCAAGAGGCTTAAGTAAGTTGATGGAGCGCCAGCCCAGAGATGGAATTTATACTCAAGCTTTGGACGTATATAAGTCTTGTAGATAACAGCCAGATCAGAAGGTGTGAAACATTTCTTGCATCGCCTAAGGAAACCCAAACAACTTGCGGCATTTTTGGCGACATCGCGTATGTGATCGTTTCACAAGAGGTGGTTGGTGATACACATACCGAGAATATCGAGATGTTCCCCTCGGTGCAAGTGCCATCCATGGATAATGGCAAGGGGGCTATATCTCGCTTTAAAGATACAAGACAGAATTGGTTTTTCGAAGCATTAAATTCCACGCTGTTTTTTAATCCCCATGGTACAATGATGTTCAAGTCGGAATTTAATGAGCTTATCATATTTTGTCGTTGCAGTTCCACATCCGAAGAAGAGGGATGTGAGTCTGAAAACGAATATGAAAAGCTAAGAGTACTATCGTCATCGAAAAAATGTATTGGATTAGAAGTAGCAGACAGGAGATCATTAATAAAAATGAAAAAGAGTGTTGGAGATAGAACAGAGCCCTGGGGCACACCAGCATTTATTTTATGAACTTCAGACTTGAATCCATCCAATACTACTTGTATCGAACGATCCGAAAGGTAATTACTAATCCAATGAAGCAGGGATTCATGCAAACCGAAAGCACGCATTTTCGATAAGAGAGCCTGATGCCAAACCCTATGAAATGCTTTTGAAATATCAAGTGCAATAATCTTACTTTCTCCAAAACGATGTAAAGATTTGCACCACTGTTCGGTGAGATGAACCATGAGATCACCAGTGGACCTATTGCTTCGAAAGCCGCACTGACGGTCATTAAGAAGCTTTCGATCTTCAATATATTTCTTGAGCTGATAATTAATCAGCGCTCCATGACCTTGGAAAGAAGGGACGTAAGTGCAATCGGTCGATAATTAGAGGGTGGGGAAGATTCGCCTTTTTTGGGAATGGGCTGAACAAATGCAGTTTTCCATCCTCTTGGAACGAGACCTGAGGAGTAGGACAGATGAAAAAGCTTAGGCAGTGGTTTTGCCAGCGTTGAAGAACACCTCTTCAGAACAATAGCGGGGAAACCATCCAGACCAGTAGATTTATGTGTGTTTAGATCTCTAAGTACTCTTGCAACAGTACGAGTGCGAAAAAAGATTGGTCCCATAGAATCACTTACTCGCTCAGGTACAGGCGGAGTCATAATACTCACTGGCAGCGTAGAATTGGCGGTGAACTGCCTAACAAAGACATTAGCTTTCTCTTAGGAGCTAACAAAGGGAGTGTCATTGACAACGAGCGTAGGAACCGATGAAGAGGAAGAATTCCTCATGTTTTTTACAAATGACCAAAAATTTGTACTGCCTTTGGGACATTGCAGTATTTTTTGCTGTAATTTTTTGTTTGGTCATGTAAAAATTTGGTCCGTCGAATATGGGCGTTGCAGACCTACCTGGCTTGTTTGAACTTTTTCCGGCTTTCCTCAGTACGGTTGGCTTTATAGCAACCGAAACTTACTTCTTTGGCCCTAATAACCTCTTTACAGCTCGCATCAAACTATGCGTTTTCCTTAGGTCTGATGCTTTTAACCCTGTTCGGAATAAAAGTTCTCATTCCCAGGAGAATTAAATTTGTGATCATATCAGCGCTGGCGTCAACGTCACTATCGAGGAAGCATAGTGACCAGTTTAAGATCCTGAATTTGTCATCGGCGTTATATTATTTAGAGAAGTGGTCTTTCCATATTCCCAAAATAGACTTCGGTTCTACGATGTTCCTCTGATCGTCCTTACAGGTTTCGGGTCGTGGCTGGTACCCTTGGGAGGTTTTTTTTACCTTTTGGTAAAATTTACGAACATCATTCCTGTTATGACATCCCTTTATTTTCTCAATCACACGCATTTCTTGCTTTTGTTTCCATCTTATAAGCCGGTGCTCTTCTCCCCTATTTTCGTTCCACGGCTTGCGAGCAGCTCTAGTCATCCCTGATGGCCGCAAGACAATGATGCCACTGGTTTTCAATGCTTACTGTAGGCAGCATAGGACCTCTTAAGAGGTTGTCAGAGACTCGATCGGAAAAGGATATGGCAATCTCTTGCTATTGATCGGGATATCCACAGCCGTGTTTGAAGAATATGTCTTTGGTGTCTTTCATCTTTCTTCTCCGTGGGGGCATGCGCGCATATTATGCTAATGCTTTCGAATTTAGCCTTGATGCGAATTGTCGTGATGCGCTCGCTTACTCTGATGAAACTCAAGACTTTTTGCCTGAGTCTATTTCTTACAATAAATCCACACCCAAATAGACGCTGCCTTTGTTTTCGGTAGCAGTCGCCGTAGTATACATCGCAGTCTTTTAGTTTTCATTTGCCCGGTCCATCCCATTGTGCTTCTTGGGTGGCGGTATAATATCCGCCTTGCAGCAATTAAGGGCTTCTGTTAACTTTTCGGCTGCACGTCGTTTATTAAGGAACCTAACATTCCACGTAGAGATCCAAAGTTCGTTGTCCTTATTTCGTTTGCTTGGTTCGTCATTAGTAAATCCGTCCGTATCCGAGGCTTCGTAACTAGGATATTTTTACGGGGTCAGGAAGTCACCCCTACGGCAGAACCCCCAACCTAGAGGACCAGATCCTTAGTATAACTCCAAGGACGATGAACCGGATAAACCGCTCCTTATAGGTCTGGACTCCGAATATGTCATAGAAGCCCTATAAGGTGTTCACTAAGTAGTTCAGCCTTACTGGAACTATTGAAGCCACCGTTGATTCCATCTTGGGAATTCCTCCTCTGAATAAGGAGAGGTGCCTTAGTGAAAACACCTCTCCCCCTTTCTCGTTTGCTACCCTCAACAATTTTCCACTGAGGATGGAACCCAGTCTCCAGTTAAGGTACTGGACACCCGATGTTCACAGCGGGGAGGTGAGTGTAGGAGTTAATAGACAGGGGTGGGCTTAGAGAAAAACCTGTGGACGCTTGTGTCCTCTTGAATGCACATGCTACCATTTGAACACCAAAAAGAATTTCAATCCTGCCTTTTGTAAGTGAGTTTCGAAAAACAAGTTGCGATAAAAACTTCATTAAGGGAACAAAAATGCCTAAAATTTCCAGTTCTTTCCTCGTTACGGTAACGCATAAATAATTATTGATATCCAAATCATCAAATAATTACTAGAATTTTCTGAATAATTCCTTCTCGTTAAAAAATTCCACCTTAATTGATTAAAAAAAAAATACCTACCAATTTTATGCATGAAAGTAACTTTCAATTATTACCGCTTCTCAAAATTCACTATAAAACCACTTAAATAGCAGCTACATACCATTCCCAAAAAATCTTTATGATAGGTATGTAAGTCTCACACCTTGCGGGAATATCTATAAAACTTACATGACTCACTTTGACACGCTATTCTATTCATACAATTCTTTGAAAGTGAAAACAATAGCCAAAGACCTAAAAGTCAAAGCCATTCACCACCATTGTCCAAATTAACCATTTAGACACAACCATTAGTGTGATATCAAAGGTATACGATCTATAGCATCGAATCTCTTTTGTTTTGCCACCTCGTATACTCGTATGATGATGATGATGATAGATCGCCAACTTATCGATTCCAATATAAAAGAAATGAAAATATGTACGGTAAGGTTTACAAAAAACAAAAAACACAAGAATTGAAATAAAATTCCAAATCCGGAGTAACGAAAAACCCATAGATGGACCGGAGTCGAAGAGCCCGTTACTTTCATCCATATAACAGACACAACAAAGGGCGACCACAAATTTTCACGTTAACAAAAGCAACGAAAGGGAGATTCTATATCCAAAAGCCAGCAGAAGCCGAAGCAGCACCATCAAAATAGCAAAAAAAGAAAAAAACTATCTTAAAGAAATTGAAGAGATTTTCCAGAGTCGGAGCAGGAGCTGGAGTCGAATACCAAGCCCAAGCTATCATATAGAGACAAGGCAGCCAGATAGTGAGGAGCTCCAAGGTATGAAATGTAGGTACTATGAAGGTTCGTAGGTAGGTGTACATAGCTGCTCTTTACAACACGACCGTATCCGTAAACGTAAAGTTAGGTACCACCAATTTTTCACTTCTATTCATGGCGTTTATTAGGTGGGAATACAAAAGGCATTTCTTCAGCTCAGCTCAGCTCTCGTCAGACAGGGGATTGTAAGACCCTTGTAAATTGGATAGATGTGGATGATGCATTTTGAGGTTGTTTTCGTTTTATTTTTCCCCTTTCTCCCTTTTTATACATTTGGGATGCACAATAGCTCAACGGATGGATGATTGTTTGAGTTGACTTTTTGCTGCATCATTGACTTCGTCTATCTCTGGTGGTAAATTGATTTTCGTCTGAATTTTACCCAAATATGTTCGTTGTTCCGACGATGATGGTTTTTGGATGTGTATATTTTTTTAAATAAATGAAATTTAAATAAAACGAGAAAGCCTTTGCAGTGGAAGAAATAAAATATCCGAATTATTATTGCTGATGGGTCTTCTAGCTGATTTCAATGTTGAATTCGTTTTTTCTGTCTTCTGTCGGTTTTCCTTATTTAGACCGCACACGATTTGACGATGGGCGTGCATATTTAAATGAGGTCTATGTTGATAATGAGAGTAATTTTGAGTAAAATTGTTCCAGGAAATGGAAATAGTTATCAATCAGAATGAGCTTCGGTATCTACATAAATTATATACAAATTTAATTAAAATTATCTTAAGATTGCTCTTCATATAAAAGGTATGAGGCTGGATCTTGCTCAATGCCATTTAAATAGATCCAATGCTGGTTTGTGGGATACTCGATACAAATTTTCAATATAAGAATTCAAGAACATCATTAGATTTTAAATCCATATTTTTTAACCAAATTTTCGGGATATTCAAGAAAAGGTTGTACAGGGTTTTTCAACAGGGACGCTACAAAAGTAGAGCGACAGGGACAGCAAACGACGCCATATTTCTTGCCATTTCTCTTCAGTAAGGTTTGCCATTTCATGATGAAAAGATATACGAGCCAACAACGAGTCGAAATTATTAAATTTACTACCGAAATTTATAGTCAGTGGCCTCAACGTTAAGAGCGCTACGTCCAATTTATGGTCGTCATAATCGTCCTAGCAGATCAACAATTAAGCGTCTAGTGTACAAATTTGAATCCACAGACACAGTACAAAATGTTCCCGTGCCAGTGAGACAAAGAAGTGCCCATAGTGGCAAGAATATTCCTGCCGCTGAGGCTTCAGTTGCAGAAAGCCCAAATGTGTCTCTCACACTTCGTTTTCAACGGTTGGGCATCTCTCTTACTTCGTTGTGGCGAATTTTTCGAGAAGATCTTGGTTTACATCCTAACAAGTTTAAATTGACGCAAGAACTGAAGCCGCTTGAACACCAGAAGCGTCGTAAGTTCGTGAATTGGAATGAGCAACAACTTGAAAATGATTCGGATTTTCATCAAAAAATCATCTTCAGCGGTGAAGCTCGTTTCTGGCAGAATGGCTTTGTTAATAAACAAAATATGCGGTATTGGTCAGGAAGCAATCCACACGTACTCCATGAGTCATCATTACATTCCGAAAAAATTACGGTTTGGTGTGGTTTATGGGCCAGTGGCGTCATTGGACCGTACTTCTTCCTTGATGATCAAGACCGGCACTTTACTGTGAATGGGGATCGCTACCGTTCAATGATAACCGAATATTTGTATACCCAATTGGATCACATGGACTTAGAGAACACGTAGTTCCAACAGGACGGGTTGCACCACAAGCCACACAGCGAATGCCCCATTCAATTTATTGAAAACCAAGTTTGGAGAGCGTGTTATGTCACGAAATGGTCCAGTCGCTTGGCCGCCTCGGTCGTGCGATTTAACGCCATTAGACTATTTCCTGTGGGGCTACGTCAAGTCTATGGTCTATGCCAACAAGCCAGCGACGATTGATGAACTTCTAACGAATATCGAAAGTGAAATTGCAGGAGTATCGGCCGATTTATGCATGAAAACCGTCAAAAATTGGGTTCAGCGTCTGGAATTCTTTAAGCGTGCCCGTGGTGGCCATGCAAAAGAAATCGAGTTCCATACATATGTACATAAAGTATCGAACGTACTATCACAAAACTACTACATCCCTATTAAAAATATACTTAAGAATCTACACCATTCTAAAAATAATTGAAAATTCTTTAAATAAAATAACAAACAAATATATAAGAGATTAGTTTTCAGTCGAATATTCCATTAGTACACCACTAATAATCGCTATCTTAACAAAAATAAACCATAAAATATCATAAAAAAAAGTCTTAAATTGACCTAATAACTCAAGTAAAGTCATAATTTTTTGAATATCCCTTACATGGAACATAAAAACTCCACTTTGATTGAACTATATTTCCAATGTCCATTAAATTGTAGGTTTATAAATTCTTACACCGACAAATAGTATTAATTAAGAAATTATGTTGGAAATTTGTGACCATTCTGATGGTGGAATCATTTTATGAATGTACCACAAATGAATTCAAACTTAATAAAAACAAATTTCGAAAGTACATTTCTGTTTTTTTTTTTGTTTTTTTATCATCAGCAACATTTTTTTTAAATATCACTATAAAAAGTTTGGTTTAAAAATTAATACAAATAAGCTCAGAAAAAAATTCTTAAAAGAATTTTATAACATTTTCGCTGGGTTTTGTGAATATCCAACAAAATAATTTAATAAAATGTTATCGACTTTAAGACAACCTTTAAAAGAGCATACAAATAATGTAATACTGACTTTTAAAATTACATTTTTAACATTTTAAATGAGTTTTCTTACAATATCCCACTTTTTTAAATTCCTTAATCCCAGATATCAAATACTTATCCCAATCGTCCTTTTTATTGAACATATTTGACATTGTAGATTCTTTTTGTGAAATCCCTATTTTTAAAATCCCATACATTTTACAAAAAATATATGACTAACCACAAATACTGAAGCTTAGAGATTATCTTAAACCGAATTTCTGGCATTATTAATGTGTTTTTGCCAATGTCCCAATCTTAAAATTCTTAAATCCCACATACCATACAAAAATATATGACACACCGTAAAAACATGAGCCAAGTGACCTTTCTTAACCTAACTCTTCACAAATTATATGCTTTTTTGACAAAATCTCACATAGCAGACACAAATTTAAAGCTTACCAGAAACACTTTTGTATTTTATCCAAATGTTGCAAACATCCCACTCTTATAATTTTTAAATCCCGTTCATTTTGTATGACTGATGGCAAATAATACAGCTAATTGACCTTTTTACAACAAATTTTAAAAATTATTTTTTGCTTTTCTGCTAACATCCCACTTTTTAAATATCATTTGTTAAAAAATAATACATTGCTTACTATGAGTATTGAATTTAATTGACTTTTTAGAACCAAATTGCTATTATTTAAAATGCTTTTTTCTAAAACCCCTCATTTACATTTCTAGATCCCACAAACAATGTACAAATATATCACAAACACCAGACTAACTTACTATTTCAAACAAAAAGCTAATATTTTAAATCCGTAATTCCCCACATACCTTGCAAAAATTCATGACTTAATCTGACCTTTTTTAAACAAAAAGTGTTTTTAAATGCTATTTTACCAAAATCCCACTTAAACAAACAAATTAAATCCCACAGCTTATGCCTACATATATGTCTTACTTCAAATGCTTAACTTAAACATTCTTTCTTAAAAAAAGTTTTTGTATTTTTTCTTAAACTCCCGTATTTAAAACTCTAAAATCCCACATTTTTCACGAAAATATATTATTAAAGACGAATTCTGAAGTTTATCAAGTATCTTAAACCAAACTTTTGACAATTTAATAATGTTTTTTCTCCAACATTTCACTTTTAGAATCTTTAAATCCCAAGTGTAACAAATGTTGCAAACATCTCACTTTAACATTTTTATAATCTCACTGATCGAAATAATTTAGATAATTGACAACAAATTTTGATAATTAAGAACAAATTTTAAAAATTATTTGTGCTTTTCTACTTACATCTCACTTTTTTAAATCCCATATGTTTAAAAATAAAACATTGTTTGCTATGAATATTGAATTGGATTGATGTTTTAGAACATAATTTCTGCTATTTAGGATGCTTTTTGCTAACAACAAATTTTAAAAATTATTTGTGCTTTTCTACTTACATCCCACTTTTTTAAATCCCATATGTTTAAAAATAAAACATTGTTTGCTATGAATATTGAATTGGATGGACTTTTTAGAACATAATCTCTGCTATTTAAGATTCTTTTTGGTAACACTCCTCTTTTAAATTCTTAGATCCCACACGTGGAAAAACACCAATAATGAAACTTACTGTTTTAAACCAACGTTTAATATTTTTAATCCGTTAATCCCCACATACTATACAAAAATTCATGACCTATCGCAGCAAATATTGAATCTGACTAGTTTAAACAAAAAGTGTTTTTAAATGCTATTTTACCAAAATCCCACTTTAAAAAATCTTAAATCCCACATTTTATGCCTACATATAACTTACTTCAAACGCTTAACTTAAACATTCTTCTTAAAAAAAGTTTTTGTTTTTTATGTCAAAATCTCATACTTAAAATTCTAAAATCCCACATATTTCACGAAAATGTATAATTATTGACGAATGCTTAAGTTAAACAACTATCTTAAACCAAACTTCTCACAATATAATAATGTTTTTTTATCCAACATTTCACTTTTAAAATCTTAAAATCCCAAATATAAATAAAAAATTAACCTCAAAGTCTCTTTTAAAACAACTTTTTGACATTTTAGATGCGTTTTCCCGACATTTCACTCTTAAAAATTCTTAAATCCCATACAAATATTCCATCGTCTTTGTCGAATTCGTTTAAAAATCCATTAAAAAGAACTTCAAACAAATAAATACTTCAAAATCTATGAACCTCATAAAGTCAAGCTGCCAAACATCAAGATACATTAAAACCCCATCAAAATATAATATTGTATATACCCCAGAATATACCTAAAAAAGTCTTTAAATTAATGACTCTCAATATCACGGCTACCGCACCTCTTCGCGTTCGGGTACTACATATTTACTAATCATGCAACTTTGGAAATTTGATACCATAAAATTTTAATCGTAAAACTTTGACTAAATGATCTACTTACTTAAATGGTTTCTCATTTTCATAAATTTATACACAAACATACCATCAAAACCCAAAATATTGTTTTTTCTATAACCTCTCTCGATATCCAACATCAGCCTCGAAACGGTTGGTGGTGGTGTTATAGCGAGCTTCAGTAGTTAAAAACTTTGAAATTCGATAGCCATCTGAAATGCGCACAGCATAAGTCATCAAATCAAATCAAATCATGGACGAAGAACGACGACGTTCTATGATGATAATTAAATAATTTTATGTCATACCTACTTTTACCACCCCACCCCTCCCCCTAATCAATTAAATATTGTTCGGAGTATAATTTGCCAAGAAACTTTTTGATTCTAATTTAGAAACCCCATCAGAAACCAAATCGGTTAACTTAATAAATGAAAATTAAAAGAAAAAATGAAGAAGAAGTAAAACCTCTACGTTTTCAAGCTATAAGATGATGGCTTCAATACATAAACTCATTTTTGATTGAAATTCCATTTTAGTACATTTCTCAAGGATAACCCCCCGGGACTGATGTGGATATAGAGATATATAGCGACAAACCGGATAGACGGATGGACGGACTTTCCGACCGACGTCGAGAGACGGTTGGATGGTTAGATTTGTGAAGTTCACCCACTTATCTGATGAAATGTAAACTGAAATTCAATCTAATTCCCATTTTAATATTTACATGGGTAAACATCGCACTCAGGCCGCACAGTCCAACAGTCCAACAATCCAGGCACAAGGCAGCAGGCCTGCCATCATACAAGAAATCCAATGGATAAAGTTTTGCACTATAGGAATCAATATTTTATAACCGCAAAACCGTAAGCTTTCGATAAATATACAAGTCCAGCACAAAAACTCACATATTATAGAGAAAGAGTAGGTTTGGTGAATCAATCCTCAAATGAATTTGGAAAAACCTTGAAGTCCTTTAGGGGTCGAAGTTGAACTCGTTCTATATTCCTTTACCTCTATAAACTGACTTTCAAATGCGGGGTTGATGGGGGATGGTTGTGAGGTTGAAATTTTAGGTAGGTATAGTTTTTTTTTTTTTTTTTTTTTTTTTTTTTTTGTAGGTAAAGTGAGTGACTTTCGCCCTTGGAAAAAGCCTTCGGACAAACCAACGGACAGATGGACTTTTCGAAGCTTAACCAATCGGAAGTGAGAGCTAACCCCTTTTTCTCTCTGGTTTTCAGAGATCTTTCAGCTTCTTTCGTTCAATAATAAAATTTGTGCGGTTTGGTTTGCAGTTTGTATTTTATATTTTATACCTTGGTCTTGGAATAGACCAACTGGTATGTTCTTAAAATGATGGAAGGTTAAAATTGGTTTGAATTGTACCCAGAGTAGTTTTTTTCTTTGCTTTTTTTTTGTATATTTCAATTGAACTGAGTTTTATAAAAGTTTTGATTGAAATTGCCTGTGGGATTCGGAACACGTGTTTTTTTTTTTTACACTACGTAAAACAAAAAATGGGATAGATAAAAGTTTAAAATTTTTTTATTCTATTAAGGATTGTAAGAACTTTTGGAATTTCAATAAAGAGGGTGTCCCAAAACATGGTGAAGAAATTGAATAGATAGAGAAAATTGTTTTTTTTCTTCTTAAGTAAGTAAAGTTTAAAAGTGGAGGAAGTTTAAAGTAGCCAGTTATGTTATTACTCCCTACTTAATAATAGAGATTATTTTTTTAGCCGTACATCAAGAATGTGGAATGATTTACTCAACCTTTTTTTTAGTTACTTACTTATTTGCTTAAAGTGGCGTTACAGTCCTGTGTGAACTAGGGCCTCACCCAACAAACTTCGCAATTTAGCTCGGTCCCTAGCTAGATGTTGCCAGTTTCGCTCTTCAAGTTCGGTAAGGTCTCTTTCCACTTGTGCGCTCCACTTGATCCACGGTCTTTGTCTATTGCACTGTCCTGTGGGCGTGGATTCGAAGACTTTTAAGGCCGGAGCATTGGTTTTCATGCGCTCTACGTGACCCAGCTATCTCAGTCTTTGGACTTTTACCCTTCTGGCTAAGTCTACGTCGCTGAACAGCCCGTAGAGCTTGTCGTTCCATCTTCTCCTTCACTCACCTTCTATGCATACGGGACCGTAGATCACGTGAAAAAGTTTCCTCCCGAAATGACTCAAGGTGCTTTTATCCGCTTTTGTCAAGATTACAATTTGGTCGCTCAAGGGAGGGCTTTGCTGCTCAATTGCTTTCTCAGCCCAAAGAAACAACGGTTTACAAGAGTAATTATTCGTTTGATTTTAGCGCTGGTGTTGTTTTTTGCGTTCATAGCGGGGCCTATGCAGACAAAGTCCTTAACTTACTCATAATTACGTTGATGGTAACGTTTGGACCGAGACGTCGTCGCGTGTCGGTGTTGTAGGTCCTTTCCTGATGACAGCATGTACTTTATTTTGCTCTCATTAACAGTTAAACCCATTTTTGCCGCCTCTGCCTCAATACTCACAAAAGCCTTATTGACATCACGCTGAGTTATTCCGATCATGTCAATGTCATCAGCATATGCTAGTAATTGGACAGACTTCTGACAGATAGTGCTTCTAGTGTTGACGTGGGACTTCATACGATATTCTTTCAAAAACGATGTTAAGGAAATCTCATGACACCTTGTCTAAAGCCTTTTTTGGAATCGAAAGATTCTGTTAAGTTGTTTCCAACCTTTATGGAACAGCGCTCTATACAGCTCGTCCCTGTAGATGCTGTCATATGTGGCCTTGAAATCGATGAAAAGATTTTGGGTGTTGATTTGATGTTCTTGGGTTTTTTCCAAGATCGTCTATAATTTTTGGACTTTACTGGTCTAAGACCACACTAATAAGGACCTATCAGGTTGTTGACGATGGGCTTCAGATGTTCACATGTTACGGAAGAGAAGATTTGCTAAGCGATGTTGAGTAGGCTTTATAGTTGGTGCAGTTTAGAGGGTATCCTCTCTTCAGAATCGCACAAACAATAATGAGGTTCCATTCATCGGGCATGCTTTCTTCCGACTACATCTTATAGATAAGTTGGTGCATGCAAATTATCTCCAGCTGCTTTGAAGAGCTCGGCATTCAAGCCATCATGCTCCAGCGCTTCGTTAGACTTCAGCTTAGATATGGCAATCCTAACTTTATCTAAGTCGGGAGACGGGATTGTTTGCTTTCGTTGTCTTTGTTGGGTGCGGCGCAACAGTCCGTTGAGAACTAGGGCTTAGTGACTTACAACTCTCAATTATTCCTGTGTGAGAGTACTGTTGTCAGGGATGGAGGGGACCTAAAGTTTTATGCCGAATCCGAACGGCTAAATTAAGAAAGCACTTTTCATGACAAGAACTACTCTTGGAGAATTTGTCAATTCCTCGCAAGAGGCAGTACCCGTGAAAAAACTTTAAATGGCGTAGGCAGGGATCGAACCCAAGACCTCTGGCATGACAGTCCAACACACTAACCATCACGACACGGGTACTACAGCTTGCATTGCTTTCGACGTCTATGTTATCTTAAATCGCTTGCGTGGGTTGTCAACAGTAAAAACGTTCATATCCGAGACTTGTTGGTGCTTCGCAACAGTTTTTTCTTTACTTGGTCAGGAAGGTACCCTGACGCACGACCGCTCCTTACAGGCCTGGACTCCGACTATGGTGTAGTAGCCCTATCTGGTGTTCACGAAGAAGTTCAACCTAACAGAACGCCACCGATGATTCCACCTTGAGAATTCCTCCACTGCCGTCTGGATGAAAGGAGAGGTGCCTTAGTGGAAACACCTCTCGTTTGCTACCCCAACTTTCCACTAGGGTTGGAATCCAATGTTCACCGCGGGGAGGTGAGAGTGGGAGTTGATAGAAAGAGGTGGGTTCTAAGAAAAACATGTGGACGCTTGTGTCCTCTTGAATGCACAATTGCACATGTCTACTACTTGAACATCCAACTTTTTTTCTGATATTCTTAGACTCAAAACAAATGTGCAACAGTAGTCGGCTCTTAAATCCTTTCGTATTTTTCAAAGGCTCACTTGTTTAGAATTTGAACAATCAAACAGCAGTTATAACCTTTTAAAGTGCCCAAAAAGCTTTATGACCCCATATGCAAAAGTTGTACTGTTTCTACCTATAAGTGTCAAAAATAATCATTAAATTGGTTTGTTTTGGGGCACAATAACTGCCGTATTTGGAGTGAAGCTAATCCCTAAGTGTATGATAAGACACCTGTACATCCACAAAAACAGACAAATTGGTCCGTACTTCCTTAAGAACGATACTGGATAGAACGTTACAGCCAGGGGTGACCTGGCTGGACAGCCATTATAACTTACTTTTTGGTTCACCAATTTTAAAATCGCAAAATGTGTTGGAGATATAGTTCCAACAAGAGGGCCTGGCGCCATAGGTCACTCAGTTCGTGCAACAATTGACTAAATGAAGGAAACTTTTGGTAACCACATAGTTTCACGTTACGGTTTCGGACCCTTGATTTGCATTTCCAGATCGTTTGACCTAACACTGATTCACTGTTATCTGTGGGGCTATGTATATTCAATAGTTTACAAAAAATGTTGGAAAATACCATCAAAAATTGGACCTTTAGATTACACTATGTCCCCGAGGCAGTCATATGCCAGAAATCATAATTAAATAATGCCATCTCTCGAATAAAGAAAATTTAATGTCAAAGTTTAATGCCTCTAAAAAAACACCCTTCATAACAAAATAATAAAATAGCTGACAAAAAACACACTTTTAAGATATTTATTATTTTTCAAAAGTTGAAAATTCATGTCCACTATTATTTACATCAGAGTGTATACATTTCAGCCCAATTTCAAGATTGACTACTATCAGAAATCAATTTATTAGATTTTTGTTTTATTATTTTTTCTTTCGTTAAACATAAAAACTGACCCTCTTCAAAAAATATACGACCATCACCATGAGGAAGAAATATACCCTTCATACATATTCCTGTCTCCTTTCCTTCCCAACATATAGATTCTTACCTTTCCATTACTTATTAAAATGCCTTCTTCTGGGCCTCATAACTCGATTTAATCAAATTATTGGCAACACTCTCCAGAGCACTCGAAAAATGGCAAGAGCCATAGAGACGGGGATACTAGGACAGTGATGGAAAACAGAAAATCAAGTTAAGGATAACGTATATGAAATATCTCGCACTTATAATATTTTTTCTCTCATTTTTTAATTTTATTTTTTAATAATTTATTTTTTAAAATCGAAGGGAAATTAATTTTGAAATTTTTGAAAATAAATGTTCATAAGAATAAAAGTACCAAAATGTTCTTTTATTATATCTTTGATAATATTAATTAAATCCACCACCAAAACCCCCCACCCTATGATAGAACTCAACTCCAAAAAGCCATACCTATCCTGAGGCAAAGTGAAATATCCTTTTAAATAACTATACAAGTATATTATTTCTATATAGACCACAAATAAGGAAGGAAATTAATTTAAGCTATTTTCCTATGGTGATTTATCGATTTCGAGTTTTGTGGTCATTATTCCTCATTATTTCCATTATTTTCCATCCAATTCCATTCATCATTCATGGTGAGGGGGTTTTGTTTTGTGTTTATTTTGTTTGTCTCTGAATGAGTGTGTTTTGTTTGTCTAGAAAAAAGATAGATAGGTTTGTATCTATGCGCTCATTATATTGTTCGTGATGGGGGTAAGCAACCTTTGAAAATATCCTATTTCCATTAGGTATCTATACTTATCTCAAACCTTCGACAATGTCTTCTGTGGTATGTCGATGTGCAAATAAGTATCTTTTGCTCAGAACTCAAACCAAACTGAAAAGAACAGAAGTATCTATCGACTATTTTTCTCGTGAAAACTTATGTTTGAACACTACCTCTTGACACTATTGGCGCTGGCTGTCACTTTGCGCCGCCGGAAAGATGAGCCCCTTTTCTCAAGTCCTCGGTGTTTGTTTTTTGATTTGGGAAAGAATAACACAAGGAACTCGTAGAACTTGTCATCCAATAGTTATATATTATAGTTACTATATAGACATAGAGACCGAGGTGGCCTAGGCGGTAGCGGTGTGGCATGTGTTTTGTTGTGTGTAGGATAGATATAGGTAGTAACCCATCATTATCATCGTCGTCATCATCATCGCTCAGCTCAAGAGGCCATTTTTCCTGGCTGATGCTTCGAGAGTGTACCCACTTATGTCCTCTTGGGACTCATCGTTGTCGTCGTCATCATCGTCGTCGTCGTCGTCCTCTTCTTCGTCGTTCGATGAAGATGATGATGCGATGGCCCGGGAATAGCCAACTGTGCGTCCTCTCTTGTAGGTAAATACAAATTAATTCCACTTAAACAAAACTCACAGACCAAAAGTGGTTACTATTATTATTTCTCATCGTTGCATCCACATTTACACATGTCATCATGTTTGGCGACGACAACAGCAACAACAACAACAGCAAGAACAACGAAGACGCATCACGATGACAGCACCGCGCAGCGCCTAGGAGTGATCATTGTTTTGTGATAACTCCTTTGGCTACCTGATGATTCCAAGGAACCTTAACTATCTATACACTCAACTCAAACCCAATGGACTTTCAACTTGGTTAAATAAATAGTAAAACAAAAAAGTATCTGGTAGTTCGATTTGTATCTATTTAAAATCTGATTAATGTTGAACAAATTTTATGTTTTTTTTTTTTTATTTTTGCCCTTTGTATTATTTTAATGAAGGTTGCACCTGTGTACAGAGGAGCTCCTTGATGGCTCATCCCTCTCTCAGAGATATAAGCATCTGTATTTGAATAGAAGATTTAAAAACAAAAAAAAAGAATCTCGAGAACTTATATTTGTTCCGGTTTTCAATTTGTAGATTTTTATTTTTAAATAAAGGAACATTTTTACATCTTCTTGTTGTTGTTCGAGTATCTATAGATTGGGATATTTTATTTTAATGGAAAACGGAGATACAGTCGAGAGATTTTCATGATTCTCTCATCTTTCCTTTAATGGATTTTGTAAGGAGCACTATGGCAGTTTTAATTTTAAGGTAGGACTTGTAATTTATACTCCAAAGTCAACCATATACCTAAGTATCAGATCCATATCATCATACATATGTTAAAAATAATGAAATGTTCCTTTTTTCTTTAGTTTTGATTTGTTGGGATTTTTAAAGAAAATTTGTTAATACTTCGATATTGCAGGTTTGGAACAGCGGATACTTAAATCTGTTTTGAATGGAAATGAGCGAGATTGAAGATGGTTACATTACAAGGGAGCACATGATGTCTCAATTTGATTGATTTAAAAATAAATTTTTTCCTGTCACTCATATAATTACTTCCTTAAGATAGACAGTTTTGTATCGTTGACGTTTTTGGAAGAAGGAAATGATTAATCAAATTGTTGTTGTTGTTGTGAAAAAATGATAAATTTAAATACTACAAAATGTTAAACCATTAAAAACAAAAAATGATTGGCAATTTGGAATTACACGGTTATCCATTTTGCGGTTTGAAATGTAAACGTTAAAAAGGGGCTGGGATGCGACCCACACTGATAACTTCCCATCCCGTCTGTCGATTTATCTTGCTTAAAAGTTTGTCTATATGTATCAATTTTTACCAAATTTGCGTACTATTTTTTGTAGAGGACTGTTGGATTTTTATAAAAAAAATTACTGAATATCGAAAACAATATTTTCTGTGAAATAAAATAAGTTTGAAGCCAATATTTGTAATTTTTGAAAAGCTACTTGAGTCGAAAGTAAATTTTTACGAAGTTTTAGTATTGTTTTTTTTTAGGTTTTTATTTTTTGTATAAAAAAAAAACTGTCAATTCGATTTTTCTCAAAATTTTATCGAATGTTGAAAACAATATTTCTTGTAAGTTAAAATTAGTTAGAAGCCATTATGTTAAATCTTTGAAAAGATATTTGAGTCGAAAATCAATTTTTACCAACTTTTGTTAAATTTTTTTTCGGTTTTTAATTTTTTGTAAAAAAAGACTCAATAAGATTTTTTTCAAAATTTTACCAGATGTTGAAAAATTTATTTTTCGTGGCACAAAATTGTTTTGGAGATAAACTCATTTTGTATTCGTAAAATTTTCGAGGTGACACATTTAATAATGGATTTTTTTTTCAAAAAATATACTTGTTTGGTATCACGTGCATCTGTTTGCCTTTTTATCTGTATAACAAAATTTATTTGAAGTCGATGTCTCTTCTAGTTCTTGAGCAATGTACTACGAAAAAAACGTCTCGAACTCACGGACATACGTTCGTACGAACGAACGTACACACGCACGCACATACATCTTTCTAAAAATCTTTTATTTCGACTCTAGGGACCTTGAAACGTCGAGAAATGTCAAAATTTTCAATTTGACAAATCGGACCCATTACAATAACTTCCTTTGGGAAGTTAAAAAAAATTAAATAATTAATTAAAAGTTATAAATATTGGTTACTGGCATAAGCCAGATCGTTAGATCGTCACTCCAGCTTTTATAGCTGCTAGTCTCTTGTTCTCCATTTCGTTGACATTTTTGTCCATCGTTGGTCCTGAAGTCTAGATACATGACGTGCTCAGCTCCATTTCAGCCTTCTTCTTCTGCTTATGACGTCTAAAATTCTTATTCTATTGCGAATATCTTAATTTCATACCCTTTGACCTGGTCGTATGTTCAAAATGTTCATTTCTTGCAGTCTTGAGCTTTATGGTTTGTAGTTCGTAAGTTAGGATCGGTAGAATAGCAGAGTCGAGGATATATTTCATTATGTCTGCACTTTAGTCCAATTGTAAAATATGATTAAGGCTCCAGAATTGTTTCCAGCTATTTGTGATGCTTCTGTTAATTTCTTTTTTTTCTTGATCCATAAATGATTTTAGTTGACCAAAATATATGTAATCTTCTCCGTACTCAATTTTTCCTTCGTCCAAAGTTATATCGTTTTTTGTATGATTTGTTATGGCTTTAATCTTCGATTGGTTTATTTGAAGTCTATAATTTTTACACAAGGTAGTTACTTTCGTCAACATGTCTTGAGTGTGTGTAGCTTTTGTATAAATAAGAATTATATCGTCTGCAAATATTTAGGCAATATAAAAGCATGCTTAAAATTGGTTCATTAGTTCCTGAGAAAATTTAAAAAAAATGACATTTTTATGGGGGCAATGTTAAACTATATTTTCAATATTGGACGAAACCAAACTTAAGCAAAATAAAATTAAAGAAAGAATAATAAAAACCTATCCGCTTTTGACCAAATTAGAATTGTCTACCCATGAACAAAATAATATTAAAATTGGCCTTAATTCCTTTTTTTTTTTAAAGATACCTAACGTGCTTCTGCTTGAAATCTTAATTTCTGACTTTGAACTTAATCGACCCAATAGTTTAGGCATTAGGACTATGCTAAATTTAGAAGAGAGCTTCATTTACTTGTATTTTGCAAAGAAAAATGAAGTTGATTCCTTTTCACTAATCCTCCTACTAAAACTTTTTACCAAAATTTAGCGCTGTCAGAATTTTTCTAAGTAAATATCTGGACTTAAGAAGAATTTGTGTATTTTTTAAAGTTATTAATTTCTTGGAAGAAACCCCAAAAAGAAGTAGGTTCATAAATTTGTTTCCTGGTTTATAAACTTTTTCGGCCATTTTAAGTTTTTTTGTTCAAATTTAAAAAAAAATTCTTTTAAACGTTAATAAACTATCATTTATTTAAATGTGAGAGATGTTATTTGTATCATTTATTTTAAGGTATATATTTTGTTTTAAAGAATATTTTAGTGTGACTGAGACATCTTTTAAATAAAAAGGTAAAGTATATCTACTGAGTTCTTAGGTTATTTCAAAAGATCTTATTTTAAAAAAGCCAAGAATTTTTTTGGAAATACACAGTGTTTGGCTTTCAAAAATTGCATTTCAACTTTCAAGTGTCGAAGTTAAAGAAAACTTTTGAAAAAACGCGAAAAAACCGTGGAAGTCATTATTGCTGTATTAAACGGATGGTTTGGTTTTGTTAAAGCTTGAACTTCAATTTTTTTAAATTTTATTGGACTTAATATCTGTCTGTTACAATATGTATAACAAAAGTGGTTTCTCTCAAAACCCTATTACTAAAAATTAAATTTAAAAATAACGATTTTTTCCCCTCATCAGTAAAGCGATTGCTTCCATATGAGGCCAATTATAAGTGATTTCCCAAAACTCTGAAAACGTCAAAAAACGCGTTTTTGACGACATATTCAGGATCAGTTCAGCCACCTACACTTATGTATGTCGCAATCATATTTTTAATCAGCGTCAAGATGCAATGCATTTAATGTGATTTCTCTGCCCATTTCAATGTTTGGATTGTTTTGATTGACAATTTAGACTCTTTTTTTTTACCAAGACTCCCATGATTACAGGCAGTTTCTGCTTAACCCCTCAGTTGCTTAATATTTCTGTAGAATTCATTACAAAAGTACGAAATTATCTTTACTTTCAGAATTGAAAATCAATAAATTAGAATAATAAATATTTTGTCACTAAAAAAAGGTGTTTCTTCAAAAACAAAAATAATAAATTTTCCAAATGCAAATTTAAAAACTTTATGTCAAAGCATATTGATGTGTTTGACCCTATACATACCTTTTAGAAAATTTGTTAAATGTTAAATGATCCGACCCATATAGAACCTTATATCTTATACCACCCAAGTTTTCAAACGAACACCTCTTCTTGACTTAAAGCTGCGTTGGGTATACCCAACCCATACCTCATTAATACTGATTCTCATGATCAATCTGATGGACCCATAATAGCTTTACAAATCTGAACCTTAATTTTTACAAAAATAAAATATATCTACCTAAAATACAACAATAAAAATAAAACTCATTTAATTCAAATTTTCATCGAAACAAGTTTAATTTGCTTGATTATCTAGTTTACTTATTTAGATAAGATGACAAAAAATATCTATAGTTTGTGTTTGTCAAATAACAAAATGAAAATGAAATTTATTCGAAAAACCCTTTTTTAGCAACTTTGAGCTATATCACCTTTAATTTGCATAACTTAAACACGAATGCTCATCTCTCGGTCGATTTATTACCCTTTGTCTTGTGTTGGTCACCTCTTTTTTTTTGTTTAACCTGTAGCCAACCTACTTATACTGTATTTACAATATATACACAGTTATGGCCAAAATAATAGGAACACAGGTTAATTTTTGGTTATTATGAACATATTTAGTATTTGGATAATAAGATGACTTGTACCTATGTCAAAATCTCGCTGCAAAAATATATTCGATTATGATTTTAAAGGGATAACTTCTCGTTCTTGCAGAACTTCGGTCTTATTTCGGGAATTCATTTATGGAAATGTTTCTATCATGCAGTGCTAAAATGACTTCAAGATATGTTTTAGTACATTATTTCGCTGAACCTATTGCTGAAAGTCTTTGCTGAGATGAAGAGCTAACTTGAATTCTTGGCGTTGCAGGTCAATCCCCCTAGACTTGTTTTTACCTCAGACCCTAATAAATATACAATCAGTGTATTCTTGCCTCTAGAAATATCAAACCATTGTATCGTATCAGCAAATGTCAAAAAAAAAACACTTAAAGAAGAAACTCCTATCAGAACCTTTTCAAATATAAGAAAGCCTATGCTTCCTCGATAGTGACATGGACTCCAGCGCAGAGGTGGTTACAAATTTAATTCTTTGGGAATGAGAAATTTTGTACCGAATAGGGTCAAGTTTTTCAAACCTAAAGAGAACTCATGGTTTGATTCGAGTTGTAAAGAGGTTATTAGTATCAGAGATGTGTGTTTCCATTCTTATAAAGCCAACCCCACTGAGGCAAACCGGAATAATTTCAAACAAGCTAGAAAGACCTGCAAAATTTCGACAACAAATACTACAATGTCCCAAAGGTAGTAAAAATGTCTGGTCATTTGTAAAAAAACGTTCGGAACACCACTTCGTCATCGGTTCCAACGCTCGTCCACAATGACACTCCCTATCCCTATGTAAGTTCAATCGATAAAACCTTGACAAACACAAATCCGCTGGCCCGGATAGTTTCCCTCCCTGTTGTTCTAAAACGCTAGCAAAACCACTGCGTAAGCTTTCCCATCTGTGTTATTCTACAGGTCTCTTTCCGAGTGGATGGAAAATATTATTTGTACAGCCTGTCCGTAAAAATGGGGAATCCTCCTCCCCCTCCAACTATCGTTCAATAGCACTCACGTCCCTTCTTTCCATGGTCATAGAATGCTGATTTATTATCAGCTTAAGAAATATCTCGAAGAACGAAAGCTTCTTAATGACCGGCAGTATAGCTTAGTTGATGTGGAACTTCAACGGCAGCGTATGTTAAGCTCATTAAATTCCGATCCTGACAGCATTGTCCAATGGAAAATTAAGCAACGTGTCTCCTATCGTTGAAGCGTAACCCAATTTAGGTGCCTCTATCCATGAGTGGCACTTGCATCCATTAAACTAATCCACTTTCAGTACTCGGTATGTGCATCACTGACTCACAGATCACCTCTCATGGAATGATTACATATTCGATATCGCCAAAAAGCTGCTAGGTGCGTAGTATTTTTTCCGAGGGTGCAAGAAATTGGTCACCTTTTCTGATCTGGCTATAATTTACAAAGCCTTCATTCCTCTTAAACTTGAATATGACTCAAATATTTTGAAAAGGTTTAAGTCTTTTGGATAGGATCCAAAAAGGAGCTTTGAAAATGAAAGGCGATGGAACTATTACCCAAACAATCACGTCACTCGAACACCGCCAAAATGTTTCATGGTTTTCGTTGTTCTAGTGGTATTTTCACAAACAGTGTTTTGTCGAATTTGGGACGTAGTGTCAAGTAAAGAGATTCTTTTTTTAACCGCACATCAAAAATGTGGAATGATTGACACAACTCCGTTTTTTCGTATCATTTTGATATTTAATTCTTTAAGACCAATGTTCACCGGTATGTCCTCTTTAATCCTTCCCTATTTTCCTAAAGCTCAAACTGTGTTTAAACTTTAAACACTTTAAGGGTATTAATAACCCCGTGTCAGTTAATTAAAAAAAAAATGGCATAATTAAAGAAAAGTGAGACATTATATCGAAATCAACCAACCAACCAACAAAACTTAAAAATATAAATTGTTCCTATAATTTTGACCATAACTGTGTGTACATGTGTGATTTCATTTCTCATTTTAAAGCCTCTCAGAGTAGGCTTATGTTTGATATTTTAAGTTAGTTCGAACTTAAAATAGACACAAGAATTATGCAACTTTAATTCTGTCAACACTTAATTTGAAAACAAACACAACAAAAAAGTTCCATAACTTGACGTATTAGCTTTTGTTTGTTCGTCAAAATAAATTCAACAGAAATCCATAAGATTGACCCTTTTTTAACACAAACAAAAATAAAAAATAAATAAATTAAATTTTGACATCAAACATCATCGTTAGATATTTTTGTTTTGTTTTGTTTAGAGTTTCGATTTCATCCGCTTTGACGAATATTAAGTGCCATAATCAAAAATTCAGTTTTCGGTATTGATTCGTTAATTAAAAAAAAAGCTTGCTGTGAGTTCTTCATACAGCAAGAGAGAGGCACAGAGATTCTCTGGCGGGATGAGGATTTTGATTTATAGCTCAAGACTGCCCAACAATAAATCAGTCAATCGGTTCCCTGTTTTAAAAATAAACAAGCACTTTTTTCTCTCGTCTTTGATATATGAAAAATTGTAATAATCGGATCGAAAAATAAAAATAATATCAAACTGCGATGAAAGATGGAAATGAATGTGTGTTTTTGGGTTATGATCCGAGATAAGCTTCCCCCCCTCCCAACAAAACGAAATATAAGCGCGGTGGAAATAAAATCAAAGAGATAGTGAAGGCTTGTGTGGCAAAAAATTTCGGTTGATTTGTGATTTCCCGTATTTATTTTGTTTTATTTCTTACGACAAAGAATAATCACATAACGACTCTAGTTTCGACCTTTCACTTAACTTCACATCACAATTCCCTTCCAAGCTTCATCTTAACTTTTGGGGAACTTGACTAAGACACATAATGTAACATGAAAACGTTCTATAAAATTTGTACTTCAAATGGCATCATCGGTATAATGAGTTTCGGCGCCTTAATCCAACAGAAAACATGAAAAGATACAAAAATTAGAGTACCTATAGATACAAAAGTATCTAACGCTCAGATTATAAGTGAAAGAGTTGTTTTATTTAATTTTCTTGCACGCAACGCATGGCTTTCTATTTTTTCGTTTTCATTTTCGATAGAAAATTTTGTTTTCCTTTCATAAAAAAAAAAGAAATGCTTGATTTGGAATTATTAGAGAAAAGAAGCCGAAAAAAAAGAAGAACGATGGAAGAAACCGCATGCTGCGTTTTTGGAAACGGTTTTGTTTAATTAAATAAATTGTTGTCACTTTATGCACTCCCCGCTGACTCTCATATATATGAATTTCATTTTGTTTGTATTAAAACTTAATTTGAAGACTCAAAGAGGTCAAAGTTTCTTCATATATTCCAGCGAGAGTCTATCTTAGTGCAGCAGTTTTGAAATTATGAATGAAAGACTTAACTAAATAAAAAATTTAAGATATTATTTATTGGTAGCTTGTTTTTGTTAAGATAGATAGGCAAACATTTATAAAGGTACCATAATAGATTTGAAATTTTTATTAAGATGCGGGTTAAGATATCATCATAGAAACAGAATCACTCTATGTGAGAAGTATAAACGGGTGCGATACATCAATATATCATCAAAAGATAATGGGGTGCCATCACAGGGAGAGAGACCATCACTTGTAGTAGATCGATATTTATTAATATTAATCATATATGACGTATTTCAATATTTGGTGTGCGTATGAGTATAATCGATGGTTGAGAATTGAAATTCTCACACCATCTGGGGTTTACAGAGAAAATGAAAAATTAACTTTTTTTCTATTTTTGAAAAATCCATGCCATGGGATGTTTGCTTTGAGAATCATTGCCGGTGATCTTAATTGGAAAAATTAAACCAACGGAATATAAAAGGCAGATTTATAAATTTTTGATTTATCTTTGGAAATATGATTTTGGGAAATGTAACGTACAAAACTTAAAATTATATGAAGATTGCAGGAAGTGTTTAAAATTAAGGCCAACAAAAACTTAGTAAATAGTTTTTAAACTAAACAAGAAATATCAATTGCATAAGTTAAAATTTTTCGATTTTTGGAAACATTTTCAAGAACCTGTTTAGAAATATTACGCAAACAATCGTAACAATAAATTTATATTAAAATCTAATTGTAATGATAAAATTCGGAAGTCAGAAAATTTCATTAGTCTATCTTTTCAAAAACGGTGTTTTCCAATTAAATAACAAGATTTGTTACAAAGATTTATTTAAATAATATTCGAACCTAAATAAGACTCGAAATCACTTTAATTTTATTAAAAGTTGATATTCAGTCCAGCGAAATAAGAATAAAGTGCATCATTTGCAGACTCCTTATACTCGTCTAGAATTCATCTCATCTTAAAACCGATGTAAATATTTAAGGAATGTTACAACTATATATTTTTTTGTTAAACAGTTTCAGGTATTTATTGTTGCCCACGTAATTCTTTACAAAAAAGATTAATACACTTTTTGTTCTAACACTTAATAGATTTGTAGAAAAACGGTTGAAAATACTTGGTAAAGTGTGGAGATAGTCGAAAATTTAATACAATAATATTTTTTGGTGCACTGAAGGGGTTAATAATACCCTTAACATGCTTCAAGTTTAAATACAGTGCGAGCTTTAGGTAACTAGATAAGGATTAAAGAGAAGATAACGGTGACCATTGGTTTTAAGGAATTAAATATCAAAATGATAGGGAAAACCAGATTTGGGTAAAGTGTTTCACATTCTCGATGTGCGGTAAAAAAAAAATCTCTAAACTTGACAGTACGTCCGAAATTGAGTTAAACTGTTGAGCATTCCTAGAAGTGCGAGTATTACGCCTGAATTGTTTGAGGGGGAATGCAACTGCCTAATTCGACAGAATACTGTTTGTAAAAATACCGATAGAACAACGAAAGGTATGAAAGAATGCTACGGTGTTCGAGTCACGTAATTGTTTCGGTTATAGTACTGTCGCCTTTCATTTTCAAAGCTCTGTTTTGGATCCTATCTTAAAGACTAAAACTGGGCACCTGCCCAAATATGCGAGTTATATTCAAATCTTGGACGATTGAATGCTTTGTAAATTACAGCCAAATCTGAATTAATGAAAAATTTCTTCCACCGTCGGAGAAACCTTGGATGCAAGTGCCACTAATGGATAGTGGCATCGAGGGTGGGTTACACTTTAACGACAGGAGACATCATTGAGCATTAAATTCAACACGGTTGGACAATGCTGTCTAGATCGGAATTAAATGAGCTTAACATACGCTGATTTTACAGTTCCACATCGATGATCTAAGCACGTTCTCCACGGATGCGTCTGGCCAATTGAATGAAGGCAACATTGATGATCCATCCAACTACCTTTCTCCTTTCTTTTCCTTTCTCAACGCCACCTACAAGATATTCGCAACATTATTAAATAACCGATTGACCCTTTGGATTCATGATAATAAGTTGCTTGTAGAATTTCAGGCAGGTTTTAGAAGTGGCTACTCGACTATCGACAATATTTTTGTACTGCAATGCATAGCGGCAACCTCTATTGAACAAAAAAAGAAGCTCTACGTATTTTTTGTCGATTTCAAGGCAGCCTTTGATACCGTTGAACGCCGATCACTATTCTTCAAGCTTTATAATTATGGGATGTCAGACAAATTTAGGCAGGTACAAGAAAGCATATATGACGAAAATAAGGCAGCGGTATGGAATGGGACCGAAAAGTCGGAGTGTTTCGAATCGAAGATGGGAGTCAAGCAAGGTTGCAATTCAAGCCCAAATCTTTTTGCCTTGTTCATAGAGAACCTGATTGATTTTCTTCCTGGTGGAATTGAAATATCGAGGACACTCATCAAAGCCTTGCTTTTTGCAGATGACGTCATATTGTTTGCTTACTCGCCCGAAACCCTACAGTTGATGATTAGCCGACTAAATGTGTATTGCCGGTTATGGAATCTGAAAGTTAATTTGAGCAAATCCAAGGTGATGATATTCCGGAATGGTTCTGGTAGAACAGCCAGGAACGAGAAATGGCACTATGACAGAGAACCAATCGAGATTGTTAAAGCCTACAAAAATCTAGGATTTACCATAACCAGCAATCTAAATATGGAAACACATCTTAAAGAAAAGCTGATTAAATCTTAAAGTGCAATATCTGCAACATGGAAGAAATGCTTCTCAAACCAGTCAATATCACATAGTGTTAAATATAAGGTCTTTGTTGCAGTGGCGGAATCTATTATGATGTATGCAGCACAGGTATGGGGAGGGGAGACGTTTGAAACGGTCGAAAAACTTCAGAGGTTTTTCATTAAAAGATGCTTTCGTTTACCGAAAAACACCCCAAGCTATATGATCGCAATTGAGACAGGATTACCACCGCTCTTCATCAAAACTATTCAATGTCATATTGATTATTTCAAAAAAATTTTTAATATGCCAGATGAAAGACTCCCAAAAATTCTGGCATTGAAAACAATTGAGAAGAAAAAGCTGTGGTATAAGAAGCTAGAAGAGCATGCTGCCTACTGTAGAACAGACTTTCGAGTTGTTGATAAAAATGGTAATTTCTGCGATGACGATCTCTGGAATCTCATTGCAAATTTAGATGAAAAACTGAGAGCCGACGCTATTAATGAAGCTACATCCTCGGTTCATAGATCTACGTACAACCATCTAAATCACAATTTATGCGAACGTAACTACTTTCGAAACGAGAACAAACAGGAGCTCATATCGGCAATTTTCAAAATGAGAGGTGAAATGATAAGCCTTAATTATATACCACATCGGGAGGATCTGCCTATCTACTGGAGCCTTTGTAACTTAAGAGTAAGGGAAGATGTAATCCATTTCATAGGAAAGTGTCAAATTTTATGTGAAATACGCAGAAATTTGCTCGGCAGCAATGCAAAGTCACCAGAAGAAATAGTTGCCCTCCTCAACTGTGAAGGAAACGTAAACCAATTATTTAATTATTTTCGATGTGCAATGTCTTACTGCAATCAAATTATAAACGAATCATTTTAAAACAGTAATTTATTTAATTTATATTCTAAATGCTAATTCAAACAAAAAAAAAACTTCAATTAGATAAACATTGTTAATTTTCAAACAGAAGTCAATCGGCAGACGGCATAGCCAAGCCTTAACGATTTTACTAAATTATTTTTGTAAACAATGTACATTATGTATACAAACGAATGTTAATAAATCGAATTATCTATCTATCTATCTATCAGTTCCACATCCGGAGGACAAGCCAGCGAAACAGGTGGATTAGAAGTGACAGAAAAAAGATCGTTTATGAATATAAGGAAGAGAGTCGGAGAAAAAGCGGAGCCCTGTGGGAGTGCAGTAGATCATTACAAAAAAAGCAGTAGATTGGATCTTTCCGCAGTAGATTTTTATCGAACATAATTTAAAAAAAATTACTTTTAAAACTATTTATATATGTATTTTTAAACGGATAGATTTTAAAACCTTATATTGGAATACTTACTAAATATTTAAACGTATTTTTTCACATACCTTCTATCAGTAAAAGTTAAATTTTTTAAATACTCTAAAAGCTCAGGACATTTTGACATTATTCATTTCCTTACAAAAAATTTGCAAGAATGTTTACCTATATATGTTTCGTTCTTTAATTTTAACTTGGCTTAAAATAAGAAACATTAGCCCCTCGCAGCAATCGGTATAGGGAAATAATTCTAAAAGAGGATATATTGATGGCAAAGCAACATCGATAACTTATGTAGCATATATGTATTTCAGCAGTTTAAGTTCTGTATTATCAAAATCAAAACGTTGTTTATTTGGTTACAAATTTCTACATAAAAATGTAAAACATCACTTTTTATTTTATCAGTTCCTAGTTCAGGGAATTTACTTTATTTATTCTTGAAATTCTGTTCTAAAATACGAATTGAAAGCTTTAAAAATTTCTTATGAAGATCCGTGTAGAGGTTAAAAATGTGTTGTTCAAGAAGATATACCTACATACGTATTTGAGTTTACTCTGATTGGAATAGATATTTATTTTTTTTTTATAATGCTAATTCTTGTAAAATGAGGAATTGTCAGTGTCGCACAATAAATATACAAATTTAAATAAGCTGTATCCTGTAGTTTTGCAGAAAACGGGAACATTTTAGAAACAGAGACAGAGATTTGTTTCATGAATGAAGCGTTCAACTAATTTCATATATCATATCAAGTTCACAATGAATTGGCTTCGTTCGGACGGTTTTTACAGCGGTTATTTGTATATATATTTTTAGACAGCTGTCCAAGAAAAGTTTTATTAAACATAAAAAAGTGCAGTAGATTGAATTTAGTGGCAGTAGATTTAGATTTTGTGAAATGTGCAGTAGATTTACTGCTTTTGCAGCAAAGTGGCATCGCTGGTTTCTATAGTCCAAAAAAAAGAGATTCATCAATACCAAAAGCACTCATTTTTGATTAGAAAGCTTGGTGCCAAACAAAATATCTGCGTTGGAATCCACGTCACCATCGAGGAAGCATAGTGACCAGTTAAAGTTCCTGAAGAATTTGTTGCAACCGAATAATATATCAAAATGTTCAAAAAGGACTTTGAAAAAATCCGTGAAGCGGTTCTTATTTCGTAAGAAAATTGTATCAAACATGACATTACTGTGGTCCCTACAGAAGTCGAAGAAAGTAGGTTGAAGAATTCGTCTGTCTGTTTGTCTGTTTCGGTCCTATTGCCCTTGCCCAAACCATTGGGTCAATTCAATTCAAACTTGGAAATTACGGTTTTATAAAAAAGTTTATCATCTAGAAAATTCCTTAAAAATTTAAAAAACTAATTATGTGTTGTAATATAGGTGCAGCTTGTTTTGTTACTAGATTTTTTGTTTTAAGAATTTAGTTTTGTTTTGTAACTGACTTCATTGATTGTAATGAAATCCAATAAATAAGGTTGTACAATAATTTTTTAATAAATAACGTTGAACAATAATTTTTTTTTAATATAAAATTGAATTTTTGTAATTTGTTCATACCATGTTTGCAAAATATTCGAAGTTTTATTTCAGGTGATGTTTAAATTAATGTTAATTTTAAATTTAAAACAAATAATATTAAAAAAAAAACAGTTTGAAATTGGTTCAATAATACATAATATCTCTTAGATTAATTTCAAAATAATTATTTAAAACATTTTGGTTGTTGAAATTTAAAAAAAAATATAAGAATTGGAAAGCTTGACTTTCTAAAAATAAAAATGATCCACAGATAACCAAAAAATAAATCAAAATAGTATCGTTGGTATTTTGTTAATATCACTTTATTTTGATTTTGATATATTATATAATTTTACTTTGAATAATTTAAGAATCGTAAGTTTCAAAGAATCATACATCAACCCACATTCAATACATTTGTCAGGTAAAAAAGACAGTTGTTTAAACATGTGTATGTATATTTGAAAGCATTTTAAACGCAACTAGTTTACAAACCTACCTATTTCTCAATGCATATACTTAAATATCAAGATCTAAAAAAACCCATACAAATGGAAATCCTCTAATAAAACTAGAATATATCTATACCCTCAACTTTGATTAGAAAAATAAGTCCCCAAAAAAACTGTCATAAGATACTTCAATTTCTGAAGTCTGACCCAATCATCTATACATATAGTAAAGATACTCCACTTTAATTCCAATTATTGCTTTATCTTCGATTAACATTCTATTTTCCCTTGTTCACATTTTCATTTTCACAATATTACATTCATCTCGGTTATAAAAAGTCATATAAAAATATTTGATAAGGAAAAAAGAACACCCTTTAGAAGTTGCCGAAATAAACAAACTGTTGAAATCCATTGCCCAAAGCCTACTCTACTCTCAGCCATGAAATGAGGGAGAGATAACCAAAACGAAAAAAGAAATAATTCAATACTTGACCTAATAACCCTTTATTATAGCTAAAGATTATTTTCCAAATAAACACTTTTTTTCATTATGGCTTCTAAATACGGTCTTATAGAATATACTCGGATGTGTGTGATGGGTACGAAAATTTCACATGAAAAATATCCAGATGTTGAACTTAAATAAAAATAAACGATGATATACATCATATCCGAATCCTTCTCTGGAGCATATAGCTTATAAAGAGCTAGACTAATGGCAGTTAAGTTTAATTTTGAAAGAAATCTCATTCGCGATTGACGCCATCCAGATCAGGCTATATGAATATGAATACCTTAAGACTCGTTCCATCATAATTTCAGGTGCTTAAGGTTGTCATTCTACTTCATACACCCTTATTTATGATTTTTAATCATTCTGTGTCACTCATAGTGACGATGACGATGACGATGAAGAAGAAGAAGACTCATCAAAGATACTTTTTGACAGCCTGAGTTGAGTTCAGTTGAGTTGTAGGTATAGAGCAACCTATAAGTTGGATGTCTTGTGCATCATCAGCATCCATCTAAATGGCACGATGTTACCCAAGCAAAGCACAAGCCATTAACATGGATATTTACACCTAAAATTATGGATGCACTGACTTTTGATTAGGTAGCTAAGCTATATAGGTACTTCGTAAACTTCCTACGACTATACGATGATGCCCTCAACTCTTAGTGTTGTATTTATAGAACTTAAACTATTTATGAATAACTAATTCCACATGGGAAATACCATTTATCAAATAATTAATATGTCTCAGACAAAAGACTAACATTAAATTTAGTTAAAAACGTGTATCTCGTCTCAAAGGAGAACATTTCAAATATATTTTAAAAATACACATTTTTCAATCTTAAGATGTGTGCATTCGAAAGATACGATGACGATGGAAATTTTTGAAACATTCATAATTGTGAAAAAATAATAAAAGAAAAACCCCTTCGAAGAATTTCATTCATTGCGTGCTTCAAGTGAATTTAAAAAACAAATGAAAAATAGAAGCAACAATATCCAAAGACAGTACTTAGAGTGATTGTTATTGAAAAATGAAATACGTGCACTTTCTTGTAACTAACTAAATGAGTAACTACACTGAGAGAAAACATTGCACAAGTTTCTTCTTCTTTAACTTAATAAGTTTAAGAAACATTGAGCTCAATTAAATAAACTCACTTCTAAATGAAATCTGAATTTTTTAATTCGGTGTTAGAATCTGTTTGTTTAAATGAACCTATTTTCTAACAATTATTTAAGTCTTAACGATTATTGTTGCAGCATTCCCTGAATAATATTAAGTCATGTTGCAAGAGAAGACAGTCAGATGTAGAGTTAATTTTTTGGAAAATCAGCATATAAAATATTAGGACAGACGAATTTTGTATGATCGAAACCAAATCATTTATAAAAAAGAGGCTGGGATGCGACCCACACTGATAACTTCCCATCCCGTCTGTCGATTTGTCTTGCTTAAAAGTTTGTCTATATGTATCAATTTTTACCAAATTCGTGTACTATTTTTTGTAGATTTTATTTTTTTATGAAAAAACGGACTGTTGAATTTTTATAAAAAAATTACTGAATATCGAAAACAATATTTTCTGTGAAATAAAATAA
Organism: Eupeodes luniger; assembly: GCA_951509635.1. Taxonomy (NCBI): domain Eukaryota; kingdom Metazoa; phylum Arthropoda; class Insecta; order Diptera; family Syrphidae; genus Eupeodes; species Eupeodes luniger. The sequence goes on from OX608073.1 coordinate 7,911,831, forward strand.
GTTTGAAACCAATATTTGTAATTTTTGAAAAGCTACTTGAGTCGAAAGTAAATTTTTACGAAGTTTTAGTATTGTTTTTTTTTTAGGTTCTTATTTTTTGTAAAAAAAAAACTGTCAATTCGATTTTTCCCAAAATTTTATCAAATGTTGAAAACAATATTTCTTATAAGATAGAATTAGTTGGAAGCCATAATTTAAAATTTTCGAAAAGATATTTAAGTAGAAAATCAATTTTTACTACCTTTTATACATTTTTTTTTAGGTTTTTATTTTTTGTAAAAAAACTGTCAATTTGATTTTTCTCAAAGTTTTTCCTAATGTTGAAAACAATATTTTTTATAAGTTAAAATGAGTTAAAACCCTTTATCTCAAGTTTTTGAAAAGATGTTTGAGTCGAAAATCAATTTTTACCAACTTTTGTTACATTTTTTTTCGGCTTTTAATTGCTTGTAAAAAAAAATGTCAATAAGATTTTTTTCAAAATTTTACTGAATGTTGACAACAATATTTTTTGAAAAATATGAGTAGTTTAAAGCCAATATCTCAAAGTTTTAAAAAGATATTTGAGTCGAAAATCAATTTTTACCAAATTTTATTCATTTTTTTTTTTAGGTTTTTATTTTTAGTAAAAAAACTGTCAATTCGATTTTTCTCAACATTTTTGAGAATGTTGAAAACAATATTTCTTATAAGATAAAATAAGTTTGAAGCCATAATCTCAAGTTTTTGAAAAGATATTTGAGTCGAAATTCAATTTTTACCAACTTTGAGTAATGTTTTTTTTAGGTTTTTATTTAAAAAATCCGTTAATTGGATTTTTTTTTCCAAAAATATAATTGTTTTGTATCACGTTACAATATATTATATAAAATTTAATTCAAGTCTGTAGCGTCATTGGGTCATGAGATATTTAGGTTTAACCAAAATTATCACCTTTTTTTAAACTGCTATAGTAAAAAAAACCACCCACGCAATTTTCTTGAGAGCCCTTTCTGCATCTTTCTGCCTTATTATCTGTATAACAAAATTTATTTGAAGTCGATTTCTCTTCTATTTCTTGAGCTATGGACGACGAAAAAACGTCGCGAACGTACAGACGTACGGACGTATGAACGTACGTACACACGCACGCACAGACATCTTTCTAAAAATCTTTTATTTCGACTCTAGGGACCTTGAAACGTCGAGAAATGTCAAAATTTTCAATTCGACAAATCGGACTCATTACAATAACTTCCTATGGGAAGTTAATAAAACAAATAGAATAAGACCAAGTTCACTACCCTGGGGGACACCAGAATTCACAACAGCCGCTATGACTTAAGCCATAAATTCCAACTTTATATAACCATCGAAAAGTTTGTAAGTTTATAATTTCGCGAGATTAGGCGTCATTCTATGTTTTCCATGTTTTTTTTAACTTTGCTATCATTAAGTCAATCCGAACGGAAGGAGTTAGAGGCCTTACTTTGAATACTTTACCAGCTAGCAATTTTCCCTACATTAGTTGTAAAAATTTCAAATGTGTTGTGCAATTTTTCTATGTTTTTTTAAGTTCGTTTGCAACATTGACGTCAGTTTTGAAAATCACTCTCAGAAATTCTTTAAAAAATATAAATAATTAAGTTATGTTAATTTACCGATAATTGCTTCGTTCTATGTTTCTATGTTTTGTTTTCTTTTCCAAACTTTTTAGCCATGTAACAATATGTTATGCATGTTGAATGCTTTATTGTTTAATTTGTCGTTACTTATCATTTGAATGAACCTTTGGTTTCTTAATAAAAGCAGATAGAGTTTAATTTATCGAAACTAATTGACAGTAAGTTATCCATGAAATAATGAACCAAAATTCAATCAACGGTAAAAGTTTTAAGATATTTCTGATCAGTAATTGCTTAGTTAACACGAACGTAGCAAAAAGACGACTAAAAAACATAGAAAACATTGAACGAAAAAGATAAATTTGTTATGACTAATGAACGGTAAACTATAAGCCAAAACAAAATTCAAGATAGGACCTTTTAATATAATGTTAGCAAAGCAAAACAATAACATAGAAAACATAGAACGACAAAATTTAAATTTCCAGACCTAGTCAACGACTAATAATTGAAAAATTACCCATTTACTAATTTTTATATCGGTGAATGTTGTCAAGTTTACACTTAAATATACGGTTATAAGATTTAACCAACTAAAACCAAATCGATTAAGACTAGAATTAGATATAATTAATTGATTTTTGTACAGTGTATGTATAAAAATAATACGTCAGCTTGTTCATGTTCCGTATGAACACAACTCCGCAAAGATGATGAGGTTTTTGGTTTGGTACATTATTCACTCCCTTGTTTGTTTTTATTTCCACAATTTATATTTAAAATTAAATTATTATCATAGACGACAGAAAGTGTTCGTCATTGGAAGAAAAGAGACAAAAAGAGTTAAGAAACATAAAATAAAAGTAAGAAGATAAGCCACAAACATGCTTATTGTGAGGGTGCTTTAGAGACTACAATTACAGTGAGTTGGATCTTACAAGCTGATGGCAGGCAGGCTTTGTGTGGTGGCGGCATGCAGCGACTAACACCGCTGCGCTACTGCTACCGCAACCGACGACGAAGAAGACGAGACGAGGCAACCATATTCAGCTTAAGTAATTTTTTTGAACATAAATTAAAGTTGTTGCCGGTTCACGTTTTTTCTATCTATTATGGCATTTGGCGCTTTTAATTAAACCCACATGCGCACAGACATCGCATCTCCATTGATGTGGGAAATATCTACTGCGCTGCGACAAGACAAGAGTGTGATGAGGAAAAGAAAAACTATCTAAATGAATTTTTGCACACATAAAATTCAACTTAGAATATGGACATACACAAAAAGATAGATAGACAGAAAGACAGCTGTTGTTGTTGTTGTTGGTGATTGTGCATTGCGTGTACGAGTTAAAACCACAAACACTTTCACTATCACTATGTAGCTGAGCAGTCTAAGCATGGATATTATTTATAATAATCTTTTTGAATTTACACAACCACTAGCATTGAATGACCATATTAAAACCACAAAACCAAAAAAAAAAAAAACTGAGTGCTCAAAGATACGCTAAATTTACTTTTGTCTGGCAAAAGATACATTTGTATCTTTAGAGACTCTAACCTCACATAAAGCATTACTTACAGTAGGTGAATGAGAAAACAAATTAAATTGGTAATTTGTCGGAATTTAGACCAAACTTTTACTTTTTATCTCATAAAACCAACAAAAAATAAGAAAAAGATACTTTTGTATGTTATACAAAATTTAGCTTATAATCGATATGCGAATGAGATATTCGATGAAATAGATATTTTACTCAACCAAATAGTTGCTTTTAAATTAATTGCGACCCAAATATTGTACTTTCACAAGAAATGGAATTTTTTTGACGAAAGATACATTCCAAGATTTTGTCTTTATTTTATGAAATTGTCAGGAAATTTAGATTCTTTCTAATAACCCAAAGACAGATATTAGGTAAAATATTAAACAAATATCGAAGTGATTATAATATCAAGCCACAAATATTATTTTGGCCTAAAAGATACATTTGTATATACATACATATACTTTTCTTTTACCTTCGAAGGTTTTTCATGGTAATTTTTGAATTGGAATTTTAATGGAAAGCGTTTTTGCATTTCAGTACTAAGTTTTAGTTACCATGTCATTAATCTAACTATGCACGATTATATACTTCTCAAAACTAATCCTTGATCAGGGTTTTTTCAAACATTCTCTTTCTGTTCTATCAAACTTACTTTTTTATTTTTGCATTCCACTACAATAAATTACCTTTAAAATCTCAACAAACTCAAACAGATACTTCGAACTTGGTTTTGTCTATCAAATGATACATTTGTATCTATTTATCTAGGTGCCCTTATGAGCAACTTATAACCAATTCTATATCAATCCAAAGACAATTTATTAGCTGTAATTTCGATAAAAATCAGTTTTAATCAAAAATTTGTCCCAAAAGTCGTTATGTCCCCCACAGACATCAGACAACAGCCATACACACAGTTATTACGCCCAAAACGTGACTTACGCGCCTTTATATGACCACATATGAAAGGCTAAAGTTTGGCCGGTTGTTCGTTTGGTATATCAGCAATTCATTACCCACCCATAGGTCTTTTTCAATATAATATAAACCTCACAGGTTGGGCTAACAATTTAACCGAAAAAAATTGAAGGTATCGATCAGATTTACTTCGTACCTACATATATTTATTATGTTGATAGGTATATTTTCATATAAAAGGTTGATGTGAGGTTAATTTTTTGGTAAAAAGATACGAAATGCATGTCTGAAGTCTGAACTGAACCTGGTATTATATGTACGCTCATTATAAACTACCTTTCCAAAGATCGGTAGCGATAAGTTTTGGTGGGGCCCTGCTCTCTCGCTTATATACTACAGGCAACCAATATTCTTTTCATTTTAATTTCAGTTCGAAGCGTAATATGAGATTTTTGTTTATTATGGATGCATCAACCTCCCATAGTAGGTAGGTATATGCTCGATGCCCCCCTTATTCCCCGGATGGGTGTAATTTTCAACTGATATCGGAGATAATATACTCCTGGGAGACCTTCTCGGGGACTGTTATGGGGTTCCGATTCTCGATTAAATGAAGTGAATACGCACGACGAACTACGGCGGCGGCGACGACGATGATGGTGAGGACGACGGACCGACGACAATGACGAAACGGATGCAATGATGGGAAATTGAAGCTTCTGGGTAAAGTCATCGCAGGCAATTAAAAATTTTAAGAATCGTCCCAAATGGAAATTCGACTTTTTTTTAATGACTTCTTGTAGTCTTTCTTAGTGCCTTCTTCTTCGTCTTCGTCGTCTTTACCATCATCATCAGTAAATGCGTTGACCCACCAAATGACCAAATGACTGACTGCTGATTTGGGTTTTATTTATTTCAATACATAAATTATATTGATGCCATAGAGGGGAGAAGAGATTCACCATAGCCATGAGATACCTCATTTGACCATTTAAATTAGATTCAATTACATTGCTTTCGGAGGATTATTTGAGTATTAACTGGAAATTTGGAGGTTTTAACGTTTGTTTTATTACCGATATGATGGCGATTGTTTAATGAGATAGATTGATTTTATTAATGTTGTTTTATAGTTTAGGAGTTTTCTCATAGAACGAAAACGAACTGCAGCCATCATCAGCTTCAATGTGGGTTATCAGTATCAGAAAAAAAGTTTATAGGTTGTATTTAGTAGGAAGATTCTGATAAGAAATCAAATATACAATATAAGAATAAGGTTTCAAAATTATTTATATTAACTCGCTTCACCTATTTGGAACTTAAAAAAATAAAAAAAAAACTTTACGAGGAATTGATATATTGGTTGACGAACATTAAACTGTTTTAATTGCCTTTTATCTATTTGTGATAATCACTTTCGATTATAACAAAGGAAGCTGATCATTTTTTTTTTTGGGAATTGTTGTTTAAAAATAGGTTTTGAATAAATTGATAAAAAAGATGTTGATAGTACTTTTTTTTGGAAATTGAAATTGATTTACATTGAATTTCCTTACAGGATAAAATAAGAGACAAATAATAAGAATAATAAAAGTTGAAGAAGTTTAAACTAACTGCAAATTTTAAGGCATCCAAAATATCATTAAATTATTTTCGAAATTTTATAAAAACTATTACTCTATATTTTTGTAATTTGTACTTTTTTCTTTGCAGGTGAGTAACTATGGAACAACAGCATACATTTTTAAAGCAATTTTACACTTAAGCTTACACTTTAAAAGTAAGTTTACATTTGTTTACATATTTGTCCCTGAGATGAAAATATCAACTTAAGATAGTCCAATTAATACAATAACTCAAAAACACTCATTTTGAAAACATTCATCCCACAAAAAGAAACACTCTTTTATATCGAAAACCCAAATAATTTAAACATATTTTTAAAACAATTTATATTATTCATTGAAAAATCTTCTTTATGTTAATAACAGAATACAAAATTTTACCAGAATTTATTTCTTGACCAATTTTTCATCACGAAAATAAATTTTAGATTTCTAGATATGACCACCAATTTTTAGTATCATTTCTTCAATTAAGAAGAGCTCTTTGAAATAAATAAAAAACAGCTTCTTTAAAAGAAAGGCTAATACTACATTTAGCATTATGAACTATTGCAGAACAAAAAATAAAATAAAGACGTTTACGATAGTGGAGCACTGGTTATAAACAAGGATTTTAATCCCATCTTTTTTAGATTCAAATCTATGATGAATAGTTTAAGATGTATACAATCCTCATTCTATACCCTAGTTAGTTCTATGGAAGTTAATATGTATAAAATGTGCTGATCTTGTACACAAGATATTTAATAAGGTATATCAGTTTCACCATTAATCACGCCTTTGATTTAGCATTGCATTTGAAAAAGCTGAATACGATGTTCATAGGGAGGCAGATCATAAGGATCATCCCAAGGTAGAACCTTGCAAAGCAAATGAAATTATATTGAATTAATTCAATACGTTTTCTATGAATTTCGTAATGGGGAGGCCAAACTTGCCAAGCATATTCAACATGCTGACGAAAATGACATGGACAGAGTAACATAGGGATCATTGAACTCCTTTCCCCAGGGTTTTATAAAACTAAGTATGTGATTTATAAATTTTAAGTTGGAACATAAATGAACACCTACTCTATAAAAGTGAAGACGAAACAGAGTTTTTGCTGCAATATACAATAATCAAATACACTACCGATTCGTTTTTCTAGCAAAAGTTATCATTTTATTCCCACATCAGAATGTAAAACTATCAATGTCGTCTTGTGTAAAGAATACGATCACCGGTAGACTTTATTTTTTTGAAAACCTTTATGTCATCACTGAAAATGAGAACTTCACTTGAGCACAGACATGACGTTACGTCTTTAACAGATAGGATGGACAGAAAAGGGCCAAGATGGGTTCCTGAGGAACACCAGATTGAGCAACAAAAGAATGAAAATTTCTAAATTTTACCTCATAGGATCTGTTTTCAAGGTATGATTTGATCGAAGCTAAGAAGAATGGTGGAAAACCAAGAGCTTTGAGTGTACATAAAATAATTCCGTGGTTAAGTTTGTCAAAAGCTTTGGAAAAGGCACAGTCAACTTTTTCACAAACAACTTGTTCAAACAATTTAGGAATGCAAGAAATCTTTGTAATGGGCCTGTAGTTTGTTATATCCACCTTGTTACTTTTCTTAAAAATTGGCGTGAGAAATTATTTCTTCCATATGTAAATAAATTTGCATGCTTTTAGAGAAAGATTCAACTAAAGCATGGCTACACTTTTTTAATACTATCGGGGGAATACAATCCGGACACGGAGCAATCATTATTCAACACGGATAAATGATCGAAGACCGTACTCTGTAGCACAGGGATATAGCTACAGCTAGTTTGCGAAAAAGATTGAAGAAAAATATACTTCATCAACTACTTCAGGGCTATTAACAATTGACTCACAGAAATTGGTTGCGAAAGCGTTACAGATATCAACAGTTTTTACTAATGAAAGGTTCTTGTAATTGAAGTTAACTAGAAAGCCATCTGATTTTTTCTTTAAGTTTACAAGTTTCCAAAATTTTTTAGGATTCTCTTTCAAAGAAGTGCCACATATTAGTAACATATGTAACTAGTTTATACAAAATTAGAAAGAGACTTAAATTCATTAAATAGCTCAAAATAAAAAAAGAAGCATATTGGAGACAGAGTTTTGAAGTGAGTTTTCCAAGTGTACCATGTGAACCAAGGCTGTCTTAAGTTTGTATTTCTTATTGATTTCTTTAAAAATAGATTTTTTTCCAAACAATTATTAAAGCTCTTATAGAAATTTGAAAATGCTTCGTCAATATTAGTAAATTCTAATGTATTAGGAATTCCTGAAATGGTTTAAACGTTAGACAACAACTGGAAAATAGCTCTTCTGAAATCAAAAATATAAAGCAATCAAAGGAATTACTGTGCCCAGTAAGGTGATTACTTAAGTCGAGAAACATTTTCAAAAGGGGGTGATGTTTATCAATATAAGTTATTCCTGATCTAGATTCTAGGGGAGAGTACGATAACTTTGTTGACAAAGTTTAATGACGGATTTGTATAGAACAGTTAAAAACAAGCATTTTTTAGTATGGGAGGGGGGGTCTATCTCTCCCCATTTAGGCGGTAGGGGCAATTTAAAAAAATATGTACATTAAATGGAAAACAAATAATTAAAAAATAACGGTAATACTTACAATTAAGTATTATACCTTTTTTTAAAGCCAACATTTTTGTCTATTAGCTTGTTTTTAAATCAAGTCAAAACAATGCATAGTTTTTGAAAAAATTGTTTTAAACTAAAAATGTATGCAAATCAAATTAAAAAAAAGGTTTAAACTGTAGTTTTTTAAAACTTTCAAATTATCTACTGTTTTTTTTTTTAGAATTCATTGCTCTTATTTGTTTTTGATCAAAAACTGAAAACTAGATGAATTTATGTCTTCTAGTTCTTGAGAAAATTGAAAATTACTAAAAAAAATATTTTAATTAAATTACTTTTTCCTTGCTTAAGTATTAACGTAGTCTTATTTTGATAGTAATAATCGAATATGGATTAAGATACACCTAGGGTAAATAAATTTTTCTAAAATCCAGCTTATTTAAATGCAAAAGAAACTTTGCATGCACCCCATATTGCACCCACCGAACCTTGCCCCCTCCCTACCTTGCACGCACTCCAACTTGCACCCACCCCAAATCCTATAGTGTTCCCAAGCAGAATGCCCCCCCTTACAGATCCCACTGTTGCATACACCCAAACTCGCACCCACCTACCATTGTTACTATCAAAATAAGACCACTCAAGCAAAAAAAAAAGAATTAAATTAAAATAGTAGTTGTGGTTATTTTCAATTTTCTCAAAAACTAAAAGACATAAAATCATCTAGTTTTCAGTTTTTGATCAAAAACAAATAAGAGCAATAAATTCTGAAATAAAAACAATGGTAGATAATCTTGAAGTATTGAAAAATTACACTTTAAACCTTTTTTTAATTTTTTTTACTCAAATTTTGAGTTTAAAATTAAATTTTTTAAAAATTACGCATAGTTTTGACTTGAATTAAAAACTGGCTAATAAAACAGAATGTTGGCTTTAAAAAAATGTATAAAACTTAATTGTAAGTATCACCGTTATTTTTTAATTATTTTTTTCCATTTTAAATAATAATTTTTTTAAATTGCCCCTACCACCTAATCCGTCATTAAACTTTGTCGCCTGAGTTATCGTACTCTCTCCAACCTCTGTAACTTGTTTTCACACTTTTAACTCTGGATTACAGAAAATAACAAAGTTACATAATTTTGCGATCTACAAAATTTTTCAATTCTCCAACTTTGGAATTAAATAATTTCAAAAAAGTTGGTAACACATTATTAAATTGCTCATAGCTTTGAAACATTCATATTCTTTCTGCCGATGCACGGCCAATAAAATTAAAAAAGAAAACCATTTTCATCACCCATTTTGTATACAAATTAAGTTGTCATGCTTTCACGTTTGACGCATTTTATACATTTATATTTCCCGTACCCATATGCAGCTAACTATATGGTCAATGTTATTTGACCTCAATGTAAGTTGCCCGTCATTGTCCAGAATTATAATATGCTTTACATTCAATTAGCTTATGTATTCTAAACATTATTTACACGACTTTATCCCTAATTTATAGTGTGACACTATATTCGTTTTTCATTGCGCCTCCAATGCATACAAAATTCAAGACATCAAAATCAACATAAACCATTCTAATATAGCGCCCTTTGTCTTTTGTTTCTTTTTATTTATGTTTGTTTGTTAATTCCAACCAAAACAATAAATAAACTCTCCCGCATCTATGTTTGAGGGGTTAGTACCTATAAACTTCTTATAACCAACTCAAAAAGAAAAAAAATTACTATCAACAATTTATCGTGGCATCAAAAATACATAAACTTACAGCCAGACGTAGACATTTCAACTTCTGAATATCAAATTCAAACTCCACATGATCCGCATACAAAATTAAGGAAGCTATAGTTTTTATAAGTTTGGTGTTAATTGCTTTTTTCCAATTTTTCTATTTTCTTAAGGTAGAAAAAACAAACAGAACAACAACAAAATGAACAGCAAAATTATGGTCCCTAATTTGTTAGCTTCTCGTAATTAAATGATCATTCACAATTTTTTAATTAACATTTAATGAAAAGTCAAATGTCCTAATTTTTTGTCGAAAATGACCTATTAAATTAAAAATTTAAAATAAATACACGAAATACGAAGTTTATTCTCTTAATTAAAGTCAATTTTTCGGTCTGTTTCGGACCTGTTTTTACTTTAACTTGGTTGTTTTGTTAAATTATTGATTAGACCATTCATTATCAATCTGTTAATTGGTAGATAAATATCAATTCTTTTTATTTTAATTTATAAAATGAAATAAAATTTTGAACAAAATCGTTCAGACAAATATAACTGAACTTAAAACTCCTATCTTGATCTTTAATATTGTCTGCTTGTTTTATTCTAGTAACTTTTTTCTTTTAACTAGTTTTCGAAATAAATTTATAGATACTTGATACCAATATTTCTTATATTGATTGATATTTTATTTTAAATTCAATTATGTGTGTTTTTTTTTATTTTCTTTAGTTTCTGTATAACTCAAGAAACCTAACGCCTTTTTATGAGTTCTTGTTTCCTTGATTTTATTTTTATAAAAAATGCAATAGAACTGATTTCAGTGCTGCCACTTTATCGTATTTTTTTCAAAAATAAATAACATTTTGACATTTATCAAATATTAACGATCACCAGAGTCTAAAGGCATATGCTCGTACATGGGGGATACTTTTTTTCGTCTTCCATATCGACTTTAAATAATTCGAACTTTTAAAAATCCGTTCAATGAACTTGTGACTTTTGTATTGTGAGATTTAAACCAAACATGACATTATGATAGTAAGGAAGTCGAAAAGAGTGGGTCCGGCAATTGCGTCTGTCTATTGTCGTCCCTAAATCCTAAACCATTAAGTCGATTAAGTTTCGAAGCTGATTCGCGTGCTTTTATTCATATTTTTAAGGCAAACAATAACAATAGTTAATGCTCACACTGGCATATTAAAAGTGTGTGCTTATTATCAAAAAACTAGTCCTCAATACATCTTTTTGCCAAAATGGGATAATTGGAATTGTCTTCAAAAATGTCCACCAATTTTTTAAAACTTGACTATTTTCAATAAAAAAATGTATTTTTGTATAGCTTTAGAAGGAAACCCCTAAAAGTACCCCTATTTTGTTTTCAAATTTTCTCTGAACCTAATGAACCGATTTAAATATGTCTTTCTGAACAAGCTCTTATATTGTCTTAACTATATTTGGTAACCAAAAATATGTATTTTTCTTTTCTTTTCAAAATTTGGTACGGATTTTAAATTTGGAACATACTAAATAATTTCATACCAAAAATATTTCAAAAAAAGATTGAAAACATTTTATGTATAAAACCAAGTTTAAAAAAAACAATTATTACAATTTTCATTGCACAATATTGTAGTTAACACTTGTTAAACATTAAAATAAAAATTCTATGTTTTCTTACAATTTCTGCCAACTGCTCAAACTTCAAAATTATAAGTTCTCTAAATGGCAATCTGGTTTAATGCAAAAATTATCTTTTTCAAATTTTTAGAAGTTATCACTGTGGATCACATCCAAGCTTCTGTTTTTCTCGGTTTTTGAAATTAACTTTCCCATTCCTTAATCAATTTGCAAAAATTAGCATACTAATATTTAAATCAATGATACGTGAGCTTTTAAAAATTGTCGTTACAATTTTAAGAATAGTTCTTTTTCTCAAAAATATTGTCATATCATAAGTTTCTAACTAAGTCTAAATTTATTTAACTTTATATATATGTGATAAACTGCAAAAAATAAAAGTCAGAAAAGTGGAGCACATATTCATATTTAATGAAAAATGTTGTCCTTAATTCGAAATTGAAATGTACCTTTTTAAAGTTCAAAAAACAACATAATACAGTATAATATTTTAGTTTTTTTATTTTCAGTACAAATATTTATCATTTAGAAACAGTTTAGGTACCTCTTTTCAATAATCTCATTTAGTTTTTATTTGACTCTTTTTGAAGTTTTGAACAATCTTTATTCTTATGCCTTTGCATAAAACGTTTGAAACATTTTATTAGTTTATTTTCCGAATTTAGCTGTCTGCTGTAATTTAAGAGAATTGCCTTTTTAGCTTTATTTTTATATTTTTTCAAGATATTTCAAAAATGTTCAGATTGGAAAACAGAAAAAATGATTTTTAACTAGGTTCTACATTTCACTTTCACTCGAAATGAAATTAAAATCGATTCAAAATATAAATTGGAATTCTGAAATTCACCTTTATCGATATCAATTTCATTTTTTTCGAACTTAAAACGAAGTGAATTTCCGTGTTCTACATTTCGATGTTTTCTATTTTGAAATGATTTGAATTCGACCAGATTAATTTGAGTTTGACAAGAGCAAATTGTTTTAAAACAGTAGTAGTCTTAAAAAAGATAATCCTTAACTGTTTCATGTAATGCACTTGATTCGTGAGATGTTGCAATCCCAAAACTTTGTATTTAAGGGAACGGACAAATGATTTTGAATGATTGTTTACCATGATAAATGTGGTTCCTATCATATTTCGAGTAAAATAATTTTGCGTTAAAACTTTCAAGGCACGTTTTGACTGTGCATCAGCCCATAGCAACTTCAGTCTTTTTCAATTGATATTTGAAAACTGCCTTCCGCAAAGAAACGTAAAGCTGCAGTTACTCGTAGCTGTAATGCACCTTATCACGATCCAAAGAAAATCCACTAATATTCAATTTTTATTTCATTGAAAAGCACAGAACAATTAAAAAGATAAGAAATTACACAAATTATGACAATAAACAAAATTGTCTATTGATTGATGTTACATATGTCAACTGCTTTAATTTCACTTAAAGTGATTTCGAAAATTATTCGAAGTTATGAAATCGATCGAATGATCAATCTAGGTTTCCATTTCATTTCACTCAATTTTGGGAACCTAGCTGTTTGTGAAAAAACGCTTTAGTTAAAACAGTTCTTTGTTTTGTGTTTGCATAATTATGTAGAATAGGTGAACATTTACAACTTATAATAATTTTTCAAACACCTAAAGAAAAATTAAAAACAATTTAACTGAATATAGAAAATGAGATTATAGATTTGTTTTTTGTTTTTTGCAATTTTGTATTCGAATTCGGACTAAGGCCACCAGAAATCTTCAAAATTATATTAATTTTTGCCAGTTATTCATTCTCAAAACACATTTAAAATTATGTTGGTCATACCAAAAAAAATTTAAAATTTGTAGAAACCAAAGTTTTAACATTTGTTAAAAAAGCGACCTTTGGGCTAACCTTTTATCTTAGGATCACCAAAGATAAGTCCTACAAATGTTTAGATACGTAAAAGAGTTTCAAGACTATTCCACAGTTTATTAAAAACCTTAAATCTTTGTTTCCGAAGTATTTTAAGTTCTTTTACCGATTTTCAATATTTTTAGTCTTCTGGACAAAAGTATATCTTGAATTTTTGTTCTGATCTTAGTGTCAAAAAAAATCATTAACTCCTTCCAAATTTCTTTCAGTCTAGTTTTATTAAAAACTACTAAAGTGTCAACACTGATTTACTTTAAAATGCACAATTCCATCAAATCCCAGCAATACAATAAAAAATTCAAACAAAAAGACTCAACCATATATAAAGTTGACTGAATGAGAAGGAATTTTATTGCCCTTTGTGTCTGATCAAGTCTGGTTGGGATTTGTTGTTGCTTTGCTGTGGCTAGGTAAGGTTGCTTTAGGTTACAATGTACCACCAACAAACCGAGTGAATGAGCGTCGAACGGCCAAACGACGGACGGACGGACGGACGCACAGACAAGAAAAAAGACGATTTTTTCTTGGAAGCCATTCCTGCCCGCTATCAATCACTAACGATCTTAAAGCAAGAAAAAAGTGAAGTCTCTGGAATTGTTTTGTTTGTGTTTTTTACCCAACGTTCGTCGTCGTCGTCATTTTCTTCACCTGTGGATTGTTGTACCTACCTATATAAAGTTGTTGTTTGTGTAGAAACATGCATTCGACTACGTCTTTTTCTTCTTCGCTATCATCGGCCGGCATTTGCCACCATGATGTTATTCAATGCGTTCTCAAGTATTCCAATGCCTCTACCTGCACGTTTCTCAATTCCTTGTTATACTTACTTTAGTAATTCTTCGATTATTTTGTAATTAGGTGTGATTTGTATATCAAAGATACTCATAAATCCATTTAAAAGATACAATGCTTCCCAAAAAAGATACCTACAATCTCAAAAATAAAATAAAAAGATAGATACTTTTTTTTAAATTTTAATTTTTCGATTTATTTTGAAAGATTTTTTTGTTGGTTTTTTGTTTTTCAAATACTTTTTTTTAGTAACAATTATTAAATACTAATTTTATAAATATTTACAAAATAATAAAAATACTTATGTGCTTATGGTATAGTCAGTCAAAAATATACATAAATAATTAAATTTAATAGTTTATAGTCAGTTTGATTTTTGTTTATTTTCTTTCTCGTATATATGGCAAGGCAAAGTGCCTTTGTTTTTCTTAATATATTATTATTATTTTTTAATTATATTTTGCTGTTTTTTAAGTACAAAAGAATTTATTTTATTTACAAGTTTTTTCTTAATTATTTATTTACAAAATGATTGATATACAAATAATGACTAAAAGAATTTAAATACAAAAAAATTACAGTGAAATTCTACACAACATTATTATTATCACATTTGTTGAATTTTTCTTTCATTTTAACGTCTATTTTCTTTTTAAATTTATTTGAATATTTATAAAGAAAGTTTTTCTTGTTGAAAGAAGTAGTTACCGTTATGATTGACAAATAATAGAAAATGAATTTTACAACAATTTTTCATAAGCTCCGCCGAGCCGCATCACGTCGTATGTGACTTGCCTATGGTGTGTTTGGTTTTTAGTGGAATGTGGAATGTTTGTTAAGTATGCTAATTTTGCTTGTTCTATGAGTTTTCGTTGTTTGTTTTTCTTATTTCCTTTTATTTTTGTATTAAATTGAAAAATAGAAAATAAAACTACCATACCTTCAGAAATTAAAACCAAAAGAACTACCGTCTCAACCAAAGGATGGCGATGATGATGATAATAATGATGATCAGTCTTTGTTTGCTGGCGTCCTTGTTGTTGTTTCTTGTGGTGATGGCAGGAAATCGACGACGACGACGACGATGACGACTCCTTCTTGGACAGAAGACTCTTCTCGATGCTTATTTGCATATCGGAGCCGGTGTTGAGCTTGCTTGCACTTTAAACATAGTCTTTTTCGTCATAGTCGTGTAGCACGAGATGAACAGAGAAGAATTGAACGTGCTTCGACTTTACAAACTTACAATCCACAAAGATTGTATAGGTTTTCCTATTGGAAATGTCAGTCATTTTTTCACTAGGATTCACGAGCAGATATTGAATTCCAAGTTTACCAAGTCTTTTTTATTTTTTTTCAATTCAGAAGATATTTTTTGTATCATTTATTTTTTGTTGTTGTATTTTTAAGGAACTTACATTCCACACTGATTGTTTTGTCTTCCACCTTGTGGAAATTAGTTTTTTTTTTTCTTATAATTACACTTATTCAATGGACTTTACAGTTATCTATCACTTGAGGCATTAATTGTACAAACATAAAAAGAAAACAAACACATCAAATATGCACAGCTACCGTTCGCGGTGAGGCATTCCTTTGGCATTGTCCAACTGGCATTGCTGTTCCTGGAACCGGTGGGCCAGCCACATTACCCACATGGGGCATGTGTGGTGATCTTTGTTGTTGCTCTGAATGTTGCAGCATCTGCTGCTGTTGCTGTTGCTGCTGTTGATTTGAATTGTTATTCCGATTGTGATTCTGCCTCGTCGTGCCGGCCATTAAATTATGATGCATATTATTGCCCCTGAAACTGGAATGCTGCAAATGATGCGGTTGCGGTTGGAAATGATGCAAATGATGATGCGGATTATGATGGTGTGGCGCCATTGGGATGTGCACTCCCGGACAATGTCCACCATGTGGGCGACGTTGATTATTGGGCACATCTGGCAATGCGAACCTCAACTTCTCCCAGAATAATTTATCGCCCCATTGCAGATATGTATTTGTCTTCAGATACAATCGAATATCTGGATCGAGATCTTTTTGTGGCACATCGCCCAGCACGATCACGATCAATCGTCTTCGTCGATCACGCAGCACTTGATGATGAGCTGATTTGAACTCGAATCGACACCATTCGGATTTTATGAAATTCTCCGACAGCACCATGATCGTGCGACGTGAGGAATCGATTGCCTGCACGATTGTATCGGCGATGTAAGCGCCCACAGGGAAGTCTCGATGGTGTAGGCAGAGTTTGTAGCGTGTGTCTCCGTTCTCTAGTTCGGGAGCGAGTTCTTCGGCGACGAATGCCTCATCCTTGGAACTGTACGATATGAAGGCGTCAAAGAGCTTCTCGCGTTCACCTTTGTCCACATCCTTGTTGGCATTGTAGAAGAGACGAATACCAAAACGTGAATGACACCAAACACGCATCTCCTGCCGGAAGATGAAGACGACCAAGGTGCAGATGATCACGAATGCAAAACCAGTCAGGATGGCCACGAGGATCGGGAGGTAGTCCTGGAAGGGTGGCTGATTGAGGATCATTTTGGTGGACGTGAGGTTTCCGCTCGAAGCCATACTCTCAGCATCCGAGCCGTTGTTAATCGCGTTCGAACGATTGTTGATGCCACAGGCAATAAAGCGTCCCCCAGTGGCTGAGTCATTCGCATTTGCATAGATCGAAAACATTTCTCCGTTGACTGTGGTGGTGGTGTTGGAGCCGATCGCCACCTTGCTGGTGACTGTGCATTTGATTTTGTTGCGATCTTGCACCGAGTCATGGCGATTGATGTAATCACGGAACTTGTCGATGAACTCACATTCGCACGTCCAGGGGTTGCCGGAGAGACGCAGTTCGTTCAGGTAGGGGGGCAGGAAATTCCAAATGCCGAACTCAACAAGTAGATTATGGTCGAGTCGCAGAATCTTGAGATGATAGAGATGGGTGAAAGTCAGCGAGTCAATTGTGGCAATGTTATTGTGCTGCAAATAGAGCTCTTGCAGGTTGTCTAGCCCTTGGAACTCGTTGCCGTTTAGCTGTCGCAGGTTGTTGTGGTTTAATTGCAGAACCTCCAATTCCAGTAGGCCATAGAAAGTTCGGTTTTGAATGACTTCAATGCGAGAATGGTTCAAGTGCAGAACTCGCAGCCTCTTTCTGCCAATAAACGAATGACTACCCAGCTCATAGAAGCTGTTGCCATCCAGATACAATTGAGTGGCATCCATGGGTATATGTTGTGGCAGCTCACGATCATAACTGCCACGCGAACAATCCACAACGTTTGACGTCCAACTCTGGTCGTGGTAGCACGAACAACGATCCGGACATTGCATCTTGCAATCACAGGCGTAATAGTCGCAGCAATGACAGAGGGCAAAGCAATGCGCCTCGTATTTGCAAAGGAACTCATTAGACTTGGCCTCGATCAGTGGAACATGTGTCTTGCCTCTGGCATATGACAGCTTGCAGTAGATTTGATCCAAGTCCATGAGCTTCGGCTGGGTTCGTGCTTCGGTGTTGATCTTCTGCAGCCAATCCAGATTGCAATCGCACTGGAACGGATTTGAGCCAATGAAGAATTCTGGGATTTCTTTGTCATCGGGAATGGGTGACAGCCGCAAGGCATTCGGCTCCAGGGTGGTTAGCTTGTTGCGCACCAAATCGACTTTGGTTAGATTGGGCTTCTTGAAGAATGTGTACGGTTGGATTTTCTCGATTTGATTGTCATTCAAGTAGAGAACCTCCACGCTGTTCGGGATGGAGCTGGCAGTGATTTCGGTCAGACGATTGGCACTGGCATCGAATGTGCTCAGCATGAGTTCGGTCTCGATTTCAAAGTAGTTTCCCAATTGGGTGATTCTGTTGGCTCTCACATCCAACCATTGTAGGCCGGTTGGAATGTGACCGTAGTCGAATTTCTCCAGATGGTTGTCGGATATGTTTAACCAAACGAGATTCTGCAATTCGGTAAAGAGCCCGGTGATACTTTTCAGATGGTTGCCATCGAGTCTTATGGCCTGGATTTGGAAGTTGCGGTGGAATGCACCTGGTTCGATGCCCTTGATCTTGTTGCCAGACAAGTTGACTATTTGAAGAGATGTCATGCGGTCGAAGATGCCTCGCCGGATGTAGTCGATGGAGTTCTCGGTCAAACGGAGCCCATACAGGCTCTCCATGACACTGATGCTTGTGTTCTCGATGGTGGTGATAAGGTTCTCGCCGATGTCGAGGGTTTTCAGGAATGGAACTTGACCAAGAGCTTCGGGAACGGTGAGGAGTTTGTTTCCATTCAAATGCAAGTCCTGCACACTGGTGCAATTTTTAAAGGCCATTGGGTCGACTTTTGAGATGCGATTGTAGTCCATGGACAGGACGAGGATGTTATTGAGTCCTCGCAGAGTGTTTGCCCCGATCATGGTGATGTGATTTTTGGACAAGATCAAAGTGTGAAGGTTTGTCAGATCGGCGAAGGTGTTGTCAGGGATGTGGTCGATAAAGTTCTCTTCAAGCTTAAGCACCTGGAGGCTGCCCAAACTGCGAAAGATACTCTGCTCGAGTTTGCTGATTTTATTGAACGACAAATCGAGCAAGATCAGTCGCTTGAGACCGACAAATGTCACGGCATTGATCCATTGAGAATTCAATTCGTTTGCAGATAGATCTAGAACCAGAAGATCGGCCAGCTCGGAGAATAAGCCAGGTGCTAGGACATTTATGCTGTTGTTGCGGAGATAGATCTCCTTGACGTACTTGGCCTCGGAGAAGAGCTCTGGCGGCAGTGATGTCAGGCGATTTTCGGACAAGTCGATGATGGACAGTGAGACGAGGCCTTCAAAAGCGCGATCGGCAATGAAGTTCATGGCATTGCGACCAAGCTTCAGCTTCTTCACCCTTCCCAAAGCCGAAAAGATCGCTGATGGCAGATTGGCAATTTTGTTGCTGGACAGATCTAGAGCAATGATGGAGTTTCCACAGATTCGAGACTTCCTAGTACTCAGTGATGCACTGAAGTGGAAGTTGCCCAAATCTTGGATCTCGTTGTGGGACATATTCAGGTGGGTGAGAGTTTTCAGCGGGCAGATAATTCCATCAGGCACCAGCCAGATGTTGTTCAGACTCAGGTCCAAACGATCGAGTTGGCGGAAATCGGCAAAGGCATTTGGCGCGATCTCTAAACTCATCGTTGACCAGTCGGCATTATGGGTACGAATGGTAAGATTTCGCAGCTCCTGCAATCCTCGGAACGATCCTTCGGTGATGTTTCCGAGTTTGCAGTATTCAATGGTAAGCGCGCGCAGCTCTATCAGCGATCGGAAACTATCGGCGCTGAGGCTGCTCTGGAAGAAGAGTGCATCGTTGCACTCCAAACGCAGACGGATTGTATTTTGCGGCTGGATTACGCTAAAGTTTGTATTTTCAAGTTCGCTATTAATGGTTCGCAGTTGACACACGAGCACAATATCCGTTTCAGTGGTACCGGACCACCGACACTCGTCAGGGGCTTGATACAGGACGGTCTTTGATAAGGCGGCTCCCAAAATGGGAATTATGAAGTTGATCAATACCGAAAGGATTGTTTTCGACATGATCGAGGTTTGAGTACACATTTCTTGATTTAAAAAAAAACAAATAAACTTCTATTTTTGTTTTTCTCTTTTCACAAAACAAAAAACACAACTTTTATTTCAAAATTTCATTTGTTATTTATAATTCACTGCATTTGTATGCATTTTTGTTGTTGCACTTCATTCAGAGTTGGCAAACGTATCCGTATCCGATTTTTTCGGTTTTGATATTTCGAAAGAAGAAAAAATTAGGTTGTAATAAAACTTCCAAGTCGACCTCGTAAATTTTGAATTTCCTCAAAAATTAAACGGGTGAATCTTTTTTTGTTCTAAATAAAAATTCTCAAAATAGATTTTATGATTATGGGAAATTTCAAAATCTTTTAAAAAATTCAGAAATTTTCTTTACGACGACGCAACGAATTTACACGTCCGATCGACTCGATTACTTCTCATAAACTGATCGGAGAGTTGTGAATTCTCTGGGTATGTTTCTTGAAGTATCTCAAAGATACTTTTTGGATTTTTTGTGTCTGTTGTCCAAATACAAAATTGAGTTGCGCAGCGCAGAGTGTAAAAGTATAAAACAACCACCGGTTAGGCAAGTTTTTCATAGCACCGCACCGCTGCTGCGAGGCGCAGAGCAGCACCAAGCTGACTTTTTATAAAGGCTTTTGTCTCGTTTGCTCTTGCGTGAGTCGGAATAATTCTTAGGGTTGGTTGAGGGCTGAGGAGTGTTGCGAGGAAGAAGACGGCGATGGTTCATGGTTTTTGTGTTACTTAACACAAATACATTCACAAAAAGTTGTTAGGAATGAAGAAAGAACCATCAAAGAACTGACGAGGGTGAGTGGAATATGCAGCAAACCCATAGGACGGACAAAGATGTGCATGAATGCAGTTTTTTCTTTCCTTCCTTACCTACCTGAGTTTATTGTTCTCTCTTGGCTGTTGGATGGTGCTAGTTCGAGTGGTTGAGGTGCGCAAGAAGAGTGAGTTTAATGTTTTTAATGAATTAAACAAGATTTGAAAAGATATGTAAAATGTGAGGACTTTGGGTTTAATAGAAGAGAAATTGCTGAGTTAAGAGAACCACCACCTCTTTATTCAGAAGAATTCAAATCAATTGGGAATTTTTACACTCAAGGTTGCCACTTCGATGGTGGTTTATACTCGTTGTGATGATAGTTTTGTAATACTTGTCTATTTTGTTCACCGACAACAAATAGATAATACTTCTCCAAGGAATTAAAATTAGACTCTATAATTTCTTAATTAGGTCAATACTTTGAATTATAACTCTTTTAAAATATTCAATAATCCATGACACGGTGGTATCTTACGACTAAACTAAATGAAGACGTTGTTCTCAGCTCTAAATTCCATAATGATTTTGCAAAGTTACAATGGGTATCTCATAAGTTTTTACGCTTTGTTTAAATCAACTCAAGGTTTCAAAAATCAAGTTTTTATACATAATTTTTGTTTGCTTATTTTGAATCTGAATTTCGATTTAAGCAATAAAATTATTTTCATATTTAAAAATGAATCAGATAGCTTTGTTTTTAAAAATTGAACTGTTTTCAAAAGAAAAATTGCATTCAATTCGTTTGGGTACTTTTTTGCCAAAACTTAGCACAAATAGAACAACTAATGAAGATTTTTAAAACATTTTATAAAATTCTATAAATATTTACAGACTGAAAAAACTATCTAACATTTGACAGGGTTATCCATTTCAAAAGTAAACGTAAATAAAACACGTATAAAATATTTGTTTTCATGATATTTCTTTTTTATTATAAAATTTGGACGTTGACATTATGTGTGAATTATCACAATCATTGATTATTTATAAATAATTGTCGACCACTTTTTAACTCATATTGGGCGGTATCTCATTCATAACTTGACGAATGTTGGTTTTTAAGTAAATGAAGAATCATTGGTTTATCTGCATAAACACGGTCTTTCGCGTAGCCCCACAATAAAAAGTCCAGTGGTGTCAAATTGCATGATCTTGGTTGCTAGTTGATATCGCCATGACGAGAAATTACGTGGCCAGGAAATGTCTCTCGCAATAAAGCCATATTCGCTCGAGTTTTTTGGCATGTGGCACCGTCTTGTTAAAACCACAAATTCTTCAAGTCGCATTCTTCAATAGCAGGCAAAAAAAGTCGGTTATCATGTGACCATAACGCTACGAATTTACGGTGGCAGTCGTTTATCATCGTTTTCGAAGAAGTAAGGTCCAATCACACCACCGGACCAAAGACCGCACAAAAATCATCGTCCATTGCCTGTTGTTCAAGCACCCATTCGACGTATCTACGACGTTGTGTATGGACAGCTGGCTTGATTTGTTGTGTGAGTTGGACTTTATACGGATGTAGGTGAATATCCTGCCGTAAGACAGTTGTAATTCCTGAGAACGACGAGAAATCGATACATTCGGGTCTTCGGCAACACTTTCACTTACAGCAAGTATATTTTCAGTGGTACGAGCAAAACGATGATGAGGCCTTACAATATAAACAAAATAAAAACGTCCTAAACTTTTCTAAGAATTTTTCTATCGTATTCATTTCTAAATCAATTTGAAAAATACCTTAAGACAAGGTGTCATATGCTTAAATTTGTCGTTTTAACAACTTGTACTTTTTTCGCTCGCATCCTCTTTAAATGCGTATTTTTAAAACGCCAATGAAGGGTTTTTAAGAGTTGACCTCTAATTCTATTCCAACCATAACATTTCATAATTATAACCTTCCAGTTGTACCTAAGCTTTAAATCCCGACCTCTGTTGATGTTCTTTTTATAGCTCAAACAAATTGTTGAAATGCAATTTCTGCTCCCCATTTTAATACTTATCATTCAGCAAAAAATGGCAACCCTTAAAATTCCACTCAATTTTACAAAAATGCACCGAGTTCAATGGATCTTTTGAGTGATTCCTTCGTTTGATCTAATTCCAACCTTGAGTGCTTTCAATAAGAGAATTAAGAAAGAGAGAGAAAGAGAAAAAATGAGAGTCTAATTAGAATTTAAATTCTCTCTCAGAGCATGAAGAGAGAATGCATTCGTATTGAGTTTTATTGGTTTCCTTCTTTTCTTTTTTGTGTAACCTATCCACTCAATAATTGAGGTAATTTTTTGTATTGGTTCCCATCTAACTCCAGGTAATCGAAACTCGTTTTTCTTTCCATTTCCATACACTTCTTGTCTTGCCTTACTTACACTTATGCTTTGCTTACCCTTTTTCTCTCTTTCACTGCACCAGCAGCATGTGTGTATCTTATAGAATATAGAATAAGATAGATTTGTATTTCTTGGGTTATTTTATCTTTTTTTTTTGTTGTACTTCATGGCTTCTTTTAGTTGAAAGAATTTTTGATCTGAGCTCATCGAATATCACTGAGCCTGACTTAAAAGAAACAAAAAATTGTATCTTTGTGAGAAAGTAATGCATTCAAGCGCAGATACATAGATACATACACATATATGGAGGTTGTGCATGTGCAGTGTGTAGATACATTTTATTTCATGTGTTGTTATTTTGTTGTTGCTGTGTAGACGTAAAGATAGGTTTAGGTAGGTAGGTAGGTAGATAGGTATTCTTGAGTGTCTTGTTGTTGTTTCAAGAAATTGAATCTGAGAAGGTCTCAGAGATTACGCGAGAATATATTATATGACAGGTGACCCAATTGCTATGTGCAAAAGATTTTTGTGTTCCCTAGGGCTATTGTTGATTATTCCCTCACATTTTTGCTAACGTTGTTGTTGTTTTTTTGTCAAGAAAGTAAAAAAAGGTAATTTGAAGAAAAGCCTAAGAGTCACACCAGGGGTGCTGCTGAGGATGATGCTGCACATAATTCCTCCCACCAGGTAGAAAATTGGCCTCAGCAAAAAAATTAAAATAGAAGAATCCATGAGATTTAGAAAATCCAACGTAGGTATGCCTATTGCCTACCAACATAACTGTTCTGTTTGCTATTAAATTAACAATTATATGTATTTTTATTTATTATTATTTATTGTTATGGAATATTTACAAAGCCGAAGAATGGACAAAGTTGAGCAAACATAGTCGAGGGCTTGAAAACTCAAAAAACAAAAAAGGTATTTTTATTTTCATCTTTTGGAAGGTATTGGGTTTGGGTTTAGGTATATTTTATTTTTAATGGATGCAATTTTTCAAAATTAGTATTCATTCTTTAAGATTGTTTTTTTTTTGGTGTTGTATTCTTTGTCGCACGAGAATGGTGTCTCTAGGGTGTGCATATAAAATAGGAGAATATTGATTACGATAAAAAGGCAATTTTTAATCGAAGACTCATTTTCGTTTCGATGGAAATACAAGCTTTTCATTTCAAAGAACAAAAAAGAACTGTAATCGAATAAAAATTAATGTACAAGATTGCCAGTTTATTTCGGTCTTCTATATATCGTATAGAAAACTTGAATACCTACCTCTGATTAGACAAAGGTGGGGTCCCCCAAAGTGTCTGCTGATGATGGAAAACGGAAACCAGCTTCGATCTATACCACCTGTCTGTATAAAGTGTCCTACACCTTTAAATGGATATTATTTAAATTTAAATTTTTTCTTTTATTTTATAAGTTTTAAGAAGAAGACAAAAAATATGCATTTTTATGTGATTAAAAATATTTGACATTGAAATTAAGATGCAGTTAGTTCTTTTCTATTTATGAGATACTTGTGTATAGTATCTAATACACTTAATATATAGATAGAATGGAAAAGATAGATGTTATGAATTCATAAAGGTCCAAAAGTATGCCTTGCCCTGCGATGCTTACCCAACCCAAGCTATTACCTGCTGAGGCTGACTAAAAAGGTGTAGTAATGGTTGTGTGTTAAATCATTTTTTGTGTTTTATTAAGTTATATAGGATTTTTATTAGAACTCAGCGGGTGATAGATGAATTTTGATAAGAAATTATATTTCTTTTTTTTTTTGCTGTCTGTTAAGAAGTGCCTTTTAAGACGAACAAAATTAGGTTTTAAGAAGATACCTATGAATATAAATAAGAATGAATGATGACTTCTGATGCTGGTATAGGTTTGAGCTCACTAGGTCAGTGGTGTTGTTGAGTGAGGTGTCGTTCTATTGATTATTTGAATTAATCAAATACAGTTTAGTTATGTTATCAACTGAGAAAAATTAATGCTTAGTGAGTTGTTTTTTTTTTTAAGGTGTATCTTATGGCTTATTATAACTAAAAGAATTATAGGCTTTTAGGAAAATTTAACTTTGATAAAGATTCTTTTGAATTGAATAACATTTTTCTTGAAGATATTTCCGCTTGGTTATATGTAAGAATTCCAAAATGAATGAACTTCTTTTTGATTTGACAGATTTTTTTTTATGAAAAGTTCAATAGGCACAAAAGGCACGTCACAAAATAGTTTCACTATAAGTTGTTTTTGTTTATAATTTGAAAACGCTGTTAAAAATTTTATTAAATCTGACAGAAAGTTTTTAGTTTTCCAGCTTCTATGTATGGTTTTCCAATAGGGACCGGCTGATTTTGACAGCACGTGGCGGCCATATTGTTTCTTTTAATTTCTGTCAAAATTTCTTCTTATAATCAGTCACTAAAGACAAATTATTATGACAATCTACAGCGTTGAGCAACATGTGCAAAAACAGAAACTTTATTATTTTGGAGCAGCTGGAAGTTGATCCCAATTTTGGTCAAAAAATCATCTTAAGCAATGATGCTCAATTTTGGATTATTGGGTACGTGAATAAGCAAAATTGTTGAATTCGGAACGACACGAATCCACGTGAGATTCAAGAGGTGCCAATGTATCCAAATAAATTTACGATGATCAAAAACTCCTTGTGGCCTGAGTTGAATGATATGGACACCGGATGGGATGGCTCTACGTGCCACATAGCTCAAGACACAATCGATATTCTGCGCAGGGCATAGTTATCTCGCGCTGAGGCGACATGAATTGGCCTCCAAGATCAAATGATTTTACTCCTTTAGACTTTTTTTGCAAGGATTTCTTAAGTCACAGGTCTATACAAACGTGGATCTCAAAAATAAAATAATCGTTTGGTCAAAGTCATCGAAAACTAGACTTTTAAATGGGCGCCACCACACAGAAGAAAAAAGTTGTCATATCAACAATCGACTATCAACGATTGTTGATATGACAACTTGAAACTTGGCCAAATTGTCGCATTGCCTACCAAAATAGTCAATATGACAACCTTATTTTTAAAAATTGACAACTTATTTCTGATTGTCAATTTCGGGTAGTCAATATGACAACAAAAATAGTCCATAGAATAACATCGGTAGTCAATATGACAATTTAGTTGTCATGACTATTCGGTAGTCAAATTAGATTTCGGTTTTCAAACAAGTTGCAATATTGACTACCCTAGTTGACATATTGATTATTCCAGTTGTTATATTGACTACCGCAATTGTCATATTGACTACCGCGGTTGTCATATTGACTAACAAAATTCACTATCAATGATTGTTACCTATATTGACTATCCGGTAGTCAAATTAGATTTCGGTTTTCAAACATGTTGCAATATTGACTACCTTAGTTGACATATTGATTATTTCAGTTGTTATATTGACTACCGCAATTGTCATATTGACTACCCCGGTTGTCATATTGACTAACAAAATTCACTATCAAGGATTGTTATATTGGCTATCCGGTAGTCAAATTAGATTTCGGTTTTCAAACAAGTTGCAATATTGACTACCTTAGTTGACATATTGATTATTTCAGTTGTCATATTGACTACCGCAATTGTCATATTGACTACCGTGATTGTCATATTGACTAACAAAATTCACTATCAAGGATTGTTATATTGACTATCCGGTGGTCAAATTAGATTTCGGTTTTCAAACAAATTGCCATATTAAGTACCTCATTGTCATATTGACAATCGCAGTTGTCATATTGACTATCGCAGTTGTCATATTGACTATCGCAGTTTTCATATTAACTACCACAGTTTTCATATTGACTACCGCAGTATTTCAATTTGACTACCGCAGTTGTCATAACACATTTGTCGTATTGACTCAACGCTAGTCAATATGAAAACCGTAGTTTCAAATTCTTTCAACCAAAGTTGTCATATTGACTACTGCAGTTGTCATATTGACTACCAAGATGTAAACAAATTTCGGATCCCAAAATTGACAACCGGAAGTTGTCAAATTGACTATTGCGGTTATCGGCTGAAAATTGACTATTTTATAGTCAATTTGACTACCAAAATAGTCAATAGGATGATTTTTTTCGTTTTATGCAAGCGAAGCTATTTTCTGCGGTTTTCTTGGCTGTTTAAAGTTTTTCAAAAAATTAAAGAGCCAATTTTAAATTTAAGAAAATTGTTTAAGATTTAAAAGCCATTTTTTGAATAATATCCCGTATTATTATACCCAATTGGCATCTTTCAAAAACTTAACTGACCTTAAGATTGTATACAATTTGATACAAGTTCCGAAAATTTTCTGAACTATCAATGATCAGTGTTTTTTCAGGAACCTAAGAAATATTATACGTTAAGAGCCGAAACTTTAAAACAATTTTAGTATCGTCAAAATGATTTGTTGTTATGAAAAAAGAGGTATGCTAAAACTTATGAGCCACTCATCGACAATCTTCCACAAACCAAACATTCAAGCATTGAAGTACCACAAGGTTCTTGTTTTAGGCCCATACTTTTAATCAATTTTTGTAATTTTTCATTTTCAACTCAATTCAATCCTTTTTACAAAAAAATAGAACTACATCGCTTTAAATCCACATGAAAGCCACAAAGCAATACAAATTTAATGAAACCGAAACTCAGCTTCTAACTTTAACTTCAATCATCATTCAACCACTGATTCGTCTTCATATTCCTTATCGTTTGTTTGTACGTAATCATATATTATATATTGTGCTCCATCATCTCTCAAGTGGAATGTGTAACGTTTTTCTCTACACCCCGAACGTCAAATATTATGCGTATAAGTCGTATCTCAAGATATTTGCGGTTCTCTGATGATGGGCTTCTCCTCCAAAGAAGCGACCAACACTGCAAGCTGCAAAACAGACTGATACTCCATCATCATTATCGTTGTTGTCATTATATGTATCACATCACATCACATCCAGACTCAGTCGGAACTCGTCTTCGTGAGTCGTTTGTGGTTTTCCAACCAATGCCAATGCCAATGAATTCCTGATGGCTACCGGTATATACCGATCTCGGTTTCCTTCCGTCTTCTGTCTCGCTGAATGATGATGCCTTTGCAGTGCAGTGCTTAGTGCATACCACTCCCGATGATGAGATATTTGCACTTGGCACAAATCTACCTTTATATTAAATTCTATTTCATTTGATGTGTTCCATAGAATTCCATTTGAATCCGTGATGTTCCATCGGTCTCATATAAAAACAACTTAAGGACCTTGAGTAGGGTAAGGACTTTAATAGTTCTTGGGCACGAAATATTTCTAAAATGTTTTTGAGTATCCTCTTTTACCCCTAATGCTGATGCAATTATCACAAGTATTCACTTTTCGGGTATTTTATTTTTAACAACACAAAGAAAAACCTATCAACGTCTTTACATCTGTTGGATCTTTTGTTGCATACTTCACAGGGAACAAGACAATTACCGCCGAACGGGCGCGACAATTCTGCTGAAGAAGTATCTGCTAAATGACAAAAGATGAAGATGACGATGACGATGGGGGACGCAAGATTGATGGGGTTCAAGTTTTTATTTTCTCCTCGAGATGTCGGTGCGGTCGGTGGTGATCTTGCAGTGAATTCTGCCGCTGCCCCGAAGAGATTCTCTGTGAATTTTGTGTTGATGCGCGACGTGGATGAAATTTTAAATTAAAAATCTTTACCTCTCGCGAATTAATGAATGGCATTTGGCATTTTCTGTGTTTGTGTTTCTCGCACGTTATGTGTTTTATTTGCTTCAGAAAAATAACCATGATCATGAAAACGGTCAACTTTTTGCTAAAGTTGAATCAAGTGGAATTTTAAAGCGCAGTGCAAGGTAGCATAGTTAAGGACTTAAATGGTATCAAAGGTGATTGACTTTGGTAGGGTTAAGTTTATTTTATTTTTTTTGTTTTATTGTAAGTACTTTGATAAATTCGTCGCTTTTGCAGATATCAACACAAAACAACACGAAGGCGACGAAATGTTTTTTGTGTGACAAAAATTTTCAAAATTTGCTGCGCGGTGTGTCTGAGAAAAATGTTGATGCTTTGTTGAATGAGGCTGATGTTCTCGATATTTAAATTCTTTTCTCGAATAGAAGAATGTTTCGACCGAAGAGACGTTTGAACGAATTCAGTAATTGGTATGATTTTTGCAAAAGATATAAAGACAAGGTATTTTTATGATATTATCACGTAATAATGCGGTGAGTTGGTCTTTGAAGTTTGTCAGAGTTATGTGCAAAAGGATTGTCAGACAAAAATGTTCAAGATTCTTGTGTTTAATGGCGATAAATCGATTAAGCTTTAACCTTTCTTATGGTTCTGATGCGGTAACCTAAAAAACATATTTATATTTCAAACGTTAATTTAATCGAAAAAAAAAATTTGTTTTCGCTAAGGTTGTCAGAGTTTGTTGATTATTCATTACAAATTTCTTAATTTTTTCAAAAAAAACATTATTTTGAATCACAAACGATAATAAATGTATTTTAAACTAAAATTACCCCCGAAAATCCATCCTCCTCTTCTAACCGGTCTTTTTTTAGAGGTATAGAACTTTAAGATATGAACATTTGAATTGGCGTCGATTTTGTCAGCTGTCGTGTGATTTTCTTAAGTTGTTTTTTTTTTGCATTTTAACATAAACAGACTGACGCTGTATACATTTTGAAAATCATGGTTGTGTTCTGACTCCAATTTTTATAAGCAAATTTTATTCAGCGATGAAGGGTACTTTAAGTCGACAAACAGAATCCCGTATTTGGAGTGATGATAATCCTCAATAAGTGTATGTTGAGATAGCATTACATCCACGTTTTATGGGTTTTTGGAATAACTGGTCAGTATACATGTTTAAAAATAATTACCTACTGACTTTTTCGTTTATCAATTAAACAAACATGATGTACAGGAGATGTCGCTTCAACTAGATAGCGGCGGCGCATACCAACACAGTTCATGTCACAATTTATTATTTGATTGAAGCATTTAGTAACCGCATAGCTATAAACGTTACAGACCCGTTAATTGACTATTTTCTATTTTCTGGGCCTTAACATAGCCTTGGCCTTTTTTTGAAGCTTTGGTGTGAGCAGTACCATTATGCCTTGGGAAAGGATTTTCTTTTCCTTAGTAATGATGCCAACGAATAATGAGAATCAACAAGAACGAAGTTATTTCTTTTAACTACAGAGTATCAACTTCAAATTATTGTTTCGTCCTAATCGTTGATACGGGTGATTTCAATGTACACAATTCTTCATGGCTTGAACATTCGGCCCAGACAACACCAGAAGGACTGTGTCAATGAGCCCACTCGAATATCAGACGTGGTAGGTCGAGCAGAAAACACTCTTACCTCTGAATCTGGTAAGTACACTATTAGTGTTCTATATTTTCTCTAGGCGCATCTGACCATTGTGTTATATCAACAAATTTCTCGTGTCAAAACTCTCCAGTTAAAGAAAGAGCTCCTAAGAGAGCCGTTTGGCAATACGAGAAAGCCAACTGTTACGGTCTCAATAATTATTTCAGGATCTTCAACTGGTCACTATTCTTCCTCCATAGTGACATTGAGGCCAGCGTAGATATGATCACAAGTTTGATTCTCTTGGGAATGAAAACCTATATCTCGAACAGGGTTAAAAGCATCAGACCTAAAAAAAACGCATGGTTTGATTCGAGCTGCAAAGAGGTTATTACGGTTAAGGGGGTAAGTTCCCGTTGTTTAATAGCCAATCCAACTGAGGAAAACCTGAATAAGTTCAAACAAGCCAGGAAGACATGCAACGCCCATATTCGACAGACTAAATTTTAACATGACCAAAAAGGTTGTCAATAATACTCCATTTGTAAGCTCTCTAGAACTCTAATCCCTTTGCTAGGCAGTTCGCCGGCAATTCAACGCTGCCAGTGAGTGTTATGACTCCGCCTGTCATTAAGCGCGTTAGTGATTCTATGGGGCCAATCTTTTTTCACGCTCGTACTGCTCTGCTGCTCCGGATGGTGTTCCCACTATCGTTTCGAAGAGGTGTTCTTTAACGCTGGCACAACCACTGCGTAAGCTTTTCCATTTGTCCTACTCCTCAGGTCTCGTTCCGAGCGGATGAAAAAGAGCATTTGCATAGCCCATCCCCGAATCTCATGCAAGTCAAGGTCTTCTTTCAAGCTGAAAAATAAGTTTTTTAACATCGGGCGGCACCGCTCACTCTTCTGAGTAACGTTACGATTCGCATCATCTTTGAGAAAACACGGCCCAATAACTCTGCCAGCCTTTAGTCTACATACCAAACACTGACTTTTTTAGGATGCATTGGTCGTCCTTGCAATGATTCTGACTGCTCTTCACTACAAACACTACCATTTCACCAGCCGTATTTTGACAGGATTCACACTTAAATCTTTCACAAAATTTGTTAGTACTGGAGTAACAGAGGTCCAACTGCTGCGAACAGTGCCGAATCAATAATTCATGTTCATCACTAAAACTGGCCAATACATCTCCGTCATTCTCTTAGTTCGCACTTTACGTAAGCAAAAATTTAGTGCGAAATTTAGTCACGAACCGAATAACAACTTCAGTAGATCAATTAGAATGACCATAAAATGGAAGAAGCGATGAACTTTCAAAATGATTTTGAAGCGTTGTTCGTTTGTGGAGATGTTCGACAGTAACACTAAACAAGACACTAGCGTAAGCTGTCAAAACCAGTGTTGCCAAAAAACAAATACAAACAAAATCAACCAGTATTTTGTAAAAGTTAGAAATATCGACAGACGGGTACGAATTTGAAGAACATCGATTGTAATTCAGCCTCTTTTTGTATTTTATTTCGAAGTTATAAACCTCTAAAAAAACACCGTTTATTTGTCTCTGGTGTCAGATTTTGTGGACGATTTATCAACTATTTTTTAATTCTCAAAAAAATCATGGTCATCAACAACACTAAATTGATAATGGACTTAAATTTCCCCGGAAAAGCCATCCTCCTATCGTATAAGCCTCTTAATTCAAAGCCTTCAAATTGAATCTCTTCCACACAAAAAAAAAGGAGAAAACAAAAATTAAACTAATTCTTTAATTTATATCCCATGCGACATTAGTTCGAAAACATCTCTTTATATGGCGCACATCGCATAATAATCGTCATCATCGTTGTGGTTTCCTCATCAATTTCATGCAGATTTTCCACGCACTTTATAATTTCCATTGTATTCTGCCTTTTTGGATATACGTACGACGTACAGAACAATACAAACTCATTCCAAAACAAAAAATAGAAAATCAATTTCGAAATCACATCTCGTACATTCGTATCTATAAAATGTGTGCCT
Source organism: Eupeodes luniger (assembly GCA_951509635.1). Lineage (NCBI taxonomy): Eukaryota > Metazoa > Arthropoda > Insecta > Diptera > Syrphidae > Eupeodes > Eupeodes luniger. The sequence goes on from OX608073.1 coordinate 7,944,379, forward strand.
GAAAGTCAAGCGAAACACAAAACAAATTGACGTTTGAATGAATCATTATTCGCTGCCATTATGGTCAATAGATTTCATTTGTACTGCAATAGATGAAAATTGATGCTGGTCATTGTTCGAGACTGTGTGCTATGTGATGATGGATTTCTGTCAGTTTTGTTCAAAAACAAACTGATTTTTCGGTCGTCGTCGTGTCGGTAAGGTAGGGTGGATATTATATAGAATATGAGGGTTTGAGGGTGTGCGATTGTGTGTTAACGGAATAGATTCATATTCTATTAATATAAATTGTAGGGAATTTGATGAATATGGTTCCAAAAGATGAGAATGATTGAGATTTTTATTTATTGAAGTAGTTTTGTCTTTTTTAAAAGTCAATCAGTAAGTAGTTCAAATTACATTAATGATTATGATTGAGTTGAATTGTTGCTCTTGTTTGGTTTGATGAGTCAGATTTTATCGTACTTGTAGTCACAGCTAAATTTGGTGTGATATTTATATATTTTATAGGATTAAAGTATAGAAAATATTAAATTTGTTCCTTTAAATATCCAAATGAAAGACATTTTTTGTTTTTAAACGAGATTCGATAATTTTTTCTAAGAATACAAATACACGACTTCTCAAAAATTTTCTGAAAACAAAATAAGTGTTTATACGTGCCATAGAATATGTTTGAATCTTTAAATAGACTTTAAGTACTTCTAGACAAAAAATACCGATGAAGCGATATAAAAGGTGGTTAAATTTTAAGGGTCGATGTTAGGTTAGGTTAGGTTAGGTTGTAAGGGGTGCACAGCAAGAAGCCGTTGCGTACACGGGGGCCTATTGGTCCATTGTGATCCCCTGTAAAGTAAAAATTTTAGCATCGATGCTCTCAGTTCAATTCAACTCTGTCGATTAGCGTAGACTGGCTCGTTAACGAACCAGCCTGTGCTATCTATAAATTTCCTCATGCTCGCCATTGAGACCTGTGCTAGATCATCCAGTTCTCCAACGAACCTGTTTCCGAAATGACGGAGTCGGCTGGTTTGGAGGTTCGGACAGTCGCAGAGCAGGTGTTTAATGGTTTCCATTTCCTCCTCATCCTGACAGCTCCTGCAAAAATCGGGTGCAAATGCCCCTATTCTATTAGCCATTGTGCCAATGGCGCAATGACCTGTTAGTACACCTATCAAGATTTTAATGTTCTTTTTACTCAGCGATAGAATTTACCGAGTTTCTTTTTCATTTGTGTTAGGCCATAGACTTCTAGAGATTGCACAATCGTTCCTGGATTTCCAGGAGATATTGGTTTTCTCTTTTAGTTTAAGGTCTATCTTCCTCTTGAGTACCCCAATCGGGACGAGTGGTCCCCTAACTGAATGGTCACTACTACTTGTGTCTGCTTCTGACCCTTTCCTGGCTAGTTCGTCTACTATATCATTCCCTTCTATATTGCTATGTCCGGGAACCCAGCAGAGCTTTACCTGGTTAGTGTGGCAGATTTTGTTTAATTCCTTCCTACAGTTTAAAACTGCTTTTGATCTAATGGTCTCACTGGCTAAGGCTTTGATAGCAGCCTGGCTGTCCACGAAAAGAGTAATCTCCGAAGAGCTTAGCCTTTCGTGATGTGCCAATTCAGCTGCTTTTGCAATGGCAAAGACCTCGGCCTGAAAGACACTACATTCAGCCGGGAGTGTATATGACGCTCTGATGTTGAGAGATTGGCAAAACACTCCAGCCCCTGTTCCTGATTCCATTTTTGAACCGTCAGTGTAGAAAGGAATGCCCTGTTTACTTATAAGTGAATTGGGATCCCAACCCTGTCTTTCTGGTATGAAAATAGAATATTTCCTGTCGAAATCTAGTAGAGGGGGGATGTAATCGGTGGTCTCTCTCAGTCCTGGGATCGTGTCATATCTTTGTAAGATTGACCCGTGGCCATAAGTGCTATGCCTCCAAAAACTCAGTTCTCTTAAACGAATTGCAGTTTTGGCTGCCGTGCACTTTATGAACTCTTCCAGAGCTGGGAGGTCCAAGATCATTTCCAATCCAGCTTGTGGTGTGGATCTTTGAGCCCCTGTAATTCCTATACAGGCTAGTCTCTGTACCTTATTCAGGTTCTTGAGATAGCTTGATTTTTCCACCGCCTTCCACCATACAATAGAGCCATAGGTAAGAATGGGTCTGACAATCGCTGTGTACATCCATTGGATGACTTGCGGTCGCATACCCCAACGTACACCGAAGGCCTTTTTGCATGTGTAAAATGCACATAGTGCTTTTTTCATTCTTTCCTCAGTATTACGCTTCCATGTAAGCTTGGAGTCAAGGATTACTCCTAGAAATTTAGCTTCCTTAGAAGGTTTTAGAGGAATGCCGTTTAGTTTGGGAGGGTTGAAGCCCTCCAGTTTCCTTTTCCTCGTGAACAAGACTAGCTCTGTCTTGGTGGGGTTGACCCCGAGGCCGTTCTTAGTTGCCCAAGAAGATAAATCCTTTAATGCATTTTCCATAATGTTTTCGATGATGGTAAGAAACTTGCCTGTTATCAAAACCACTATGTCATCTGCATATGCTACTATTTTAATGCCCTGATTTTTGAACTTTGTGAGAATTTTGTTGACTACGAGGATCCAGAGCAGGGGTGAGATGACTCCTCCCTGTGGTGTGCCTCTAGTAACTGTTTTCTCAATAGTGCTAACTCCTATTTGAGAGTTGATAATTCTGCCATTTAACATGGTGAAGATCCAATCGACAATGACAGATTCAACCCCTATTTCAACTAAGGCAGTCTTGATCGACTCCGTTTTAACGTTATTAAACGCACCCTCGATATCAAGAAATGCTGCCAGGGTGTATTCTTTATGTTCGAGACTTTTCTCAATATGTGAAACTACTTCATGCAAGGCAGTCTCCACTGATTTACCTTTAAGGTAGGCGTGTTGGTAGTTGCACAAATTGTTTTCGTTGAGAAGTTCTCTAACATGTAGATCAATTATCCTCTCCAGTGTCTTAAGGAGAAACGAAGAGAGACTTATTGGTCTATAATCCTGGGCGGTCGAGTGAGTCGGTTTCCCTGCTTTTGGGATAAAGACTACCTTGACCTTTTTCCAGCTATTAGGGACGTATCTAAGTTTGATACAACTTATGAAGATTACCCTAAGCCACGGAGTTATTACTTTGAGAGCGTTTTGAAGAAGAGCAGGGAAAATCTCGTCCGGTCCCGCTGATTTATAGGGTTTGAACGAGTTTATTGCCCAGATAATCTTCTGCTCAGTAATAACCTGATTTAGTTCTAAATTTGATTCCGTGTGAGTAAAATCCAGCGTGTTCGATTGCAAGCAATCAGAACTTTCTGTGTTCGATTGCAAGCAATCAGAACTTTCTGGGTTTTTACAACCGGGGAAATGAGTTTCCATGAAGAGTTCAAGCGTTTCCAGGCTCGAGTTCGACCATGATCCATCAGGGTGTTTTATGTACCCCGGGAACGTGGGATTAAGGGCAAGGGTTCTACGGAGCCTTGCCGCCTCACTTGTTTTTTCAATGGATTCACAATGTTTGGCCCACGAATCCTTTTTGGCCTTCCTTAACTCTTTGGTGTAAGTGTTAAGTGCGGCTCTATAAGACTTTAAGTCCTCCTCTAATTTACTCAGTTTAGCTTTATTGAAAAGTTTTCTAACCTCTGTTCTACGTTTCTTTAGTACACCATTCCACCAGGGTGGGTTAGTGGAGTTATTGGAACGAGATAAAGGGCAGTGTTTTTCGAAAGACATTCTCATTTTGCTAGACAAGTTTTGGACAACAGTGTCAATGGTTGAAGTACTTAGACTTGTATTGTCCTCTGGTGGATCAATACGGTCTTTCAACCATTTTTCGTACTCTGTCCAATTCGTTCTAGTTGGGTTCCTGTAAGGTTTCTTTTCAGTAACGTTCCTGTCTATAGAGAAGAGTATCCTAAAGTGATCCGAAAAAGATTCTTTAGGTGAGACTCTCCAATCCTCGACTGAAATTTTACTATTATTGCTAATAAGAGTCAAATCTATGATTTCCTCCCTGTTTTTGTTTCGAAAGGTAGGGTGATTACCACTATTACATAACGATAAATTAGAACAGAGAATATATTCAAAAATTGACTCACCCCTTTTATTGATATCCTTTGAGCCCCATTGAGTATGGTGAGCGTTGGCATCACATCCTACCACCAAAGGTGTGCCGCTTGCTGTGGCATGGACCACAAGATCACGGACAGTTTTTGATGGCGGGCTCTCCTCCTCGTATGGCATGTACGTCGACGCTAAAATGAAGTTTCCTTCATTTGATTCGACGCTGATTGCCGTGTTGTCCTTGTTGCTGTACCTAGATAAGAAGAAAGCGTTAATTGATTTTTTCACTAGGATACAACTTCTAATATCACCTTCATCTAAGGTGGAATGGAAAAGGTTGTAGTGTTTTGACCTCAACCCTCGGATTCGGTTTTTGCCTAACCATGGTTCCTGGATCAAGGCCACATCCACGTTCTCGTGAGACATGTAGAGCGTAAGGTCGTACGTTGCTGCTTTAGCGTGGTGCAGGTTTATTTGCACCACTTGCAGCTTTTGACTCCCCTTTGCCCTCATGCCTCTTAACCTTTACGGTTCCGAGACCATACCTCAACACGTCTTTTCTCTCTTTCAGCAGAAGGTCAGATTTCTTGTCTGCCACAAACAAGAGGTCCTTCCCTTCGCCTCCATGACTCTTTCTTGAGTGTTGGAGCTTCCATTCTAAAATGGGAAGCTCTTTATTCTGTTTCGCCAGCAGCTTTATAATGGCTGCGTCCTCGTGTTCTGCAGGAGGGGGAATCCATATGCTAAGCTGCTGTCGGAGTGGTAGAGCTGCGGCGGGTAGAATCTCAAGGGAGGAACCTTCCCATATTTCGCCAATGTTGGCGATTGTACGGTTCAGAAACTCCCGTGATTTCTGGTCACCGCAGCAGACCACTTTAACTCCTCGCCGCCATCCGGCACCATCAAAGATATAGTCCTCCGAACTATCGTTCTCTGATGCTGCCATCATAGCTTTGAGGATCTCATTTTCTACCAGTAGCCAGTTTTTTGCCGAGATTTTCCCATCTGGGTCGTCGCGGCTTATAATGGCAATTTGTAGGTCGATCGGGGTGGTGTCGAAGCTGTTGGTTCTAAGTTTCTTAGCACCGTCTAGCTTGGCTGTCTCCTCCGATCTTTGTCTCTTGGACGTTCCTGGTTTCATTCCAGAAGAGGTGCCTGCCGGTGCTTGGTCTTTCCTAGCGTTGGCTGGCTGTTTCTTGCTGGAAGTCGCCTGAACTTTTCTCTTGTCGTTCCGAGCGGTCGAGTTATTGCCAGCCTGTTCACAGTTTGCCTTTTTAGGGACAGACCTAGATTTGGCAGCATCTACTCCTTTGCTCTCCGACGACTCTTCGGCATTCACTTGCCTTGTTATTCCCCTGGGTGCAGTGGCAGTCTCTGCCAGCCGCCGCTCGATGTTAATTTTGAATAAAACACAAATAAATTAGGACATTATTTTCATGTCTTTTTATTATGATAATATTGGTATAGTTCAATTAGGCATGGAACAAAATATCTGCCAAACGTCTGATGGTTCAAATTTTAGATGACGCTAAGACATAATTGAGGTTCTATGCCGTTCATGTGCCGAACTATCTCGTCCTGTAGCACTGTAGCTGGCATATCGAAGCATACCTTTTCTTTCAAATAACTCCAAAGTCAAACGGTGTCAAATCACATGATCTTGACGGCTAATTGACATCGCCACCACGTGAAATATTGAATTTGTCGTTCAAAAAAGCCATTGTTTCGTTAGATGTGTGGCAAGTGGCACCGTTCTGTTGAAACCCCACATCGTCCACATCCATATCCTCCAATTTGAGCCATAACAAATTCGTTATCATCTCACGATAGCGAACACCATTCACAGTAACTGCCTGACCGACCTCAGTTTGGAAAAAAATACGGCCCGATTATGCCGCCTGTCCATAAATATCACCAAACTGTCACTCTTTGTGGGTGCATTGGTTTTCGAATATCACTTGGATTATCATTGATTTTCTTCAAAAAATGATCACCCTGCACTGTTGCCATTCCATGCCACCATTCTGAGCATTGATTAAGCTTGAAATGGTCAAAAGGCTTTACTTCTTCAGTCAATTGCACATTTATAATGAAATTTCGAAATTTCCAACATCAAATATATTAAGAGACCTCTATAAATTCTAAACTTTACTCATAGAAAAGAAAGTGACATACAAAATATACTCTAAAAACTTCATTATACTTTACGGTTATGAGCTTAAAACCGTATTTTTGACTTTTTGCCATTTGATATTTTTAGATTTTGTAAAAATTTTCATCAATATGGGTATTATTTTCGAGGTTTTCAAAGTTTAAAGTCAATTCTGGCTGGTGGTTTTTTTTTAACTTTTCAGGTCAAATTTATTGTATACAAATTTTGGAAAGTGATACAAAATTTACATTAATATTTTGTTGGTTCTAATATTGAGATGAACGGCAAGATTCATCACCGCCTTCAAAAATTTTAATATTCTTCGTTCATATATCAGAAAATATAAGTTAAGAAAATATACATTGCACGATACATAAAAGCAAGGAAAATAAGAAATGCACTTTCCAAACCACATGTTTGTGAGTTCACGAAAATTTACTTTCTAAGTTTGTTTTCGTGCATGAGTTCACTTCATGTGCCTAACAATATTACCTGACTCGTTAAAATAAAGCATTAAAGGTGTTTTTTGACATTTTTACTGAAAAGCTTGTCATTTAAAAGATTTACTATTCTCAGATTGATTTTTCAACTAATTGAGCTTGATTTATTTTAGCAAGTTAAAAAAATTTTAGAATTAAACAGAGTTCAATTTTTTTAAAGTGAATTTATACAATTTTCAACGTGGATTATGAATGCAAGAATCTAAATACCTACCATTTTAATTCACCTTTGGTGTTTAAATTTTATATCACTGTTGAATTCTAATTTGAATAATTGAAGATCAGTTTTTACCAGAAACAATATCTTGTGACGTAATGGAAAATGTATTTTCACGTTAAATGAAATACGTTACGTGAAATAAAATGCTCCAAAAATTCTAAAGTATTGGCTCAGCACCATGTACAATATTTTACCTGGTGATGAATCATGGATCTCTGCACTTAAGCACCAAAAAGGTGTTTTAAGATGCACCAAGCAGAACAAATAAGGTAAAACCTTGAATCTAATTGATCAATGACTTTTTTCTTGTAACGTTGAAAATAAGCTTCGTGAGTAAGTTAAGTTCATTTTTTACAGGTTTCTCACGGGCTTTTTTTTTTAAATGTTTTTGAAATTGGTAAAATTTGTTGAAAGTCTTGGCAAATATGTTGCAAGACATTAGAAAATTAAAAACGAAAAAAGTGGCTGGGATGCGACCTACACCGATAACTTCCCATCCTGTCTTTCGATTTGTCTTGCTTAAAACTTTTAACAAAATATTCATACAAATATACAAAATACTTAAGTCGAAAACCATTTCTTATCAGTTTTTTGTTGTTTTCGTGTTGTTTTTAAAAAAGTTGGCGGTTGCATTCTTCGAAAAAATTAACTAAAAACTACCAACAATATTTTGCATTTGAAGAAGTAGTTTGATTTCAAAATCTATTTTTTCTATCGAGATTTTGATCGAAAACCAGTTTTTACCAATGTCAGTAGTATTTCTTGAAAAAATTTATTTCTTAGAGCCCCCGCAGACTGCAGACTTTTTATCGGCCGATAGTTTGGTCGGCTTCTTAATCAGTATGGAGAGGAATGCATATGCGCACACTACAGCGATTCAGTATCGGCCGATAAAAAAGTTTAATGGGCTACCCGATTACATTCAAACTAATCTGTCGGCCAACTATCGGCCGACTGTTTAATCAGTATTGGCGCATACACGCCTGCGCATACATGACGATTGTTTAGTCGGCCGATAGTTCAGTTCTCTCTGTGATTTGGCGTCGTGTGCGTGTATTTTGAATATGGCGTCGCCCAAATCACAATAGAAAAGTCGGCCGACTGTTGGATAGTCTGCGCCCTGTTCACCAACCAAACTGTTTAGTTGGCTCGGTGTGCGCACTTTCAGCCCAAACCGACCAAACTATCGGCCGATAAAAAGTCTGCAGTCTGCGGGGGCTCTTATGTAAACAAATACAGATTGGATTTTTGTAAGAAAATCTAGCACATTTATTCAGGAGATATCGAGAATCAAACATCAATTTTTACTAATTTTTCGTACTGTTTTTCGTTAATTTTTATGAAAAAATGTGAGTGTCGGATTTTAATTAAAATTCTACTGAATGCCGAAAACAATATTTTCTATAAGATAAAATTAGTTTGAAGACAAAATCTTAAAATTTTGAAAAGATATTTAAGTGGAGAATTATTTTTACCAACTTTTAGTAATGTTTTTTTTTTGTAATAAATCTTTCAGTTCGATTTTTCCCAAAATCTTACTTAATGTTAAAAACTTTACTGTTTTTAAGATGAAATTAGTTTAGAGCCAATATCTTTATTTTTCAAAAAGATTTTTAAGTCGAAAATCAATTTTTACCATTTTTTAGTAATGTTGTTTCTTAGGTTTTTAAAAATTTTACCAGAGGTCAAAAACGTCATTCTTCGTTGCATACAATTATTTAAGAGATAAAATCGTTTTTTATTCTTAAATTATTCGAGGTGACAATAGTTTTTTTTTCTGTTTTTTTTTTCATTTATAAAAAAAAAACGGTTAGTTGCATTTTGAAAAATTGTATTAGTTTGGAACCACGTCACAATATATAATAAAAAAATTTAATTTAAGTCGCAAGCTTTACTGGTTCGTAAGATATTAACCAACCAATGTTAACCAACGTTTTCACTTTTTTTGTTTAAATTGCTATGGTAAAAAAAAGCACCGTCTCAATGTTCTTAAGAGTCATTTCTGCATCTTTTTGCATATTTCTGCATTCTTATATGTATAACAAAATTTATTTGAAGTCGATATCTATACTGGTTCTTGAGACATTAACGACGAAAAAAGCCTCCCGAACGTACTAAAGTACGTACAGACGCACGCACAAATATCTATCTAAAAATCTTGAACTTGAAACGTCGAGAAATGTCAACGTTTTTAATTCGACAAATAGGACCAATTACAATAACTTCCTATGGGAAGTCGGATTAATAAAGCAAGAAACCCCATGATATCCGTGGCGTAATGGCTTGTTCCAAAGACTGTAATTCCAGAGTTTCAATCCTTGTCGGTGTCACCTTAAACGTTTTTCTGTTCACTGGTACTGCCTTTTGCGAAGAATTCAAACATCCCTATCCTTACTGTTATGAAAAAGTGCTCCTAAAATAAGCCTTTCATCTTCCACTTAAAAACTTTAGGTCCCTCCATTTCTGACCTTTTTCGTATATGTACATTAATGATTCAGAGTTGTAAGTTACTAGGTCCTGGTTCTCTACGCCAACATACAAAAATATCGTTTTAGGCAGTTTCAAGTTGAAATTTTGTCTTCAAATTCTTTTCATTTTTTGTATGTGTGATTGTAGTTTGAATGAAGGGTACTACTATAAAATTGTACATTTTATTAAGGTAAAACTGTAGTTCTGGGCTGAATTTCGCTGAGTTTTTTCCAATTTGGTTTTAAATTAATCCAACAAATGTGTAACTGTATACAAACTTTCAAATATAAAACTGGACTGAATCCCAAAAAAGAACATTGGAGATAGGATAGATTTCAAAACCAAAATCTTTGAAGAACAAAACTTGGTTAAATTTTTCTACCTCATTTCTTCCCATAAAAACTTAAAATTAAAAAATGATTTTTATTAGAATTTCATATCTTGAAAACATCTTGAAGGTACCTAGAAACCAAACCACTTTATTACGAATATCTATTTAAATTAAGTCAATCTTATTGTGCTTTGCTATAATGACTATTTCTTCCTCAGAAAAATATCAGTTCTGAATAATAACCTAAGAAATGTCTAGAAACTAAAATCATATTCCTCTATTCCAATGCCTTCTTTTTACCACAGCTTCTCTTATAACTTATTGCGAAATAGTAGGCTTAACTTCGAGTCGAAACAATAAATCCAAAATAAAGAAAAAAATATCTCAAAATAAGAAAAACTATTTTTGTATTCCACTCACTACTTCATACTTATGCAATATATCCCATCAATATGCAGAAATATATACAAATTTATCTACAATACAATCCCGTTCATATTGTATAAATATTCCAATCAATATGTCATAACTTTTGGATACGCTCCAACTAATCCATTTTATATCAAAAAAAAAAGAAAAAAAGAATCAACAAACAAACAAAAAGAAAAAAACAAAAAAACAAGCAAACAAGCAAACATCGAAAATTTGTCAATTCTCAACAAATCTTCAATTTCCATCTTTCATTTTGTAACATTTTGGTAAACTTCCTTTTAAGACTCACTGCCGCCACCACCACCGCATCGCTCAACTCTCTCGTGCGTCGTCGGTCCTTCTCCAAAATCCTTTTCAACATCCTAGAAACTATACCCCATACAAAAACCCACAAAATCTTCCACTTAGTAGTCCCAACGAATGTATAAATAACTAACAAACCACTCGATATAAACACGCAAAAGAAAATATCTATAATATTATCCTTGATTCATATCTCGAAAACCACAATTGGAGAAAATCTAACGAATATACGTATACGTATAAAAATTAAGAATTCCACCCGCATAACGCCTGGGTGCGCTTTATTCCTCATTTAACTTCACATTTCTCCCCTCTGCTATGCTTATACTCGTACCTCCTTCGAATAAAAGTATTGGAAGGTAGACGATATACCTCATCGCCTTTTTGGAATGTTTCACAAAGTCTTAGCACAGCACAAAATGCATATAATCATCAACAGCTCTTTCAGCTCCCATTCTCATTTCTGCCAACCAAAGCCTGAAGCCACTACGTCTAGTCTCGTTCCAATTTCACTCTTGACTCTCTCCCTGTTTAGACACCCCCTTAAGCATGAAACATCGAGCGCCGAGCACCGAGAACCAAGAACCGACTTCGTTTCTAAATCTGAATCAGAATCTGAATCCGAAGAACGAACGCGCAACGTGCCTTTAGGAAAGATCAAATAAAAATCCATTCGAAATCACGTTAAAGCGTTTTTCGTCTTTCAACCGTTTTTCCAATCTAGATACATTCTTATAGCTGTGTTTTATTTTCTTGTCTTCAATTCTTGGATTTAATGTGGCTTCTCTGTGACAGGGAGAGGAAGAGAAAGATACATCTAGCTTGTTGGGGTTTTGCTCCACAATCGGCACCGCGAAGCGATACGTGTTATGACCTTTTTCGATAGAAAAAGAGGTAGGAAAGGTATCTGCTTCTAAATAGTTAAGTGGGAGCAACAGGACACACATTTTTCTATATCTTTTTGAGGTAATTGTAATGCGTAAGAGTATCCATGAGATATATAAAACAAAACAGGGGAATATCTATACCAGGTACCAATAGATACTGGACATTTGTATGGCAATTAAAATGCACCCGAAGCAGCTAATGGATAGATTGCTTTGCTACCGCTTGCCGCCTCGCTTCGCACCGCTCGACTCGAACTTCTCTTCCATCATCAATGGGGCTATAAGTACAAGAGTATATAAGCGTAGGTTGATGAGTATAATTTGGTATGCTTCACATGCTAAACTGCTGCAATGGAATGTATCTGTAAGATATATTTAAATACCCTTTAGTCGACCGACATCACAAAACACTGCAGTGTCTTGTCTCTATCGATAGATTCACACAAGTTGAATATAAAGGGTGTTTTTTTAGAGGTATAGAACAATTTAAATACAATTTCTGGAATATGAACGCCACGGCTGGTTCGGACGTAATCTAATATTAAGGTCTAATTTTCGATGACTTTTTCGTACTTCTCGCAGCGTTAAACCGCACGATCTTGGAGGACAACTCACGGGTCAGTAACGTAGAACTATATGAGGTTACCAAAAGCTTCCTTCAATTAATCAGTTGTCACACGATCTGTTTGCTAAGTTGCGCTGACTTGTAGAAACCACAGCTCCTTTACATCATGGTTGTTCAATTGATGAACGCAAAAGTCAGTAATCAAGGCTCTATAGCCGTAAAAGTTGATTGTAACGTTCTTGACAGTATCGTTTTTAAAGAAGTATGGACCAATTATTCCACCGACCACACATGCCTCTTGAGGATTTTTATCACTTCAAGTACGGCAGTTTTATTTATTGACGTAGCCATTCAATTAAAGTGAGCTTGACCGTAATATAGACGTAGTATGCTCGATACGTATTTCGAACAGTAGTATGCTCGATACGTATTTCAAAATACAACATTTTGAACAATTTTCAATTGTTGTTCAGGCGTTCAGTCTTTTCTGCAAGTTAAATGCCAAATCAACTAAAAATAAATCACTATTAAAAATGGACGCCAATTAAAATAGTGTTGACAATTTTAATTTTCCTCTTAAAAAAACACCCGTTAAAACTATGTATCTCGATGCGAATTTCATTTAGAAAATTGTTTTCTAATGCATTTCAAAGTATCTCACTTTGTGTTTATAGATATTGTACCTAGATATAACTGGAGAATAGTGGCCAGCGCCCGGAACGGACGATGACTATACGGGGCTACCACGACCGACGACGTGCGACGGCGACGACGACGGATGGATATAGGATGAGGTTCGTAGTTCGAATACGTTCTTGGTAATAACAATTAAACGGTCGTTCCTGACAATTAGTTCAATCGGTATTTTTGGCTTTCCGCATTTCTATGGTGGTTTTTGGATTGCTGCTGCTAACTACTGCTATAGATACTATGATGCTACATATACTACTGCCGCAGTCGGTTAAGCTTGGTTGATTTGGTTATATGGATGCAATGCGCTTGAGCTGCTTGGATTATCTTCGCATTCGTCGTCATTGATGATAATTAGTTGATGTGAAAATTCTAGATAAACTCTTTATAGATACATGGATTATATTTTATACTCCCTTATAGATAAGTTACCTCAAACTTCTACTGATGCGATGATGTTGGGAAGGAAATAGGCTGCACATCATCATTGTGCATCGCGTCCATCCGTCGTCGGATAAATCTTTTGAACATCAGTTCGCTGTATTACGTGGAATTGATAATAAAAACATTTAATCTTTCAGGTAAACGCGGAGGTACATAATACTGGAGGGTTTTGTTGGTCGGTTGCGCGCACTCTTTTGTTTGTTTAATTGTAGGCAGTTGTTGTGTTTACCCAGGGAATTAGGATGTCATTATAAATTGTAAGGGTTATGGGTCAGAACTTATGTCTTGTAGGTCTCTCTCTCTTAGCAGAGTTGGATAATAGAGATGTGGATCGTAAAAATTTAGTCTTTGAAGGTCAGGTTTATTATACTTGAATTGCTACTGAACTTCTTGTACTATTTTTGTATATGAAGGACTAATAAAATATCCAAGGATATTTCTTATGAAATCGCGGTATTTACTTAAAAGGATTCCATAGAAATGGACATCACATATGTTTTTCCTTGTTTTCTTCTCCGTGAGTAAGTAGAAATGTGGAACATGTGTTTTCTATGGTTTGAAAGAAAAAAAAAGGTTTGATTGCTTGATAAAATATTTCCTGAGAAATGAAGAATTATTGAAAGTCTCAAAACCAGATAATGTCTTTCATTCTTAGAAAATTCGTTGTGTCCAAATCCACACACCTTAACATTTAAGGTGTCTTGTAGGCAATAAGATAGATGTTTGATAAATTAACCTTTCAACAAAACTTCTTATGGCTTGTTCTTTAGCTAGAATTCTCCCTATTTGATGAGATTGGAACTGGGGGTGGCTGCGAAAGAATTGCGCGTTCATCGCAGTATCCACTTAAAAGCTTTACTCAAGAAACAAGCAAATCAGAATTGTTTTAGTATCTGTCATCAGAGTCTGTTATCTGAAATCCATCAGCAAACATGTTGCTACGATTTTAATGAATTCTTTTAACTAACAGAAACATCAGATGTTTAAATCTATTTGCGATCCCGGTCCTTCTAATGTGTACCTTTAACGGCAGCGTAAGATGAGCAGGTCATTGAAAATGTTAACGACGAAGAATTTAATGCATCAAAACCCAGGTAATATGCTGATAACTCATAAGATCTACCCGTAATCTTCATAGCCTTCATTTTATACAAATTTTTAATACAACATCTTTGTGCTGGAGCAATTATGACAAGCTTAGGTCAAAAAGGGGCTTTGAAAATGAAAGCCACCATAACATAACTTAGGGTAATCCAATAAGAAGTTCCATTTGAATAGGTCGCTATTTCGGCAAGTGTCACTTTTGAAGTTGTGTGGATGCTGCCATAATCTGAATGTCAACTTACCATCAATATAAATGTTATTAAAAATCACCAACTTCTGAACAATTACCTTTTTGACTGTCATATAAATTCAATAAAAGAAGGTCAGATGGAGGTTGAATAAAAGAATAAATAATAAAATAAATTAGGTGGCGCAACAGTCCGTAGAGAACCAGGGCCTAGTGACTAACAACTCTCAACCATTCCTGTGTGCGAGTAATTGCATGGATGGAGGGGACCTACAGTTTATATGCCGAATCCGAACGGCTAATTTAAGAAAGCACTTTTCATGACAAGAATTACTCTTGGAGAATTTGTCAATTCCTCGCAAGAGGCAGTTCCCGGAAAAAAACTTTAGGTGGCACAGGCAGGGATCGAACCCAAGAGCTCTCGCATGACAGTCCAACGCACTAACCATCATGCCACGGGTACTCAAATAAAGAAAAATTTAATGAAATTGAAGTTTTGAGTTTTTTTTTATATTTTACATACCAAAATTTAACTTTTTTGTGCAGAACATTTTGGTCCTTCGAGCCGGATTTGCAGATTTCCCATGTGTAGGGACAGACAACAGACTAATGCTGGGCAGCGACAGAGACCCGTGTAAGCATTTACGAGTCAGGGTTGCGGGTTCATGAGGGGCCGGATAAGTTCCTCCTCTAGAATGACCATGAGACATATTTGTGCACTGAAATATTCATACATTGTATTGGCTGCATATGGCAAGTAAAAACTACGCCAACGATGATATAGGTACGCTTCAGAAACGCATGTTTTCAAAGAGTGCTTTTAAAAATAGTACATATGTATGTATAAGTTTATCTTAATTTTTTTTTGGTTAATTCTGCCTTAACACTCACTCTTCTTAAGATTTCTTTAAGTTTACCTTTGATCTCAAGTTCAGACGTACTGTCAAGCATATATATTCTTTTTGCAGCCGTACATCACGAATGTGGAATGCCTTACTCAACTCGCTATCCATTTGTTGTTCAGAACTTTAAGACACAAACGTCCCCATTTAAATCCTTCTCTAGGCTTGCACTATGCTTACAATTAAAAAATAAAGGTTGGAAAATATCTCCTTCCGCTTATTTGCTCATAATTCAATGCTTTATAAAAAGTGTTACAGTGATCGGATTTAGTTTAAATATGTGCTGTTTTGTTCGATAATCTGTTTCTCGACGGCAACTTCATAATACCCTTATCATAAAAGCCCCCCTCCTAATTTGCGAAGAACTCGGACAGCCACTTTTCACGTGTCTCTTTTAAGTTCAACTTTTCACCACCAAGGGCGTTCGCCATAGAAAGGAACAGGTGGTAATCACTTGACGTTTTGTCCGGGCTATATGGTGGATGCGATAAAACCTACCATCCGAGATCCCGTAGTTTCTGACGAGTCATCAACGAAGTGTGTGGTCTGGCGTTATCCAGGTGGAACACTACACCCTGCCTGTTGGCCAATTCTGGACGCTTCTGGTCGATCGCCTGCTTCAAGCGGTCCATTTGTTCGCAGTAGATAATAAAATTAAGTGTCCACCAAACACACAGCAAAACCTTGCTGGCCGTCAATCTCGGTTTGGCCACTGTTTGGGAGGATTCACCGGCCTTCGACCACGACCGTTTTCGCTTGATATTGTGATCCATTTTTTATCGCCAGTCACCATCCACTTCAAAAATGGGTCGAGTTCCGTTTCAGCAGCATATCGCGTTGATTCGGTCCAAAAGGTTTTTTTGCGTCAGATCATGCGGCACCCAATCACCAAGCTTTTTTGTTATTCAGCCCTCTGTAGATACCACATGCCGGTCTAACTCGATTTTTCCCATGATTTCATCGGTATCCGTCGTTACCGGTTTTCCGCTGGCTGGCTTATCCATGGTGTCGTTTTTACCGGCTCTGAATCGTCGAAACCATTCCTCCGCGTTTCGAAGTGATACCATCCTCCAAAACACAATTAATCTCAAGGAACGTATATTTAGCGGATTGGCCTTTAACGAAGGAAAACTTTAAAATAGCGCGAATTTCGGCGTTACTAAACTCCATGTTTATACGTCTATAACTGTTGAACGCAATATCTAAACTAATCATGCATAGCGTCGTTTTGTAGGTTATGTCAAGACCTTTTAAATGATAGCATAGTATTGCCAGATACTAGCTCTTTAGCGCTTTGTATGTACATAGCCGCGAAATTCAAAAGACAAAAAGTCGGAAGGGAGATATTTTCCAACCTTTATAATATAAGGGTAGCCAATTAAAAAAAGTATACGAACTTTAAAGAAGTTAAGTTTCAGGAACATTGTTGCAGAAATATTGTTTCTGTCTTCATTTAGATTTACAATCACATATAAAAGTATTTTCAGTTGAAAACTCCTTGACCTTAAGAAATGCTGTGCTATAAATACTTGTCTGTCAGCATTGTTTTTTTTTTCATCATTGACAACAGCTTCACATTCTCATAAGTTACTTATTTTTCTTCTTTTTTGATCTTCAAGCCAAAATGGAAAACTTTATTAATTGTCTTACATTGCACTCACAACAATCGTGCGAACATAAAACATAAAAATTACTTCGTGGTTCAATAATTTTTTGATTTGTTATATCGACTTGTCAACAATCACATTTTATACCACCATGCAATATGTCGGCGAATGATCATTGATCATCATCCATAATAAACTTTATCCGCCAGAGGGGTCTGCGGCCGTGGCATCAGTGGCAACTACAACGCGACGACCGACGATGACGACGCTGCTGGCTGAATCGGCAGTGCGACAAGAGTTTATAAACGTTTGTTATTGCCCATCAGTAACTAAGCCAAACACTGTCAATCCATGTTCCTCCACATGCGCTGAACCACCATGCATCCATCCTCCTCTCGTCTATCAGATGTGGAGTTAAGTTTGATCATAAATCTCTAATCGATTATTGCCGCCAAACATAAACCCAGCAAAGATTGTCTCTGTTTCGCAGATTTTATCGATTAACTCAATAACCAAGATCATAAGTAATATACTTACCTCTGGAGGCAGTCTGATGTTGACTTCGACTGCCATATTGGATGGACTAAATATGATGGGGATATCCTCTGCATCCGTCGCCGTCGAACATCTACTCTAAACCTTGCCTATGACTGTGTCTGGCTGCGTCGCATCGTCGTCGTCGCGTTAGTCGGTTAAGATAAAAATTATTGTCCATTGGGGATTGCGTGTATGTTTACACAGATGCGCGCTTGCGTGTTGACAACTTCTTGTTTTGTGACTTCTTAAAAGAGTAATATCCTTCGATTGAAGTTGTTGAGTACGTCTAATTAAGTTCTGTTTGTCGGAGATTTGTTGCGACAAAACAAAAGTCTGTCGTCTGTGCGTCCCCCTTTACATCCATTCCCATCAATGGACTGGACATGCGTCGTTTTTAATTGTTGTTGAAATTTAGACAAACACGCCATCACCCATGGGGGCAGCGAGGTAGTTCGTCAATATGCAGTAGATACGATCCACAAATGGTCGTGGTGGTCATGGAGCATGAACATTTGACACGATTAAATTAATGGATGTTAAATAACATATTTAAGCTATTGGAATAAAAACTGTTCACGGAGATAGTTAAGAGGGCTTAAATTGGCCTATTTTTAAGAACTAATTCGGCTTGTGGAACACAAACCCTTGACTTATTTATAAACATCAAAATTACTTTTGATGACTTGTTTTTGTAACAGTCACTCAATCTTCTTCATAAAATTCAACCGAATTTTTCTGTCTTGTAACCTACTGAGAGAAATATCACAATACGTTCCACAAAGGCTTTTATTGTCTCTCTCAAAAAAAGTTGTATTCTCTTTAAAGCCTGCTATCCTGCAATTGATGAAACAGAACAAGATTTCTATCGTTAACATCTTCACTTCTTTGATCGGCATCAATATCATTAAAATATTGATTAGAATAAGTGTTGATTGTAGAGTTTAAGTCGTCCGTCTGGGGTATTTCTGATATATGTTAATTATTTTCCATTTGAAATTTCGAGGTGGGGATCAATAACAAAAAAAGATAGTAATCTTAGATCTCGACATTTTACTTTCAGAATGAATGGAAAACTACCAAACTAGAAAAAGATTATGTTGAACGTAAGTTGAAAAATTGTATGAGCAAACAATTTTAAAGAAAAATGAGTTTAAAATGTTTTAACTTAAAATTATATTGAATAGAATACTGAGTAAATAAGTTTAATCATTATTTTGTATGAATATATATGTTTTGAAACATATATAAATAATTTTAAACTTTATATGGTTAATTTAGCATTATTTTTATATTTTGTCATTAATTTGTTCACATTGCCAACAAAATATTCAAATTTGTTGTTGAATTTGAATTTAATATTTTGATATGTTTGATGTGATGTTTGGTTTAAATATCCAATTGGAAAAAAAACTTAGAAACTCAATTGAGTTAAAAAGAGCCGGCCACCACAAAAGGGCAGATCCAGACTTTTAATCAGGGGGGGAGGGGGTGGTTGTCACACACTTAACATATAGACGAGTTTTTACTCACCGCTTAAAATGTTCTTTAATGTTTTGTAAAGGTGGCTAACAAAATATAAGTAACATAATGTGTATATTAACCTTAAATTTACAATTTATCAAGGGATAAAGTGACAACTTTAGTTGTTAAATTATTTTGGAACACTGTTGTCCATCAAGGTATAGTCTAACTATTTAATTTGGACGATTCCCTACATATGAAAGCATTCCAACAATTTTCTAAATGTGCCATATTTAAGGGCTAAAACACAATAGCTTAGAGGGTTTTTGTTGTTATATTCTTTTTTTATTTTTACTCAGAAAATGGGAATGAATCTGATATTAAGAATTTTCTGGGTTTTTTGTAATTGTTTTTTTTTTTTTTCGAACTCAATTTTTAGGAGTCTATTATTACTATCGTTATCAGTCTGCTTACTCGTAGATTGGAGCTGATGCTAGAAAGTATTTTGATCTTAAAAGAGTCAACAAAACTTAAAAATTGTAGAGAAAAAAAATCAGAGCTTTTATACTAATATATATAAAACATTCATTGTGTTTTCAATTAACCATTTTTTAACAAAAGTGTCAATTTTGCTGTTTTTGGGACATTTATATTCTTGAATATCTTAGTTCTAGAACATTTAACGCAAACTCACTTCAAACAGTAGATTTCTTTAATTTAAGTTTTTGTATTCAACAGAAAATCAGAAAGAAATAAAATGCAAGACCGGGTTGCTAAAACTTGCTAATTTCTTCCAAAAAGTCTGTTTAAAAATATTTTCTATATTTTAAGAATTAAAAATGTACCTGCAAAATAAGATCGTCTTAAAAATGTAAATGTCATTTTATTTCTCAAAAAACTAATATTAACTTATTTTTTTTTCCAAAATCATTTTGATTTTTAAATTTTGTCTTAAAAATATTTTTGGTAATCACTAAATAAAGTGCTTATAAATATACATTGTACATTTAAATTTTGTTAAAAAATGTTAACCCAATCGAGAATGTAAATAAAAATTATATTTTTTCAAAAATAAAAAAAAAATTATGACATTTTTTACCATCAAAATAATCATCATCAATTTGATCATCGACAAGAGCTTGCTTAGAAAGAGAAGATTATTGAAATCGGTCCATTAGTTTTTGAGAAAACTTAAAAAACAAAATAATGGTTTTATGAAGGGTACCTTTCTGGAGCAATACCAAGGTATGTTTTTTCTTGTAGAAAGAAGCCAAATTAAGAACAAAAATTAGAGAAAGTTTTAAAAATAACTATCAGTTCATTTTTGAAAAAATTCGAATTTTCGATTTTTAACCAACAAATTTGTATGGGGACTTCTGTGAATGAAAAAAACGCCTTACGCTAATCTGTTGAAAACCTTAATTTCAATCGATACAATGGTTTTGGGCTGTAGTGGCCAGGACAGACAGACAGACGGACGGAATCGGGAACCGACTTTTTTCGAATTTTCTAGCATCGTAATGTTATGTTTGATTAAAAGCTCGAGTTCGAAATTTTTTACGAATGCAATACTTGCCATATACATATGTTTATAGTTCCTATATGTCGCAAGTAAAAATCACTTCAATGTTCACTATTTATGTGCGTCAAAAAAATAACATGGAATTGAAGGCTCATTTTAGGAATTTAAAGGCAACTTTATATAAAATTGACGATCTCTTGTTCAAGCTTTCTTCTTAAGAACCTGAATATTTGCTTTTTTTCTTCGAAACAAATTTTATGAAAATAATATAAAGCACTAAAGTTTTTCCAAATTCTAAATTGCAAACAGCAAACCACTTTTTAGTGAATGTCGTTAAATTACTAACAAATCTTTAGTTGAAATCTTTACTTATACAACTTAACTGAGCTTTATAGCTTATATGACCCCTCCCCTGGATCGTCCATTGGTAAAAAGTTGATGAATTTGTGCTGTGTTTTTGAAATAGGGCTGAATTTCCAATTCATATCAATTTATTGGTCCAGTCCTCAGTTAAAAGTAATACTTTGTGCAACGAATGTCGAAAAGTTGATAGTACCTATATAAAGAAGATTTGAATTAAAAATAAATTTAATCTTTTTATTTTATTTCTTTCGCAAATGTGAAATGGCTTGAAGTAAATGTTACAGTTAAGTTCGTCGTTTTTGAACAATTCTTTTCTGTATAAAAAATACGATGTGCCGAGTTAAGTTTTCCACTTTACATTCGAAAAATTACTAAAAATAATTTCAATATAAAAAACACATTGTGGAACGTAAGTATTATAACACCTTACTGAAAAGATTTTGAATTTGAAAGTTGTATACTTTTTTTTTTTCAAAGTTATTCTTCTTTCACGTGAAAAAATGCGATGTGGAATGCATGTGGAAAAGTAATAAAACTTCCATTATTTGTATATATTATTAATAAATCTTTCTTTTTTCATTAAGCTTCTCCTCCATGAAAGAGCAAACTTAAAGGTTTAAATTTTTCATTTGTAAAATATAAAGTTGTGCCTTGCAAAATATGTGTGGAACGTATTCGTATTCGTTTGCTAAACGTTACTCTCGAAAAACATTTAAAAGCATTTATTACACTTAACAAATACTTCCATTTGTTATTAGAAATTCTGATGTCTTTTGTATGACCGTGCCTTAAAAGTAAGATTTAATATAATTACTATCGAAAGAAATACTTTGAAAAATTATAAGACAGGTGTTCTTAATATAATAATATCTTCAACGATCGTGTTATGTATTTGAAAAAATTAAATTTAGAAAAATAAACAACAACTATTTTGAATGTTTTTGTGTTCCCGAAACAATTTCAAACAAGTAAATCGTTGTATTATGCAGACACATTTTCCAATTTCCAATTTATTAAACGAAAATTTATATCTTGTATTTTACTGAAATCCAAATACCAAATAATATACATTCCATTCCATTCCATTCTGTCTTGTTATAAAACTATCTTAAATTTGAACCCCATAATCATTACTATGTAAATTTTGTTTTGAAAAACATCACGTAACGAGCTTCTTCTTCTCCTTCATAATCATCATCACCATCGTCAAAATACTGCTGCTGCTGCTGGTGCAACATGTTAGAAAAATGTATCTTTTTGGACATAAAATTCTTTGTTTAAATGCGAAGGTATATCTTTGTATCTGCACCTTTTGTTGTGTATCTTTTTATATAGTTGCATCATCGATTTGAATAGTTTTGTGTTCTTTTAGTTTTTTTTGTTCGATTTATATTTAAAGGTACATCCTCACTATCCTTTTCTCTTTAAATTAGATAGATGTCATAGTCAATAGCTATCAATATCTGTCCAATTTATAAAACAAGATTGTTCAACAAGATGAATTTGACAAACGACAATGAAAAGAGACAGAGAGAATATAACAGAGCTTGTCACAGTCACAAAAGTCAGCTAGTTGTATTTACCTGTGTTCTTCTTCTTGCTTTTCTCCCTCCCAATTGATACTAGATATCTTGTATCTTCTCACAAAGTATTTGAAATTCTAAAGTCCAAGTGCCAATGTCAGTTTACGAGTAGTACGACTATAGCACTTCTCAATGAGATAAGGAAATAGACAACAATAACCCAAAACATTCTGATACTTCTTCTCAATTCCATTGCTGCTCCTGATGCGATGCACTGGCATGTATAAGATTTTTAGCACCGTATTGTTAGAAGACTACACTCGGAACTACAGGTAGAATCCCTGAAAAGAGCAAACATGTATCTAAGCATTCACAAACACAGAGAAGGTGAGGTGGAAACTAATCCTTTTGATAAGAATCTAACCCAGTGATTTAGATACACCATTGATGTCCATTGAATTCAAAAATGGTATCGTATCTCTGGATGGTGTGATGGTAGCTGTGCTTGCATATTATGCAACGATGCATCAGGAAAAGATGAAGAACAATTTTCCAGCCATATAATCCTGAGCCCGAGCCCGAGCCCGACACAGCAACAGCAACAGCAAGAGCACAGCCAGACCGAACCGAAGAAATCATTATACTCCCATCTGTCGTTTTTGCATCCGGAATTCGAGAGTATCTCAGTATCTCTCTGGTCGAATTTTGTGCCAATTTGACAGGTGAAATATGAACTTGCTACTGAACATCCACTGCAAGCAAAGGCCTCATACTCGTATAGATAGTGTTCGGAAAGGAAGTAGGAGATTTGAATTTTATTTGAGATCTTTTTGTGTTTGAAATTTATTTATCTCCTATTTCCCGGGGATTTTCTGAATTCTCATATTTAGCATCGTGCTATGTGGCATAATGTAGTTCGCTTTCGAATCGACATTATTATAGGCAATAAATGGGCGTTACGGTTGAACCTACGCACATAATTCGATATGAGAGGAAGTCTGGGACACAAATAAGTGGGGCAATCTTCTTTTTTTTTAATTTTATTTCATTGATATAGTTCTGTAAGTTTGACATTTTATTAGCCGTGTTATTGGATCGCTCACAGGTCACAGTCTCACAGCATGCCGCATGAGCTTTTCTGCTAATAATCGTAACTTAAGTAGTTTAATACAATTTATATGAGATATATAATGTGCCAGATGGTTTTGGTATAAGCAAAGTGGGTGAAGAAGATACAATCTGTATCTTTAGCAGATATATATGTAGATACATTTTTTTGATATGGAAATTGAGTCTCAAATATACCATTTGACACTCATTTAGATGATCATATCAAATCAAAACTTAAAGTTCAAGTGGTGGGCCACCATGATGGTTGGTACTTCTATGGTGTAGTTTTTATCATCATCACTCTTTCGATAACAATTGAGAGCTGTAAGCGTGTTTATCTGTGGGATTTTGTTTGGGAGCATCATAAGAAACTCAAATTTATTGAATATTTTGGAATTTGTTATTGATAGCGGAAAAGGTGTATAAGCATAACACCGAAATTCTATGGCCTATTTCCCATGGTGTAAAAACCAGTAGAGAAGATTAATTTCAGAAATCACTCTTTGATATATTAAAATAAGGCAAGTTAAGCAGCAGATTTCTTGAAATATTTTCAACTACTTATTACAACTGAACAAAATTTACAGAAAAAAGCTAGGCAAAAAAATGGAAAAATAGATGGAAGACTGATTACGATTATGACAAGTTATAAGTGCTATCGTCATACCATTGGATTAGAAGTTGCAGCCAGGAGATCATTTAAAAAAAATAAAAAAAACAGTGTCGGAGACAGAACAGAGCCCTGTGGCACACCACTAGGTGTAGTTTTTATCATCATCACTCTTTCAATAACAATTGAGGGAGACATACATACATACATATATGCGTGTTTATCTGTGGGATTTTGTTTGGGAGCATCATAAGAAACTCCAATTTATTGAAAATTTTAGAATTTGTTATTGATAGCAGAAAAGGTGCATAAACCTAACACCGACCTTCTATGGCCTAATTCCCATGGTGTAAAAATCAGAAGAGACTGGTGATTTCGTAAACCAGTCTTTGATAGATTATAATAAGGCAAGTTAAGCAGCAGATTTCTTAAAATATTCTTAACTACTTGTTACAACTGAACAAAATTTACAGGAAAAATTTAAAATCCGGTAAAAAACATGATTTTCGAGTGACAAAAGTGAGTTTATGTTTATTGGCATTGGATTTTCGTGACAATAAATTCCACTCGTTTTTTTATTCCCTCTTTGTAAAATGCTGTTTAGTGCCAAATTTAATGAGCTTAAAATATCCTATCATTGATTTGTCATTGCAGTTCCACATCCGAAAAAGAAGAATGTGAGACTGATTACGATTATGACCAGTTAAGAGTTCTATATTGTCATATCATTGAATTAGAAGTTGCAGTCAGGAGATCATTAAAAAAATTTAAAAAAAAGAATGTCGGAGACAGAACAGAACCCTGCGGCACACCACTATTTAAATTGTTGTTTTCAGTCGTAAAAACAGCCACTTTTACTCGTATTGTACGGTCCGAAAGGTAATTTACCTATATAATCCGAAGGAGAATTAATTCTTAAGGTCGTGTGTCAGGAAATCATGTTTATCATAATATTGTTACACGAAATTGGAAGTTCACACAATTAGGGACAATTTTCTTGCTAACAGATATGATAAAATTGTTAAATTTTACAATTGTCTGGGCTTGACAGCTTAACGTTTAATCAATCAATCAACAATAATTCAATCAATTGTATCCGTGAGTTCCTATACCATCACTTACCACAGTGAAATTTTTGGTCAGCTGAACTTTTCCGTATTAGCTTGAGAGACGATCATTATTCAGTACGTCAAAAACCGAGCAACCACTGACGAACACATATCATAAGTGACCGTCGAAATCGAGAGAACAGATGAAATCACTGTGTGTGTCACATATCGAAAACGGATTTAAGTATAAGAAAGTTGTCCGCACGTTGGGCGCCACGTTCACTTAACTAAGAATAAAAACGTGTTGGGATGTACATTTCTAACAGATTGTTGGCTCAGTTTATGCGCAAGAAATCAGAACTTTTAATTAATCCATCAATTACGCATAATAATTACGACATAAGCAAGTTGGCCGCGCGTTGGGCGCCACATTTGTTTTCGTAAGCACATAAATATGTTTCAATGTACATTTCCACCTGTTGGCTCATTTAAGGTGCAATAAATCAGAATTTTGGAGAAGGTTAATTACTGTAGATGAAATACACCATTATACACTTGAAACAAAAAACAGTGGATTGCGAAGGCAAAATATTTCGAAAAAAAAGAGGCTGGGATGCGACCCACACTGATAACTTCCCATCCCGTCTGTCGATTTGTCTTGCTTAATAGTTTGTCTATATGTATCAATTTTTACCAAATTTGCGTACTATTTTTTGTAGATTTTATTTTTTTTATGAAAAAATGGACTGTTGGATTTTTATAAAAAAATTACTGAATATCGAAAACAATATTTTCTCTGAAATAAAATAAGTTTGAAGCCAATATTTTTAATTTTTGAAAAGCTATTTGAGTCGAAAGTAAATTTTTACCAAGTTTTAGTATTGTTTTTTTAGGTTTTTATTTTTTGTAAAAAAAACTGTCAATTCGATTTTTCTCAAAATTTTATCGAATGTTGAAAACAATATTTCTTATAAGATAAAATTAGTTTGAAGCCAATCTCTCAAATTTTTGAAAGGATATTTGAGTCGAAAATCAATTTTTACCAACTTTTATGCATTTTTTTTAGGTTTTTATTTTTTGTAAAAAAACTGTCAATTCGATTTTTCTCAAAATTGTTCCTAATGTTGAAAACAATATTTTTTATAAGTTAAAATTAGTAAGAAGCCATTATCTCAAATTTTTGAAAAGATATTTGAGTCGAAAATCATTTTTTAATAACTTTTGTTAATTTTTATTTAGGTTTTTAATTTTTTGTTAAAAAATTGTCAATTCGATTTTTTTCAATATTTTACTGAATGTTGACAACAATATTTTTTGAAATATATTTAAGTAGTTTAAAGCCAATATCTCAATGTTTTGAAAAGATATTTGAGTCGAAAATCAATTTTAACCGACTTTTATTAATTTTTTTTTAGGTTTTTATTTTTTGTAAAAAAACTGTAAATTCGATTTTTCTCAACATTTTTCATAATGTTGAAAACAGCATTTGTTATAAGATAAAATAAATTTGAAGCCTTAATCTCAAGTTTTTGAAAAGATATTTGAGTCGAAATTCAATTTTTACCAACTTTATGTAATGTTTTTTTAGGTTTTTATTTTTTATAAAAAAAACTGTCAATTAGATTTTTCTGAAAATTTTATCAGATGTCAAAAACATTATTCTTCGTTGCACAAATTTTTTTTTGGAGATGAAATCATATTTTAGTCGTAAAATTTTCGAGGTGACAAATTTTTTTTTCTTCTTTTTTGATTTATAAAAAAAAACGTTAATTTGATTTTTTTTTTCCAAAAATATACTTTACAATTTATAATATAAAATTTAATTCAAGTCTCTAGCGTCAATGGTTCGTGAGATATTTAGGGTTAACCAAAATTTTCACATTTTTTTTAAAACTGCTATGGTAAAAAAACCACCCACGCAATTTTCTTGAGAGCCCTTTCTGCATCTTTCTGCCTTATTATCTGTATAACAAAATTTATTTGAAGTCGATATCTCTTCTGGTTCTTGAGCTATGGACAACGAAAAAAAGTCGCGAACGTACAGACGTACGGACGTACGAACGTACGTACACACGCAAGCACAGACATCTTTCTAAAAATCTTTTATTTCGACTCTAGGGATCTTGAAACGTCGAGAAATGTCAAAATTTTCAATTTGACAAATCGGACCCATTACAATAACTTCCTATGGGAAGTTAAAAAAACATTTTTTCAGCAGTGAAAATGATGGAAACAATTTTTTGAGAAAATTATGAAGTTATTTTACCTCCTCACTTATTTTCGAAAATAAAATACAAATATCACCATCTAATGACATAATGTAAGAACCAAAACTAAAAGCAATCTTTTGAGCCGAGAGGACCGCTTTCTTAAAATTTCGGTTAATAAATCCAATGTTTTTCTAAAAAGATTTAGTATTGAATGAAAGTTCATTCACTACTAAATATTTTGCAAGTGCAATAGGAAATTCGATAAGCTGATGAATCCTAGAACCATAGATTGTGGAACGTATCTTTATATTGAAACTCAGTTTTTTGGTTTTAATTTTTGTTTGACGAATGCCTTCGTTGAACACGAATTCAGATTTTTTCTATATAAATTTTATCAGCTGATCATTTTTAATGGATTAACAAAAACACAAACAGACTCACGCTCTGTTAAGAAAAGAGATAAGTGTGTATCAGTTTCATATATTTAAAATAAAAGAACGCTCGAATTCCTGAGGCAATTAATGTCAGTTTGCCATGTTTTATATTTAATTTTTTTCTTTATATATTTCATTCTCGTCATCATGACTTTTCGTGAAAGGTTTTTCTTTTTAATTTTTGTTTTTTTTTTGATTCTGCTATAATTATTATACATCTTCTGGAAGGCTTGATCGTAGCACTTTAGCTGCACATGTTCCGCTCTGGCACTTCTTAATTAACACATTTCACATCTTACCCTCTCTGGATATGATGAAATCCTATTTTCACGTGTTGTCGTTGGCCGTCCTATACTCTCCCAGAAACCAACCTACATATTCCTATGGTATATATACCTACATTATCCTCAGGTTAATTCGTGCATCAAGCGCAAAGTCGGATCATACATAATCGAATTATACATTCATATCTCCATCAGAGTGCACAAGTACATATAACCGACAATATTCCTTTCGTTTACCCTCCCCCCTTCATACACCCTCAATCTGAATTCTGAAGTCATGTGTTAATTTTTAATCGAATCCAAAAGATAGATTACCATCAGCAACGCGCGGATGAAACACACCTTCATCGCTTCATCATCATCATCATCATCACCATCGACAACGCTTGACCCTCTAAGCCAACGACGACGACGACGAGTTCTACTCATAAAATGCGGCTTTTCAATATGACTTGAACCGGGATTGATAGAGTTGCCCACCGCCGCCGCCGCCGCCGCGTCGCTGACACCTCCCTACATATCCATCCATATCTTTATAGTTAAGAAATATCTGAAAGATTCATCCAAGTGGAAGCGATAAAATGTCATGAAAAAGTTGACTGCAAAAGGCCATACATGCCGGTCCATGGCATCCGCACCGCATCCAATGCAATGCTGCATTTCCATCACACTCCATCCATACTCGCTATCACTAGGAAGCTGAAAATTGTATGTACACTATACAGCGGCCGGCGTGACGATGGCGTCAAAATTGACTGTCAACAAATTCATTAACCCTCTGGTAAGTGAGGTGACGCGAGGCGGCGCGGCGCGGCGGTGACGAGCGACGGTCGGTGAGGCAGTGCGAAATTTGAGGTGATGTGAGCTTGAGCTCAAAGCTGTTTGTAGGTTACATCAGCTACAATTTTTCAATCTCATCATACTCGCTTATATTGTAACCGATATGCTGTTGCTGATGAAGCTTCTGTTGCTGCAGGTAGGTATATGGTTTGCTGCATCACGTTTGCCGCGCTTCTGACTGGTTTCACTCATCCGCTAATTGGACAAGCGTAAAGTTATATATACTGATGCTTCCAATGGAATGCACCGTAAAAATACAAACAAACCATTTTCAAAATCGTAATTACAGTATTTTCTGAAAATAAAAAAAAAACTGAAAACTGAAAACTGTTAACCCAAGGTGTCCGATGATGGTCTTGATGTACATCACGAAACCTCGAAAGTGTTAATGAGTACCTTTGACTACCGACTGCATCAAGCCCTGCCTCGCCAGCCAGACCCAAATCAACATCGACCTATATAAAGTTGATGATGACGCGATGACGGCCTCTAAAGGTACACTTTGGTTGCAAGGTCCACAATTATCACATCCATCAACTTGGGTTATCTAGTTCGAAAATGACACGTAATTGTAAATATTCATTTTTATTGTTCCAGTTTTGTTTTTCTTCATTCTTTGGAAATGAAGATGTACTGCACTGCAGGACAGGGCACAGCCCGCGGAACTACATAAATATATTTAGTTGCATATAATAAAAATGTGATGTCTATTTTGCTTGACTTTAGACACGTTTGCAAGGCAGAGTTGTGGTGTTTATGGAGCACTTTCCTCAAAACACATGCGACTTCTGAACTGAGTCAATTGCGGCATGCATCAAAACAAACTAGGTTAAGTTGTTCCTTTTTTTTTGGAAGGGTTAAAAAGGAGCGTCAAAAAGACAACACGAAAATCCTTTTATGACCTAGTTGTTATAGCAGAGTGTGAATTGAGGGTCGGCATAGTTTGACAATATTCTCAGAATTTGTCAGCGATACAGAAGTTCTCAATTATGAAGTGTTTGAAAAATAAAAAATAAAACAATTTTGGGTTCCTCAGGTGTTCTTTTCTTAGCAGAAAAAGTTAGGCAACTTCAAGTCGGCCGTATAGTTCTGCAAAATTATTTTTTTCTGTAAAAATGTAAAAGTCTGTGAGTTGAAGTCACTATAAATAAAATCATGGAGAACCAAGATCTAGTGACTTACAGTTCTCAACTCAGCCATTCATGTGTAAAATGTCAGGAACTGATAGGAAATAGTTGAATGTCTAATCCCGATAAGAAGAATTACTATTTCTTATCATACAAAAATATTTGTAGGTAGCTCAAGGAGGAACTCAACACAGGCCTTCTTGTATGGCAGTCCTAGGCACTAAACAAATTGAAAAGGGCGCTTCCAACGCCCTGTTTGTTGGTCCTCTTCCTTTCAGGCTAAACTTTTCGGTCGATTGAGCTAAAATTTAAATTTAGGTTTTAAGCACATACGCTTTATGCCAAACATAATTTTATATAATTTTAATTTTATTGGGGACTTAACCCCTAAGCTATAACTAAGTATAACTTAAGAACTAATTTAAATGTAAGCTTATAACTATGATTGGGGAAGGGTCAAAAGTAGTTTGAGGTTATAGGTGCTGAAATCAAACCGAAGCATACGGGTCAGAGATTCGTTAAGGCCATAGGAGGTGTGATGAGTTGGTAAATAGAAGAGACGAGGGTTTATTAGGTTGCGGGTGTTCGTGTTAAAAGAAATAGAATTAAAGAGAGAAGAGCAGTCAACTGAGCCAGAGAAAAGCTGACTCATGAAGAGTATATCAGCAATTTCTGCCCGTTTCTATAATGAGTTGAGGTTTAAAAGACGGTGGCGATCACGATAAGGGGGTAAGACCAAAGGATTTTCCCAAGGAAGGAATTGAAGTGCAAAACGAAGAAATCTTCTTTGGATGCTTTCTGTTCTTGATATGTGTATATCTTCATATGGAGACCAAACCTGCGACGCATATTTAAGCAGATTTCGGACCAACACCATGAAAAGCGCTCGGGTCACGTAAGGGTTAGAAAATTCTTTGGACCATCTTTTAACAAAACTTAGTGAAAAGTTGGCCTTATGAAATATTTCGTCAATGTGAAGTAGAAATTTCAGTTCACGGTCACATAAAAGGCCGAGATGCCTTATGTTTTCTACTATATGTATGGGATGATAATGAATATAGTAATGACGGGAAGCTGTTTTAATGCGTTTACGCGAAAAGGTCAGTGTCTGGCATTTGCTAATGTTGAGCTCTGAGCAATCGAGATCTATTTGGAGGAGAGCAACGTCTTCATGATTTGCAATGATTTTGAAAAATTTCTTATCATCGGCTTAAAGGGATATTTGACAATGTTTAATAATCATGTCAATGTCATTAATTGTAAGGATAAAGAAAAGAGCCCCTAAATGACTACCTTGGGGAACACCAAAAGTGGCTAGAACAGGATTGGAACTAGCGGATCTAAATCGGATATAATATTCACGATTTTCAAGGTAAGATGTTCATTTTCATCCATTTCAGGAAAAGAGGTTCCAAATCTTAGGAAGAGCTCTTGAAGACTGTAAGATTTTGAGAAATTTTTTCAAGCGCTTTGCTGAGGTCAGTAGAGACCATATCAACTTCATTCCCGTTTTCTAAGACTCTTAGAGTGAATGAAACGAACTCTACAAGGTTTGTGGTGTTAGATGTATTTTTTGTAAAGCCGTGATCTGCTGGGAAAGTTAGAGATCTGCAACGAGAGCTGAGGAGGTCATATTAAAAAGCCTTGACAAGTTTTTGGAAAAGTTTAGCACTTGGTCGATAGTTTATCACCACTTCTTTTGGTCCCTTCTTGTGAATTATAGTTATAATGGTCCTTGAGATAAAGATAAGTGAAAAATTTTAGATATAGGAGTTGAAAAAGAAGAGGAACATTTTTTTAGGATAATGGCAGGAAGACCATCAGGGCACAGGGTAAATTCATCATTAAGTTGAGAAAATTAGTTTTCAATGGCTGATGGAGCAATGCAATCGGGTAAGAAAGAACAGGAAGAAAAATTCGGTGAATACTCAAAATAGGTCCGATCTGGTGAATCTTGTGAGAATTAACAGTAGAAATAGTAAACTATTCAAAACAAAATAGGGCCCACAAAGTTTTTTCGCTCTTGTCTGAAAAAAATTAGTATTTATATTTTTTTTTATTATTATGTTTCAGCTAAGTGTTAAGTAATGTGTACACTCTTTAAACAAGAAGAAAAAAATTCTGTATTTTAGTTACACTGAAAAAAAATTGTATAGGAAAATTTACAAATAAATTTAACTTCACAGTTCACACCTTACGATTGCTTGTTTTGATATCTTATTAATTTCTTTTGCTTAGTAGCGAGTAGGGCCTCCTCTACTGCGTATGCACTGTATAAGCCTATCGGGTACGATTTAGATCAGATGCCTTACATTTTGTTTGGGCTTTACGCTCCCAATAGGCTTTTACCGCGTTTATGAGCTTTGGTTTAGTGGTGACACTGTTGTGGTATTCTTTGCGGCTTCTTTTTAACTGGTCCCATAAATGTTCGATCGAATTGAGATCTGGGTTCTTTGGTGGCCATTAAAAAAGTGTAATATTGGCATCAGGAAAAGCTGCTTGCTTGCGTGATACGGGCCATATGTGGGCGAGCATTGTATTGCATAAGAACTTACCAATGGCCAACTCTTTCTGAAAATGGGATCACAATAGGTCGTATTTCCATTTCAATGTAACTGTCGGCGGTAACGGTGCCCTCATCCAGGATTATCATAATAAAAACACTGGGGCTCCCAAATCGGTCACTTCCATGAATTTATCGTCTTCACACTCGTATTTGTTTATCGTGACTAACAAATTTGATTTTGCATTCGTCTGTAAAGAGTAAAGACCTTCAGTTGTCCATAGTCCAATTTAAATGCTCACGGGCCTTCGTTAATCGTGCTGCCCGATGAACTGGTGTAAGTTTCGGCGGAATAGCACGCACTCTGGAACGGTGACCATCTTCGTGGAGTCGATTGCGAGTGATTTAATCACTGACTTGAGTGCCAGGTGACTACCGCAGTTGGGTTTGTAAAGCCCGGATGGTTACAGTACGCTCCAGACGTTGAGTTATTGGAATGTACCGGTCTTCTTTGCTGAGTTGTGGCTCGAATTCTTCCTGATCTCCTTGCTACACTCCCGGTTTTATTGAAGCATTCCCACACATGTCGGATAGCCCGCCGCGACCCACCGATTCGATTTGCAACAGCCATTTGAAACACTACTTGCGCTCCAGCATATTTACCGATCTTATTGCGTTTTCAGTATCCAAATGACGTCTAGAACGAACCGGGCATTGCAATTACGTTTAATCACGAAGAAATAAAGAACAACAATTAAATAAAGAAACACTTAGCAACAACGCTAGAATTGGACTGACAAAAAAAACCGTTTGTGCATTGATTGTTTTTACGTGAGATCGACTTTTTTTGAATATTCACTTGGAAGTAACGGTAAAATTGGTGTTCAAAGCATTGATATGGAACCATACATAGGTATGCAAACTTTTTAATAAAATACTGGTCTTCGATAATGTTCACCAATTAAGTATTTCTTAGGCAAAAAACAAAATAAATTTTGGATGGGCCCAATTTTGTTTTGAGTATTTTAGAAATAACAGTAGTCCCAATACAAATTTTCAAAAATGTGTGTTTTTAATTAGAAGATTTTTCATGGAATCCGGCCCCACTCAGTTATAACTTGTTTTGTTTAAAACAAAATATCAATAGATAAAATAGGTAAATTTGTTTTGAATATCTATTTTGTTCCCAAAATATCATGTCAATATTGCAATACCTTTTTTTGATGCCTTGTTATTCATGTCGGAAATCAATTCGTAACAGCTTTTTAGGTTATTTTGTTAAGGTGCCTAAACATTTTGCCAGATGTTAAAAACGTTATCCTTAACGAAAAAACAAACATGATTTTTTCTTAATTTAATGCCAACTTTCGCCAGAATTTATACTTCACCAATTATGAAATATTACTCCATGCTTATGATAACTTTGAAAATTACCAAAAAACTCCTAGGGTCACGCCCATAAAAATCCATTTATTTGCTGTCCAGACATTAATCTATACTTGATAAATAAAACTCAACTTTTACCAAATCTTTCAGAAATTCCTGTCGGAAATTTTCTCAAGCCTTTTTAAAGGACACTATGTGAAGCAGCTGATATGAAGCTTGAGTAAACTGCTTAAGAGAGAAATGGTTGGAAAATAAAGTATTCTTAACTAATTACCTACATATCATTGGAACATTAAAACACTAATTCCAGGTCTAAAAGTGGAACCAAATGACACAACGGCTGCTATTTTTAAAATTCAATCCTCTCTACCTGTTTCCTTACAGTCTTACTTAATAATACCCTTTCAGTTCAAATAACTTTTATTAATCTAATTTATTTTTATTAACTCACTTCATTTCTCTTTAAGGGTTTTGAAAAGTCTTAAATTTACCGTTAAGAAAAATAACTGTGCCAGTTCACACACGACAACGAATTTCCTTTTTTGAAAATTAAATAAACCCCATAAAATGGTCTCTTTATTGCGAATCTCCAAGTATGTTAGTATTTGAGTACATAAAAGGTCTCATTCTATATTTAACAGCCAACAGCAAGTTTGTTAGACTCTATAAATCCTAAATGCACTCATGTCAACTGGAAAACCTCGTCGTCATCCAATATGAAAAATCCATAACTTCCCACCGCATGATTTAAATTTTGTTCTCTCTTCAAACTTATGGTGTGTCTGTGAGTATTACCTAATTTCAAAACCTTTTCTATAAGCAGCCATTAACCGTTTGATTAATGTTTAATTTATCCTTCTTAAAAGGCGATCGTTAAAAAATCCAACCCACCATTGCGCAGGCACACCATCGTACTTGTCGTATAGTCGACGTTGTTTTCGCAGTTCGAGTCATT
Organism: Eupeodes luniger; assembly: GCA_951509635.1. Taxonomy (NCBI): domain Eukaryota; kingdom Metazoa; phylum Arthropoda; class Insecta; order Diptera; family Syrphidae; genus Eupeodes; species Eupeodes luniger. Next base: position 7,979,171 of record OX608073.1, read on the forward strand.
GTCGTCGTAGACATCGTCTTTTGGAAAAAGTGAAAGGTGGTGTAATGCTGCTGCCACACCGCCACCGCAGTTATACGCAACATCAGCAACATTACCAGCGACATGCAGCAACATATGGAAGCTATATTTGTAAGGTTCAAATGCGGATAAACTCTTCGAAGAAATATCAACTCTCTTGGAAAACTCGTTGTCTTTCGCCATATTTCAATGGAAAATATGAATGCACGATATTGAAGCTGCACACACAATTCTCAACTTCTCCCTTATACTGATGATCTTGACTTGAAGACCAAAAAGACTGGAAGCTTACCCCGGGCGCAATTCGCCGATCGGCCGATCATCGGTTGACTAACGCAACGCTGGGTGACTCTTTCATAATATGACGTGACGTGCGTGTACTACTAAACGCTCTGCTGCTGAAATTACCGACGACAACAAACGACAATGATGATGATGACGACAATGACGACAATGACGACAATGACGAAGATGATGATGTACAGGCGATCAAACAAGCAAGAAGACAACAGCTCCTATCCTTAGGGCCTTTCAAAGAAGAAGAAGCGGTATACGGTACCTTGTTGTTGCCCCCCTTCAACACAAACAACACCCTCAGCCGCCGCCGTACGCTGCGCACTGCACCCAATCTTAAACTCTCCGCACTGCTTTTTGCTTGTTGCTTGCAAATCTAATTTATCAATTTCTTCCATGATGGGCTGGGCGTGTTCGGTTCGTATATAATATCATTCGCAAAAGATGACGTATTGATATGAGATTGACACTGGATGTCAATTCTCGGTAGCTTCTATACGTAAACCAACTTGCTTCACGTCGCGTCGTCGTCGTCTTCGTAGTTTGTGTCCAGTTGCGGTAATTGCGTCATAAAAAATTATGGTTATGTGCGCGAATGTTGTCACACACAAAAAAGATATATTGCACAACAAACTAACGTTGTGGTTTTGTAAGCGGGAAATTTTGTGATTCAGTGAGGAGTGGTGAGAGGGCAGGGGCAGGCCAGGTATGGTAGTTGGACATGATGGACTTGAGGAAACAATAATTGGGTTTATGATGGGATGCCTTTGGGTTCCATTATTGGACCTTAGTTCTTTTTTGTATCTTTTTGCTGAACTGGTTAAAGAATGATTATAGTTTTCGGTGAAGTTTTTGAGTTCCTTAAAAAATGTGACAGTTTATTGGATAAAATTAATGAATAATGCCATCGTAACGGATGGGGATTAGCCTGATGATGGAGTTCGAAGAAGTCTTCAAATTCAAGGAAGAGAACTACCAATTACATATTTCATTATTAAAAAATATTGATGAGAATCCTGCAGATCGTGGTGCAGATGTTTATTTTTGCTTGTTTAATAATTTTCAAGTTCCAGAGGAAAAATGGTGTTATAATATCTAGAGATTGATTCCAAAAATGAATCTGATATAAAATTATGAATCTTGTCAGAATGAAGGCAAAGCTTTGTAGGAACATTAATTTCATAGGATTGTAATGTAAAACATTCTAGAATTCTATCTCGTGTATTTTGTTTCCTCTGTTATTCTTTGTTCTTTGGAGTTCTTTGGAGTGGGCGTAAAATTGTGGGTCTCCTTTAAATAATGCCTAGCAATATCTATCCATAACAGTCAGTAAGGTTTTGGAAGTTGAGGAGTTGTTGCTGCACTTAATTGACGAAAATATCTTGCTTAGTAAACCCATCTTTTGACTTTAACTTCAAAATATGTTCCAAAGAAAGATTAAGTCTATAAATAAACACATGTCAATACTTTGTTGGGGTCTTACAGCACCTTTGTATTTTCTTCATGTACGCCATGCACTGTTCAAGATTTTAGATAATGGATTGTATTTTGACATAAATCCACACTAAAGGGAGTTTTATTACCCTTATTATGCCAAAGACACAATGGAAAGGGTAAGATGACTTGAAAAAATAATGGTGTCGACGAATATTGGTTTTGAATTTCTGAATATTGCACATTCGTGCAGCACGGTAATTAAATGATTCTCTATATAATTTAAAGGACAATCGAAGTTGGGCTCGAGGGTATACTGCTAAGCATTTCTGGATTCGTTAAAATAAGACACTCGGCCATTTTCTTTTTCAATAATGATTGGTTTGATCTTGCTAAAATATTCTGACAAAAACTTCTAAAAAGTCAAATTACCATTCTTTTACTACAAAGAATGCTCCCACAGTGTCCAATGCATAATTTGAGGTCATCTATTTGAAAGATTTAGAAAATTTTAATAAACCCTCTCTAATGAGGTTAAATGTTAGAGTCGGTCTAATCCTTCTATCTCTCTTTCTCTTTCTTTCTAAATCACATTTAAGAATAAAACAATTTAAAAACTAAATAACGTATTTTATTTAAACTACCTAATTGGCTTAAATTCTCTCTATAAATACCGACATTCGGCGGCGGCGGCTGCGGCGCCTGTGTAGAAAAAAAGGAAGTAAAGCCTCTCTCAGCTCAGTCAATTTGCTTGAGTTAAACAATTATTGCCTATCTATAGCTTCTTTGGGTATATCTATCAAATTCATTCACCCGTAGATAGCGAAAACTCCTTTTGAGGTATTTCCCTTCTTCAAGTTCCGTCTGTCTGTATGTCGGTAATGTGGAAGCGGCCTTCTGATGCGTCGCGTCGCCATTTGCAGTTCATATAATAGTTTTTCCTTGCCTATCAAAAGGCAATCTGGAAAAGAAAACACGCACTCACAAACTCACACGCATGCGAGAGAGCGCATCTTTGTCCACTGCGACGACGACGACGCAACGCAGTCAAATAAAATGTATATAAAAAATAATAATAAAAACAAAATTCACTTTTCTGTTGCACAAACGATGAGGTATGACATCGCTGGACCACAGATAAAACAACCTGCCTCTGCCTTGGAATCCATGCTAACTGCCTTGTTGAGCGCTTCTGCGTGCTGTTTGCTTTCCAGCCAGTTGTCCTGTATACGAGTATACCTTGTTCGTCGTCGTCGTTGCGTCGTCGCGTCGGTCCCCTCTTGCCGGGTCTTTTTATTCCAACTTAATTGTATAAATAAGGAGACAAGTTGCCCGCACTTTAACGTGATGTTTTTGACATGTCCACAATATTAAATTATTTATACGACCGATCCCGATGGATGGACTCAGAAGCAGCCTCCAGCCAGCAGAGCGGAGCAGCGCAACGACAACAAACGGAAGAAGGCTCCTCCAGGCCACAACGATGATGACAACCTCCAACAGATAAAATGAACGCACAACGACGACAGTGATGCCGATTACGATGATAAACACTCTCTAAGGCTGAGATTGGGGCAAGTAGAGTTGCTGCACAGGATAGAGACTTGCCATACAATATTATCATCAGAGAGGGACTGGGTGAATGCAGTGGTTGGATTGGAAGAGTGAAGCTCTATGGGGACTTGGGAACGATGATGATCTTCTTGGTCGATGATGGGTTTTTGCTAGTTTAGGTTTGTTTTTGTTGATTTCTTTACCTTAGAGATTGGGAGATCACAGAAAGATTTGGAGTCACGTAAATGCTTTGGTGTCCCTATAATTTGATTGGGGAAAATCAGTAGCTACGACAGAAATTCCCGGTTAAATGCTTTTCCTCTCAACTAATTGTGATAAATATTTTGATTTCAATACAAGGAATGATTTAAAAATTTTAGAATTTAATAAATATCTCTAATAAAAGGATTAAGCCTTTCGCTGGAATACCTCGCAATTTCTAGAAAAAAACAATTATATCTTGTTTTCCCAAAAGAATGACAAGGTCCCTGAAAGCACCGAGAATAAATTACTCATGAAACCATATTTCATATACAACATCGTAGACTTGAAACCAAATACCTCACTCCCTGAGAGGTATTCAAATTATGATTATGCGATTTCATGCAATAACAGTGTATAAAAAAGTTTAAAACGCGAAACAGCCCATAATTCACAATATCTCTAAATCTTAAACTTACACTTTTAATACCCAGCAATATCCCTTAATACCTCCGTTTATATAAGATATTAAAATAATTCATAAATAAAGCTAATTTTACTTAAATTTTTCGTACGTTGAAAAAAGTCAAATCTTAGACGATATTTAATAATACCTCTTTAACTCCGTTAATACTTTTTAATAGAATTATGGAGTAGTTATAAAAGGCATCCTTATACCTCGCCTTTTTCGAGATATTAAAATGACTGATGACTTGTTCTACATGTTTTAAACCAGACACTTAAAAAAAAACTTCGTAAAATCACTTAATTCACAATACTCTTTAAGCTTTGAATAAGAACACAGATTTAATATCCACATAGTGCAAGAATATGTTCTTTAGCATTTAATTGGGCTCTACTGTAGAATCTAGACACACTTTAGACTATTTGAAATTTAATTCCGATCGCAAGGCACATTCCCAGTGGGCAAATTACGAGTTGGACAAATATATTCAAAAAGAATCACAAGCCAATGAAAAGTGTAAATTTAAATGAAAACAAAAAAACAGAATTGGTCCCTGAAATGAGCCCTGTGGCACCGCATATACATAAATCTTTGCAAGGGAACCGTGTGAAAACCCAAAGGAAGTAAAATGTTTATATTTTTTTTAGCTAATTTATGTTCACTTCTTTGTGTTTCATTGAAATGTAATTTCCTGTTAGAATTCTTATAACTCAAACAAACACACGACCTATTTATCAATTTCCCAATAAAGTTCATACTTACAAAGGAAAAACACATTATCGTATAGCTATGTCTCAATTAAACCATCTTCCCATCCATATAAGTGCTTGATGAGCACTTCCGCTTTGTTACACGACTTTTCCGCCAAAAACTACCAAATTTCCCTCATAAATTAGTTAATCGCTCATGTGCAACAGCAGCAGCGAGCTGTTCGGGCGGTCATAATGTCTCATTAAACCCTTGTATAATATTCAAAAAGAGATAATGACATCGCTGATGCGTAGGTACGAGTACATATGACTTTCGGACACATTCACTGACACTACTGACAGGTGATTGATCATCATGGCGGCCCGTTTTGACAATTGATCTCTCTGTTGTTTATTTTGTGTCGTCTTCTCCTTGTCTCCCTACATAATTACGATGATGGGTCACACTTTTTTGTTTGTCGTTAGCTAGCTCATTAGCAGAGAAATAGTGACGGAGAGGGGACATTGTGCGTGTGTGTGTGTACGCATGAAAATCGATGGAAAATTTTGAAAAAGGGAAAACAATTCACTGAAGCCAATCACAAACAAAAGCCGTCTCACACTCTCTTTTGATCCGAAATTATAAATCGATGGGTATCGAGGAGTGATGATGATGTAATAAAATAAATTTATTAGATACCCGGACTCTTGATTTGACAGGCGGAGGGGTCCTTCTTAAAGAAATCAAAAAGAAAACGAAAGAAAAAGGGTTTTCAAATATCAATAAAAATAAAATTAAAGCATGAAGAAGAAATTTCAAGGAATTCAAAAATGCGCTTCGCATGCGCAATGAGCCTTTTTACTGGCCCTTATTTTCAAATGTCCGTAATCGTTAAAATTCATTGTTATTAGTTTTTGAAGAAAAAAGGAGTTAAAAACTGGAAAAAGAAAGGATTGTTTTTGTTTTAATTATTTTTATACTACTTTTTATGTTTACCTTGTCCGGTTTTGATCAAGAAAAGCGGGCAGCTGGCTTTCAAAAAATTCAATGTCAGCATTTGAATTTGAATTTTAATTTCTTCCATTTTTGTTTGTTGTGTTTTTTAGTTTTCAATTTTTCTGATTAAATTTCGTTATGGACCGTCATTATCGGGAACACCTCTGTAAAGTGCGCAATGCTCGATGTGAAATCGACAATCGCCCACCCAACATCAAAGCCGGAATTTTTCTCCGAACGACTCGTATGAGACTCGACAATGAGTGTTCGAAGCGAATCATTTCGGAAAATGTTGTCCTGCTGGAGAAGATGAATAAAATCCAAAGAATTGAAGGTGAAGTCAAGTCCTATAACAAAGCCACTGGTATCCGAAAAACCAACATCCCAGACAAGAAAAAGTGGTTGAAAAAAATCGATGAGGAGAACTATAACCTGGGACGGAAATTGATTTGTATGAAAGCTTCTATTAGAACTAGACCACCAGCAATGAAGCATGTCCCGAGAACGCCTCAAGATCAAAAGGAATATCGCAAGGAATTGTATAAGCAGTATCAGGATGTGATGCCAGTGCGGGACATCAATAAAGTGCCACAGTTGCTCTGGCCTAAAATCTATATCGACCTCGAAATCAAGGGCTATCGATGTTTGGACAGAATTGTTTTGGTTCTTTGTACCGAAGCTGCTCCAAATGTTGTTCTACATTTGGTTCGAATGTGTAAAGAAGGTAAAAGTCTGCTTAAATTCAATCGAATTTATCCAAATTTATGGACCGAGGGGGAAATTGCAATTCCCGAAGGATTGGAACTCGGTACAACACAGAAGATCAATCCACATATTGATCATGGCCAGAGTGGAACATTAAATTTGCTAGAGAGAGGTGCTAAAGGGTGTTTTGAATTTAGCTTGAGTTTTAAGCCATTAAAAGTGCTGAATGGTAAAAGTGTTGCGTTCGGAAAAGTAATGGAGGGCTTGAAGGTATTAGATGGCCTTCAAGATTATGGTACAAAGAATGGAAAGCCAAAGAAGGAAATTATTGTGAAGAATTGTGGGTTGATTAAATAAATAAATGATAATGTTGTCAATATGAGAACTGTACTCTACTCAATCTATAAAGTTTCTAATTTTCATCTCTGAACTGAAATAATAGTTTTGTCAAACCAATTTGTCGTTGAATTAAAAAAACCCGGGCGTCATTTATTGCTTTAGAATATCAGAATTTGTTTAAAATAACAACAGAACCTATGAAATAACATACAAAACTAAAAACACGACCTCCGGAATTTAAATATATTTGTTTACAATAATTTTTGAGCTGAGATAATAAAATTGAAGTTGACTTCCCGGGCGCCATTTAGTGTATTAGTGTATTTTTTACAATATTTTTTTATTCTAACTTATAAATAACTTAATTGTAAGTTTACGAAGAATACTGTAACGAATTTTTTAAATCACTGTAACTCGACTTACTTTTAAAAGAAATTTTCCCGGGCGCCACTTAACAGAGTTTGCTTAAAATAATAGTAAAAACTATGGTTAATATCATAAAAACCATTAAATATTAACTTACAACAAATTCATATACGTAATTACCAACCATCATTCGCCTAGTTAATATGAAAATAAACTCACCCGGGCGCCACTTAGTTGATTTTATTTGTCAAAACATTAAAATCCTAGTCATTCGTCATAGATCCATGACAAATTCAATGCAATAACTTGAATTTACATACCTAAATTTTTTAACATATGAACCACTTAAAGTATTGGCACGATTCCACTTTTAAAAATACAAAAAAAAGAAACGAAAACCAAAATGACAAATTCTCGAACTCCATTCACGATTCGATGACAAAACAGAAAAACATTTCATTTTGACATTCCAAAATTTGTGTTCTCGATTTAGGGCCTCTCCATTCGTACGACAAAAGACTCCAAATCGAAAAACATTTAACATATCGGTATATAATCGCATGTAGACGTAGCTAACCATTTTGCGAAGCGCACAACGCGCAATATAAAAGAATTTAATTTCGCTACCTTAATTGCTTCTAAATTTTTCATTGTCTTTGGACGTTGATGTCATTGCTTTGTTCTCCTTGCAGATTTTTATTTTTGAAGTTTTCTTTTTGTGTGAGGACTAAGGGCAGTCGCATCCCACTGTCCGTCCGCCGCCGCCGCCGGTCCGTACTTTTATATGGTAAAGTTGGTAAAGCGCACACATTCCCATTACTCATTCGAGATTATTCAATAAATCAACGAGACGTGTTTGCAATAATTTCATTCAAAAATTTTCGTTCCTGCTACAGATTCCGAGGAAAAAATATGTTCAAACAAAAATAAAATTCAAATAAAATAAGAACAAAATAAAAACGGGGAGAACAATCTATTGTGCTTCAAAAAAGAAAAAACAGGCAATAACCCAGTCAGCCATTCCAACATCAGAAACTGCAGCAACAGCAGCATCATTGAAGCCAGGAACACATTGTGCCCATAGTCGTGATGGAACTGCTACTACCCACTTGACAGAGGCACAGATGCAGCAGCATCAGCAGCAGCCAGCAGAAAAAAACACCAACAACAATAAACGACGGTATCTCCCAGATACGCCAATTCAACCACCACTTGGCCCGGTCCGTCCGGTCGGTCGGTCGCGTCACGACTTAATTGTTACGCACTTAATAGAGCTTCGGCTATGGGCCATAGGATGAAGGCTTCTCTTTGCCTGATTATATGATGACGACGACGATGATGATCATCATCATGGTTTATAGGCTTCGTCGTAGTCATAGTCGACGTCGCCGTCGCCGTGGTGTATAGTCGTAGTCGCAGTCGAAAGAAGTGCATTATTCCAACTCTATAGACTTCCCAAGAGCCAACATTGATTTCGACTCACGAAAAGATTGTCGAACACGGTCCCGGTGCGGTTCTCCGTGGCAACCAAGAGGGAGGATTTCTTAGGTTTGTTATTTTTTCTTTTTGTTCTTCCATGAGCCCGATTCTGTTCCAATGGATAGGATAGGTAGGTCTACCTAGGTTACACATAAAAACAGAAAATAAAATAAAACGATTGAACCAGGAAAATAGCATTTTCGTGATTCGGACATTATAGAAAATTTTCGCGAACGCGCAGATGAACGCGCAATGCTAAAGGAATAGAGCACGGAATGGTTATTGGTGGCTTGGAATTGGTAGGTGGAACAAATAATAAAAAAAAAAAACAACAACAACAACAACAAAAATAAACCTTCAACTTTGTCCTTCGCGTAAAAATAGTTGATGCGGTAGATGTCTGAGAATATACACCAAACAACCACAACAACAACAACAAAATAAAATCCACAAAGAACTTCAAGTTAAAACAAATCCAAATAAAAATTCCTACTCACAAAAATTCTTAAGCTCCTTTAGGCAACATATTTTCGAATCTGAAAATAATCTGATTTGCAAATCACGTAAATTTATGGAGTTTTTGATCGAAGCACAGGAATTTTTTTCATTTTCTTAAGAAAAATAAAATATTCTATTTTGATGATGATGGTAATTTTTTGTTTATTTTTTAAAAATGTCCTGATGCTGGATGATGGGCAGGTAAATGCTCTGCGATGATCTGCAAAGTGAATGCGAAATCTCTAAAAGTTATTTTTGGTTGATGTTTTATGTTTGCATAAATAAATGGTTCAAATGCTTTTTCTTCGTTCATTGAAAAAACATAAGAATAAGCCTTGAGAAATGAGAAATACCTTATTTTAAAACTACCAAATAAGTTGGTATTTAGAAAAAAGACATAAACTTATATTTAAAAAACTCATATTGAAGTGACCATAAGGATCTGGCACTGATTCAGTAATAAAAATAACCACCCATATTGCGATTGTTTAGTATCAATTGATTATTTTTCATTTATCAATTGATAACTTATCAACTATCAAATTGATTATTGACAAATAAGCTAATATTACCAAAGCCCTTATCAGCTGTCATGTGATTTATTTTAAGTTTGGTTTGGCATTTTGACATAAATAGAGTGATGCCTAAAGTACTCTTGTAAATTGTGATTATTTATTTTTAAAATCAAGGTTCTGTTCGAAACAAATATCGCCTCAATTTTTTTAGCAATAACTCCATTTTTGGAACGTCAATATGTAAAACTCCCGTATTTAAGAGTGATAATACTCCTCAAGTGTTTGCTGCGACACTATTAAATCCTCAAAATCTGACTATTTGGTGTGCTTTATAGGTTGGGGGAATAATTGGTCGCTAATTCCGTAAAACATAGCAGTCAATGCAATGGTGACCGCTACAGAGTCAAAATTACTGACTTTTTTTTGTTGATTGATGTGCAGGAGCTGTGGTTTCTACAGGACGGCAACAGCGTCGCAACATGTCACACAAATCGTTCCACAATCGATCTATTGAAGGAAACCTTTGTTTACCGCATAGTGTCACGTTACGGACGCGTGATCGAAGTTAGTGAGGTTATCCAAATCTAAAATCTTTATTTTAAATAACCAGCTTTTCTTAAAATCTTCACAAGATGTTAGACTTTACCTATCTTACATAAATCTTAAAAAAACGGTGTATAATATTAGCAAAAGAGTAAGGTGATTTTTTTTAAATTATAGCAAATATTAAGGGCAGTTTAAAAGTCAGCTCTTAAATTAACTCCAAAGTATATTTTAGAATTAAAAACAAAAAATTCAATGTTTTCCAAAACAATAATTAGAGTCAAACGTAAACTCCTAACCATTAAGAATTTCCAGAAACAAAATCATCAAACCGTTTGTATTTTGATTTAGTCTTAAAACTACCATTTTCGGTTATCTGTAAATTGTTTAAGAAGGTAACGGGTTATCCATTTTTCGGTTTCAAAAGTATAGGACTGTAATTCGACATCTGTCAAACTAAGTTGTTAAACCAATTTTTTTTTTCAGTTGAAAGTCTGACATTTACGAAAATCGATCGCTCAACTATCGCACAATGAATACAAATTTTTAAAACCTACTACAAAAATGGTGATCTGCCACAGCCACCTATCGTGCTTTAAGAGGAGATTATGGTTTACATAATCGTCCAACTTGGAAATATTGTGAAGGCATTTGAAGAGACTGAATTGGTTACAAATATTGTAAGGTCGTTTTGCTCGTAGCACTGAAAATATCGCTGCTGTAAGTGAAAGCGTTGCCGAAGACCAGAACGTGTCGATTCCTCGTCGCTTCGTTCTCAGGGATTAGGACTGTCTTACGGCACATTTATGGCGTATTTTGCATTTGGATCTACACCTACATCCATATAAGGTGTGAGGCTACGCGAAAGACCGTGTTTATGCAGATAAACCTTTAACTCTTGAGCATTTGAATACCAATATTCATCAAGTTATGGCTGAGATACCGCCTAATATGTGTCAAAAAGTGGTCAAAAACTACCCCAAAAGAATCGCTGCTTGCAACAATTCGCGTGGTGGTCATTTAACTGATGTAGTGTTTCACACATAATGTCAACGTTCAAACTTTATAATAAATTGTTTTGCTTGTAAAACAGAAATAAAGCTTAATTCTTCCGACCAGTTTATAAAATTTCATATTGTCTTTTTCTTCCATTTTTATTTGAGAGCCCTATCAATGACATAATGTGTGAAGTATAACATCGTAAAGGTCTCAAAAACCGCTTGCGCCGACTATTGATTGTGTTGGTTGCGCTGTGTGGCACGTGAAACGACAACCATATGTCTTCGGTGTCCATATCATACAATTCAAGCCACAAGAAGCTGGTGATCATCGACCTATGGCAAGCATCATTTTGGAAGAAGTACTGCCCCATGAAGTCTCCAGTGCAAAATCCACACCAAATAGTAACTATACGAAGTTGCGTATTTTCGGTGGACTCGAATTTGGCCAACAAACGTTGCATAATCAACTTGGAAAGACGACCATGTACCCCATACGCGCTCATCGCAGCTTCTAGAGAACACCCATTTTGATAATAAAGTTTTATCATTTGCATTTGTTCCTCGGCGCTGTAATTCGTCATGATGATTTTTCTTTTGTGACTGATTAAAAGAAGATATTTTGACAGAAAAACAAAAGAAACAATATATCCGACAGAAACTGTCAAAATCAACCCGTCCCTATCGGAACACCCTTTTAAATCCTATATAAATTTGCTAAATGCTCACAGTTGAGCGTATTTAATTGTTAATGACAATGCATTAAATCGTAGTAAAAAAAGTAGATTCTCTTTAACTATCGCAATGCCACCGCCGCTACACATCTCTAACCTGCACTCACAAAATCATTTGACATTTGGTTGTTATATGAGTATCCGATCGAAATTGCCATATTTGGGTCGAAAAGCCTAACACACGTTTTATTCTACTTTCCGACGAACGCACGAAAGAAAAGTATATCGTCACACGGCTTAAAAAATAAAACAAAACAAACGAACAAGAAAAAGAACTAAAATCATTGAACACTGCACACAAATTCCTTGGTGCGCTTCTGAGCTGCGCCAGGAGCTATGTGTGCATTGGGCTCTGATATCCATAATAAGCCGCATTTCTCTCCCGTCTCAAGTCAGTCTCAGCAGCAGCGCTAGGACTGCTGCCGCGCCATTAACCAAAGAGTTGCCGCCTTTAACAATAAATTGCCTACTGATGCTCGGGATACAGGAACAGGTATAAAAATGTAGGATAAAGGTATCTGTGTTCTTTTTTGGCGAGTGTGCGATGGCCCTTAGGTTATTAAACCAAATCGCCGCCAACTTGTCAAATGTCACAACTCGACCAGTGAGTGAAAGATCCAGATCTTTTGAAATGTCAACATGTCTGCACAACATGACAATATTTGAAAAGCAGCAGCAGAACAAGAAAAACAAAATAAAATGAAAAAAAACAACAATTGTTTTTTTTTCTGTCTTATCCCCTTTCACTCCCTTCTGGATATGAGACTTAGTTAACAATCGATGATAATCGGTATACTTGCTGGATTAAGGTGAACATCAGGTATGTACATTGTACAGGGCTTTAAGGTGGAAAACCACCATCTTGAACTCTCATATATGTTCACCGGATGTGAGAATTGCATATTTATTGCCTGCGGCCATATGAGTAGACCAGGTACGAGTACCTTTCTTCAAAAGTACTGTACCTACTCGTACGAATGTGAATTTAACATTACTTCTGGATTAAGGGGATTCTGCATTTGCAATAATTTCCATTCGTTTGCAATTTTTGAGATGAACATTACAAAAATAAATCCAACAAAACCTTGGACTCTTGGTTTAAAGGAAATGAGAGGTCAATTTGTACATTTAAATGAATTTTTATTGCCATATCAAAAAGAAGCTATTGGTGGTAAAGTTGCATGTGCAGCTGATGTGTAAAAATGTAAAGATGGTTCGTTTCGTTTTTGCAACTTCATATGGAAATATTATGCAAATCTGCTCATCAATATTTTAAGTAATGGAATTAAAGAAAAGAAGGAGAAAAGTCAGATAATCAAATAAAATTACTTTTTTTATTGGTGAATTATTTAAATTTCTTCTCACTGCAACAGCACCTTTTCTCACTTGAATTAGAGGGTAATTTTGTTCAACAGTGGAAGAGTTCTAATATATTTCCCATCCCAATGGTTCTTGCAAATAATGCGTGCGTAAAAGTGTGAAGGTGAACACCAATTCGAAATTGAATTTAATAGATATAAATAAAGAAAAAACGAAAAAAATTATTGAAAAATATAATTTACAAATCAAATGTTGTCGCATATTTTATATATTTTAATCCTGAACGACTTCAAGTTCATAAAAAATTGTTGTATACAAAATTAAAACCATAAATGTATAATGTTAAAGCTATTTTAATAACTTTCTAGGTTAAAATATTTAACATTTTAACATGTCTTCTCCTGAACTACTGATATTTCAAATCAACAGACCCGTTTTCAAATTTAGGTTTGTTTGTTTTCTGTTTTTACTTTTTCTACAAGCTGTCATTACTAAGATGTGTTCAGATGCATAATTTATTTTTGACTTCCCATAGAAAATTATTGTAATCGGTCGATGTGTTGAATTGAACATTTTGACATTTCTCGACGTTTCAAGAGAGATGTCTGTGCGTACGTGGGTACGTATATGTTTGTACGTCCGTACATTCGGGAAGCTTTTTTCGCAGTCCATATTTCAGGAACCAGTGAAGATATCGACTTCAAATAAATCTTGTTATATTGATAAAAGTCCAGAAAGATGCAGAAATGTCTCCAAAAAAAACTTCAAAGGATGATTTTTAACATAGAAATTTAAAAAAAAATGTTGGTTAACCCAAAATATCTCACGAATCAATAACGCTAGCGACTTGAGTTAAATTGTATATTATATATTTTAACGTGATACCAAACAAGTAAAATTTTGAAAAAAAAAATTAATTCACGGTTTTTTTATAAACCAAAAATACAAAAAAAAAATAATTGTCACCTAGAATATTCTACGAACAAAAAATGATTTTATCTCCAAAGTTTTTGTATGCAACGAAACTAACGTTTTTGCCATTTAGTAAAATTTTGAGAAAAATCGAATTGACAGTTTTGTTTACAAAAAAATAAAAACCTAAATAAAACATTAATAAAAGTTGGTAAAAATTTATTTCCAACTTTTAAAAATATTGCCTTCAAATTAATTTCATAAAACATAGTTTTAAACATTCAGTAAAATGTTGTTAAAGACCGAAATGACAATTTTTCTACAAAAAAATTTATACAAATACAAAATATTACTAAAACTTGGTAAAAATTGATTTTCGACTCAAATATCTTTTCAAAAATTAAATATTTTTGTTCAAACTTCATCTTTAAGAAAATATTGTTTTTTGATATTCAGAAAATTTTTATAAAAATAAAAAAAAATTTATAAAAATTTTCATAAAAATTAAAACCTACAACAAATAGTACGCAAAATTGATGTTCGATTCTTGATATCTCGTAAATAAATAAAGGTATTGACTTCAAAATGATTTCTTATTGTGAAAATCCAATCCGTATTTTTTTTTACATAAGAAATAAAATTTTTCAAGAGTTGCTACTAAAATTGGTAGAAATTGGATTTCGATTAAAAATCTCGTTAGCAAAAGTAGATTTTGAAATCAAGCTATTACATCATATGCAAAATATTGTTGGTCATTTTTAAGTTAATTTTTTAGAAAAATGCAACTGCCAACTTTTTTAACAAATCACGAAAACCTACAAAACAACAAAAAAAACTGTCAAGAAATGGTTTTCGACTCAAGTATTAGGAGAACAAAGAAAAATATTGACTTCAAATTTTGTATCTCACACTAAATTTCGTTACGAATATTTTGTTAAAGTTTTAAGCAACACAAATCGACAGATAGGATGGGAAGTTATCAGTATGGTAGCGTCTCAGCCTCTTTGTTAAAAGGAAATAATAGTCTTAGGTACTACCTAGCAAATCAATTAAAATACTGGAATACTAAACATTTGAAAAATTAGACTAAATAGTAAAATGGTAAGACCATAAAAGTACGTTATTGAAAATTTAGTTGCACTGAATGTGTATTGGACATTGAACAGATCTTAATCAACTTTCCGTTTTTTTTTAAATCACTCTATGAGTTTTTAAAACTGGAAGAAAACCCTAATTGGTAAGTAGAGTTTAAATAAATGAACAACATTACTTGATAGTGCTACTTAAAGGCTGGAATTACATATGTTTTAGGCTGACAATCTTCATTTTTTTGTGGTACATAGTCTTTTGGGTTGTCATATTGATTGGAAAACTTTTTTACCGTTACCTACTGAGAATCGAAAGTACAAAAAAATATAATAAATTAAGTGGTCTTAAGCCGAATCTGAAGGTCTTATTTGAGAAAGCACTTTTCATGACAAGGATTACTCTTGGAGGATTTGTCCATTCCTCGCAAGAAGCAGTATACCCGTGAAAAAAAAACTTAAGATGGCACAATCAGGGATTGAACCCAAGACCTTTCGCAAGAAAGTCCTACACAGCTGGCTAATTGATTTTCTCTTAATGCAAGTTTAATGTTTATAAATTGCAATGCACAGACAAAATAAAATTAGAAAAACAGAAAGAACCCGAATTTACAGCAACAATATTTGACAAATAACAACTTAAAACAAAAATCTGTCACTTTGAATATTTAGTGAACGAAAACTGATATTAAGAATCTAAAATAACACTACTAACATCTAATTTTATCTTTTGTGTGTTGTGTTTGTTTGCTTGTTTGAACGCACTTATCTCACGAACTACTGGTCCGATTTGAACAATTCTTTTAGTATTAGAAAGCCCATTTATTGAGAAGCTATAAGCTATATAACATCAACGCTAAGACTAATACGAGCAGAGCATCAATAAAGAATGTTTAAAAATCGAGGATTTTTTCCCTTTTGAGAGCTTCCACGGCTGCCGGCGGCGGCGGCGGCGTGCTCTGCGAAAACGGTTAAAGTTTGCATATGCCTATCTTTATAAAGTTTGCTCGCTATAACCATTGTTATGCTTATCGAATTTGTTCTAAAATATAGCGTGCAAGTAAAGCCGCGGGAAGCACTTTAAAAAATGTTAAAAAATATAGCTACAAATTTGTTTTCCACTTTAATATCTCGGGAACATAAATATATATTGAAATTAAATTTATTTTATCATGTGCAAAATATTTTTTTTAACTTTTAGTAATTTTTTATAAAAATAAAGTCTGAAAGTTTTGTTTACAAAAACGATAACAAATGGTTTTCGACGACTCAAGTGTCTTAAGAACAAATGAAGATAATTTCGAAAAATTAAAAAAAAAAATTACATTTTACTAACTAGCAATTTTCCAAATATTTAGCAATTTACTATAAAAACTCCAAAATTTTAAACTTTTGTTTAAATAATGACATTTCGTGAAAATAAATTAAGCTGATCTATTAATTGAAATTTCCGACTGTGGACTGATCCATTCCATTCACTGCTCTTTTAAGATTAATTGACAGATGCCATCAGGATTTAACATATTGCTAAAAGTTTAAGTATAGCCATTCCGTGATTTAAATTTTACCAAAATACAAAAGAAGTGAAGATCGTTTAAAATTAGCTGAATCATCTTCTAAGGTTAGTGATTTTTGAATTTGGTTAAATTATGATGAGAAAAATTCGTGTTGATATTTGTTCAAAAAGCTCAACCAAATTCAAAAATTACTAACCTTAGAAGATGATTCTATATGATATATTATGATGATATATTACATAAACATCAAAAACGTCATTTTGGAGACTTGCCATTTAATATTTTTATTTTTGGAAATAAGAACTTCTGGGAAAACATAATTTTTGGAAATGACATGATGTGTAAAATTCGACTTTTTTTAACTCAATCGAATCATCCGTCAGTTTAATAAAATGCCGTCTTATAAACAACTGACGCTTTTGATTTTGACATATTTGTAAACCGTTCTCTATTAGAATTTCTACAAAGTAACCTTTTTCTTGACGTTATTTACCATACTTTATTTATCTTGTGTTTAACTTTTTTTTTGTACACAAAACAAGACAACAATTTTCTTTAAATTGGTCATAAAAACCTTTTTACTTAAAGAGAAGACTTATTACGTTTCACACATTCCTTCCACTCCTTTGTGCAACATTGTTAACCTAAATCAATAAGAGAGATGACAAAGAAGATGGCTTCAATTTAGCAGCTTCACATCGTCGTCGTCATCGTCGTTGTTCGTCTGACACACTGAATATAAAAACAAGGTTTATTACGACTAGAATGGCGGTGATTTTGACGGCGACGTCAACGACTTAGAGTTTACTTTTTTTTATTAAAGATGAATAGATTCTCAAGCCACCGATCGCCGAACCCATCTATCCATCGGGATAGACAGACTGATGATCGACATAAAGGTTCGAAGGTTATATACGTTGGGATGTGTATGAACCATTTTGTTGTGCAAATGGCTGGGTGTCTGTTAATTTATTGGCACATATTCTTCCCTAGAAAAACATTCTTCCATTGGTCCCGTCATCGATCGTCCGTCGTGCGTCGTCGGTCGTTGGTTTCTTCAACGTCGTCGCTCGTTGTCGTCGTCTTCGCGTTCGTTGGCTAAACGCATTTATAATTCTCTGTTTTCCTCATCCGGGAGACTTTTCACACAAGACTCATTCAGACCTCAGCAGAGGTGATAAAATATTCTCTGTGCGCAATCGCGCAGGTTTCTTTTTATTAAACTTGAGGGTTCTTTTTTTTTATGTTGGTGCCCTGTCCCCATATGCATGTATATATTCCCAATCTTTCTTGTGGCATGAGTTTGAGGGTCTTTAAATTAATCGACAATGTTCGCGTGTTGAAGGACGACGACGAAGGTAATTCTTCTTTTCTTAAAGTCTCCCGGCCGGCCTATGAACCACCAGGCACAGCCACAGCCATAGCCACAGAACGTGGTGCAATGTTTATTTTGTCTGGAGACAGACAAGGATGAGTCTGTTGTCCGCATATGTTTGTACAGTAGGTAGTTATATGAGTATAGGAAAATGTTAAAGGGTTATTTTTAGGCCTCGGTTAAGGAATTTGCCAGCCAGAAAGCAAGCAAGCTAACTTGTGGTCATCACCATCGTCATCATCATCGGTCGTCCAGGCTGTCGGTCGCGTCCGGGCGTGTTGGACTCCAAAGATCGTTGAAGAAGGTGTTTATTGGTGGTTTCGTGCAGTAAGTGCATGTTGGAGGCGAATATAATAAATAAATAAAGCTTTCCTTTTCGTTTTATTTATTTGAATTTTTTTCTGTTAAATTTTATTTTATTTTTGTGGTCTTGAGGATGCACAGTAGCTGATGGTAAAGTTTGTTATGGGTTTAATGTAGGTAGGTTTATCTTCATATATACATATATCCAGAGTGCATCACCATCGTAGCTAGAGGAAGGCCATTTCGTGGTATTGCTGGGTCGGTTCTGAAGATCGCAGGTGCGGATACCCACCACACACTCGTCCGGTGGTGGTTTCTGATGGAGGATTCAATTAATGGAGAATGATGTTAAAAGGTTCTCGTGGTCAATTTAGTAGATATAAACATTTTCTTTTTATTTTATCATTTGTTTGTATGATGCGAAATTGTATGCAACTGAAAAATAAATCAAAAAATAAATAATAATTGCAAAGTGTGCAGAAAATATTATAAGATTGATTAAGGTATATGATTCAGGCTCTTTCGGAGGAAGTTCGCGTTAGTCAACGTCTAAACAGATCTTTTCCTTGTACCTTCATTTTTTTTTTTAATAGGCTCTAAAGGGCCAAGGAATTGTTTGTTGAATAATTCGGTTTGTGAAGCAGATCACCAGCACGCCCAAATTATCAAAACTTGAAATTTAGAACATAAACACATTTTAAAAAAGACGTTTTGAGCTAGGTTAGTTACAATATTTGTATGAATTTCTAGCCATAAAGTTTCTTATATGGTTTGTGTTTTTTAAAAGCTTAAGAACTTTAAATATTAATACATGACCAAAATATCGTTGAAATGCATTTTTATTATTATAATTTGGATGACAGTTTTAAGGCGTTTATTTTCAGCTTATGGAAAGTTATTGTAATAGGTTCGATTTGTCGAATTGAAAATGTTGATATTTCTTGATTTTTCAAGTGCCCTAAAACCAAAAGAAAGCTATTGTAATAGGTCCGATTTGTCGAATTGAAAATGTTGATATTTCTTGATTTTTCAAGTGCCCTAAAACCAAAATCAAAGTTTTTTAGAAAGATGTGTGTGTGTGCGTGTGTCCGTACGGCTATACGCCTGTTCGTCCATATTTTCGGACTACGTTTTAGTATCGGCCATAAATCAAGAACCAGTGGAGTTATCGACTTCAAACACATTTTTATATCTCATAAACCAATATCGTTAGCTAAATTTTATATTATAACGGGTGTGTTTTTAGAGGTAAATAACTTTAAGTTGGCGATACTTTTTTAACTGGCGTGGCCATCGTTTTATCAGGTGTTAGGTGATTTGTTTTTAGTTTGATTTGCCATTTCATCACTAATTGAATGACGTCTGAAAAAGGCTTCCCAATTGTGCAAATCTTGAGAAATTTTGTTATAGTCATGGTTCTTCTTTTCATAAGTAAATTTTATCTATCGATGAAGTTCAATGTTGGATGTATGCAAACGTCAATAAACAAACCAGTCGTATTTAGAGCATTTATAACCGTCAAGTGTATGTTTAGACACCATTGCATCCACAAAAATTGACTATTTGGTGTGCTATATGGGTTTGTGGAATAATTGGTCCGTACGTCCGTAAGATTTTGGCCAGAATGCCTCAGTTATTGGTAAACGCTATAGAGCCATGATTGCTGACTTTTTCGTTCATGAAACGGACAACCATGGTGTGCAGGAGCTGTGCTTTCAACAAGAGGACGGTTGCGCTACGCTACATGGCACACAGTTCGTGCCACAATAGATTACCTAATTAAAAGAAATGTTTGGTAACTGCATAATTTCACGTCACGGTTATTAGCCTGAAAATTGATCACCAAAATAATGCATCTTAACGTCATCGCTTGACAAGTTTCTGTGGCGATATGTGAAGCCACTAGTCTACAAAGAAATAAGCCCGAAACGATTGACTACTTATAGGACAGCATTCGCCGCGTTATTGAAAATACACGGCCATAAGTGTTTTTAAAAAGTCATCAAAAATTTGACCTCTAGATAAGGCTACGTCCGTGCCAGCCGTGACGGTCATATACTTATTTACTTACTTAAGTTGGCGCTACAGTCTGGGGCGGACCTGGGCCTCAACCAACTTGCGTCTCCAGCCAGCTCGGTCTCTAGTTAGCTGTCTCCAGTTTTGCACGCTAAGTTGGTTGAGGTCTTCCCCACCTAAAACGCCTGCGTGCACCACCTAAAACGCGGTCTTAATCTACTGCGCCGTCCCTCGGGATTGGATTCGAAGACCTTCCGGGCTAGAACGTTGATGTCCATTCGCTCTTCATGACCCAGCCATCTAAGTCGTTGGACTTTAATTCTGTTAACTAGGTCAGTGTCGCTGTACAGTCCGTACAGTTCGTCGTTATATCTTCTCCTCCATTCTTCATCTACTCGTATGCAGACGGGACCAAAAATCACACGAAGAACTTTTCTCTCGAAGCATCTTAAAACGCTCTCATCTTTCGTTGACAGGGTCCAGGACTCAGCGCCATATATGAGAACCGTGATGATAAGTGCCTTCAAGATGGTGATTTTAGATGTTCGAGAGAGGTATTTATTACTCAATTGCCTTCTACATAAGTCCAAAGAAGCAGCGATTTGAAAGATTTATTCTTCGTTTGATTTTAGCGCTATTGTCGTTGTCTGAGTTTATAGTGGTGCCTAAGTAGACAAAGTTCCTTACTACCTCAAAGTTATAGCTGTCAATGGTGTCATTTTGTTCAAGACGTTCGTCGTCGTTCAAAGTCCTTTTTTGATGATATAGCAAATGCTTGGTCCTGCTCTCATTGACCACTAAACCTATTTTCTCCGCTTCCGTCGCAATTCTTAAAAACGCTCCACTGACATCACGCTTTGATCTTCCAATTATGTCAATATCATCTGCGTATCCGAGTAATTGGATGGACCTTTGGAAGATTGTGCCTCTAGTGTTCACGGTTGAGTTTTGCACAATTCTTTGAAGAACGATGTTGAATAAGTCGCATGACAGTGCATCGCCTTGTCTAAAACCTTTTTTGACTTCGAATGCATCGGTAAGATGTTTTTCGACCTTGATAGAGCACTGTGCGTTCTCCATCATCGGCATTCTGCACAAACGGATAAGTTTGCCAAAACTAGAAATTGCTCTGTAAAGCTCTTCCCTGTAGATGCTGTCATACGCGGCTTTAAAATCGATGAAGAGATGGTGGGTGTCGATTTGAAGTTCCTGGGTTTTTTCCAAGATCTTTCCTGGTCTGAAGCCACACTGGTAAGGAGCTATCAGGTTGTTGACGAATGACTTCAGACGTTTACATAATGCGGCAAAAAGGATCTTATATCCGATGTTCAGGAGACTGATTCCTCTGTAGTTGGCACAATTTAGAGGGTCTCCTTTCATGGGTATTGGGCAAACTATACTGATATTCCACTTATCAGCCATGCTTCCTTCCGAGCATATTTTGCAGACGAGTTGGTGCATGCTCCCTACCGAGTCATCGCTTGCTGCTTTGAATAATTCTGCAGCGACGCCGTCACCACCAGCAGCTTTGTTGGACTTCAGTTTAGATATAGCTATCTTGACTTCGTCGAGGTCGGGTAGGCGGAATTGTTGATCTGCGTCGCCTATGTTGGTTGGTTCTATCTTCTTTACAGCGGAATTCGGTTCGTCATCGCCGTTATATAATTTGAAGAAGTGGTCTTTCCATATTCATAACTTAGACTGCTGTGACGGTCATATGCCAGAAATAATATTTAAATTTTAATACCTGAAGATTATTTTTCGAAAAGAGTAAATTTCATGTCAATTACAATAAAATGCACGACTGGGTCGCACGAACTTGCTCCTGTATTCAAAGAGTCTGTTTGAAAAAGTATCTATGTATATAAGATTTAAAAATATACCTGTAAAATAAGTTTGTCTTCAAAGATATAAATGCCATTTGATTTGTCGAAAAAACTTCCATTTTTCAATTTTTTTGGGAGGGGGTTACATTCAATATTTACTTATTTACTTATTTATTTATTTATTTATTTATTATCTTCAAAAATTTAAATGCCATTTTATAAATAAAAAAGCCCTTGACTTTTCAAAATTTTTTTTCGGAAATCGTTAGAGCGGTTTTTTTTTAAATTAATTTTTTATATATAAAATTTTTCAATTTTGTTCTAAAAATATTTTTGGTATGCAGTTGTTTAGTGATTGTAAATATACGCTCTACATTTGAATTTCATAAAAAAATATTAACCCGTTTTTGAGATATAGAATATTGAAAAAAAAATTCAATATTATTTTAAAAATCCAAAAAAAAAAAAAAATTGCACTTTTGATAATCAAATATTGTTAAAGCAATATAAGAGCTTATTCACAAAAAAAATTATTGAAATCAGTACATAAGTTGCTGAGAAAATTAAAAAACAAAATAACGGTTCTATGAGCGGTACCTTTCCTGAGCAATACAAAAATATGTTTTTCTTTTTAAAAGAAGCCAAGTTAAAACATAAAATTTTAGAGAAAATTAAAAAAAAAATCTATCGGTTTGTTTTTGAGAAAATTCGAATTATCGTTTTTGACCAAAAAAATTATATGGGGGCAACTGTTAGTTTTGATCTTAAAAAAAAAATGAAAAAAACGCCTAACGCGAATCTGCTCAAAACCTTAACTTCCAAGTTTGAACTTAATCGACCCAATGGTTTAGGCTGTAGGAGCGTGGACAGACAGACAAAATTTTGCACGAATGCAAAACTTGCCATATAGTTCCTATATGTCGCAAGTAAAAATCATGAAATCAAAATAAAGCCATTGAAATTGATTTTGTTTAATCTTATACTAAATATTTTGTCAACATTTTTTTAGTTTTTGTTTGTAAAAGTTAATTCACAATCTTTTATGTGTTACGACGACACTCTTGGTTTAAGTCGTTTGTCTCTGGTAGACAAGTTCAAAATCTCCTGCAAAGAACATCCCTCCAAATCATGTACTTCTCTCATCCTGGTTTGAATTTCTTTAGTACTAAATAAAAGCTTTTTCCGTAAAACGATTAAAAACATTAAATTATTAGGACATAAAAGTATTAAATTTTCAAGTGCGGCTCATTTAAAAGAGTGAAATTTCTGAAGTTATTTAACATTTTTTTCAAATCTGACGTCAAGATCTGACAAAGCGGGTGTTTGAATACCAACAATCGATAATATATTTATCAACTGTCAAATTTTATATCAATAAATTCCTCAAAAAGTCTTCAAGAATTTTTGATTATCCTTAAAAGTATCACGTCGATTGATAAATCAAAAAAAAATAAAATTAAGACTTCTATAGAAATTCTTATAAACAATTTGCATTGTTATCTCATTATTGCTGTCAATCATTTCTTCTTTTCTTTATCAACTTTGACAAATGACAATTGATAAAAGAACAAAACAATGCAAATAAGAGTTATTCTCAATAAGACACACAACATTTCATTTTGTCACTCACAAAATAAGTTTCTTATTGTAAATCAGAAAATAATCCACCTATTTTTTTTAAAGGTAAGCTACTTAAAAGTTCTTATTTTATTCTGTAAATTATTGCAGTGAATAATGCAACCTCAACCACTCCCTCGCATTTTTGTTATTGTCATAAGCAAATAATTTCTGTTCAACTATAAGAAAACACACAAATAACTCAAACAGCTGCTCATAAAAATGCAAAAATATTATATTTAATAAAATGTAAGACCTTTCTTTTGGCATGATATCCCTGTTTACATAGTCAATAGATTCTGATGAACATGGTTGCCACTCTATACAAAATGTTTACAAAAACTTTTGATATTTACCCAAAATGACACATACGGACCCAACTTTTTCACGTCAAGTCCCATTTCACAAACAATAATGGAAACTCAGAAACGTCACAGAAATCTTTATAAAATATATTTCGCCATATTTGTTTTTCAAGGTGGATTGAAGTTTTTTCACTGCAAAAATGCAAAGAAAATAAAATACTTTTAACACGCTACTTCTGTTCATAACGTAACTCTTCCAGTTTCACTTATTATTCCAACACATTTAAAAACCGTAATTTTATCTTAGTTCCGAAAAGAGAGTGAAGTTTTGTCACTTCAAAATACGCAAAATGCTGATAGAAAATTTAACTTTTAAAGTTAAATATTTTACATAATTATTGAAAACAATCAACTTCATCGTTAAAATAAAAAATAAAAATAAATTAGGTGGCGCAACAGGCAGATCTAGGTGACTTACGAATCTCAACCATTCCTGTGTGCGAGTAATGTTATCAGGAATAGAGGGGACCTATAGTTTTAAGCCGGTTCTGAACGGCTAATTTGAGAAAGCACTTTTCATGACAAGAATTACTCTTGGAGAATTTGTCAATTCCTCGCAAGAGGCAGTACCCGTTTAGATGCACTAACCATTATGCCATGGGCACTACCAACTTCATCGTTATCGTTACAAAAATACTCAAAACTCGCGTTGAAAATTTTAACTAAAACTGGCAAACTACATCCGTAATTAAAATCACAAACTCCTCTTAAATAATAACCAAAGTGGCAACCAATTATATAACGACCACGCATTGGCAAGCCAATCTGCAAACAGTAGCTTAATTTAGCAAACAAAGCAGGTCCCACACGCGAACCTAATGGCACTCCATGTAAATTGCACATTAACTGCTGCATTCAACAAACCAATGCTATACCAAGCGTACTTTGTTGTTGGAGGAATTTTGAATATCCATTGTCACATAAATGCAACCTTAACTACATCAAACCACCATACAAAAACACTCATGATAACGATCATCAACATCAAGAACACAAATCGTGATGGAAATGTTCTCCATTTGTGCGCGGTGCATATCATAAACGGTACACAACAATCACGTTCCATTAAACATAAAATACAAAAACCGTAAAAAATATCTTCATATAAACTAAAAGATACAATTTTTTTTTGAGGTTGAAGTTGTTGTTGTTTTTTTGTTTTGTTTGTTTGGTAAGTTGTTGTTTGCATTTAAGTTAGGTATACTATATTCTTTTGACTTGACTGTAAGAGGTCTGTTTGATTTAATTTTATTTGAAAACATCGTGCGATAATTTAATTCACATCAGGTGAAGAAGAATGGAATTACTTTATAGTGGGGTAGCGAGTTTGAACACAATCACGTCGCTCGTCGTGATTTTCAATCTACCTTTGGAGCCCTGTATTGGTTGTACCTGAATTACCCCCCTGTTTTCTTATATTTTCAAGAACTCGCGGGAATATGGGGTGTGATAGCCGGGAATGGTCTCTTTTGAAAATAATTTGTCGATACTTGCATGTTTGAATATTTTAAGGGTGGAGCTCCACACAGCAAGTTTAAGGTATCTCTAGGTAACCAGCCACAAGTCGTTGTGAGCCACCAAGCCAGCCAGCTAGCGAGAAGGATTTTTTAAGGAAATAAAATTACGTGAATGTATCACTTAATGGCCATTAAATTGTCCCGATTCGATCTCTGTGTTCTTATTATTTCGGTTATAAGACGCATAGCAAGTCGAACAAGTCGAAGAAGAAGTTGAAGTATAAAAATGCTCGCATTAGTAGCACCAATTGGGAGTCATTGCTTACATTACGTCCCGCATTTGGGAGAAAACCAAAAGAAGGTGCACTCGAGAAATAAATTCCAAAACCATCGCTTATTCTCTAATTGAAATTCACATCACGTAAGTGATATGAACTGAAATTCTAACCATACGTAGTGGGTAGGTAAAGTATATAGTCGTATACGTACGACTCATAGTGTGGTGTGGATGGACCCTTGTGGTATGCCACACGAAAACGAATATAAGAACATTGCGCGCACTGTAAAAGAATGGAATGGTCTTCTTTTTTTTTTTAGTTTTCCCCTGCACCGTCCTCGGACGGTAAGTTGGCTATAAATTGAGTTTGGCCCAGCTGAACAAGTTTGAAACAACTATACCTACTTATAACTATGCAGTTGAACTACCACTAGATGTAGTGTATAACCAAAAGCTTTTGAAGGGCCCCAGATACCATAAAATACCTCTTTTATATTGCAAAGGGATTTAATTATTTAAGAGAGTTGTACCAGGTTACCTTACCTACACTCTGGGACTGGCACTGGGTGCTGTGTGCTATAGTGGGACAAGAATACCAATCCGCACATACCTTTATAGTATAGCCATCGAGCGGGCGTAGACGAGATGGGTTGGTCCAGCTTTTTAAATTGTATCAACAAAAAAGAAGAAAAACAAAAAGGTTAACGTGTTATCTGGCTCGACTTGGGTTGGCAGGGTGTTAGAATTAAATATTATTCCAGACCCTAAAAATTCACTTAATTTTGTGGTAATAACTATAAATTCAAATGTAGTTACCCCAAGAAAAAGGAATTTTTGGCCTTGTTTTTTTTTTTTATTTTTTTGATTCTTTTGAGTACTTCTTTCGAAAATTTAAGGAGTATTGAGATTAAATTTTAAAATCTGGAATTAATATTTTATGAAGTGAAATTATGGGAATCACTGAAAAAGGCTTTAAGTAATTCAGTAAGTAACCATCAAACTATAACATAAGGATAGGCTTTAAAAATAAAGATGAAGCTTAAATGATAACGGGTAATCAAGATTAATGCAAGCAAGAAATTATTAAGATAGTTGAAAAAACCTTTTAAACTGGCACTTACACTTACATATATAGAGAGTAGAGCCTTCTAAAATCTATGATGTCGACTTAATGAAATATCTATAAAGTCAGCTTTGATTAGTAACTTTAGCTGCAACTTGTCCGATGTTCAGTTACTTTTTTCTTTTGAAAATGTCCTTTTCGATATATAATGGCTGTAAATATAAGATTGGGGACATCTTTAGCCGAGAATATTAACCCGTTTTTGAGATATCAAATTTTGAAAAAAAAATGGAAACATTTTTTTAAAAATGCAAAAATAAACTTTGAATTTTTTTTATTATTAAATATTACTCAGACATTTTGGGAGCTTGTTCATAACAATCGGTTTACTAGTTATTGAGCAAATTTAAAAATAAGAAAACAGGCTGGGATGCGACCCACACTGATAACTTCCCATCCCGTCTGTCGATTTGGTCTTGCTCAAAAGTTTTAAGGTTTTCGTGTTGTGTTAAAAAAGTTGTCAGTTGAATTATTTCTCAACATTTAAAAATTACCAACAATATTTTGCATATAATGAAATAGTTTAATTTCAAAATCTATTTTTGTTAACGACATTTTTTGTCCAAAACCAATACCAATTTTAACAGTATTTCTTAAAAGTTTTTATTTCTTATATAAAAAACATACAAATTGGATGAATGAAATTAATTTGAAGTCAATATCTTCTATTGTTCACGAGATATCGAGAACCGCATATTAATGTTTGCCAAATTTGCGTACTATTTTTTTAGATTTTATTTTCTTTATGAAAAAACAGACTGTTGGATTTTTTTTAAAAAATTACTGAATGTTGAAAACAATATTTTCTGTGAAATAAGTTTGAAGCCAATATTTTTAATTTTTGAAAATATGTTTGAGTCGAAAATAAATTTTTACCAACTTTATTAATTGTTTTTTAGGTTTTTATTTTTTGTAAAAAAAACTGTAAATTGGATTTTTCTCAAAATTTTACTGAATGTTGACAACAATATTTTTCAAAAGATAAAATTAATTTAAAGCCAATATATCAAAGTTTTGAAAAGATATTTTAGTCGAAAATCAATTTTTACCAACTTTTGTAAATTTTTTGTAGGTTTTTAATTTTTTTGTACAAAAACTGCCAATTAGATTTTTCTCAAAATTTTATTGAATGTTGGCAACAATATTTTTTGAAAGATAAAATTAGTTTAAAGCCAATATCTTAAAGTTTTGAAAAGATATTTAAGTCGAAAATCAATTTTTAAAACCTTTTATTAATTTTTTTTTTTAATTTTTTTTTTTGTAAAAAAAACTGTCAATTAGATTTTTTTCAAAATTTTTCCGAATGTTGACAATAATATTTCTTATAAGATAAAATTAGTTGGAAGGCATAACCTCAAATTTTTTATCAGATATTTGAGTCGAAAATCAATTTTTACTAACTTTGGGTAATATTTTTTTAAGGTTTTTATTTTTTATAAAAAAAACTGTCGATTAGATTTTTCCAAAAATTTTTCCTGATGTTGAAAATGAGTTGGGTTCGATGTCCCGGTTTTTATATTCCCGTTCTTTAAATCCCGATTTTAAAATCCCGTTTTTTTATAATCCTGCTTTTTATAATCCCGATTTTTTATAATCCCGCTTTTTGTAATCCCGTTTTTTATAATCCCATATTTTACTAGTTTTGATTGCAAAATCGAAATTAGAAAAAAATTAAAACAAATTAAAAATAAGATATTTTTCAAGATTCATTTTATTGTAAACTTTAACAAATATAACATATCAAAAAATGAAAATATAAAGTAAAGTAGTATTCTTTTAAAACAAACTCAAATCAATTAACATCGAGGGGAAGATTTGTTGTAGAATACATATTGTTTGTGCAAGAGTTAATATTGTAAACACAAATTTATGTTTATGTGCAATAAAAACAAAACAAGTTACGATATTACTATATTTTAGTCAAGTAATTTAACATAAAAACCCTTAAATCCTATTGTTATTTAGTTTAATGCAATTATTTAGTAAAAAAAAAAACGGGATTGTCGGGATTTGACGGGACTTTAAGAAGCGGGATTGTAATTGGTCGGGATTTTGAAAGACGGGATTTCAAAAAATCGGTATTTTAGAAGACGTGATTTTAAAACTTTTTTTTTCGGGATTTTTCAAAAACGGAATTTTAAAAAGCGGGATTCCGATACGCTCCCCTTGAAAACGTTATTCTTCGTTGCACAAAATTGTTTTGGCGATAAGATCATCTTTTGTTCGTAAAATTTTCGAGGTGAAACATTTTTTTTCCAGTTTTTTTTTTGTTTTATAAAAAAAAACCGTTCATTCGAATTTTTTCCAAAAATACATTTGTTTGGTATCACGTTACAATATATAATATAAAATTTAATTTAAGTCTCTAGCGTTATTGGTTCGTGAGATATTCAGGGCTAACCACAATGTTTTCCTTTATTAGTATTATTTATTTAATATTATATATTGTAACGTGATACAAAACAATTATACACTGCCGGTCATAAGGTTAGAAGCAGGCATTTTCGAGAAGTAAAATCGATATTTCTCCCGTTATATGATGGATTAGAAAAAAATAACTATGGTAAATGAGGGACTATTTTGTTATCAACAAAATAAAAAATTTGGGTATAGGAGAGATGTACCTTACGGAACTTTCATAGCAAATTGTTTATTGAGTCAAGAATATGCGAAAATAAATCGGGTCATTAGATTAGAAGCACTTGAAATAAATGGAAATAAAATGCAAGTGTTTGTATTTTGTTATGTTTTTTAGTTTTCATTTGGTTTTAGATAATGTGTTCTACCAACAGCCTTCAAAATAACTTCAAAAATTCTATCTTTTAAGGATTTATAAAGAGATTCCAAGTACACCAAAGAAATCTCACTCCAGGCCAATTTGATACCATGAATTAGCGCTTCCTTGTCATCGTATTGCTTTCCTCCTTCATGTACCTTACTTGTAACCTAGCCCCACACATTTTCAATTATGTTAAGGTCCGAGGAATATGGTGGCCAAGGCAGCAAGTGGAAGTTTTGGTTCGCAATAAGGGATTTTACTTCTCGGGCTTTGTGTATGGGAGCGTTTTCCCGGTGAAAAAGCCATGAAATTGGTTCAAAGAGCTCGCTAATATTGGGGAACACTGATTCTAGCAAGGTATTGTATGTTTTCCTAGTCATTTGGTATTTTGGGCTACCAAGTCTACAGCGCCATACAATAAAATTGAGCTTCAGACGATAACGCCTCCTTCTTTGCTATGGTGACACGGTTTAAAAATCACTACTCTCTCCTCAGGTGATGGAAATAATAATTATAACCATCTGGCCCATCTAGGTTAAATTTTTCGTTGGAGAAAAAACAACCCTCCGCCAATCAATTGCGGTCATTTCATTTCGCACATCTCAGCTCATGTGATCTTTCTCGAAACACAAGCGTTCCTTCTTCCTTGCGTTATAAAGTGGTGGTTTTTTCCTAAGCTTTAGGCGCTTTAAGTGTTTAGCATGACGTATTGTGCATTTAACAGTGCCTTAACATTAGCTTTCTCCCTAGTTTTAACTGTCGATAAAGCTGAATTTGACGCTATTCTAAGGACATTTCGCGTTTCGCTAAGTCTTAAGGCAGAGGAAGTGTTATTTTTATAATTTTTCGAGTAAGACAATGGTTTTTTAAATAAATGCTGACACAATGATCGCTTCGATTTTGTTTTCAGGCTATAGCAAAGCATTATAGACCTTTAGAGCAATAAACATCTTTTCTTGTCCTTTCCTCCACTGTCAAACATTTTTTGTTGCCCATTTCTGTTAACACTCAATGAAGAATAATAATTATTAATTATTAATTTATAAATTGTACCATTTTTCCGAAAGAAAAATGTATGCACTTCACAAAAAAATGTTGATTTATTCACTGCTTCTAATCTAATGACCCGATTTATTTTCGCATATTCTTGACTCAATTAACAATTTGCCATGAAAGTTCCGTAAGCTAAATCTCTCCTTTACCCAAATTTTTTATTTTGTTGTTAACAAAATAGTCCCTCATTTACCATAGTTGTTTTTTTCTAATCCATCATGTAACGGGAGAAATATCAATTTTACTTCTCGAAAATGCCTGCTTCTAACCTTATGACCGGCAGTGTATTTTTGGAAAAAAATCCAATTAACGGTTTTTTTTTATAAATCAAAAAACTGAAAAAAAAAAATTGTCACCTTGAAAATTTTACGACTAAAATATGATTTCATCTCCAAAACAATTTTGTGCAACGCAAAATAATGTTTTTGACAGCTGATAAAATTTTGAGAAAAATCTAATTCACAGTTTTTTTTATAAAAAATAAAAACCTAAAAAAACATTACTCAAAGTTGGTAAAAATTGAATTTCGACCAAAATATCTTTTCAAAAACTTGAGATTAAGGCTTCAAACTTATTTTATCTTATAAGAAATATTGTTTTCAACATTCTGAAAAATGATGAGAAAAATGGAATTGACATTTTTTTACAAAAAATATCTTTTCAAAACTTTGAGATATTGGATATTGAATTTTAACTCATAAAAAATATTGTTTTCAACATTAGGAAAAATTTTGAGAAAAATCGAATTGACAGTTTTTTGTACAAAAAATAAAAACCTAAACAAAAATTTATAAAAGGTGGTAAAAATTTACTTTCTACTCAAATAGCCTTTCAAAACTTACAAATATTGGCTTCAAACTTATTTTATTTCACAGAAAATATTATTTTCGATATACAGTATTTTTTTTATTAAAATCCAACAACCCGTTTTTTCCACCACCACCCACGCAATTTTTTGAGAGTCCTTTCTGCATCTTTCTGCATTATTATCTGTATAACAACATTTTTTTGAATTCGATATCTCTACTGGTTCTTGAGCTATAGACGATGAAAAAAAAATCATTTATTTAGACTCTATGAACCTTGAAACGTCGAGAAATGTCAAAATTTTCAATTCGACAAATCGGACCGATTACAATAACTTTCTATGGGAAGTTAATACCGGTTCCATTGGTGGCGCTTTTCTGGAGCAATATTAAATACAATTTTTATTATGTACTTCTGTTATATTTGGTCTTCAAAAAAACCTCATTTTCCAAGTTTAAACTCAATCAGCTAAAAAGCTTATATTGAAGGGTGTACCTCTAAAAAAGAGAGTCAGCTGAAAATGTTTTAATACCTTCCTTTTGTTTTTCTAATCATTGTTTAAAAAATCTCATAAAATCTCGTGTCCGTGTCGTGAGTTATGTACTTCCGTAAGTCGTGAAAGCCGCTTTTTCGTGATTATCTCCGTTTGTGTAAGTCCAAAAGTGTTAACACCTTTACCAAAATAAAGTGTTAGAAACGAGCGTTGATGTATATTGGTCATGAATTCTTGAACATATTGCTATGACAGAAAATTGGTTTACTCGTATCATTCCACATTCATGTACCTAGTTAAGCTAAGGAAGGAATCTAGAGACTCAAAAATTAAACTAATAAAATGGTCATTCCTCTTAAAGCGAGTATTATGGTTGAACTGTTTCAGTGGGAGAATGCAAGTGTCTATTTCCGTAAGCGTTCCATATTCGTGTAGTTTAACTAAAGAACGAATCTCTATACTTTTCAGTTCGACTAAATGGGTTCGATTAAATGGGTTTTCAAAGCATAATCCACTAAACAATTTATTAAATAAAGATAATTTTGTTCTTATGCCTTTTATAAAGGGTGTTTTTTAAGAGGTATTGAATTTTAAAATGGAATAAAACAAAGATGATTTTTATAAAATGACATGAAATTTACTTAATTTGATAATCCATTGGCATTATAAATTAAATATGATTTCTGGCATATAATTGCGACGGCTGGCTTGGACGTAGTCTAATATGGAGTTTCAAAATTTGTGACTGTATCAGCAACAACGCGGTGGTGGCCCCAAGTGGCCAGTCATTTAAAGCATATAGACTTCACAGAAAACAGTCAAGCGAAGTTAAATTGCACGATCTTGGAGACCAATCAGCTATATTGCCGTTTGTTGAAACCACAGCTCATGCACGTCATGATTATTCAATTGATGGACGAAGAAGCCTGCAACCCCGACTTTAGGTATAGCGAGCGGTCACCATTGTCTGTTTCAATTATTTCTTTGACCCCCTGCTGGCCTCGTTTTTCTTTACCTGTAATCCTTAACTTTTTTGTTGATTGTTAAGACAGTTTCTTTTTTCAATACATTTTATTTTTCTCAATTTTCGTATGAGGCACATTAGCAACGGTCCTAAAGGTACCTACTAGAAAAGTTGCTATTTTCATTATGATCTAACTTGGAATAATCCAACTTTAAAGGTTCTTAATTTGTGTTTTTTAAAGTTTTTTTTTTATGTTGTTTGATTCGATGAGAATTTCTATCTATGTTGTCAAAAGCAGTAAATTACATAATAATTCCAGATCTGATAACGAACATGTCCAACAAATGCAACACTCTATACGTTTCTCTCACTCTATATATAGTTTCATTTAAGTACCACACTGCATCTGTGTTATTATTTCGACGATAAATCTATTAATTTGTCATCAGAGCACAATGGTAATTAATATTCCAACAGAAGAGCGCGAGATAAACGCGCCAATGTTAACTCCCAAACGGCTCGGTGTTGCACCGCATCGCATAGCACCGCATCGCCCGTCAGGATGACACAAGATATCTTTTTTTCAAACACCCTTTCTCTCTTAGGTATATTATTTTGTCCATGCATATTCACTCTCCTGTGGCAACATTATCCACCAGCAATATGTTCTAGAATTCCCATAAAACATTTGCGCGAATCCTTTAATGTACACCGCCACCACCACCACCACTGCCGATCCGGTCCGCTCCGCTCCACCACCGCAGCGCCGCCATCAGCTCGCCCGTGATCGCTGAAGTATCAGCAACTTAAACCTAAACCAATTAAAAATTCACTTCCTCTTTTGGGCTTCGGAGTGAGAAGCTTGATACCGTTGCGGAGACAAGCTCCTAGAGAGAAGTGTTGACTCCTTGGAGGAAACATCGAATTCGACGATGTGCATTCATCGTTCCCAACATACAACCGAAAGTTCTGTCCGCTGGCGCTGGTGGGTGCAAAACTGCAGAGTGCAGTGCAGCATAAAGCAGGGAAGAACTTCAAGCCTAAGTCGTCGCGTTCGTCGTCGTAAAAAGACCGAATGACTTTCGTGTGGTGCATTAGATTGGGACATGTTGTCTCCCAAACCGTCCAGCTAGCTAAGCTATATAGTATAGCTACAGAGCGGTCTGCCTTTTGGCCATTATTTCCTTCCTGCTGCTGCTGCTGTTGCGGCCATGGCCGGGCCGTTGTCGTTGTTTCTATGGTTGGGTTTCTGAAGGCTTCGAAGGTGGCTTTTGCCTATACCTAGCACTTTGGCCATTTCCATTTTATTTATGACCGCATTCTGAATGTGCTGAAATTATTTTATTTTTATTTTAGCACTGCGGTGTGAAAATAATTCGGCTCTAAGCCTTTTTCGGTCGAATTACAGTCGTTGCAGTTGCGGGAGGCCAGCAGCGGGATGATATAGAGTTTAGGTATACGAGTAGTTGGATAGTTATAAGCCATTTGACTGGCGGTACTTTGCTTTGGCATACCTTTTCTCAGCGGGAGCCATTTCACATAGAGAAACAAAGTTGTCTGTAAGAGGACTGGAAGCTTGAATGGATATAATAGGAGCATAGTGGAGGAGGCGTCTAGGAGAATGAAAACAGGGCATTTGTTATACGATATGTACGTATGATGTACTTGGGAGCCCCCAAACTGTTGAAGTGGATGATCAACGCGCGGTTGTACCGTCCGTCGTCGTCGTCGACCGCCCGCCACCATCGTCCTCACTTGCCTATGCAAATTGTTTGACCCACGATAGATTTTCAAAAGTATCAGAAGAGATGAAAAGAGCACGGATAGGGATTTTATTCAAAAAAGAGGCAGATACTTATTATGGCATTACCATTGCTGTCGTTGTCGTCGCCGTTGTGGCACGGTGGACAAACTTTCGCTACAAAACAGCAAAATTTATTGGCAAAATAGAAATTAGAGTGGATTTCCATTTCGGGAGAGCGAGACTTTAACGCGCGGGCGAAATAATATTCTATATGGGAAATACTCGCGGATCGCGGATAGAGCAACTTGCTGAAATTGCGCCAACCAATAAGCCAGCGCAGTGCAGCGCTCCTCTTTATGACAAAAATTCTGTCTGTGAAGTTTTACCGCCTGGTGTATGTACATTTGTACGTACGGTCGTTGCAAAGCTTTTTTGGAGTTAAACGGAAAAATTTGCCGTTTTTAAATGCGGATCAGGGATATATGCCGAATTAGAAGTTTGTCTTTCAAAATCGTGTAGATGCCTTTTACATACATGAGAATGTGCACAAGAAGTCTGTTTAAAAGTTGACTTAACTGTTTCAGAAGTAACGGTTTAATATCTAGTAAAAGGTGTGGATTAAAAACAAATGTTATAAAAGTTCCTTCTAGTTTTTATAGACATAGGCAACGAAGTGTTTCGGAAGTAAGTAAGCATTATTTTTTTGTTATCGTGAGGTTGGATAAAGTTGTTCTTGTAAAAAAAGCTTATAACAGGTTAAAGTTATAGCAGCTAACATTTCTTCATGATAAAATTCCAGCTCCTCAATTCAATTTTGCTTTAAGGCATTCATAACAAAAATTGATACTCTGGCGTATGCGCACTTTTTTAATACATTGAAATCTAAAGAATTTTCTTTAATTTTTATATACGGATGATAAACAACGTTTACCGGGATAGCTAGTTTTATCATACATAAATGAATACAACAAAAATTCAAAATTTAGTGAACCGATATTGTGTAGTGTTTTCCGATTTGCACGCATTGTCCCAATTATTTTTTTTTTTGAAAAAAGAATAAAATTGCAGTTTCGAAATCCAGTTTTTGAATTTTGATTTTTCTAAAAACTTTTGACCTCTATAATAATAATTTTGAATGATTTAGTTAAAGAAAAAGTGTAGGATCTTAAAAGTGTTCATACCATTTTTCCAAAAAATATCGTTAAATGTACATACGAGTACATGCATGTTCAGTCTCTGATACATTATAGAACTTTCAAAAATTACTTTAACAAAAATATTTTCTGTTGGATGCTGCCGCCCACAAATCGCTCAGAACGCGACCCGATGTCTTTGTTAAATATTTTATGTAATTGACTTATATATAGATACATATGTTATGAAACATTTTAAGAACATGAAGGTGACACAATGGTCACGAATAAAATTGATAATTACCTCTATTTGAAATTAAAAAGAGTGTCTTTCATTTTCTCCTTTATTCATTTTTCCAATTTTATTAAAGTTAAAATTACTTTGTGGTGTAACTTAAATCATTTTGGTCCTTCGAGCCGGATTTCCCATATTTAGGGGCAGACAACACACTAATCCTGGACAGAGACTGAGGCCCATGTATGCGTTCGAGTCAGGGTTGCGGGTTTATGAGGGGTTGTATCAGTTACTCTACTAGAATGACAATAAGACATATTTTGGCACTGAAATATTCATACATTGTATTGGGTGTACACTGTACAACCTTTTCAGTGAGAGACAATAGACCATTGAAAATCTAAAATTTTTTCTAGGACAAACCATATTAAAATTTGATCCCAAGTTTTGCGAATAATTGAAGGATTTGACTATGTTTTGAATTTTTCCCATATCTTTCAAAATTTTAAACATAGAGGTCAAAACATTTTCAAAACAAAATTCATAATGCAAAAGCAAAAAAATAAGCTAATAATCAATTTTTTAAAAGGTATTTTCCAAAATAAGTAGAGTCTGGAACAATGCTAAAAAGATCGGGAACAGCGTGAAGTAACTTTTAAAAATACATAATGCGCATACTGAAAATTATTTTTTAATAATGTGAATCAATTTCATATTTTTTAAAAAAGCTTTAAATACTAAAAATGTCTGGTTTTGGACCCACAAAATCGAGTATTTAAAAGTTGTTCTAGCTGATATGGGTTACATTTAAGAAAAAATGTAGCTTTCCTTTTCTTCGAAATATTCCCTTTCAATACTTTTTAGATTCTAAAAAGTGTTCTAAGAATTTAGCAATTATTTCTAAAAATATAAGCTATAGAATTTACATATGTATGTTCGGAAATATTTATATATGAGGTCCTTTATACTGATAGTGAAAGGGCGAATGCTTTCGCTGTAGAATTCAGAAAAAACCATGAGGTATCCCAACAGCTAAGTGATCTAGATACTAAAAGTTTGGTAGACGCTGCCTCTTATAGAATTTTATCTTCTATAACAGAAACACCACAAGATGAATACGTATCTGTTGATGATGTTTCCGCTATAATAAAAGAGTTGCGAGTAAGGAAAACCGATGGACTTGATAATATAAAAAATGTATACCTCAATAATGTACTCAAGTCAGGAAGAAAGTATCTAACGTTTATTATCAACGCCTGTTTGAAGAATCAATACTTTCCTGAGACTTGGAAAATAGCGAAAGTACCAATACTGAAAGCTGGTAAAGACAGGGAAAATCCTAGTAGCTATAGGCCAATCAGTCTTCTTAGTAGTTTGAGTAAGGTGTTCGAAAAAGTATTGAAAA
Organism: Eupeodes luniger; assembly: GCA_951509635.1. Taxonomy (NCBI): domain Eukaryota; kingdom Metazoa; phylum Arthropoda; class Insecta; order Diptera; family Syrphidae; genus Eupeodes; species Eupeodes luniger. The sequence goes on from OX608073.1 coordinate 8,016,807, forward strand.
AAAACTCAACTTATTAATTGAAGAAAAACATATTTTTCCTGACCAACAGTTTGGATTTAGGAGCCACCGCAGTTCTTCACATCAAGTCCTTAGGATTTGTAACAGTATCAAAAATAATCGTTCTGAAGGAAGATCTACAGGTATGGTCCTATTAGATATCGAAAAAGCTTTCGACTCTGTTTGGCATAATGCTCTTATTTACAAATTGGAAACATTCGCAATTCCAAGTTTTCTCATAAAAACAATTCAAAGTGTTTTTATCAGAAAGATGTTTTCAAGTGTACGTTAATAAATGTAAATCCGTCTTAGTTAATATTCAGTAGGGTGTCCCTCAAGGTTTAGTTCTTGGTCCTGTCTTATATAATGTGTACACGTCTCATTTTCCACAGCTACCTTATTGTGAATCAGGGATTTATGCAGATGACACCTGCATACTCTCTTTGCATGAGTTTGGTCGCAATATTGAGACCAATCTTCAAAATGCCCTTCATATTTTAATGAGATATTATCACAAATCTCTGACAACATTACTCGCACACAGGAATGGTTGAGAGTTGTAAGTCACTAGGCCCTGGTTCTTCATGGACTGTTGCGCCACCTAATTTATTTATTTATTTTATTATCACAAATGGAAAATTAAACTAAATGCTGGAAAGATAAAATCAATCTTTTTCACGAGAAAAAGAAATCGAATATTTCTTCCCAGTAATGAGCTGGAAGTCGTCGGTGCTACTATAAAATGGGAGTCCAATGTGCAATATCTAGGAATAAACCTTGACAAGCGGCTTATCTTTAAAGAACAAATTAGTGGAACAATTAAAAAAGTTAATATTGCAATTAAAATGTTATACCCGCTTATAAATAGAAAATCTCATTTAAATGCTGAAAATAAGATTATTAAACAAAAGGTTGTGTTTCAAGCAATGTTGTTGTATGGATGTCAGGTATGGGGTAATTGCGCAATCTCCCATATTAAAAAACTCCAAGTGTGTCAATTTAAAATGATGCTTAATTTACCCTGGCATTATTCAACTAATGATCTTCATAATCAAACAGGTGTTGAATTGATTTGCACAAGAATTCGAAAATTAACTTATAATTTCTTAATGAACTGTGATATTTCTGACAACCCTTTGGTATAATGCAATTAAACATTTAAAAATGTATTTACTTATTTTTGTTATTTTTTACTAATTATTTATTTATATTTATTGAGCTTATTTATTTTTAATTACTTATTAATTAATATTTATGGTCATTTATTTATTATTTATTGTTTATTGTTTATTATTTATTTTTTATTATTTATTATTTGTTATTTGTTATTTGTTATTTGTTATTTGTTATTTGTTATTTGTTATTTGTTATTTGTTATTTTTATTTGTTATTTGTTATTTATTATTTATTATTTACTATTTATTATTTATTTTTTTACTAATAAGTTAGTATCTACTTTTGGTTTTTTAGATTTTGTTGCTAAATAATTTGCTTTATTTTTTTATTTACTATTAATTTATATGTTATATGTTTTTTTTTTTTTTAATTTACTTATCTGTTTATTTATATTTATTCAATTTAAATTTAACTTTTTATTACTTTACGTATCCCATGTGTTTTAAAATTCAATATATTTCTTAATGAAATGTTTGTTGTACTTAAATGAAGGTTTTTGTCATATTTTCCTTCAAAATATAAATGTTTTCTTTTTGAATTTGTAATTATAATGTTGTAAAATTAACGTATTCAGTAGAAATATATATTTTTAATATCAAATCTCTGTGTGAACTGAGCGGTAGCAAACCAAATAATATTTTAAGAAAGAAATAAAATATCTATCGATCTATTTTTTATAAAAACAGATAATAAAACAATATAAGCTCGTATAAGCCTCGTAAAAGCTCGTATAAATCATTCAAAAGTAAATCACAAATATTAAAATAATATGCATTGCATAGGTATAACTCCATGCATTATCTTCGAACACATTTGGTTAGCATATAAAATGTTATAGTGAACCAACTTTAAAAGATAGACATATGCTGTCAAGGTTCCTTATTATAGAGGAGAACAATTTGTTTATGGGTTATTTTAGCAAAACTTTGACTGTTTTTCCGATTTCGAAACATTCCTTATTGATACTCCGCTATTATAAGACCTATCGTGTTGTAGCCTACAATTTTTTTCAATAAATGGGCTATATAACTCTGAAAAAAAAATTTCAAATCGTACCAGTAGTTCCTAAGCTAAGCGCGTTCAAACAAGCAAACAAACAAACAGCTTTGAAATATTATTATTAAACATAATTGTAGATGAAGCCTCTTAATTTTAGTGCAAAATATTTTAAATTTGTTTTCAAGTTAAAAAAAAAACCTTTTAAAGTTTCAAGATTATAATATTTAGGTCACACATTTTGTAACATAAATGATTACCCCTATCATTATGCATCCCCGATCATAAATTAATCGTAATCAGTTGTATTAAGTAATTGTAACTATGGGTTCTTTGTTTATTTTCTATTCAATTTAACAAAATCGTTATTTAATTAACAAACCCTATTCAAATACTTAATTTATTTATTTGGCTTATTTTCCATCCACTATTAAAAATTGCAACCAACAAATAAAAATAAAAGTAACACAAAAATAGCTATTTAAAGTAAATATAAGCACTATGAAAATAAATAATGAAATAAATTGCCTTGCAAAAAGTTCTGTGAATGATTCTCCAATTAGTGTGCGTGGCCGGGAGTGCAAAATACGTTAACTGTGATCATAACTCAGGCAATAAAATACAAATTGATTCCAAAATTAAATTACAATTAACGCCACCCCTTAATTCCAGGATCTGTACAATGTACATTCTCTTTTGTTTTTTTTTTTATTTTTTCACCCTCCTACCGCGCGATAATGATGGTCTTTCGTCCCTCCAACCAAACTCTCTAACTCAACCATCAACTAGAGCGCAGCGTCCGTCGTCGGTCGCTCGTTTCTATGTACTATATCGTCCATCGTCCGTCGTCATTGTTGACGTCGCGTCGTCGTTCTATTCTATTCTGTTCTGTTCTGTGTCCTGTCCTGTCCCGGCTGTTGTAAATCACGGGACATTAAAAACATCACTAATTAATGAAAAAAGAACCTAGAGTGTAGTATATACCGGCACCACCGGAGCTAGAGAATTTTTATCTGCTCGTCGTCACTCGTTTGCTGCTCATTCGAAAGCAGCTTCTTTAATTTTTAATTAAATAATCCCCCCCTCAAACCAACGAACGACCAACCCAGACTCCGGACTAAAACGCTGCACATCCTTAAGAAAAAAAAAAAAAAAAAAAAAACAGTAAAAAAGGTGGTAACAGGTGTGTTTCTCGTCATCATCGTCTCCACCGCTGCCGCCGCCGTTGTCCTTTATTTTTTTCATTAGTTTTCTTCTTTCTATGTTTTGTTTTTTTAATGTCCACTTTTTATTTTTAATTATTTTGTTGGTGTTCCCTTTCGCGGCAAAGGAAACCGAAAATGAAAAAACGAAAACGAAAACGAAAACGCCACCTTGTGCAGGACTTTTTTCGAGGGTATTTTTTCGGTGTTCCCAAGCTCTGGACTTCAAGTTAAATTTAATTAACAGAGGCGAAGGCACATACAACACACAGAAGAACGAAGACTAAAATCTCTGGACAGAATTAATAACTAGAGTCTCACATGGAAGAGCATCAGACTATGGTATAATACACCTCCTCGTCTCGAGCTGGAGGAGCAATAGATCTGCAAGTATAGCCATCTGCAGCTCACAGGACCACATTCACCCCCCCCCCGTCTATTGGGTTCACCCCATCATCGACTGGCTATTGAGGCTCGTAAAGCGGGCGACTTTATTGGTATTTTATGGAAATGGCCTCCTGAAGAGACCCTCAACGAAATGGCCTGGCCTAGACGTGGCGGTCGGTGGTGGTGGTGGTGGTGGGTCAATCTTCACCTCTTCAGTGTGGTTAAACTATATGTCGGGTCGGGGTATCGGAGGGTTTGGACGGGGTACGGCTTTGAGTATTCAATTAAAACGTTTCTTGCACATTCGTAAATTCTAATAAACTTGTGAGCTATGGTCATTCCAAAAATATAAAGAAGAAGTCTGAGCGAGAATGAATGAGAAAAAGCAGCTATTGTTGAGGGGTGGAGGGCACGTGTAGACACATCAGCACTTCAACGTTATGCGACTTTAGAGGATGATGGTTGTTGATGTGGCGTAGGACTTGTTCGGAGGCAATAAATTTGGCATTTTGTTGGAGGTTTTTATTCACATTTGTTACTAATTTGTTTGGTTGATGCCGTTAGAATGACATAAATATGAAATTGTTGCGAAATTTAGTACCACTTTGTCAAAAGAAAAACAAAATGGCCCATTTGGTTTGATGTCAATAATTGGTCAATTTCGGAGGGAAATGTGGGTTGGAGGAAGTTTGCGTAGTTACGTTTGTTGCTTGGTTATATTGTGTTAGGTTAAAATAAAAGGTTTTATATAATAATATATTTTAAGTGTTAGATTGTAAAAAGTAAAATTACATATTTAATATAAGGGCGAAAGTTATGAGAGTTGTTTTTAAAGTGCCATAGTCGTTAATTAGGAAGAAATCGTAAATTTTGTAAGAAGAGAATGGAGAATTTATTAAAAGTAATAGAAGTTTTCTAGAGAAAAATGTTAATTCATGGTAATTAGTGATTTAAAATCCCATTTTAATAATTCCCGCTTTTGTAATCAAAACTAGTTGTTATATTTTTTTGAAAATCAACGGATGTTTTTCAGTTGTCAATTAATTTATTTTAAGTTTGGTTTGATATTTCAACATTAATAGACTGACGCCTGACCATGACCAACGCTTACAAATTTTGTAAATTTGTTTTGAAAATCATTGTTATTTTCGAAATACGAAATGCTGGAAGTTTGTTTGGTGATAAAGCTCATTTTTGGTTGAATACAGATATGTCAAATAACACACCACGCTTTGAACTTCCAATTTTGTCAATATTATCCGCGTATCCGAGTTATTCGACGGATCTTTCGAAAATTGTGCCTCAAGGGTTGACGATTTTTCAAATGGTAGACATTTGCATTCAAGAGGACACAAGCTTCCACAGGGCTTTCTCAAAACCTACCTCTGTCTATCAACCAATACTCTTATTTCCCCGTGGTGAACATCGGGTGCCTAGTACCTCAACTGGAAATTGGGTTCTAACCCCAGTGGAAGGTTGTTGGCGGTAGGAAACGGGAGAGGGGGAGAGGTGTTAACCCTAAGGCACCTTTCCTTTCATCCAGGCGGCAGCGGAAGAGCTCCAAAGATGGAATCAACGTTGGCGTCCACAGTTCCAGTTACGTTAAACTACTTAGTAACCTTATTGGGCTACTACGACACATTCGGAGCCCAGGCTTGTAAGGAGCGGTTATGCCTGCTTCTGGCCAGGCATAAAGCTAAATGCGGCAACATTAGCCTAATATGCGAACATGTCCCCACAGAAGAGAAGGATGACAACACCAAGGATATCTTCTTCGAGCTCTTTAACAAAGCATATGAGCAGTGTCCTAGCTACGATATGAAAACTGTCCTGGGTGATTTTAATGCCAAGCTAGGAAGGGAAGACAACACCAGCGCTGAGATCAAACGAAGAATAACTCTTGCTAACCGCTGTTTCTTTTCGGCTAAGAAAGCAATTGAGTGGAAAAATCCTCTCTCGAAGGACCAAAGTGTTGCTATATAAGTCCCTTATCATCCCCATCCTGCTATACGGTGCAGAAGCATGGACTATGACAAAAGCGGATGAAAGCACCTTGGGTCGTTTCGAGAGAAAGGTTCTTCATGTGATCTACGGTCCCGTATGCATCGAAAGGGAGTGGAGGAGAAGATGGAACGACGAGCTGTAAAAGTCCAACGACTAAGATGGCTGGGTCACGTAGAGCGCACGGAAACCAATGCTCCGGCCCGGAAAGTCTTCGAATCCACACCCACAGGGCAGCGCAGTAGAGGAAGACCGCGGATCAGGTGGCGCTCACAAATGGAAAGTGACCTCACCCAGCTTGGAGCGCGAAACTGGAGACATCTAGCTAGGGACCGAGCTAGATGGAGAAGTTTATTTGGTGAGGCCCTAGTTCACAAAGGACTGTAGCGCCACCTTAAGTAAGTAAGTAAGTAGGAAGGGAAGACATATTTGGTGGAATAATCGGGAAAAATAGCCTGCACGAAAACACTTCCGATAACGGATTCACGCTCATTGATTTTGCTGCGAGGCAAAACGTCATGGTAGCCAGTAAGTGTTTTCCACACCTCAACATCCCACAAATGAACTTGGAGTTCTCCGGATCAATCTACCGTCAGCCAGATTGACACGCTTCCAGCATCATGGATTTCCGAACTTTCCGAGGAGCTAACATCGATTCGTACCACTACCTCGTTCAAGCCAAGGTAACACTACGGGTTTCCCAAGGTAAAACAAGGAAATGCTGGAAGAAGAAGATACGAACCGAATTCCACTGTCAGGCAAGATAATCCATTCAACATAGACGACGAAAGCCAACAATTCCGTCTTAATCACTTAGACGAAGTAAAGATCGCCATATCTAAGGTAAAGTCTAAGATAGCTGGTGTAGCAGATGACTTGAATGCCGTGCTCTTCAAAGCTGCTGAAGATAATTTGGTTAGGAGCATGCACCAACTTATCTGTAAGATATAGTCGGAAGAAATCATGCCCGATGAATGGAACCTCAGTATTATTTGCCGAATACAGAAAAAGGGAACCCTCTAAACTGCACCAACTATAAAGGCATCAGTCTACTTAATATCGCTAACAAATTCGTCTCTGCCGTAATATGTGAACATCTAAGGCCCATCAACAACCTGATAGGTCCTTCTCAGAATGGTTTTACACCAGAAAAGTCTACAGTCGATCAAATATTCACATTACGGCATATCCTGGAAAAACCAAAGAACATCAAATCGACACCCACAATCTTTTCATCGTTTTCAAGACCGCATATGCCACCATGTACAGGGACGAGCTGTATATAGAGAAATGTCTAGTTTTGGCATCCCTGCTAAACTCGTCAGTTTGTGCAGGATGACCATGAAGAATTCACGCGGCTGTATAAAGGTTGAAAACAACTTAACATAACCTTTAGATGTCGAAAAATTCCTTAGACGAAGTGATGCGTTGTCATGCGATTTCTTTAACGTACTTGAAAGAATAGTGCAGAGCTCCCACGTCATCACTAGAGGCACTATCTTTCATCAAAAGTCTTTTCAATTACTAACAAATGCTGATGATATTGACATAAACGGAAGAACTCAGCATGATGTCAATGAGGCTTTTTGTGAGTATTAAGTAGAGTAGGCTAAAATGGGTTTAACGATTAATGAGGGCAAAACAAAGTACAGGCTTTCATCAAGAAATCACCTACAACACTGACGTCTTTGTCAAAACGTCACCATCGACGGACGAAACTTTGAGTTAGTTAAGAGAACTTGGAAACAATGCTCCGGCCCGGAAAGTCTTTGAATCCACGCCCAGAGGACAGATCTGTAGAGGAAGACCGCGAAGTGCGCAACTGGTGACATATAAATAGATAGGAACCGAACTTAATCTAGTAGTTTGTTGGGTAAGGCCCTTAAGTAAGTAAGACCTTAAGTTAGTAAGTGTTGACGATTGAGTTTTGCACAAATATTTCCAAAACGATATTCTAGAATTCGCATGACAGTCCAAGTGTTGGAAATGTAAGACTATGTCTGAGCCAGTCGTCTATCGTTCATGTACCAGAAATCATATTCAAAAAATAAAATGCCCGAAAATTTTTCTTCGAAAAAAGTAAATCTTATGCCAATACAAGCTGGGTTAAAAATTACAACTATCAATCTTTCAAATCTATTGGCAACATTTTATGCACCATATTTATACAGAATTTAATAATCTTAAAATTCTGTAACTAATCACTAAAAAAGTCTTCAATTTCAGGGGTCAATTTAACTCTGTCCAAATCACCTAATTTTTCATTTCTACATAGGACCATTAATGGAATCATGAAAACTAGTTGATGAGCTTAATTCAACGATAGCCCTTCAAAGCAAATACAACACACAAACAAAAAAACAGACTTTTCACTGAAACTAAGCCATGATACATCTAGGGACATCATGCTATACACTCTATATAGCCAGTCAGAGGGCAGTTAGTGTAGCGTGTATGAGGTTCAGGCTAAGCACTACGCAGCCGGCATGGCAGAGGCTCGACAGCGGCGGCGGCCGACGACGGCGGCGGCAACATAACACGCTAAAACTCTTTCAACTGTGTTATAAAAGGTGCCAAAATAATCCGCTTACGTTTGAAACAGTAATCTTCACACCTATCGCGCGTGTATAGTATGTGCTTCTATACCTACCTTCAAAAAACAAAAAAAAACACACACACCTCTATCGAAGGGGAAGGCTAAATGCGGCCAAAAGCGATTCTATCACCTGACGCTCTCCCGTAAATGAGCCATTAACAAGGGCGCTTATGGGCTTATACAAAGTCCCGAGGAAAAATGTCATCAAGTTGGAATTATGATATATTTTTTTTGATATATGATGGAGTTAGTATATTATGCGTCCTAAACTAAAGCCCGCGAAGCAGCAAAGGTATTGGACGGAACGGAACGTTCACAATAATTTTAAAGAAAAGAAATGAAAGAAAAGGAAGTTCTTAATTTTATTTTTATTTTATTTTATGGAGCGCGTTAGGTATAAAGTGTATAGGTACCTTCACTTCATTTCATACCTATCCATAACCCAGACCTTTAGAAAAGCGGCTCTTAGAAACGTAACGTTGTTGTGCGATGAAATGTTAAGAAGATTAAAGTTCCTCGAATTGTGTGTGCGTCCAAAGCCTATGGTGCGTGAGTGAGTGAGTGAAAAAATTCAGGTGTGAATTGATGTGAAATGTGTGTTGATGTTGATGATTGTTGGTGATGATGACGACTTTTGAGCACGAAATGGAGTTTTTATTTTATTTCTATCTTTGCTTTCGATCAGAATTAGCACCGAATGGGAACTGTTTAATGGAGCAAGTTTAAGGGTAAGGGTCTCGAATGCGTTGATTTAGTTCAATATGTGTGAAGAATTAATTCGGTTAAATGCATTTTTATTTTGTGTGTAGAGGATGGAAATTTATTTTAATTTTTAAAATTTCTGGAAAATTTGATGGCATATCTTATAATGTGCACCTGCATTACCTACGAAAAGCCTGACTAATATTTATTAGTGCTTAATGTAGCTTATAGGTGTATTAGGACTTAAGAATCATAAAATATTCTAATTGAATTTTTTACTAGAGAATTCTCTCCAGTAGGCTACTTGATCCGATTTTACCTTAAAATCCAGACATAATATATTTGGAAATTTTAAGAATTTTCATGAAATTGTAAAAATGTATCAGAGTAAATTTGACCGAGATTTCGACTTTGAATCCAGAGACAAATAAAAAAGAAGGTTTTCAAACACGTCAGCAAGGCACATAGAGCTGTATATGTGAGACGCGTGCATGGATTCTCCAAATTTAATCCACACACTTGTAAACGATTGTCCTTGCGCGCTTTGTTAATAGTCATTGCGAAAGCGAGTCGCACCGGAAATTGTAAACGTTTAAATTCGAATGGCATATCTGTCGGGATCATTGGGATACGTGGCAACAGTACGTTTTCACCTTTGAACTTTCCAATCAAAATTGTTGCCTCGGTAACATTATTTATCATTTTCTTGATTGAGAGTCTAGTTCCGTTGCAAAGTCGTGGTAGATTTATGTTTCGAAGAAAAATAATGGGTACGCCAATTTTCAGTGTAAGAACGTGCGGTGGCATGCCTGACAAATCTAACGAATTCAAGAATTCAGTTGGATAGTTGACAATCTCGTCTTGATTCTCCACAATATCGATGGACTTATATGTTGTCGTTTCACTGGGTATTCCATGCTGAACGGTGAAATTGATGGTATTGATATCGATATTTTTGGCTGCTAATATAGCACGCATATTGAGCCACTAATGGTTTTTGTAGTTTTGTGCAATATTTAGAAAAACTTTTTGCACTAATTCGTCGATGCTTTTGGGTGATCCTCCAGAAGTTTGCTTGCTGAGTAATACATTGTGTAGATTTATCAATATCCATTCCCATATTTCCAATATCCATTAATTGTTTTCCAATTTGATGGTGAATCTGTCTTTGTATCTACAAAATAAAAACCAGTAAGTATTAACTAAGTTAAAAACACTTTTTTCGGTGTGTGAGTTGAGAATTAGTAATGTATGTAAGTTATTCTTTAACTATATTCTATGTAAGTACAAAAATAAATACCTTAACGCCCATGTTCCGAATTTTGATCGAAAGTGAATTGAAATCACTTTACAATTCACGTGAAATGAAATTGCATGTTCTTCAATTCGATCTATTTCGAAAAAAATCGAAATTGCTTCGAACTGTCAGAACTGAAGGATCATCCATTTTTATTTTGTTTCTGAAGTAAAATTATTACTGTTTTGAAGATGGATGCAATATTATTGGCAATTTTAAGTGAAAAAAGGAAGCAGAATTTAAGAGAAAAAATAAGAAGACGAATTTTGCGAGACAAATCAAAAATATTGGATTTACCTGACACAATGTAAGTGTGTGAAAATTATGTAGAATTGTTCTGATACATAAAGTAAATTCTTGATTTCCTCTTTTAAGCTTTCATTGTAATTTTAGATTAACCAAAGACGCATTTTTATATGTTCTAAGGGAAATAGAACCTTTTATAATACCTTATTCGATTCCTTCAAAAACTTGCTGCAACCCTCCGACTTCTAGCAGAAGGAAGCTATCAAAGATCATTTCACAGAAATACAAAATGTGATTTGAATGCGTTAAAAAAATGTTAATAACCAAAATACAGAACATCCATTTGCATGTTCGAAAATCCAATTCACTATAACGAATTGTGGAACACCCAAATTCACTTTCGCAAAGTGTATTCACAATATGTGAAATTCAGAACATGGGCATAAATGTCGGATTAAATAATCGTTCTTCGATAATATCTGCCCCAAATGACGTCATTTGGAAACATTGTTTTTTTTTTGAGCGTTTGCAAGAAAGTGGCGTGATTCATTTGTTTCGCCACAAAGCAATGAATACAATGGCTCAGGTGGCGCAGGTGGCGGAGTCAACAATTGTCAATACCACTTTACCACTAAGACAGCATAATCCGGGCGTTTCTCCGGAAAACTTTAATGCACCACAATACTGGCAAACAACGTCGATTTGCCTAATGCAAATGCTAGGATGCAAGCTGTAACCATTGTTGCAATCGTATCGAAACACTGCTCGATTGATTCAAATCAGCACTTGATTAATCTCTTGTTCTGTTTCGCAAATTATCTATTTGTTGACCTCTGTTGTTCGCTCGACGATTTTGCATTGCCAACCGAGCCGTTTTACGGGCTGCCTCACTTTGCTCTTGTGATTGAAAAGCACGATGTCGAGTAATACTAACGTGGCGCGATTTGTTGTTCTTCTTTAGTCCTTTCATTTGCAGTGTTTCGTATCCTTTTTGCATTACGGCTTTGTCGGGAAAGATTCGATCGTCTTGGTCGCGGCATTGTTAATTAAACTTCACTTCAATTCACCTACAAATTTATTTCACAACTCAAAATTTCAACCATTTTTCATTAATAGACAAAATTACTTAGCTGTTCGAGATGTGGTGCATTTGGTTATTCCAAGTCTGATACGGTTTTGGTTTATCACCTTTTATAGTTCACTTCAAATTATTATTTAATAGAAATAAGTTTTAATATTGATTTCTTATAAAAATCAAATTTCTTTTTTTATATTCCAAGGCTGATTCTTTTTTGGTTATACTACGTTTTATAGTGTCTGAATTTTTTTGTCAAGTCACACGGGAACGCTGTCGAACGGGATAAACAGTATCATATGTCCGTCTACTGGCTCTAAGCTACCTACCCACCAATTTTTAGCCATATCGGTACAGCCGTTCTTGAGTTATAAATAGTGTAACTAACACGATTTTCTTTTATATACATACATAGAAGATGAACGATTCTGACATTTATCGGCGTTACAAAGACCTAGAACCAACATATCTTTTTAGATTAAAAAACATACTTACGAAAAATTGTATCTTTAAGTGTTTAAATAACATTTAATTTTTCAAAAAAATCTTAACTTAATTAATTTTTTACATACGTGACGTAGAGTCCTTGCAACTGACTGATATGCTGGAATTCTCCCAAATATTAGGACGGTTCAATTAGACGCCCTCCAGCTTCTCTTCCCCTTTTTTCCACCTCTCCAAATCCTGATCAAATGCTAATGAATAAAACACTGACATTCGGGTTGGATAATGTAAATCGACCAAGACCATTTCCGTTACATCACCCAAAAGATTCCAACCAAAAACAGATGTGCCTCAGGGTTCCACCTTCATTCCGCATTTATTTTTTAAAAATTACATTGGCAGTTTTGTTCTTAGCTTCTACATTAAAACTTCTTACATGAAAATTAATTTCACATTTCTTTCGAAAATATCCACAAGGCAATTGAAATGAGTTCTATACTTAAACGGGTTTTAGATTCCCACAATTTTAGTAGACTTTCAAACATTTTTACTTATTTTTACACAATGAGTTATTCATTCTAATGGTTCCTGAGATATTTGTTTGGTTTCTGAGGTATTGGATTAGTTGTGATATATTTCAGAAAAAAGCTGCCAGTGCTTTCAAGGAAAAGACTTTAAAGTTATTAAAATAAAAATCATGTATTTTTATTGAATGTTAAAATTTTCGAATACGAGGTATTAGAATAAGAACTACAGCTTAAAGCCTTAAGGCTTTAAATTTAATGCGATTGTAGTATCTGTGACGTGATGGTGAGTGCGTTGGACTGTCATGCCAGAGGCCTTGGGTTCTATTGGTTCTATTCTTTAGGAATGGAAAAATTCTCTATGAATTATTCTTGTCATGAAAAGTGTTTTGGCAAATTAGCCGTTCGGATTCGGCTTAAAACTGTAGGTCCCCTAAATACCTCACAACATAACTCGCACACAGGAATAGTTGTAACTCACTAGCTCCTAGTTCTCAACGGACTGTTGCAAAAACTAATTAAATTGATTGAATGGACACTAAAAACAAAAAAATTAAAGGGTATTTGAGGAATATTGTGTTTGCTTAAGTCTGCTTCAAGCTAACTGCTCATTAATTTCTTGAACAATGTCTTCACTATAGACCTCACAATAACATGACTCATTCTATCAACATTCCCTGCTTCTGCTTCTGTTTCAATTTCAATCTTAATCACTTTGGATTCTCATATTGGTCTATTTTATGTTTCTCTTATTTACCATCGATGTTTTTTTCCGAAATGGCCAAATATGTTATTGCTAACCCCATTGAAAAGTGTCAATGAATGTTTCTCAAGCCTTCTGGCTATAGATTTGATTCGATTTTTTATTAAAAAAAAGGAACAACTAAAATTTGGTGTCGAAATGCAAACAAATTGTCATCAAAAGCCTTTATACCAAAAGATTGAAAAAAAAAAAACAAAACATTCACTGATTTATTACACTTTGCGTATGTACCAGGATATTGAAGTTTTGTCTTCAAAGACTCGTTTCTAACATTTTATACAAGTCAAATACAAGCTACTAGAGTTACAGCCTCAAACGACAGACGATGAATGTTTAAATTACAACTCGTATATTTCTAGGTTTCCAAAATGGACAGATAGAAACAACAACAACAACAAAAACAAAACTTTCAGTGAGTGACAAAGAAGACATTGCAAATGGCAAAATTTTGTTTTGTTTTCATTTTCGTTGGGTCTAAAAAGCATGACCATGTCTCCATCTAAAGGTAAATTAGCCTACGCTAGCTTACAGCGGAAATAAATTCGTTCCCTGGCGATCTGTATATAGTAAGCCAAAAGTTCGAAACGACTACGACTACGTCGTCGTCATCGTTGGGCTAACATCAGGCCAAAAAAAAAAAGGAAAAGAATCAGTTTGCCTTTGTTTTCGAGGCAAGGGCTCTAGTACGCCAATTGACACCATGCGATATATTTGTCCACCAAACACCTCGTTTGTGTGTCCCGGTTTCACGAAATACTCATAGGCTTTGCTTCCAAATGTCCAAATCCATGTCTTCTCTTGCCACCTCGGATTTGTTAGATTCTTGTCCAGAGTGTTTTTTTTTTTGTTGGATTTTGGTAACAAACCTAAGGACTTGGGTCTGGAAACGACATACAGCGGTATATCTACTCGTTTGCATATTTTTTTTCCGCTTTGGTTTCTCACATCGGACGCAGTCAAAGTAGGTTGGTTGATTTTGGATATAGTCGTAGAGAAGCAAAGAATTTGCGACCCATTTCAAAGTGTTAGCCTAAAATTGGACATTTGTGCGCGACAAAATTTTGCTGCTTGTTTATTTTTTCGTTTTGCAACCTTTTTTATTGTTCGTATTTCGTCGAGGCTCTTGTTAGGCATTTGGATTTAGAATTGATGGGTCCTTCGCAAAAATCCTGGGTAAGAAGAGACTAACCGAAAGTTCGGGGTAACGATGAAGGTTTGTTTTCAAAGTGTCTGAGGATTGTGCAAAGACTGAATGTGTTAGGGAACATAATTCTAAGTGACAAAAAGTCAATTTTACTTATTTGAACTGAATTTTTAGAATAAAAACACAGTCTTGTGGGAAAAATAAATCAAAATACAAAAATCAAAGGATAGCTTTCGTTGATAAATTCTTAGAGAAATGTTATAGAAGCTTTATAGGGTAGAATGCTTCATTAAGAGCAAAATTAACTTAAGAAAGTGATTCGATAATTCGAATAGTCTATAAAATGTTACCTCTTGTTAACTTATTAGGGATTACTGCCTTCGATAAATTCAAGGAGAAACCTTATACAAGCTTTATATTAGTGAATGCTTCTTCAAGAAAAACAGAGCCCGAAGTAAGGAACTTTTATCGATGTATTCTTTGAGCAACCTTATAGAAAATTTATAGAGTTTAATTCTTCCTTGCAAAAGCCGAATTTTGAAATCTTTTTGAAGGTCTGGAATGCTTTGTGAGGCTAAAAAAAGTAGACTTCTGAGGATTCATTGGCAAAGATACTACAAAATAAATCTAGGTTACCAAAACGGGGTTTTCTTATACATAGCTTATAAAATATTTTTTTTGAAGCAATTTATTTTTAAATTGTGTCTGGACACCGTTTTTTCAATGGCCTATATATCTGCGAAATACAGGAATTATATTGTAAGTATTGCAAAATTTCCCATAAGATGATCAAAAATATCTATTTTTTGGATTTTCAAAAACTATTGGATATACGTTCTAAAGCTCTCAAAAAACACCCTATAGGTCCTATATGTGTGTATGTGTGTCCCAAGTAAAAAATATTTTTTGGAAGTACTAGAATAGCCTAAACTTTTTAAAAGCATAACTGGAAAATCGGAGCAGTTTTAAGTTTATTTTCGAAATCTGTTTTTAAAGAAGTTGTTAAAAATCCTTTCAGAGACTAAAACAAGTTACCTTGTGTGTCAAAATATAAAGTGTTTCTTGAAAATAAAAAATACTGCCCTCTCCTTCGCAACATACTGTATTCAAATGAAGAATAAATATAGTGCGCCTACATTCAGCTCTTAAGGGGTTATTCTGGCGTATCCCTTTCTGAAGCCGAAGCCTTATAATTGTCGTTAGCAGTGTTCTCATTCGTTGCTGCCGCTGCATGCCGCCGCCGCCGATGTACTGCTGCTCTACTATAGCCGCGCACTGTACAAAATCTACATATATGGACAATTTAATAGCTTCCTCCCTTGGACTTTAAGACTCCCCAACAGCCCGCCTCACAGTCAAAGCTGAGTGAGTTCTTGTGTTAGTACACATCGCCACATCATCTTATGACCCTTTAACCAGAACCTTCATACAGTAGAGACCCCTGTCCGATTTTCTTGTTACGCTCTGTTTCGCCTGTTCGCTCTCCTTAACAACAATTTTATGTTGCTGCTCTTGTTTTCTGTCCTGTTTTGCAATTGTTGTTAGTTTTTTTTGTGTTTTCTTTTCTTCATCGAAGGCTGATGCCACGCCTTCCTTTTAAATAAAAAAAACACACATTTCCGATGCCCATCTTGAACTTTTTTGTAGTTGAAGTTGTTGTTCTTGTTATAGTTTTAAGACCACAACCGCCATCGCCGCCGCCGCCGCAGCCGCAGCCGCAGCCACTGTCGTTCGTTGGTACTGTTGAGCGCGGTGTTCATTCAGATTTATATCGAAGGAGATAATTTGTCCTGCGAAGCAAACTCAAAATGAAAAAATAAAATAAAATAATGCAACAACAACAACAACAACAACAAAAACAAGCAACAAAAAAAAGAACATAAAATTCAAATTGGCAACTCCTTTGGTCCAATCCGCGTGACTTCAACTTCCAGAGCTAACAAGATGAGCTCCACCACGAGGCTATGCAAATTCATAAACAGGGCAGGACGGCCGTGCCATGCAGCGCCGCACCGCTCTTTATTACGATCGACGACGACCAGCATCATCATCCAGGAGAATCGAATTCGAATTCAGTCGGAGAATGGGGTCTTTTATAGCTGGCCTTTTTTTGTGTCCGCCAGAGCACCAGGCGCAGCAACCAACAACTACTAGAGAAGAAGAGTTGTGCTCTCCAACTTGTCCAACTTGTAGAGAAGAAATCGTCGGTCGTTGTTTTCCATGGGGGTCGCTCCTCCGTGTCGTGGTCGCGGGACTCGGTACTTCCAGCCATATTATTATAGTCGTTGTCCAATGTCCAATGTCCAATGCTGCGGAACAAGAATTGTTCGCCACGAAAATTTATTTTTATTATTATGTGACAATTTTTTATCACTTGCCATCGATTGGATGCAATACGAGGTTTATGACCATGTTTCCGATAGTCTCGCTGAGTACACGTCTATATGCATATGCGATGATGTGGACCTGGACGCGCAATCATCTAATCAGGATCTTGCTGGTCGAATGGTCGAATGGATGAGCACTGAACATTGAACACTGGAACACCACAAAATAAGAGGAGGATGAAATTGCTTTGGACATTTGTATGAGAGTGTACGGAGTGTTTGAGTGTCATTACGGGTTGTCAACTATGGGAGCGGTTTATGGCCAGAAGTGTGTTAAGTTTATGGTGGTAATTTTTGTCAAACTAAAATGGACACAAAAGATAAGATTATAAGGTGGGCACATGAACCCAGTTGTACTTGTTAATTTTTTGTGTGGTTTTGTTTGTTCTTATTTAGCCGATCATAAAAGGAAGTCAATACTTTAGAAGGTTATAAGGGTGCAGCATTTCGTTTTCTTTAGCAAGTCTAACGTATCATGTATTCCTTAGATGTATTAACGATAAGTCCCCAAACACTAGAATGAAAGGCAAATATTTTTTTAGTTTGAATTTGATCAAATTTTATTTATTTTCGACTGAATTTAGGTTTTAGCTTCTATAAGGCTTCTTAAAAAATGTCAGTACAAGCGATATAACGACATTCATTCAGGACATTCAAAGAACTTTTAAGAACTTAATAGATGTTGTATCTAAGCTTATTTGCATAAAATTAAGCTTTTGTAAATGATTCCATAAAAGAAGTTTTATAGAACCTTTAAAAAGAAAAACGTTGTTTGTAGTTTTTATTTAGATACAAAATTCAAGGACATATAAGATAAAAGATCAGGAAAAGAATTCTAAGAGCCCGTTCACACGATCCCGATTCGGCGGTTTTGCGGTATCGTCGATTTTACCGTATAAGCCAATGTCAATATAATTTAAATGAGTATATTCAGACGATACGGAATTTAACTGTATACGGTAAAATTACCGATTAGGTCGATTTTGTTATTCGGTTTTGTTTCTGCAAATCGTTTTCGGTCGTACGGTAAAAAAACCGATTCGGCTTATCGTGGCAATGTATTTATAGACAGTGCGTTCAGCCGATTCGATATTTTGACCGATAGTGCGTCATTTTTCGTCTGCGATACCAGTATATTACTATAAATGTATTCCAGTCCATCTTCATGCGTCTTGAAGCGCATACGATACGAATGACTCTGAAAATCGAGTACGGTGTAGGGTTGAGTACGGTGTACGGTTAAATTACGGAACCGTTTGAACACTCCAACCGAAAGACACCGAATCGAGAAAATATCCGATACGGTGAAAATATCGAATCGTGTGAACGGGCTCTAAGAAGAAACTCGTATACATTAAACGCGGATTGATGGAAGAATCGAACTCTATAACGGAAAGCCTCCTTAATGAACAAGTAGTTTCAACAACACCTACTGGAAAAGCTGAAGCATTCGCCATCCTCTTCGAAGAAAGTGGACCAATACCGCTAACCCTAACATCTCCCGGACTTCATTCAAGAAGTAGAATCCTGCTTTGATATCATTTCTGCCCACATTCAATGCCGAAAACCCGTCAATAGAAAGCTTCCGGAAAACACTGAAGTTGCAGTTTAATAATCTTTTCCAACAAGATAAAATTTAAAACTCATGCTGACCTGATGTTTAAGAGAACCAACTCTTCTTGGAACTTGATCCATCCGATTTACTCAGAAGTTAAAATGACTGTTTACAAGCAGATGATCCAAATAATTCTGATGTATGGATTCCCCATCTAGGGAACGGTATCAACAGCAGCGATGAAGAAGATGAAATTCTTCGAGAAGAATATACGGGAACACGTTGACGCAAAAATTCGGTCAACTAAAAAACTTACCTCATCAGTCCAATACTTGCTGCAGCTTTGCCAGGAACAAGTAGTACCCGTGGCGTGATGTTTAGTGCTTTCGACTTTTAAGCCAGAGGTCTTGGGTTCAAACCCTACCTGTACCATCTAAATTTGTTTCAGGAGTACTACCTCTTGCGAGGAATTGACAAATTCTCCAAGACTAATTCTTGTCATGAAAAGTGCTTTCTCAAATTAGCCGTTCGGATTCGGCTTAATACTAATGTATGTCCCCTTCATCCCTGACAACATTACTCGCACACAGGAATGGTTGAGAGTTGTAAGTCATTAGGCCCTAGTTTACAACGGACTGTTGCGCCACCTAATTTTTATTGCCAGAAATGACATCATCTTTACCATTTCCCCATTATCTCATGCAGTTCTCCACTGGATTCAATTTCAATTTTTATCAGAAAGGACGACTGGGAGGTTATTTTTCCCGTAGTTATTTTTACACCAACAGTTTCTACTCCTCTCTTCACACTTATTTGATGGAGAACAATGATCCTTTAATTTGACAAGCATTCATCGACTGTATTGTATAGATGTTTGAGGTCAGTTGTCAGACATACCTATTTTCAAGAATGCCCGTTGTAAAAAATCTTGCTTGTTTATCGTCAAGTGTTGCTTTCAGGAGTTCTTTCAATCTTCGCTACTGGAGTTAAAACCCATAAACCGCTTCAATAGTTCCACTACATCAATTCTTCTTTTTTGACAATCATTACTTTTTTCCACTCTTTTGGAAAACATCCATAGCAACTAATTAAATACAGCCAAAACTGACTATTTCGGTTTCTGACACAATTTGCACCATTTTTGAAAATATGTACATATGTATGTATTTGAAACCTGTAACCTTGCATCATTGTTCGTGTTTTATTGAGTAAGTTTTTTCCAAATTAAAATGAATGCATTCATACTTAAAGGATTTAAGGTTAACCCTTGAACCTGTTAACCCGCAAGACCTACGCAATTTTATTTGTAACAAAAAAAGGAAATAACACCAAAATTTCTGTGAAAATATTCAAATTTTAATGTTCTCTTTTTGACTATCCACCTGTTCCATGGCCATCATTCAAAACCAGATGGCGTGTCGCATAGTCGCGAGAAATGTTAGCACTTAGCCTAACCTAATTTCAAAATATAATATTTTGACATTTTAAAAACTCTTTCCTTCTCTCTCTCTTCCTCTCCCCCGCCCCTTTGGGAATGTAAATTAAATTTCCTTGTACTATTCTTACACTTTACCTACTCCGGGTAATCAACAAAAGTCATGCCCAAGTACAAAACCATTCAAAGTTGAACCAAGTCACTTAGAAGTAGGTGGGTATAAGGCAAAAGCGGTATAGGTAGGTTAGGCACGAAGGCAAGCATAGGTAGGTACCACCTTGGACCATAATATTTAAAATCCAACAACATTTAGATCGTATATATACTTACACCTTCATATATAAGCTCACTTCATGTTCTAAGCTATAAATGCTTAAATTCATTTGCGAGTTTTCGAAGTGCCCTGGCTTTTGTGTTAGCTTTTTGTTGTTGTTTCTTGTGCCATAGTTGGCCCAGTTTTGACCCTTTTTCCTTAGCCTGCGAAACATTTGTGCACAGGAAAACTAATTAAATAAATAGGACACAGCGAAGAAAGCACAACAGCAACAACAGCAGTGCGAGGACTAAAATAATACAGCAACAACAACAACAAAAAATTAATACAGAAAGAATTAAATCAAGTCCTCTTAATAATAACCAAGGACTAACTATATAAAAAGGACCACTTTTTCTTTCTTTAAAAAAGAAAAAAAAAAAACTAAAACGGAAATACACAGTCGCAGAGACACTGAGAAGGAAACAGCAGGAAAAGGAGTTAAATTTCGTGGCCGGCAAATGAAAATTTCAATTTCTTTCCAACACTATCCTCGTACCTATTATAAAAACCATCTGCCGTTGAGCTTGCTGCTAGCAGGACTTATTTTTTTGTTTTATTTTATATATTATTTTATTTTCCTGGCCCAAACCATCATCGTACTGTATACATTCTATGGCAGGATAACATTTGCCAAGGACATATTGTGTGTCCGAAAAAACGTACTACACTTAAACAAAAAAAAATGAGAATTGTGCAATAAAAATATAAAATATCCTTTTTTGTTTGTAGCAGTAGCATCGTATTAGTCCATCGTCCTGTATTCGGACGGAGTCGTTGTAGCTGTCGGTAGTCACTGGTCCTGCTGAATTACCTGAGTATAATTTCGTTTTTAATTAATTGCATTTGTCCTTTCATTATGGAATCTTTCGTCCTTTTTTTTTGTTTTATTTATTTTTTGAAACTGTTGTTGGATAGAAATTAAAGACCTTTTCCGGAAGATTTTCTATACCTATAAGAGGAGCATTATAGACTTTTGCTACACCTATCTATGTGAGTCCTGGAAATTTTTGTTTTCTTTTTCTAACAAAATATATCCAATTATTGCGGTTTATTTGCTCAGTTGGACTTTACAGAAGTTGTGTGTCTGTTCGTTCTCTGTTTTATGTATGCATGTATATGTTTACAGGACATTACAAAATAAAACGAAAATAGAAAAGAAAGCGTTATTACATACAGCGAGACTCCTTTTCACAGACAAATAAAAATCAAAAAAAAGCAAAAATGAAACAGAAAACAAAAATAAAAAAGAAATAAAACAAAACAAAAAAAATGAATTTGGTGCAAAATATAGGTGGACTGTCAGAGATAGCAATATCTGGACAATAACTGTCAAATGAAGATAATGAGAGAAAAATGGAGGTGGGACTTTATTGAACATTGTTGCCAATGGAGATTTTTTTCTATGAAGAATTTAAATTTTAAATTGATCCATAACATATTTTTAGAAATGTTCAAGAAATCGCAAAATAGCAAATTAATGACGTTAAATTACTTTTCGTAACATTTTTTTAATTCTTCGATTTATTGTAGGAAATATTTTGGAGTATAATTTGAACGATTTTTTGAACGAATTGGTATCTAAGCAACAAAAGGATGTGTATAACAAGATTGTTTTGGGAGTCTTGTTTTAGTTTTGTTATAGCAAACTAACACGTTCCGAGGTTGTTCCACCGTTGGTCTTCAACGCTGAAAAATTCTATTCTACTTTACAGGTCCTTCTTCTAGGAGATGAAAAATTGCATTTGTTCAACCAGTTCTTAAAATAGTCGTATCTACTTTGCCCTCCAACTATCGTACTGCACTTCTCTCCAAGGCTATGAAAACGGTGATCGTCATCAACTGAAAAGCTATCTTAGTGATCAAAAGTTTGTAATGACCATCAGTATTTCTTTTGCAGCGACAGGTCCAACATTAATTTAGGGGTCTATATATATCAATCAGTAGAGAGTTTGCTTGGGGAGTTTATTCATTTAATGCTGACTAGCAGAATAAATTAGCTCAAAGCTGAGCAACTCTTCTGCTAGAAGATTTGTTAGTTGAGAGACACAGCAAGGTGGTGTTCTATACTCCCACTCTTCTAGAACCTGGTGGTAAATGAAATCTTAACCGGTCTGGATGCAAAATGTTTCAGAGTGATTGCCTATGGGGATAACGTTGCTATAACGGTTTCAAGAAAGCATCTTTGCATCCTAAAAGAATTCTTACAAAATGCCCTATACAAACTAATACTTTGAGCTGTTCGGTTTGGACTGTGTGTTAAACCCGCACAAAACTGAATTAGTCCTATTTTCGAGGAAATACAAAATTCCTTCGCTATATTAAAAATCTAATTAAAGTTCTCAGACCTGGTTCTTATTTTAGACACAAAACTAAATTGGAAACGAAATGTACAAGAAGGAGTCAAAAAAGCTACTGTAGCTCTTTTTTCTTGCAAAAGAAAAACAAGGGGCTTAATACCCCGAATTACGCATTGGTTATACACATCTGTAATCAGACCGATTTTAATATACGCTGTGGCAGTATGGTGGATTGATTCAGCTTGCCTTTGTATAAGGGGATCGCTTCACACGAACCTACCTAACACCTCTTGAAATATTTAGCAAACAAATACCTTCAAGCTCTGCTATACGCCTCAAAGCTTCGTCGTAGTGGGTTTAGAACAATATTGGCCAGTCCGTAATTCTTAAGTACTTAGAATCAATTCCAAAGCACACAGACTACACCATCCGCTATCTGAAATTCGACAAAAACTTCTAAATTTCTATGCCTTCCAGATCTTTCTGGGAGGATAGGACATTTCTGGAAGACGAGTCAATCCACTTTTACACAGATGGATCAAAAACAAAAGAAGGAGTTGGAGGAGGTGTGTACTCAGAACAAAATATAGGTGGACTGTCAGAGATAGCAATATCTGGACAATAACTGTCAAATGAAGATAATGAGAGAAAAATGGAGGTGGGACTTTATTGAACATTGTTGCCAATGGAGATTTTTTTCTATGAAGAATTTAAATTTTAAATTGATCCATAACATATTTTTAGAAATGTTCAAGAAATCGCAAAATAGCAAATTAATGACGTTAAATTACTTTTCGTAACATTTTTTTAATTCTTCGATTTATTGTAGGAAATATTTTGGAGTATAATTTGAACGATTTTTTGAACGAATTGGTATCTAAGCAACAAAAGGATGTGTATAACAAGATTGTTTTGGGAGTCTTGTTTTAGTTTTGTTATAGCAAACTAACACGTTCCGAGGTTGTTCCACCGTTGGTCTTCAACGCTGAAAAATTCTATTCTACTTTACAGGTCCTTCTTCTAGGAGATGAAAAATTGCATTTGTTCAACCAGTTCTTAAAATAGTCGTATCTACTTTGCCCTCCAACTATCGTACTGCACTTCTCTCCAAGGCTATGAAAACGGTGATCGTCATCAACTGAAAAGCTATCTTAGTGATCAAAAGTTTGTAATGACCATCAGTATTTCTTTTGCAGCGACAGGTCCAACATTAATTTAGGGGTCTATATATATCAATCAGTAGAGAGTTTGCTTGGGGAGTTTATTCATTTAATGCTGACTAGCAGAATAAATTAGCTCAAAGCTGAGCAACTCTTCTGCTAGAAGATTCGTTAGTTGAGAGACACAGCAAGGTGGTGTTCTATACTCCCACTCTTCTAGAACCTGGTGGTAAATGAAATCTTAACCGGTCTGGATGCAAAATGTTTCAGAGTGATTGCCTATGGGGATAACGTTGCTATAACGGTTTCAAGAAAGCATCTTTGCATCCTAAAAGAATTCTTACAAAATGCCCTATACAAACTAATACTTTGAGCTGTTCGGTTTGGACTGTGTGTTAAACCCGCACAAAACTGAATTAGTCCTATTTTCGAGGAAATACAAAATTCCTTCGCTATATTAAAAATCTAATTAAAGTTCTCAGACCTGGTTCTTATTTTAGACACAAAACTAAATTGGAAACGAAATGTACAAGAAGGAGTCAAAAAAGCTACTGTAGCTCTTTTTTCTTGCAAAAGAAAAACAAGGGGCTTAATACCCCGAATTACGCATTGGTTATACACATCTGTAATCAGACCGATTTTAATATACGCTGTGGCAGTATGGTGGATTGATTCAGCTTGCCTTTGTATAAGGGGATCGCTTCACACGAACCTACCTAACACCTCTTGAAATATTTAGCAAACAAATACCTTCAAGCTCTGCTATACGCCTCAAAGCTTCGTCGTAGTGGGTTTAGAACAATATTGGCCAGTCCGTAATTCTTAAGTACTTAGAATCAATTCCAAAGCACACAGACTACACCATCCGCTATCTGAAATTCGACAAAAACTTCTAAATTTCTATGCCTTCCAGATCTTTCTGGGAGGATAGGACATTTCTGGAAGACGAGTCAATCCACTTTTACACAGATGGATCAAAAACAAAAGAAGGAGTTGGAGGAGGTGTGTACTCAGAACGACAGAAATTTAGTCTCTCATTCCGCCTTCCCAATAATTGTAGCGTGTTCCAGGCGGAACATTTGGCGATAAAAGAAGTCTTGTCCTGGCTTAAAGAAAACGTGATATCAACATATGATATCCGTATTTTCTTAGATAGTCAGGCCGCTATCAAATCTCTGGACTCTGTCTCTAAAAACTCGCAAGATATTGTATGAGTCTATCTCCTCTACACTTGCCAATCCTATACCAAATTTTGCAACAGACGTTATTTTTTCGTATAGAACTTGCCTACACTTAGGGGTTAGCTTTTTTGAGTAACAGTCCATAACTGTCGACCATCTCTAATGGAGAGGAGAGGAAAGCCGAGCGCTACATAACGATGATAAATTATGGCCCAAATTAAACCATATGGACCTAGACGAAATGTGGTTCCAGCAGGACGGCGCTATGTGCCACACAGCAAACGCCACGATTGACATGTTTCATGAAGGATTTGAGGGTAAGGTTATCTCTCGCAGGGTCGATGTGAATTGGCAAACAAAGTCATGCGATTTGACCCCGCTAGACTTTTTCCTGTGCGGTTTCTTGAAGTTGCAGGTCTATGCAAATAAACCACAATCGACCGATGCCCTAAAAATGAACATAATACAGGCCATCGCTCAAATTTAGCCGGATCTATGCGGAAGAGTCATTGGAAATTGGACCACTCAGATCCGTAGCACCGTAAGAAGCCGAGATGGACATTTGAATGATGTCATATTCCACACTTAATGGCATGCATGCGCCTTTCAAATAAAAAAATAATTTTGTTAATACCTCAAACCCAGCTTGTTTTATTCCATTTCAACATCTACCCGCCCTTATTGAAAAACCTTTTATAATGATCTAAACGATCTAAATCATATGTAGTAACATAATCAGTCTCTCACGTTTCGTAAGGGACTCAAACTGGTTTCATTGAGCTTAAAAGAAAGCATGAAAATTCATGTGGTATCACAATGGACCATTAAACTGGCCTTAGTGTGTCCTACTCCATCACGGACATCCACTTTAACCTAACTAAATCTATCAATACAATGGAACAAATGTGTTCATTTCATTTCTTTTCATTTATTTCGAATAAGGATTCTTTAACAATGACACATTAAGATTTGAATCTTGAAGAGTATTGATAATTTAAGTTACATTGTTCATCATTGTGGAAAAAATAAAGGTATTGGTAAGTTTCAAGTTTGAAACTCTTAAAATATCTGCTGGTGTTCCTCAGGGCTCCGTTTCGTGTCCGACTCTCTTACTTATATTCATGGAAATATCTTTTTTACAACTTTAAATCCATTGAGCTATTTCGTTGATGACAGTACCACCTGCTTTTTATATGCGGTTCTTAATTTACACACTTATGCGTCGAATGTGGGACTTGAACGATAGCGTTAGACAGGCTTACTTCATTCAGATCATTTGGGAAATATTAACTGTGTAAAATTCAATGCCTTACATGGAAAACCTAAAGTTGTCTCCTATGGTCAAAACCAACCCATCCACATGCATTGAGAAATCTATTGCTATATTACAGTTTACCTATTATTGAATATTCAACGTTTTCAAAAATTCTGCTGAGTGCTTAGGGTTTCTCTAAAGATTCAAGGCATTTTTCACTTTTTTAATATAACTTAAGTCATTAAGAAGAAATTAAAAAAAAGAGCTTTGAAAATGATGAGCAATGGAACTGATTATGTTATCGATTATTTTATAAGCGATGTCCTATGGAAAAAGAGAGTTGCCCCCCTCCCCTTTCATCAAACAGTTCTGTTGTAAATAAACTTTATTTTGTATAAAGATTCTTTTTGCAGTCGCACATCAAGAATGTGAAATGCTTCACTCAATTCTGGTGTCCCCTTCATTTTGATATTCAAAATTTTAAGACTAATGTGCACCGTTGTCGCATCTAAAATCGTTTCCTTCTTTCCCTACGTCCCAAAAGTTTGTGCAAATTAATAAAAAAGTAAAAAAAATACGTATACGCCCAAGTGTTCTATCTAGCTCTCTCTGTTTGTAAATAATTTTAAGCTGCAAATACGTATACAAAGTTTTAAACAAAGCTTTTGAGAGGTCATAAATGTAGCTTTTAATTGTATATCACTTTCACAGGATTTTTTATAATTTCTTCGGTTATAAAATGTATGTATGTAATGTTATTTATAATCATTTGCATTTTTAAATGGCTCCATAAGTGGTTTTAGTACTAGTATGTTTTCTATTCAATAGTTCTGGTAGACCTTTTGTTTCAAAAGAAGTTCCTTACCAAACAAAAATAAAAAATTTCATTTGGTGTGACATTACTATCGGATTTTCATTTTGTTCTAAACTCGAAGACCACAATACTTTTACTTCATCTTTCCATTGTAAAGCTACACTATTACATATTTCTAAAGCATTTTCCTAAAAGTTCAAACTTTCACCGCCTTTACATTTCAACAAATTTCCCAAAACCAGAAACTACTTCAATAGTCCTTATTCTTTAGATTGTAGACTTTGAGGCAAAAAAATAGGATAACATTTTTCCAAAACAAAAATGTGTAAACTTACCTGGCAACATCAACGACCATGTAACACATCGACATGACATCTATCTTTTTCACTCTTGGACAATCAATGTAATACGACTGTTTCGTTTAGACAAGAACAAACCTCTCAAACAACGTAAAGCAACGCAAATAGAAATTGAGTATATTTGATACCAAAAATCCTTCGTCCTTCCAAATTAAAACCAACAACAGGCTGGTTGATGGCAAAAGACTCCTAACAGAGAATCTATTGCTTTTAATGTTTTTTTTTGTACATCTAAGTTACTACCTTCTCAAGTGCACAAGGACATCCTGTAGCACATACATAAATAGAAAAGGACCTTCAACTAATATATAAAACAAAACATACTAACATACGACAAAAACTGATCCACCCGATTGCACAAAAACAACCTAAACAAAAACAGTGTTCCACCATCCCAAACCAAACCACACCATCACCTACCTTCGTCCTAGAGCTTTGCAATCTTTTTTTCGTTTTGAGAGAAGTGGTAGTTATTCTTTATTCTTTATCCTGTTTCAGGTTATTTATTTTTTATACGAATGTCCTTTTTTCGTTTTTATTGTCTAGGTAAACGGTAAACTTTTATTACATTCTCTCCGCAAAGATTGTAATACATAATACACTCTGGTTTGGAAAATTCTGCCATAATGTTTCAGGATTCAATCCAAATTCGTCCTTATTCTCCTTGAAAGACGTTTTCAGAAAACACGAGTCTAATCAAATGACTTGGAGTGTTTGTTGGCATATGTCTGCTTGTCTGAATGTTTTTTGTTTGTCTGACTTAGGATATAGAAGCAAGCGAGAGGATTCCTATGATATGGCAGTTTGTTTAGTGAATGAGAACTGTACACATATTATAAGGACACACATAACAATCGTAACAACATCCTGCGAGTACGTGATTTCATTTAAAAGTTCACTACAATTTGTTGCAGGTTACCATGCTGCTGCTGTTGCTGCGGTATGTCCTTCTTCTTGTAGCCATAACATATGTAGAGACAAAGCCGCCCGTAATAAGGACATACTACATATACATATATGCATTATATAGACCTCTTTCAACCAACAAAACAATGCAAGAGAGAAAAAGATATTCTCTGAATTTAATCCTGGCTCCTGGGCGCAAACAAAAAGGACGACTTCTATTTTTTATCGTTATTACATTACACCACCCAGGCAACAAATGAGAGGGAGGGGGTTATAGATGTCTATACCTAGGTATGTTGCTGCCTGTCCATGTCCACCTAGCAAGGATATGTACGTACATACGTACACACGTTCGTTCGTCTATTATATTGAGACCCCGAGTTAGAGTTGCTGGTCGTGCGGTGCTTAGCGGTGCGGTGCGGCAGTAAGGCGAGATATAGAGAAGCTTTTGTTGCTTAATTGCAAAACCTGTAATTTGCGCTACGTTTGTTAGATAATTTGTTTTTACTGTTTGAACCGTTAGCTCTGGGAAGTCCTTGCCATTCGTATTCTATACTCTTCTGTGGCAACACTCATATTATTATTATTTAGGCCAAACAAGAGATTTGCACTACAATAATTGTCCGGTGGCGGTTGCTGGCGCTGAATGTGGATCTGGGTTGTTTGTTACTGCAACAGGACGAAAGTTGTAAATATAGCACAATTTTGCAAACGTACAATACGTACTTACATACATACATATATGAACATGGCACAGAAACACAATATCCACCTGCAACTTTTAACTACACCAGTTATAACGTAATCATATTTGGAATTGTTTTGGCGGGTAATTGCTCTGGTATACTACAGGTGGGGTATGATCATCAGACTCGTAATATAGAAAAGAGCTATAGAGCAGCAAGGATTTTAGGATGATGGTCATGTGCCACGGTTGCCCTGTTCCTGTCCTGATATGGATATGGATATGGATATGTATGTAGAAATATAAGGATTTCTCATTGCAATTTTGATTTTGGTAATTTTATTTAGCTTTTGTTATAGTTCTTGTTGTTGTTGTTATTGGGGTTTTTGTTATATTTTCCCTTCTGTTTCGCATTGAAGTTTATATTTTTCTTTAAATTTGAAAACAATTCTCGTTCGTTGCCGCACATGAAGTTACAATTTAATTTTGTAATTTATTTTCGTAGAAGTTTTTTGGGGTTTTTGACTGCGGGCAAAATTATTTGTGTTTCAAACCAAGAATGGACGGAGGTGGTGTGGAGATTTAGGAATATGGCCGCAATTGAATTTTTAAAATAAAACTTTTGACGTTTCGATTTGAATTTGGCAAATTTGCAAATCTTTCTAGTACAATCGAAAAATGTGTATTTTTCAAAAAGACTCTAGTAGCTTCGAATACTTGGTATAGTGGTCCTTTCCAATATCATTTTCATCACACTTGTTTGAGTTGGTTACCATCACAACATAGTTCGAGTAGTAAACAAATTCATAAAATAAAAAAGTACGTATACGTCTGAGTGAACCATTTATGCAAAAGCATTTACCTAATACATAAAACGAACATATGATGCGGTCTACATTGATAACTTCTCATTAGTGACCTTAAAAACTTGCGAAATATTTATGTGTGTTTAATATTCTTAATTGTCAATTAACAAGCTTTGAATACAATAAAATAAATTTGAAGCCAATTACTTTATTATTTGTCTGCCCATTCGGTACTACTTTTGTAGTTTTTTTACGTTTTTGGACATTGATTGTTTCTAAAAAAAATTGCAGTTGTCTTAAATGTATCTTGACCTTAAGGTAAAATCAGTGTTTCTTTTTAAAATTTTAAAACTCAGAAAAAAAGTAGCTAACGAATTTCGAAACACAAAATATGCTAAAATCAAAAACACTGATAACAAATATTTGTCACCTTGAGTATAAACAAAAAATGATTTAAAGTAAAAAATAATTTTAGACAACTTGGAATAGCGTTTTTTACTTCTGGTGTTGTTAATAAGACATACTGGACCGTAGATCAAACCAAGAACTTTTCTCTCGAAATGACCCAAGGTACTTTCATCCGCTTTTGTCATAGTTCATGCTTCTGCACCGTAAATCAGGACGAGTATGATGAGGGTCTTATATAGCGACACTTTGGTCTTTCGAGAGAGGACTTTACCACTCAATTGCTTTCTTAGCCCAAAGAAACAGCTGTTAGCAAGAGTTATTCTTCGTTTGATCTCAGCGCTGTTGTTGTTTTCTGCGTTTACAGCGGAGCCTAGGTAGACGAAGTCCTTGACTACCTCAAAGTTACGTCTGTCGATGATGACGTTTTGACCAAGACGTCGGTGTTGTAGGTCCTTTCTTTATGACAGCATGTATTTTGTTTTGCCCTCATTAACATTAAACTCTCCTCTGCCTCAATACTCACAAAAGCCCCATTGACATCACGCTGAGTTCTTCCGATTATGTCAATGCCATCAGCATTTGCTAGTAATTGGACAGACTTTTGAAAGATATTGCCTCTAGTGTTGACGTGTGAGTTCTGCACTATTCTTTCAAGTACGATGTTAAAAAAATCACATGACAGCGCATCCCCTTGTCTAAAACCTTTTTTTATATCGAAAGGTTGTGTTAAGTTGTTTCCAACCTTTATGGAGCAGCGTGGTCAGCGTGGTCAATGGTTATCCTGCACAAACCGACGAGTTTGGCAGATATGACAAAACAAGACATGGCTCTATACAGCCCGTTCCTGTAGATGCTGTCATATGCGGCCTTGAAATCGATGAAAAGATGGTGGGTATCGATTTGGTGTTCTTGGGTTCTTTCCAGGATCTGCCGTTATGTGAACATTTGATCGACTGTGGACTTTCCTGGTCTAAAACCAAACTGATAAGGACCTATCAGGTTGTTGACTATGGGGTTTGGACGTTCACACATTACGGCAGAGAAGATTTTGTAAGCGATGTTAAGTAGACTGATTCCTCTAGAATTGGTGCAGTTTAGATGGTCTCCTTTTTTCAGGATCGGGCAATTAATACTGAGGTTCCATTCATCGGGCAAGCTTTCTTCCGACCATATCTTACAGATAAGTTGGTGCATGCTCCTAACCAACTTATCTCCAGCTGCTTTAAAGAGCTCGGCATTCAAGCCATCCGCTCCAACGGCTTTGTTAGACTTCAGCTTAGACATGGCAATCTTTACTTCGTCTAAGTCGGGAGGACGGGATTGTTGGCTTTCGTCGTCTATATTGAATGGATCATCCTGCCTGACAGCGGAATTCGGTTCGTCGTCGCCGTTATACAGTCTGCAGAAGTGGTCCTTCCATTGACTGCGATTCCACCATGATGTTTCCACTTCTTTTAGGTTTATGGACTTGTGAATTCCGTTTCACTTGCTCATAAAACTTTCGAATTTCATTTCTGCTTTTTAACCTCTCAACATCTTCGACCAAACACTTCTCATGCTCTCTCTTTTTTCTTCTGAGGAGTCGGTGTTTTGGTGCGTTTGCCTGCTGACATCATCCTCATCAAACCAGGGGTTTCTTGTTGGTGGCTTCTTGAAACCTAGCATATCAGAGGCGGCTTCTCTGATTGCATCTTGACAATGTTGTCACTAGTTCTCGATACATTGTGTTGGCGGCAGAGAACTTCGAAAGAAAAAACTTGTGACTCTGTCGAAAAAAGATTTGGTGAGGTAGGCGTTCGACGTTGTATCTTCTTCCAGCATCTACTTGGTTTGCCTGGGGTTTGGAAAACCGAAGTGCTACCTTGGCTACAACGAGATATGGTTGTCGAATTAAAGCACATTTAACGAACGACCATACTCGGACATATTTCAGAAACTCCCATATTAAGATCCTAGGAGCTTTAAAACGTTGATTAATTTAAAATCTCTTGTGACAGTAAGAAAGTGTTTTTCTCCTTAAAATTTAATTGTTTGTACCTACAAAACTCGAGTACAACCTTTCCGACCAATATTTATGTGCTTTCAAAACTTCTTCATAAAAGAAAAAGCTTTTAGTAACCAAAAAGTAGCTTAATCCGGATAAGGTGTTATTTTGAGTAGATATGACTTAAATTAACATTTCCCCTGTTGGTGCCAACTGATTCTCCTGCATTTTATTTAAAAATTGCTGAAAAGTTAGCCTTGAGACTAGTCTAATAGATGATGAGATCATCGGCTCAAGTGTTGCTTAAGCTAAGTTACCCTTAATACAACTCAATGAGTTAAGTTTAATAAGATACAAAACAATTTTTCAATTTAAAGAATACTAGCGGCCCGTCCCGGCTTCGCACGGGTAGACATAAATAGGTACAGATATTTAAGTTATAAGCATGCTAATTAAAACGACCATGACTCACTAAATTAGAAAACATTTTTTTGTCCTATCATAAATACTCCTCGCAGCGTATGCGATGAAAGACGTTTTATGGCTAATTTTTTTACACCTTCGGTTGGTTTTAATAGGAATTTCTAAAGATTTCTATAGTAATCTAGTACTAAATATAGCCTATGGTACTCAGTGATAATGTAGCTTTCAAATGAAAAAATAATTATTAAAATCGGTCCTGTACTTTTTAAGTTTATTCGTTACGTACAAAAATACAAATCTTTAATCTTTATAATATTAGTGTAGATTAATATTGTTTATCTAAAATTTAAAGGCTCTCAAATGTCGTAAATGAAAGTGCCGCTTTTAAATTATGAGAACAATTCCACATTATTCACCTGTACTCCTTTGAAAAAAAGAAACCGCAACCAATCAATTTTCATTCAAACATTTAAACTAAATTTTATATTAAATTCCGGTAGCAAAATAATCCAATCCGATCAAAACCTAATTGATTCAACTTAACCAAAAACCACTCAACTCCAACGGACGACGACGACGCGACGGAACACGCGATACCTCCTTTCGCTTTGCTATCCTCTTATATTCACTTTACAAAAAAAGTCACTCAATTAATTTCGATACTAACAAGATGACCATAAACCGGAAATTGAAGCTTAATAAGAATTCGTAACTACATCATCATCATCATCATTCCCATGTCCTCTCTGTACACCCCCAATTTAGGTGTTTCCGTCCAGTTCCAGTGAGACATCAGCGCTAAAGAGTTAAAACCACAACAACAACAAAATAAACCACGAAACGACTTCACATAAAGTAAACATCGTTTCACGTTAAATCGATTTTCTCGCACCTTTTATTCAAGACTCGTCGTATTGTATTCATTTTTGTTTTCGTTTCTTTTTTTTATCAACTCTTTTTGATGTTTAATCTTGTTTCAATGGTAAAACACCGCCAAAACATCAGACACCATAGAGTGTCGGTCGATATGGCAGTGGCAGGGCTGGTCTGTGACTGGTTGTTGGCTTGTTCCACCAACCAACCGACTGAAGTGTCAAATTCAAGGTCTCACTATCGCCCTCTTGCGAGGAAAAAAAAAATTCGCGTGTGCTTTGAATTTTATTACACTGTTTAGTCAGCAGTGGGCTCACGAAAATAAGAAACCGAAAATAAATTGGTTTATTTGGTGTGATTCAAATTCAGATTAAACTAAGAAGATAAATTTGAAAATTCGAAAATTCAACACAACACACTCGCTGAATCCAATTCAAGTGTCGCGCTCTGATTTGTAAAGAATATTTATGATCATTTGGTTTTTGGAATTGGAATTTTGAGGTTTGAGTCACAAAATTCTTTGCACAAAAAGAAGTGTTTAAGCTTAAATTTGAAGAATGATGGGTCTCAATTGGATAACTAACTTATAATCTTGTTTGTTTTAAAGCTTTCCATATTTTCTCCTGGGCTATTCATCCCAAATTAGGGCGTTTTTTGTCTTAAATTGCCAATAACTTTTTAAGTATAACAATGCAATCATAATTTGACTATAAATTAGGTAAGCACTTTTCATGACAAGAAACTTATCTTAGGCAATGTTTTTCTTCGTAACTAAAAAAATCGTTTCAAACATACGGAAATTCTCACCACTTCTTATTTACTGAATGCATTCATTGATTTTGACATTTAAAATCAACCGCAACCAACTTCAGTTCGATTTTATACAATTTCTCCGTTCTCATAAAATTCATCCATAAACTTAAAAAAATGTTTACAGTAAAAAGTTGTAGTTTCGTCAGCCAATCTCAAAAGCAGTTGGGAATATCGACTGCAAATAAATGTTGTTTCATTGATAACAATATCAAAACGTGCAGACAGAGTTTTGAAAAACATACAGTTTGTAATGTTTTCGTAAACAGATGGTATACCCGCCGAATTCTACAGATATGGTACAGATACTCTTGTTGTATCTCTAACAGCAGTATTCAACCAGGTCGTTGAGGAAGGAACCATCCCAGACCAGTTCAGCGATGCCTTGATTTTCTCAATCCAAAGAAGGAAAGCACTGAAGTTCCGGAAAACTACATAGGAATCTCGTTTTTGAACTCGTCATATAAGATATTTACATCGATTCAGCTCGTCGTTTAAATGAATGGATAAATTCTAATAATCTGCTTAGTGGGTTCGAAGCTGTCTTTAGATCGGGATACTCCACCGTCGATAACATTTTTGTGCTTCGCTCGATTGCTTACTCGTTTCTATCGAGAAATAAGAAACTATTTGCATTTTTCGTTGATTTTAAAGCTGCTTTCGACACCGTGGATCGCAATGCTATATTTTACAAGCTTTCCAAAAAGGAATGTCGCTTAAGTTCGGTACAGTATTGCAAAATGTATGCAAGACTACCAAAGTATCAGTGTGGAATGGCTATTGCTTATCAGAGTGGTTCCAAACGAAATCAGGAGTTAGACAGGGCTATGCACTCAGCCCAAGCTTATTTGCACTCTTCATTGAATAAATAGTTGAAGCATTACCAGCAGGAATAAAGTACGCAGGCGTTAACATCAAAGCTCTTCTCTTCGCTGACGACATTGTCCTGCTCACGTATACATATACTCCGCAGTCCCTTCAGCTAATGATAAATAAGCTTGCGGAATATTGTAAAAGATGGTAGTGGTAAATTTAAATATATCCAGAGTGATGGTTTTTAACAATGCCGGAGGAAGATCGTATGCAAGTGAGCAATGGTACTATAATGGTGAAAGAGTAGAGTTGGTGAAAGGAGTCTGCTTTACTAAGAACTTGAGCATGGAAAAACATCTCACTGACAAACTTGTTAAGGCAAAAACAGCTATAAACGTAGCATGGAAGCAATGCTTTAATAATAAGGAAATTATGCATACCAGTAAATTCAGGGCCTTCGAAGCTGTATCGCAATAATTTTGTTTTATGTGGCGCAAGCGTGGGGAGGTAAGAAGTATGAAGTGAAAAACTGCTCAGATTTTACATACTTTCTTCCTTTACACCTTCCTTCGAGTACGCCAAACTATATGATCATGTTGGAAACGGGTTAATCGCCTTTATTCACAAAAACACTCAAGCTGCAGGTCGACTACATCCTCAAAGAAAGTAGTTCTTCAAACAATCCAATCCCAAATTGGTTGGTTTAAAGACTGAATAGAACTAGTCGAGCAGGTAAATGTTGACCTGAACTATAGTAACCTTGCCTCAGGGAAACCAACTTTATATCGCTTAATAGCACATCTGGATGAAGCCTCAAGAGAACAATACACGGAGCAAGCCAATAATTCACTGAACCGTATGATTTACAGTAGGCTAGACTACGATCTCCGGAAAAGAAACTACTTCCACGACAAATGTACCATCAAACAAATTTCGTGCATATTCCGGCTAAGAAGAAAACTCCTTAATCTGAACTACATTCCTTGAAAGAGCGCGTGGATGTTTTTCATTTTGTTGGATAAGTCTTATCCTAGGTAGTGACTTTCTTTCAAATACGGAAACCATTGGCCTTCTACAGGAAATATTTGTCACAAAGGTAGGTATATGCATATTGCAAAACAGCACTTAAATATAGACATCAAATTTTAAATGAGGCGTTTTAATCTTAAACTGCACTTTCTTTTTTTAATCTACATATATAAAGCTATACTTTAAATTGTCAATCAGGCAGGCGGCCATGCATCATATTGATTGTATTAACCAAATTATTGATAAAAATGTATGTTTAAATAAAATCAACCTAATTTAATCTAATCATTTTAGCAGTCCCGTTGTGTTATATTTTCAACATGTCTTTGCGACAAGGTATACATTTTTAGATACTTAAAAACATTTTCTGAAAACTCCTCTGCACAAAGTCAATATGTTATAATTGGTGATGTTTTATCAAATGAAATAATAAACTTTTCGGGTGTACCACAAGGCAGCCACCTTGGGCCACTCCTTTTTATTCTTTGTATTAATGACTAGCGGCCCGTCCCGGCTTCGCACGGGAAGAAATAAATAGGTTCAGATATTTATGTTATAAGCATACTAATTAAAACGACCATAAATCACTAAATAAGAAAACATTTTTTTGTCCTATCATTAATACTCTTCGCAGCGTATGCGATGAAAGACATTTTATGGCTAATTTTTTTACACCTTCGGTTGGTTTTAATAGGAATTTCTAAAGATTTATACAGTAATCTAGTACTAAATATAGCCTATGTTACTCAGTGATAATGTAGCTTTCTAATGAAAAAAAAATTATTAAAATCGGTCCAGTACTTTTTGAGTTTATTTGTTACATACAAAAATACAAATCTTTCCTCTTTATAATATTAGTGTAGATATGTGACCTTCTTTCGTTAGATTATAAATTACTATTTGGACCGTTCAACACAAATTGTGATTATAGTTGGCTCAAGTCCGATTCCCACAACAACAAAAAAAAACTTCGGTATGCCCCAGGGCTCTGTTTTGTCTCCGTTACATTTTCTCATTTGTATCTACTAATTCTCTTAGAAAGTATTGAAAGAAGAGCGCTCAAAAAGATTGGTGACCAAAAACATTGTTGACTACACAGTTGTAATGTCTTTTATTTCGATCCTTTTTACCGTTATCTTAACAGACTATACTTAAGTAAAAAGGACAGTCACATTACACCACTTGAGAAATTTAACAAAAAAACTCGTAATGTTTACATCGAAGCAAACTTCTGATAGGAGAATAAAATTTAAGTCTAAGGCTTTTATCTTATGTTTGAAGTAAAAGTCTTAACATCTCAACCCTATTTAATCATATAGATACATATGTGTATACGAGACCCAAGTCCCCACAACTAAGAGCTGTTGTCTATGATGTGAAATCTTCAGAGAGGATTAAATTGATCATTTACGAGGTGCTAAGAGTATTTTTTTGCATTTGCCAATTCCAAAGTTTTTAAAATTTTAATTTTTATTATATTTAAAAATTTCAAAACAGGAAATTATAAAGTGTTTCTATTTTGCACTCCAAGTGTGAAAAATTAATAAACATACATTGTTGAGCGTGGACCTATTGAACAAAAATGCTTTAACGTCTTTTTTTTCCATTCAAACTCAAAACAATGCATCACAAAGAAAACCTCTTTGTCAACTTCAAGTATATTCCCATAAACTTACTTTCATCCCACATATAATATAAGACCATTCAACCTTTATTTTTCTTCATACCTACACATACACAACTTCCATGCATAAGGCACAATCAACTATATATAACGCACCACCACCACCACCACCCCCAGGATGGACAATAAATCAAAAGTAATTTCTCAGAGACCAAAGACCCTTTTTGTCTGGTTTTAGTCTCTGATGGTCTCTCTGGTATATGTGATTTCTTCGACTTCTTTTCCATATCACATATGGCTAGGCGATATGGCACCTCTGCATATGCTCTTAAGTCCGAACGAAACGAACACCAAACCTAACCATAGAACCATAGTGTCAAAAGCCATATTCTTAGGTACCCCGAAACCAAGATACAAATTACCAGAATAAATTATCCGAAGGTCACGAGTGACCTGAATGCAGATGATGATAAATTCACCAAGGATCCCATTAGACAATTACTCACAGCCATTAAGGGATTCCACACATCCTCATCATCATCTTCGCATCTCTGGAAAGGTATAAAGGGTACCTACAGTTTCCCTTTTTTTTGGTTTGGTTGATTTTCTTGGTCTTCCATAGGAAATCGTTTAACATATAGGTACGCTACGCACCTACGTCTGAAAAGGCGTGCGTAGCATATATCTATATATGTATGTACGTACCTGTGTAAATGGATTTTGTAAGAAATAAAAAATAAACACCTCTCTAAAGCTAATCACCTCCCAGTATCCCATCAGCATCCGACTCTAACTCTGACTCTAAGTTGCTAAGCCTGGATATAGTAATGTATCTTAGCACTTTATAAAATAGTTCCGTCGCCCTCACCACCATGCCACTCCGCCGTCCGGCCGCTCTAAGATCTCCTAGAGCAGATACAGATGCATATAAGTTTGTACGAATTCCAAATGCGCGCATCTAGGATGTATGCCAATGCCAATGCCAATGCCAATGCCATATGAAGATGGCTTTCATGTGACCCTCTACATATCCACAGCAAAGCAAAGGACCCATAAGATGAATAAGCAACACTTTACAGCCAACTCGACTCCTAGTTGGGAGTATGAAAAATTATTTTGTAATAAGTTCCTAACTAATTTCCAGACGCGCCAAACTGATGCGTGCCGCGCTTTGCTTATACCATACGATGCAATTTCAGCGGCTGCGCGCATTTTCAAATGCAATTTACACAGTGTGGGTCCTAAGTGGTATCCGTGGGGTACACCATTGGCGGAAAATTAACGACTTGCAATCAATTTTATCGACTTGCGCTTATAGCTAAAGCGAAAGCAAGTCTCTCTCTTAGGCTCTACATACAGTATACATATATGGCTAGGCTCTAGCACCCATTAGGCTATTAAACAACAAAATGACTGATGGAAATATCCTCACAGCAGTGCCGTGAAGGGGTGCGGCGCGGCGTGGTGTTGTACGAGTATAATGATTTGGCGAAGTAATCTAATGAAATGAGGAAAGAGAAGTAAGTTAGTCATCGACGACATGGTTGTCCAGCCCTCATTCAATTAAAATTGTTCACCAAAAACATTACCTATTACATAGGTAGGACTATGGACCTACATATATGTACGTACAACTTAATGGATGAGCTATCCGGATTCTACGAATAATAGGTACGAATTTCGATGAGATGAAACAATGTCACGTATTACATTTTATCTACCGCGCACTGTTGGGTTCATTAGCTTTTGGTGTGTCTACTATTGTATAGGGATTGGACGGCGGGCGGAGGGAGGCGTAGAACATCACGCATCACGAGTGTCATATGGGGTCAGGTGTTAACCGCACAATAATTATTATTAACGAAGGACACATGTTTATTAGGTGATAGTTTCGTATATTTGGTTAGAAATGTGAGAGGATAGAGTAATTCGCGAGGTTAGAGGGCAGTTTGTAAATGATGGTCAATATCGAGTGAATTGCTTTGTGCTTTATTAACCATCAAAACAAGGCCCATGTCAAATTAGGTGTTAACAATTACAAATGGGCGAGAAGTGTGTTCCTTAATGTTTGTTTTTGTTAGGGTCTCTCAATGCAACGTTTGAATTTGTTCAGATGAAGCGTAAGTAGGTTCGTAGGAGTCATTGGAGTCATTGACAAAATGACAATGGGAGTTAAAACTTAGCATTTTAAAGTTATTGATAAGTGTTCAAATTTTTTTAAGGGTACATACCTGGCTTGCCATGTTTTAGAATCAGTTTGATAGTATATTTTAAAAAAAAGGCTGAAATGCGACTTATACTGATAACGTCTATATTAAAAATGTTTTAATAATATTTTGTGTAACAAGCTATTTTCTTAAAGATCTTGAAAAAGTATCCAATCAACAATTTAAGTTTAAGCTTTTTTCTGTCGAGCTTCTTGTATATTTTTAAAGTTAAATCAATAAAATAGTATTTTTGGTAGAAGATTGATTTATAGAAGAAACAATGAAATCTCTAAATATTATCGATTTATAGTAACGAACAAACCTACAAAGAGCGCTTAAATGCCTTGCTACTTAATCATGAATCAATTAATGTTAAAATCCAAGCTACATCCTACAAATAATGCTGGTCCAATGCAAGCTAAAAAAAAGGAAGAGATGTGTCTTATGATGGAATATTTCCAGATCAGTTTAAGGAAGCGCTGATTTTTCCCATACATACAAAAGGTAGTACTAGTGATCCATCGAACTAAAGTGGCATTCCCTTCCTCAATGCCACTTAGTAAATTATCATTGCTGCACTCCAGAACGGACTCAAAGTCTGAATAGCTTCCAAAAATCTCAAGTGAGTTCCAAGCTCGTTTAAGGTCTGTAAATTCCACCATTGACAATGTTTTTGTACTAAAAAGTATAGTTGAGTCATTTCTAGTAAGACTTAAAAAATTGTATGTTCTTTTTGTAGACTTTAGAGCAGCTTTTGATACCATGGATTGCGATGCTCTTATTTAAAAGCTCATATAGCTTTGACTCCAAAGTTTGGAAAACTAATTCAAAACATAAACAAAGACACAAAGACAGCAGTTTGAAATGGAAAAGTAAATCATAGTGGTTTGCAACTCAATCCGGAGTCCGACAAGGCTGCACCCATAGTCCAGATTTGTTTGCTATTTATATAAATGACTATGTGAACTGTTTACCTGGTGGTATGGAATATTGGAGTACTGAAAATCAAAGCTTTGCTATTTGTAGATGATGTAGTGATGATGACAAATTCTCGGAAAAGTCTACAACTTATGATTAACAAGTTAAAAGAATATTGCGATTTGTGGAACTTTTGTGGTCAATCTATACAAATCCAAAGTCATGATAGTAAAGAATGGAGGTGGAAGGAAATCCTGTTG
Organism: Eupeodes luniger; assembly: GCA_951509635.1. NCBI lineage: Eukaryota > Metazoa > Arthropoda > Insecta > Diptera > Syrphidae > Eupeodes > Eupeodes luniger. Next base: position 8,057,862 of record OX608073.1, read on the forward strand.
AAGTTGTAAAGTAGTACAAATATCTTGGAGTGCTGACCACGCGAAGTATGAAAATGGATTAGCATTTGAGTGAAAAACTAAAAAAGGCAAGAATTGCTATAAATGTAACTTGGAAAAGTTGCTTCAATAACAGCAAAATAAGCCACAGCTGCAATAAGTATCGCGTTTTTGAAACCATTGTAAAGTTAAGGTTCTTCATCAAAAGAACTTTTCATCTTCTGCCAAACTCGCCAAACTATATGATAATATTGAACACTGGGATGTCGCCACTGTTTATCAAGACACACTTCAAATCGATTATATTCTTCGTGTACTCTTGGAGAAATTGTCAGTTCCCCGCAAGAACCAATACCCGTAAAAAAAAAAATAGATGGCACAGGCAAGGAACCCAAGGCCTCTCGCTGACAGTCCAACGCACTAACCATCATGTGACGGTTACTACAGAAACATGCAATCTGAATTTTAAGTGCAGAGGAACCAAGTACTTGGAAGCCATTGATGTATGAGTTGATCAGAAAAGCTGACCTAAGATATAGATCTAAATACAAAGAAGAAGCTAGAAGCTCCCTCCACCGATCAATATTTATAATCGTCTTGATTATTCTCTTAAGAAAAATAATTATTTTCGAGATGAGAACGACAGAGCCAATAACTCACTGATGTTCCGACTTAAATGGCCCCTGTAGCTTCGCTGATTGACGCACATTTGAAAAGTCCAGTTTTCGATGAGTTTGCGCAAACATGGGGCTGATTTCGAACGATGGCATCGACTATGTTGGCTTTGTCAAGAAAAGTCTAAAAGGGTCAAATCATATGATCTCATTGGGCAAGCTTTTCGTGCGTTGTGGTCTGCGACATGATGTTTTAAGCAGATCTAGCGATTCGTTGACGTACGGTGGTATTGGCTGATAGTTCACTGAGCCGGTTTACTCGAATTGGGACACACTTTCAAAAGTCTATTTGAAAGGATGACCATGTACCCCATAAAAAGGGCGCAACGCTCGCATCGTTGCTTTTAGAGAACATATATTTTGATAATAAAGTATTATCATCGGCACGTGTTGTTCGACGCTGTAACTTGCCATGAAAATTTCCCTAGTGATTGATTTAAAGCAGATATTTTGACAGAAAGTTAAAAAAATAAAATGGCTGCCACTAGCCGTCAAAATCAACCCACCTCTATAGGCAAACCCTCTATAAAATAAAATAAGTTTTAGGTTTTCAATGTTCCCGAAACATTTCACTCGAAGACCAATTTGTATCTATAGTTTTTAGAAGTAATTTGTATATGTTAATTCATTTTGTTCTTAAAACTTCGCCAGATGTCAAAATGTCAAAAACTAGGCAGTATTATTTCTACCCCTCTAAATTCCCTCTTAGGTAGTCCTATGGACAAACAACTGAAGCTCTTCACTAAAATTTAAATTTGTTAGAATTTTATCCAAGTGAGGATATTTGTTGTCTTATTTACTAGTCTTAGAGAAAAACGAACCCCCCCCCCCCAGGAAAACTGTTTTTAATTTCAAGAAATCAGATTGCGAAGTTAATTTGTTTTGAAATTTCTATGCTCGTAATTTTAGTTCCCCATCGCTTTTCTTTGATGAAATTCTCAAGGTGAATATTTTTTTACTTACTTAAACTAAAGTTGCCCTAAATCACAATGGAACAATATAAAACAATAAATAATAAAAAAGGTGTCTCAATCCAGACAAATAATCAAAAAAGAAAAATAAATAAACACATTTGTAAATAATAAAAAAAAAAACAAAAAAGCTGAAAATAAACCTGAGAAAAAAATGTAATTGATGAAGCCGGATTAGCTCTATAAAGGTATATACGTACGAGTATAAGCTCCATTCATCTGTCATTGGCGTCAGCAATTAACGAAGTGCAATTCGACACTTTATTTCACTTTTAACGTCTGTCTTTCTTCTTTTTTGTTGAAATTTGTTTGGGGGGGGAAAAAACATTCTTTTTTAAAACAGCTTTTTTGGCGTTATGTTTGTTTTGTTATTAAAAATAGGTATAGTGCTGGCACAGGCTTTGAGTATAGTGAAGTGATGAGTAATTAAGTGTTGAAAACAGGAGGCATGATTGAAATGAAGCTATAAATATCTAAGCGGCCTGTGAATGGAATAGATTGCATGAATTAGTTTTTTAAAAAAGTATACAAAAGTAGAGAAAAATCTGTGTCCTATCACTTAAAGGGAGACTAGTTTTTGAAATTCTACCCGAAGGCACTTGTTATGTAAAAGATTTTCTTTTATCTTGATGAGTAAGCTCGATAGATGTTGGTTTGACAGCGAAGAATTTCAAACTGTGTTGACATTTCTATTTATTAAGGTCTAAAACCGCAGTACCCGTGACGTGATGGTTAGTGCGTTGGACTGTCCCTTGTTAATGACGAAGATTGAGTTCGAGCTCATCTTCAATTTAACAAAGAACAAAAATTCAGTATAGGTATCGCTGGTACATATATCCTACTTTGTGCTAAGACTTTTACCGATGCATGGAGGAAATTGATATTTATACCAAACTCTTCAATAATGCCCTGAATAATGCGTTGGAAGACCACGGTGGTTCATCCTCTACTGAAAAAGGGAAAGGACAACTCCAACCTGTCAAATCTTCGGTAGATAAGTCTTCTTCCGAGCATCAGCAAAGTTTTCAAGAAGATCATTAATAGGGCTCTGACTAAGTGGGCTGCGGACAACAAAATAATTCCGAATAAACAGTTCGGGTTCAAGGCTGGTCATGACACAAATTATGCTGCGTCTAAACTAAAATGGAATAAATCAATGATTTGAAAAAGGCTTTTGACACCGTATGGTTAGAGGGTCTATATCTACAACTGAGCAGGCTTGGCTTGGCAACCATTGTTGTATATACTTTATGATATGCTTAACGGTAGAAACTTTGCTGTCAAAAGTGGCAATTAAACTTCTACCACAACATTTCAAATCATAAATGGTCTTTAACTTTGAGCGGTGATTTTGACGTTTCTCTTCAGTATGTACACCATTGTTCGGATAGGTAGTCTAACCAAGGCCATTGCGTACGCCGATGATCTAATTGCGTATAGAACGGCCCGAAAGGTTGAGGTTATTAGAATGATCTTAAAGCGTGATTTCAACAATATTCAGCGATATTTCGACGATTGGAAACTAAAAATAAATGTTCAGAAGTTTGAGGCAATTCTGTTCCGGACTCTGTTGGCTAGGGCCACGAGGGATACGTGCAAGAATTGGTGCAAGACGGTCATCGTTGATCTTCACGGGCAGCGATTAACGATCAAAAGCATACTGAAGTACCTCGTTATCTGGTAAGATCAGTTTTTATACTGATATACTTCAGTCTGACGAAAAGGCTGTTTTACAGCAGTCGGCTTGACCCCAGATTTAAGGTAATTTGCTACATGGCCCTTATATGGCCGATGATTGTTTATGATTTTCCTATGTGGTTCAACGTTGCCCCTTCCCAGATGGAGAAGTTTCGGTTGTTTAGGCAGTGTTTACGACGCCTTAGCGATTTACATAGAACAGCTGAAACTTCTACTATTCCAACGAGGTGCTATACAATGGGGCTCGAATCAACAGAATTGAAAATTTCGTGATTAAGCTCTTTCGAGGTCACATTGCAAGAGTTGTGTCTTCGACCAACAATTTAATTTTCGGGAAGTTCTATCCAAACGACGAGTATTTTGAAATTGTACGTTTGAGCGGCTTCATTCCACACAGGATAGATTGGCAGTTCCGCTAATCTACCACGTTAGTCGGAGAACTGTGGATAAATGACTCGTTTACAATCGGGACGTCATGACACAATTCGGAGCAGAGCTTTTTTGGTTCAGTAGGGCTATGTCCGAACGGGACAATCACCTTAAGCGACATTTTTTTCAATTAAGTAATGTTATCGGTTAAGTGAAAGAACCCATGGCAAGTTTCCTTTGCTCTTAAGTGGGTCTTACTATACGAAAAAAAGGATTATTTATAATAACACATAAATCTAAGATGTCGTCAAAAGTTTGAATGTTTCGTGGCTTTCTCTTGCCCTAGAAATTAAAATAACTTGTAAGCAAATATTTGTCTTCTTGGGAATACCAAGGATTTTAGTAATTTTGTTAATATTTAATATCAATTTAAAAAAATTGGCATTTCTGGGAGATTTTTCAGCTTACTGCTACATTAGTACTAAAAATTAAATCGATCTAGATTTAATTTCAATGGAATTTTAAGACTACTGAAATCATTTATCAATTTTTGACAGGAATCAAAAAAAATACAAAAGAAAAAAGACCCCGTTGTGGTGATTTGAAGTAAGTTTTTCAGAATACCATAAAAGTTACGAATTTACAATGTTCCGATTTCCTTTGATTTTTCTCAAGTCGTTGCATTTCCGAAATTATTTTTTTTCTTGTAAAAATCCAAGTTTTTTGATCAAAGAGGAAGAAACCCCCCTTTTAAAAAATCACAACTTAAAAAACAAATCAAACAAAACCAAAAAACTTACCAAACATCGCTAATTCCTGTCAAACTGTCAACAACGGATATATCATTGCCAGATACACAAAAAAAAGAACAAGAACAAGGAAATAATGTCACCCGTCAATATGTCCCCGAAAAAAATGTTGGATTATTTAAAAGATGATGATGATGGTGATGCTCTCATTTTTGGACACCAAATTGGCCTTTCAGTGTTAAAGAAAGTTGCAAAATATATCAGGAAGACTTATACAACCTCGACGACGACGACACACGAGACGGCTGTCCAACAGAATACAAAATTAAGAAAAAGAATAACCTAAACCCTCCTTGGAGCACAATGTCTGTCCAGTTCAGATCGAAAGAGATCTTTCGGGTACTCTGAATTGAGGCTGATGCCATGGAAAGGCAGGTACATACAGAAGAACTATTGCAATGGTAATTTTTCTTCCCAGCACGTTTTCTTCTCACACAGATCGCGTACCTACATACATGTATATTGATCGAGATCTGGCGGGCATTTCATATATGCAGCAGCATGGCGGCCCTAAGTGCGGCGGTGGTGGTGTAGCTTCCCTGAGGCGGCAATTGAATTTCCAGGATCGCAATTCGGGACTTGCAGCAGGAAAAACAGCTCCACTCTATATAAGTCACATGAAAATAAAAATTGTAACATATCGATAATGTTGTGTTGATTGTAGTTTATTTGGCCGTTGGCAACGGGCAAACGAAGGCGGCACGGAGGAGGGCCAAGAGAAGGTTAGGTGAATAGCAGGCAGCAGGCAGCAGGCAGCAGACGGAAGTGCATGATGGGCATATTTTTTGATGGCCAAACCACGATGAAACACAGCGGCTTGGCGTTGACTGCTTGAAAGATGCACAAGACCAACTAAGATGATGATGATGTCGACTGATGCTGATGCTGGTGCTCCTGAGTCCTGGCATCATACAAATACTGGTTGATGCTTCTCTTGAAGGCGATGATGACCATAGCCAACGGTTTTAAATTGATTTGGCGTTTTTATGATTGTAGATTTAGTATTTGTTTTGCGCGCTTGTCCAATGATTCATCGAAGGCCAGCAGCACCGACGGACGGCAGGCGGCGGGCGGTACGATGCTGTGCAGACCCAAGGTAATGTTTGTATTTGACGAAGCCTGAAAAGATGATGCAGATGATGATGATGATGATGGTAGGTTATGTGTTCTTTTGGTAGAACCAAGAGCGCACTATAGCAATTGGCAATAAACTTCCTGGTGCAGAACGTTTTATATAAATACAAACTTAAACTCGAATGTAAAATATTTTGATGGATGAGATTGCTTGTCCGCGTCGACAGTCGGTGTGGTGTATGTTTTTGTTTCTATGTCACGACTTTTGCCAACCAGCATATAAGTGCTAAGCTGTGTTGCATGCAGCGAAAAAGAATTTATTTTAACTGTCAGAAAACAGACCCCCTTTGAATATTAAACTTTTAAGTATATTTTATGGGCCATAAAACAATATTGGTGGAGCGTACATATATATCATATCTTGTAGGTTTTTTTTTTATTTGTATTGTAAATTTATTTATTTTGCAGTGAAAAAATTATTTTTCAATTGATTGGTATAAAAAAGAAAAACAGCTATCTGCAGGTGGGTGAAGTTCCTCAAATAAGTTAACTTGCGAAAAAATTACTATTTCTTTATTTTTGACATCAAAGTGTCAATGTCGTTGTTTTTTTTAAAGAAAAATTGAAAAAGACAAAATCAGTGCAAAATTTGACGGGTTTGGTATAAAACTTACAAAACATAAGTAAAATAAGTACTATCACTTATTTTATTTATGACACATCTAAGTCCTTTTTATTTTCAATCTTCATCTAAATCTTTTTTAATTTCAACCTTGCAGAAAGCAGTTTAAAATGTGCATTTGTTATTGGTATAAAATTCAATTCAAATTAACTCCAATTTTTAGATGAATGATGCAAAAAAATAGAACAGAAACAGTATTTTTATATTTTTTGTATTGTATTTGATGTTTCTTTATCTTACTTTCAATTATACCATTCAGAAAATAAACTATTTTAAATTAATATTGGTTTTAATGTTTTCGTCAACTTTCTTTTGTTTCGATAAAGTATTAAAGGTAAAAAAACAAATGCATGTTGGTATAAACTTTTATTTACAGCTTTTTTCAAAAAATTATACCAATCATTGACAGTTATATAGCTATTTTTTACTCGATAAAACAAAACTTATAGAACAAAATAAATCGTATTTATTTTTGCTTTTTATCGTAAATTAATTTATACCATTCAAACTAATTATACCAATATTGGATTGTGATGTTCTCGAGAACTTTCTATTCTTACAATAAAATAGTAAAATTAAAAAATAAATATATTTTGGTAAAAACTCTAATAATATAGTTTTTTAAAACAAAATTATACCAATCAACTACAAATAAATGACTATTTTTTTACTCGTATAAGACAAAGCATAGAAAAGAAATAGTATTTATTTATATTCATTTATACAATTCTTACTAATAAGACCAATATTAGTTTGTGATGTTTTCGCGGACTTTCTGATTATTTCTGTATTAAAATATAAAAATTACAAAATAAATTTGTGTTTGGTACCTATAAATTGTTTTATACGGAGTCGTCAAAAAAATATATATACCAATCAGCGACAAATATGATATTTATTACCCCTTTTAATTTACCTTTTTCATGACCATCAATTATAACTTATTTTTTACTGGTATAAACTATTATACTAGTCAAAATTATAAACTTCTATATCTATGTACTATTCAAAATTATAATTGGTATAATTTTCTCAAACGGAATATTATAACAAATACCTGTATTTCACTACTTTATTTATTGAATAGTTTATACCAATCAATGAACATCTTGATACAAATTTTATTTCAAAGATTTTCAATGATAGAACGGTGGGATATTTGACAAAAATCTAATAAAATTTACCCCTCCTTTGTCATTGACACAAAATTATTGAAAAATTGATGTAAAAGGCTTGATATGTCATGTGAAAATTGAACCACTCAAATGTCAAAAACAGATATCTCTAACTTTATAAGTTTAATGATTGTCCTTCTTTATATAAATCTCAACAACACCACAGCTATTCCAAAGTCTTACAACAAAACTAATTTGTAGTTTGGGCCACAATTAACGAATACGGATCTGACGTATTTGAAATATTAATAAAATTAACATAAAACCCCATTTTCTGACAATTTCACTCCTAGTTAACTCTTTCGTTAAAAGCCGTCATGCCGTTCATGCCAATTAATCGCCTTAAGTTAAACAAAAGAAAAAAAAATGAATAAACCAAAAATTCCTTTTAAATTCGACCATACAACCTTTCAAGTGTTTGCGCCCTGCTTCAGATGATGTTTAGCCAAATGAATCCCCGTCAAATACCTGCTTAACCCCAAACTAAGGCGGTATAATCTTGAATCAATTAACTTGGCTCATCCCAATTTGCATCAAATTATCGCCTCATGGACGACTCTTCGCCATCATATACCTTTTATCTCCCTCATAACAGCAACAACAACAACTATATACTCCCTCAAGCATGGTATTAACCCATTTCGACATACAACAAAAGTTTAGGTACATATACCTTTAGCCATCGCGTGCGTGCGTGAGTTTGTCTGTCTCTCCTCGTCATTTGCCCCCAAACAACATTGTTCATCGGGCCAGTGATGAGATGGCTGACCTTTTTGGTCACCTATTAAAATAATAAAATAAAAAGAAAAAGTTTCCTTTTCATCAGAAGACCAAAGAAGAAAAATAAAAGGAGAAACAAACTTGCTCGCCAAATTACCATCTTCAGGCTTGTTTGTATTCAACGACCCAAAGATTAAAGAACTAATTTTGTTTAACATATGTAGGTAATATAATTCAACACAATCTTCTTAAATTATTATTTTCTCTATCAAAAAACGCATCATCAGAAAAATTATTTATTATAAACTTATTTCCCCCGAACCTGTCTACGACCAGGGGTCTTGCGATTTGGGTCAAACATCAAAAATTCATTTCATCAAATGTTGATATCCCAGGCTCGAAATCGACATCAACATCGACATCATTATTGGAAACTAATAATTGCCTCTCAAAGTGGATAATTGCTAGATGGGTTCTAAATATATCGAGATATAGGAGCATATAGAGTATCTACTTAATTTAAGGGGGATTAACCGGAGGAAGCTCTTATTCATATAGCTTTGGGAAATTTCACCTGCGAACGTATTTACGTATAGACATTAGAACATGATGGGTGGTTCGGTTCTGCTCTCGCTTTCGCTGAATAAACATTTCTAATTCAAATTAAGTTTTTGGTTAACTGGGTGTTCCAGGATAATAATTTTGACTTAGGAAAAATAGATTTTTACTTCAAATATGTTTGAAAAAGTTGAACTTTGTTGGATAGTTTAATTTAAACACATCGTAAACACTTCTTTAAAAATATCTTTAAAACGAGAAAAGTTGTGAAGAACAGTTTTAGAAAAATCACTCGATCAATATTTATATTTTTTTGAAAGAAATTGATCCTTATAAATGTCTATACACAAGAGATCACCTTTTTCATGCAGTTAATAGAATTTGTGAAAACGGTGTAGAACATGTCTCAAAAAAGGTCATTAAATTGTATAGGGTCCGCCATCTAACTATTTTTTTCAACTAGTGCTTATTTCGTGAATGGTAACACTTAGCTCATGTCTGATTTGACCAACGCTGGGAAATATTGCCTGCGATCGACTTAGAGAAGATGCTGATTTTGCCAAAAAAAATCATCTTTTCAGATGAAGCATATTTTGATCGGGTATGTAAACAAGCAAAATTGTTTCATTTGGGGCACAGAAAACTCGCACGCATACACGGAAAAGTCGATACACCCAAAACGAGTCACTGTTTGGTGCGGATTTTGATCCAGAGGCATAATTGGGCCATTTTTCGAAAATGAGCAGGGAGTGGCCGTTACAGTCAATGGCGATCGCTATCGGGCCATGTTGAACAAATTTTTGTTCACACAAACTTAAAAGGAGAATTTTGGCAACATTTGGTTTCAACAGGACTGCGCTACGTACCACACAGCCAAAACTACACTCGATGTTTTGCGCCCTGTTTAAAAAAAAAAAAAGTTATTTGGCGGACCCTATATTTTTGGGTGGGGATTATATTTAGGCTTGTTTATTCTGCACAAAAACTAATGTTTTTAGTAGTACCGGGCTCGAAATGTAACCCTCATTTATTAAAAGTCGGTGACTCCGTTGGTTCTTAAAGTATATTGAGAAGGATAGTTTTTTAACTTGGGCCCCCGAAACGTATTGATATAATTTTTTAATGATTATCCTCGCTCAACTGCAATGTAACCTGACTTTTTGTATTTTTGTGGCCTAATATTAAAATACTAATTTTTCTTCATGTTTGTTAAAGGTTTTTTTTTACCCCTCCAAAATGTTGTTACCCTTTATTGTGTTCTTGAATCCAGGGACTTACGTTAGAATAGCAATCCGCACTCAATGTTCATATTATCCTGTTTCTTGAATCCCTGCTCTCCAAAACTAGCTTTGTATTAAGCAGAGCAGTGCTTCCAAAAAAGGGTTTTTCAAATCGAATTTCTAAGCTCTAAAATTGAGCAGTTTATAGTAAGCCTATAAAAGGACTAACACGTTTGGATATTGACTCTGTTATGATAACATCTTATGGTTTTGCATAGAAATGTGAAATAGCAATCCATTTGATCAAATATGTCAAAACCACAATCAAACGGAATTTTTTGGTCTTTTCTCCACCTTGTTTCGACTGTTTTCCCGTTGGCACTTCTTTCAAACCTTGTTTTCTGATAAGCTTTTACTTCCATTTAACATTTGCAATTCCGAAAGCCTTAAGACCTTTATTTTATTCATCCTAAGCTTGACAGTCGTTATATCTCTTGGATTAGCTTTAATGTTACCACAAAGAGTCCCAATAAGGTGCGTTTGATGAGCAAGGATATGAAAATATTTTTCGGCCAAGTCTAAAACAATTGGTTCAAAAGTCCATTTACTTTTCCCAAGTGGTTTCCATAGTTGAAATGTTTGCAAAGTGAATACATTTCAACAGTAACTGGAATTGGTTTCGGGAAATCACTTGCTTCAAGAATGATTGTTTGTAAAACTTGTCAGTACTTCAGTATTAACCAATACATGGGTATTTCAAAATGCTCATATACATCACGAAATTAAGTAATGTTTCCATTTCCTGCACGTTGCGTAAGTAATACGTTTTGTAATGGTCTTCTGTAAAAATTGGTTGGCATTCGCATTTGTTTCGGTAACAACAAGCTGATAGACTTCTGTAACCATAAGCCCAGAAATATAATCGGTGGTAAACCACTGCGTAAGCTTTTCCATCTGTCCTATTCTACAGGTCTCTCTCCGAGTGTATGGAAAACAGCATTTGTCCAGCCGGTCCCTAAAAAAGGCAAATCCTCCTGCACTCGTCCAATTGCACTTACGTTTCTTTTTTATAAGGTCATGGAAATGCTGATTAATTTTCAGCTTAAGCAATATCTCGAAGAACAGAAGGTTCTTAATGGCCGGTAGTATGGCTTTCGTAGCAATAGATCCACTGGTGATCCCATGATTAATTTCACCGAACAGTGGAGCAAATCTTAACGTCGTTTTGGAGAAAGTAAGATTATTGAACTTGATATTTCTAAGGCATTTGATAGAGTTTGGCATCAAGCTCTCTTACCGAAAATACATGCTTTTGGTATTGATGAATCTCTTCTTTGTTGGGCTAGAAATTACCTTTCGGACGGTTCAATTCAAGTAGTATTGGACGGTTTCAATCTGATATCCACAAAATAAACGCTGGTGTGCCCCAAGGCTCCGTTTTGTCTCCAACACACTTCCTTATTTTCATAAATGAGCTTTTGTCTGAAACTTCTAACCCAGTAAATTATTTCGCTGATGACAGTACCCTCTCCTTTTCATATTCGTTTGTAAATTCTCATCCTTCTTCTTCGGATATGGACTACCAACAGCAGCGTATGATAAGCTCATTAAATTCTGATCTTGACAGCAATTGAGAAATGGGGAATAAAAAATCGTGTAGAATTTAATCCTTCGAAAACCCAATGCGAACTACTGCCTCAGAAGCGTAACCTTCCCGCAATGCCACTATCCATTGTTGGTTCTTGCATCTAGAAGATTGAACAGCTTTCAGTTGTAAGTATATGCATCACAAACCACTTGTTGTAGTGTGATCACATATTCGACATCGACAAAAATGCTGCTAATGCTAAGTGTTTAGGTTTTCTCAGACTATGCAAGAAGTTTTTTACCCCTTCTGATCTGGCTATAATTTACAAAGCTTTTATTCGTCCTAAACTCGAGTATAACTCTCATATTTGTGCTGGTACCCCAATAACGTACTTGAGTCTCCTGAATAGAATTGCTAATAAAGCTCTAAAAATGATAGGAGATCGTTCTCCTACCGAGACATTTGCTTCTCTTCAACAACGCCGCAAAGTCTCATGCCAATGAAATAGCCAGTTTCATTCCTCCCCTTAAACAATTCAACCGTAATACCCGTATTGCTAGGAATACCCATCAGTTTACCCTTGAGCTCAGTTTCGGACCTACTGTTAAGTACAGAGATTCCTTCTTTAGCAGCACTACACGAATGTGGAATGCTTTACCAGCCATTTCAACTTAAAAGTGGAAAATATAAGCCCTCTAATTTTTGAATACTTAAAAAACTCCTAAAAAATCGTGGTTTTCAACAAGTTTTATCAAGATCGAATGAAAAATCAATTCTTTTTACTCGAAAATTGAAAAAAGACATTACACAGAAGACTGTCATAAGAAGACATATAGGGCTTCTGTAAAGAAGCTTTAGGCACTGTAAAAACATTTAAGATTAAGTAATATTTTTTAATATTTTGTTTCCACTGTTAAAACCGTGTCACCCTGTATTCACTTTACGTATGTAGTTTAATCTATGGCCTGCAGCTAATTTCCATCTATTTGGTGTATTTGCTTTCATTGATGTTCCACTGGTTGCACACTTACTATCCACCCTTCAACCCCTCCTCATCCATCCCATCAGAACCATCCTAATCTACATCGATCATCAGTTACAGCTTCATAAAGGTCAAACATCACTTCAAAACATTGAAAATGCAACTCATATTAAAGTTTCTCTAAATGTTTCCATCAGGATAAAGACTATAAAGATTTAGTTTATTTTATGCTTTTTGTTGTTTTGTATCTAATGAATAAAAATAGAATTCCCAAACCTTAACGTAAAGTCCTAAATATATATAATTAAGAAGCTTTATTTGGTATAGGAAATTTGGCTAATTGACAAAGTCCATAAATTCAACATTTTCGCCCTAAAGTTGAACTTGAAATTAGTGTTTTATGTGCTTCCTTCCTCAAGTCAGCTTTGGTTCTCTGACAATAATGGCTTACATTAAACTACTTTTGGTGAAAGTCGTAAAAAATGTATCTTTCTATAAACTTCACACATTCCTCCATACCTATGATGCTATGCCTCATGTAGAGAGGAGGCTTGGTATATATAGAGCATTGAAGGTTTACCCAATCAAGACGAAATAAATATTTTACGAGCTCTGCATTTTGGAACATACATTCCAGCAGCACTACTGAAATATTATTGCGCTAACAAAGACGCGAAGGCGAAGCCGGGTCCATGGGCGGATATACGAATGATGACGATTGACTGATGCGACGGACGCGACGCGACGATAGAAGCCATGAACTTGATTATGGGTATGACGGAATGGACGTTATAGCATAGTGCGCGAGAGTTAAGGTGGAAATTATATTGTTGAAGTTGTTGAGTCTATAAAAACGCTTTGCAAAGCTGTTTTGTGTCAAAATGTGAAAAATACTTATCAGTCGTCCTCGCTCCTCAATCGTCGCGTCTTCGCTCGTCTAGAAGTGAAAAAGTCATAAAAAACGACGACAACATTTTTGAAGTCATGTCAAAAATAAATTTATAGAGCACGAATCGCAATATTTGTTCTTTATAACTCTCCTGATGGTTCTTTTCTGTTGCTGCTGAAAGCTGAAGTTGAAAATAAACGTGAAGTAGATTTTAAGATTGCCTTAAGGAATAACTAAGAGTAACAACAACAACAACAACAAAAAACAAAAACGTGAGCTGAGAAATTTACACGTTTTTTTGGGTTTTATTATTATTTTTTTTGTACTAAAATGCGTATGTTTACGTACCTAAGCTAGTTGTTAAATTGTATTTGTTTGTGTATCTAGGTAAGTATTCAAAAAGTCAGTCTAGAAAAAAAAGAAGAAATTACAACTCATTAATAATTTAAATGAACAAGAAAACAGCCTATAAAATTTATGTCGTTAACAATAAAATTTTTAAATTGAGAAATTAATTTCTTAACATTTTAGATGATTTTTATTAGCCAAACAAGGTACTTTGTGAATTCCTTTCAAAAATACATAATTTTTCATGTATCGGTGTGTTTTTAAGAACTTGAGAACTCTAAAATAATACAAGAGAGACTTAACTTGTAATGAATTTTGTATTATAATTCGAAAGATAATTTCATGGCGTTCATTTTTGAAATATTTCCATTCGTCAGGCTAATTTTGCACAACTTTTTCCAATGAATCTGTAGTGTCTTAAATATTAACTTTCAATACTTCAAAAGTTGCTGAGTTGTTGTCATATGCGAAGGAGTTAATATAGCCTCATAGAAAATAATCGGGAGGCTTTACGTCGCGTCGTACGAAGGAAGGGGTCAATTAACAGAACCATTTCTAAAAATAAAATTATTGTATTTAGCGGAATGTAAGCCATAGGAAATAAAATAACTAAATAAAACACCGATTTTTTTAGAGTCAGAAAAACTATCAAAACCCGACTATAGAAACTCTCAATTAAACTATTTCTTTTAAGAATTAAACTAACTCGAGCGCTTAATAATACTAGCGGTGGTTCTGAAAGAACTTTGCTCAAAAGCAGCTCTTAACAATAACTGTAAAAATTGAACTGAACTATACGGCTGCTCAAAGGCGACTGCCTTACCATATAATAGTACTAGAATACATAAGATTCATGCATATACATTAAATTGGTATTTTTACAAATACCAAGGAAATCTTACATAGCGTTTGATACAGTTATCATCAATTTGACGTAAATTCCCAAAATTTGGAATTGTTGTTCTGACGTTAAACGGTTCATGATGAATTGAAAAACCTTACTGGACAGAAATATCAACACAGTTTGTCAAAGTGTAAACAACAAAACAACCATCAAAACTTATATGACTTTTTTGTGAAAGAATTTAGAAGAAATGAAAGCGTTCAGCAAATTTTTCGATTCATGATGCTTTTTTTTTCAATGAAAAATACAAAACGTAACTAAATACATACATATATGTATGTTCTATGTATATGGAAGTTTCTTACTCAAGCGGAGTGATTGTAATAGGGCCGATTTTTCGAATTGAAAATTTTGACATTTCTCGACGTTTCGAGGTCCCTTAAATCTAAATCAAAGGTTTCATATTGTTTTTTTTTATTCTTTATAATGGGGTTATAAATACCCTTAACATAGGGAAGGGTGAAAAAAAAATACCATTGCACATTGGTCTTGAAGTTTTGAATATCAAAATGACAGGGAAAAACAGAGCTGGGTAAAGCATTCTACATTCTCGATGTGCGGTTACAAAACTAATCTCTATACTTAACAGAGCGTCCGAAATTGAGGTCAAGGTTAAACTGATGAGCATTCCTAGAAGTGCGAGCATTACGGTTGAATTGTTTAAGGGAAGGGTGGGCAATGCAACTGGCTAATTCTACAGAACACTGTCGAACAACGAAAGACTTGAAAGATTACGTAGGTGTTGGAGTCACGTAAATATTTCGGTTAAAGAGATATCGCCTATCATTTTCAAAGCTCGTTTTTGGATTCTATTCAAAAGACTTAAAATAATAAAGCACCTAGTAGCATTTTGACAATGTCGAATATGTGATCACTCCAACACTCCAAAAGAGGAGATCTGTGATACACACATCTGAGTACTGAAAGTTGATTAGTTTCCTGGATGCAAGTGCCACTCATGGATATTGGCATCGAGGATGGGTAACGCTTTAACTTCAGGAGACAGCATTGAGTTTTTTGAAGCATTATTAAATTCTACACGGATCTTAATTCCCCATTGGACAATGCCGTCGAGATTGGTATTTAATGAGCTTAACATACGCTGCCGTTGAAGTTCCACATCCGCAGGAGAAGTCATTAGATCGTTCTAATTCAACGAAGAAGAGATTCATCAATACCAAAACCAAGCATTTTCGATAAGAGATCTTGGTGCCAAACTCTATTAAATAGCATTGAAATATCAAGTGCAATAAATCTTACTTTCTCCAAAACGATGTAAGGATTTGTTCCACTGTTCGGTAAGATAAAGCATGAGATCACAAGTGGACCTATTGCTACGAAAGCCATACTGCCGGTCATTACGGAGCTTTCGTTCTTCGAAATATTTTCTAAGCTGATAATAAGTCAGTGTTTCCAAGAACATGGAAAGAAGAGACTTAGGACTATTGAACGATAGTTGGAGGGGGAATAGGATTCACCTTTTTTAGGGACAGGCTGGACAAATGCTGTTTTCCATCCACTCGGAAAGAGACCTGTAGGGTAGGAAAGATGGAAAAACTTACGCAGTGGTTTTGCCAGCGTTGAAGAACAGCTCTTAAGAACAATAGGGGGATACTCTCTGGGCCAGTGGATTTGTGTATGTCAAGCTCTTTCTGTACTCTTGCTACTACACAAGTGCGACAAAAGATTCATCCCATAAAATCGTTTACGCTCTCAAGAACAGGAGAACTCATGATACTCTCCGGTAGCTGTTGCAAGCAAATTAGCCTTATAAATCGAGTTTACATAGGAAGTGTCATTGTGGACAAGCGTTGTAACCGAAGATGACGTGGTAAGTTTGCGTACGTTTTTAACAAATGCCCAAAAATGTTTAGTACCTTTGGCACATTGTAGTATTTTTTGCCTTAATTTCAGGTCATACAAAAATTTGGTTCGTCGAATATGGCCGTTACAGGTCTTTCAAGCTTGTTTAAACTTGGTCCGGTTTTCCTCAGTGGGGTTGGATTTATAACACCGTGAACTCACATTTCTGATCCTAATAACCTCTTTACAGCTTGAATCAAACCATGAGTTCTCTTTGGGTTTTGATAGATTTTACTCTATTCGGGATACAATTTCTCATTCCCCAAAGAATTAATTTTGTAACCATATCTGCGCTGGAATCTATGTCACTATCGAAGAAGCATAGTGACCAGTTAAAGTTTCTGAATTCGTTGAGTCCGTCCCAGTTGGCTTTTGCATATTGCCGAACGGTTCTCATAGGAGTTTTTTCTTTAATAGTCTGATGTGCCTAGAGGCGGTAATACACTGATTGCGCATTTATCAAAGGTAATAAACAAGTCTAGGGTGTTGGCGGATTGGCCTGCAACGTTAGGTATTCGAGTTGGCTCGTCTACGAGCTGGGTTAATTGATTTAACTCAGCGAATTCTTCAACATACCTTCTTTCGGGTGTTATCTGGCCAGAAAAGCGAAGCCAAAAGAATTGTGTATAATGAAATCACCCCCAAACATTCCAATATTCAAAACTAAAAAATCACAATTCGGACAATTTTGGGTTCTCTAGACAATGAGTTTTCAGAGTTCTTGGTTTTCGGGATTATTGTTCTCAGAAATTTTGGTTTTCTGGTCTTTGAGTTATTGGAATTTCGAATGGGAATTTCGGGATTCTGGGTCTTTGGATTTAAAATTGAGGGATTGCGTCAATCTTCCATTTTTGACATCTGGCAAAGTTTAAAAAAAAAATCAAATTTACTGTTTTTGGTACAAAATAAAAGAAAATTATTAAATATTATTTCCATATTAAGGATTAAGGAAGATTAGACAATTGTTCTACATCGTTTTAGGCTCTTTTTGTATAATTTTGTAATGCATAGTGAAATAACATTTTAGTAAAATTAATTTTGTAATTTCACGTGAAATGGTTTATAATCTACAATCATCTTTATTCATCTATTACTATAATTTAGATATTGATTGTCTCTTTCCAAAGGAAATTCGTTTTAAGTCCAAAAGCTATACTTATACAAAGAAAGCTTATATAATAAATCAAATAGTTAATTTAATAGAGTACTCAAACTTATAATGAAGCCTTATATTGTACCTTTGAGGGTAAACCTTTATACCTGATGGATATACGAGTATAACCTTTGTTAACAAATTTATTATATTACTTTGTTTCAACTGAACACATTCTATATATGAACATAATAAAGCTTCGATTGATTTATTTCAATTTAACAAATGACTATTGGAGAATAATTTGAAAGCATCATCATTTTAGCTTCTTGGTTTACTCCGATATATGTATGTATGTAGAGTTTCGTAGAGGAGACACTCCATCCAAATATTCGTATATGGTTAAATTCCTCAATCCATATGTCTTCACATTATCTTTAAGAACCTCCTAGCTCCCAATATATAAAATATATATAAACTATCCATCTTCACTTGTGGCAATCAAATGTATCAATCATATGTATACATATCTATAGCTCCACGTGCCATTATCTCTACCTGAGCTTGTGTCGATTTATCTTCACCCGAAACCATGATTAATACCATCTCCGCCTAAAATCACCACCATCGTCGGTCGGTCGTCGTCGAAGAGAAACGAGTGATTTTGTGCCTTATAGACGAACGATGTGGTCAAGTGGACCTATAGCCATATAGAGTCCAGCTATAGCCCACTGCATGCCGAGCCATCAGCTAAGCCCGACCAACTCGCCATAACACCTATCAGACATAAAATTGATTTTAACCCAACTAAATTTTGAACACTCATGTTGTTTTTGTTGTTGCTTGTGCTGTTTTCCTGCATATAACAATAATATAATAATTGCAACCCACCATCATCAAACCGCTCCTGATCCTGGCTGAAGCTGGATGCTGGATACTGGAAACTGTATGCTGAATGCTGACTCTCGAGGTAATGGATTAAGTGCACATTACCTCTCCATAGTGTTTAAGGATCATAAATTATAAACTACAACCACCATCATCCAGAGATTCATGGTTCGACGTTAATCAACGGCTGGACAAACAATCCTTGTTACACAGCCACGACAACGCATAACGTAAATTATTGAAAACCACTCACTCAGCAGAAATTCTCTGCTGCTGCTACAGCCATAGAAATATTGAATTTGTGCCTCTGTCTAATAGAACTTGCTATCTCGAAAACCTCAGAGTGGAACCATCATTATTATGGTATGTCTAGCTTATGGGCAAAATTCAACCTTTATGATGATTATGATTATGGGTAGGACGATTTTATTAATGCTTCCTCGATGCCACGTCGTCGGTCGCATTGTCGCTGTCGACCACTGGTTTGAGATAACAGGTTAACCCAGTCTCTGATAGGATTCCCAAACTATGCACCAAAGCAATAAAATCGAGGAACCCATCAAACCATTCGAATATGAGAATAGAGACATCTCAGGGAGTCATAAGTCAGCGGGAGGGTGATGCGTGGGTTTCCCATCGTAAAAAACCGTCCTAATAAATGAAACGACAAGTGCAAGTGCGCGCATTAAATAAATTAATAAAACGCACCGCCGCGCGCTGCACGCAGAACCACAACCACAACCCAGGGGTTCCAAATAAATTTCAAAACGAAGAAGTTGTCCCCTTCTCTGATGGGCTCTTCCAGATCTTGACACTATCAGCAAGCTGATCTTTTTCTATATGACAGTTTCTGCTGGTGGCTTGGAATAAAAATATTCCCGAACCCAATCCCGCCGCGGTTCCGTTCTGGTGAGCCCGCTTTTTATTATTTCTTTTATTTTTGTTCTTATTCATAACATCTCAACGCAGCGTAGGGCGGAAATTAAATGCCGCGACTAAGCAATAACTTTATTATTTAATTTTATAGTTTTATTAATAATAGAATAATAATTTCTATTTTTGAAGGTTTCTTACAAAACACTGCTTTGTTTTTTATTCACGCATATAATATAAATGTTTAATGTTTTGTTTTTCTACATTTATCTATTTTTCTATTCTTCTAATTTTTCTTTTGTTTGTTGTATATTTTCAGTTCGAAATGGTTATTCGTGTGTTCCGATAGCATTGACCGAGGGTCTGGACATTCGTGTGAATACCGCTGTGAAAACGGTCAAATATTTTCCCGGCGGTGTCGAAATAACAACCGAGAATTTAAAGACAAACAATTCAACGGTGACATATAAGGGTGAGTGAGAATATTAGTTATAAATTATAGAATGTGAGAAATTAATTTGACCAAAAATTATGGTCGCATGAAGATTTTTGTTCTTTATTTTTCTTCTTCAAATAAATAGATATATGCGATAAGATAAGGTAAGTAGAGGGTGTGTAATTTATGAGTGGGCAGATATATTTCTCAAATTAAGAGAATTTGATTTAGTTTTAGTTTTTGGTAAAAAAAATATGATTTATGCTTTTGTACGTTGAAAATATGGATATCAACAATCTCCGAAAACACTGTAGACCTTAAGTGAGAAAATTTTGAAACGCAGATAGAATTTCAAATGAACCATAAGCTTAGGTTGCTAAAATTGTATTACAAATAGATTGGACTTTAATTGACTTTTTACATAAAGCTATAGTATGTTTAAGTTGTTGTTAATCTGAAAGTGCTTTAAGATCAAAAGGGAACGCCAAATAATTTCCTACGAAAACGAACGTTTCTGCCGAAAATATCAGAATTTTTTTTTTTATTTTTTTTTTTGTAAATTGCACATTACTTATTGGTAAAAAATTGCCTATGCAGACATTTAAGATATATTCAGCTAGGTTCAAGAAATCAAATTTTGAAAAACGTGTTCATTATTTTTTAATATTCCACATTCTCACTAATTTCTAAAGACATCTCCAAATCGTTTAAGCAAGTCAAAAATCAGTATTAAACGATGCTAGTTCAATCTCTACGATTTTATGGTAATTTGTTCCATTTTTTCTATTTTCATTTCATTTCGAATGACAGTGAATATTAAACGATTGAAATTAAATATTTAAGCCGTTTTATGACTTCTAAAACATTTCAAGTTAATAGCTCCGCTTTTAAAGGTGTGTGAAATTTTGCCCCCTTGCTTTGTGTTTCCTATCTTAAAAGTTTTTTTTTCAAGCTTCTTTTTGGTTTGTTTGCAGCTGCTCTAATTTTTATATTTTTGAGAAAGCCTGAAAATAGGTTTTTTGACCAATACCTCTTTTTCCAAAAATCGAATTTTTGATAGTTGTACCAGTTATTTTGAATATCGTTTTAAATGTTTGGTCCTCTTAATTTTAATTTTCAAGAGATATGGGTAAAATTCAAAATAAAAAGTGTAACCATTTTTCAAAATTCCACCTTTTTTATATTATTGTATATATTCAAATGCTCATTTTCACAATTGTTCCAAAACATTATAGTCCAACATTCGAGAAACGTGTTAAAGTTTTATTTACTTTGGCAGCTTCCTTCTTTAACCAAAATTGGTTGAAATTCAAAACAAATATCACCTAACTAAAGATCAATTTCTATTCAAAAATGTTTAATTTGCAAACCAAATTCTTATTCTCTTAGCCTTGAACCAAAAGTCCTTACAAAATAAATAAATAATGAATATGTAAAGTTTTAGAAAAATTTAGCTATGTTCTAGAAATCGAATTTGAAATACGAGTTAATGTATGTTGAGTATTCCGGATTTCGTTTTATTTTAAAAACGTCTTCAAAACATACAAGTCAAGCAAATAAAAGCTTAGTAAGTCTTAAATGACGTTAAGTTTTGTTTTGGAAAATGACTTAAAAATGGAGTTTTAGACACCAAAAACTAATTTTGACCAATACCCTTTTTTCCGAAAATTGATTTTTTGATAGTCGTACCAGACTTTTCTAGTTGTTCTGAACATTGTTCTTAATATTGGGACCTTAATGTTCAAAATGTTAATTCTTTTTATTTTTACAAAACGTAAAAGTCGTTAAATGTACATACATATATTTAAAAAGACTGTTAGATTTGTTTTCACTAATGCAAAACATACATTTTTTTATTTGAAAAAACGCACATTTGTATTTTGAAAAAAGTTTTAAAAAATAAGCATATGTGCGAAAAAAAACTATTTTCTTGAACAAAGCAATCTGTCGGGGTAAAGATCATGCTTTTAAAAGATAGCTCGAAGTTTCAGAATTTTGAAAAAAATATTTCAACTTCTTATAAAAATAAAAAAAGTGTTCCAAGTCAAAAACTCTTGTCCAAATTAAATAAAAAAAACATTTATTCTGCTCTTGAAAAAAATTAAAAATCGTAAACCAAAGCTTTATTCATCCATCGAAGACGCAAAAATCTTCAAAATTTAGATCCTTTGAAATAAATAATAAATATATATAAGGTTTCCTAACAACAGGCTTCATTTTAAAATTAACAAACTTGTATTTTTGAGACGTATCGGAGAATGTTTATTTTATTGCAAGTAGGAAACTATGTCGTTATTAATGATAAACATTATATCAGCCAAATGGACTACGGTTTCAGCACTATAGCCTTTTCGTGAAATTTCTAATGATCACATCGCATTTTTCCGGTCTCATGTCATCGATAAGTTTACGAATCCCATTTTATAGGCTTTGAATTGATTGTGGAGCATTTGCAAAGACCTTGTATTCCACGTAACTCTAAAAGAAATGTTTAAAACATTTAAATCACACAAAGTTTGTATGTGTCCAATTGTGATAACATCTTAGAGAAATAGTTGGTTCAAAAATTTGTTCGTATAAAGCTTCAAACTGCTTGCAAAAAGTTTCTTACTTTTCAAGTCTCCGAAAATTACAGACTCAAAAGTGACAAGTTACTATGCAAAATGTAACCTTATATTTAAAAACAATGATTTTACTAATAAGTTGGAGTAAGTTGTAAAAGGGGTATAAACTTCTTGCATCGAGAGAGAAAACCTAAGCACTTAGCATCGTTTTTGGTGGCCTCTATTATATGCTCAATCCACAAGAGATGGTTTGAGTTGCACATACCTAGTACTGAAAGTTTTTCAGTCTCCTCGATGCAAGTACCACCCATTGATAGTGGCATTGGAGGAGGGTTTTTCTTTTGCCACAGTGCACAGCATTGAGTTTTTGAAGCATTAAATTCTACACGGTTTTTGATTCCCCATTGGACACAGCTATCAAAATCCGAAT
Organism: Eupeodes luniger; assembly: GCA_951509635.1. NCBI lineage: Eukaryota > Metazoa > Arthropoda > Insecta > Diptera > Syrphidae > Eupeodes > Eupeodes luniger. The sequence continues at coordinate 8,080,667 of OX608073.1, forward strand.
TTAATGAACTTATCATTCGCTGCCGTTAAAGTTCCACATCTGTATTAAAAGGTGTTAATCTGGAACCGCATTTAAAGCTTATACTGTCAGCAGCGAAACAATTTGGTTAAATAAAAGCTTCAGACAGAAAATCATTTATAAAAATAAGAAAGAGTTGCGGAGACAAACCGGAACCCTGAGGCACACCAGCGTTCATTTTGTGAATAGCTGATTTGAACCCGTCCAATACTATTTGAATTCGGCGGTCCGAAAAGTAATTTCTATCCCAATAAAGAACAGATTCATCAATACCAAATGCACGATGTTAAGAAACAAAAACAAAACATCAAATCACCGTTGGACCTATTGCTACGAAAGCCATCATAATGCCATTCATTACGAAGCTTTCATTGTTCGAGATATTTCTTAAGCTTATAATTAATCTGCATTCTATTACCATAGAAAAATGGTTCCTAAATGCAATAAGACGATAATTAGAGGGGGAGGAAGATTCACTTTTTTTGGGACCGGCTGGACAAATGCTGTTTTCCATACACTCGGAAAGAGACCTGTAGAGTAGGAAAGGTAAAAAAACTTAAGAAGTGATTTTGCCACCGTTGAAGAAAACCTCTTTAGAAACAATAGGAGAGATACTATCCGAGCCCGCGAATTTGTATATAGGCATTTCCACAGAATCTTTCATTTTCAACAATTGAATTTTTTTTATTTTGAGGCACATCTATAAACAAACATTTTCTTGATTGCTTATCATCTAAATAACAAGAAAATACTTGCGTGATTCATTTTTAAACATCGTTAATATCCGTCACGTAATATCCGGTACGTTAGATCAATGCAAAGCATTCAATGAAAAACCCTAATTTCATAGTAAATTTTGATTTTGTACTGTCGTACAAACTTTGAAATTTCAAAATTTAGATCAACAAATTTTTTTTACTATTAATTATTCGTAAAATTATCATTCACAATCATTTATCTAGCTGTAAGATCTTATCGATAGGTGTGCCGCTTAAAAAATCACATATTTTATACCAATCACGTTTTCAATTTTAAACTTTAAAATGGCATTTTTTATTTTTAAATAGAGGCACATGACCCAGTTAAATTTTAATTGATTTATTGATTGATAGAGAATAATTTAAGCCTATAAAATACTACCAGAATCGATCGTTGAGAAAGTTATATAGAGAAAAAGATCAGATTTTAATATTTGTAAAAACGGAGGTACTCTAATTTAATTGCTTTGTACTATTTTTAAAATGGTAGCACACCTTTCTTTTGAGGTTTTTCTATTAGTGTATATTATAAATAATTATAAATTAATGATGTTAAGTTGTTTCAAAGGTCGTTGAAATGTTTTTTGTTTATAAAACTTAATAAATTTGCATCTGGTACGCTTGAAATTTGCAATATTTAAGCCTATTTTTTATTAATTTTAATTAAAAATTTTAATCCAATCAAGTCACAAGTAGGTTACATAATTGTAATAAGTCATGATACGAAAATCTATCCACTTAGAAAGTGCCAATTTCATTTCTAAGGCTTAATATACTGTGGTAACATGAAAGTTAAAAATACTGTGGAAATGCCCATATATGTTAAGATCTCTTAAAACTCAATCTAGAAACTGTATAATTACGAGTGATCGAGCTTTATCGATCGGGCTTACAAAAGAAGTATCATTGAAAACGAGCGTAGGAATCGACGATGACGTAGAGTTACGTATTTTTTTTTCACAAATTACCAGATATTTTTACTACCTTTGGGACATTTTAGTATTTTTGGCGTAATTTTTGGTCATGCAAAAATTTGATTCGTCGAATATGTGCGTTACTGATCTTTGTAGCTTGTTTAAACTTATTCCGGTTTTCTCAGTGGAGTTGGCTTTATAATATCGGAAACTTAAATCTCTGATCTTTGTAACCTCTTTAGAGCTCGAACCAAATCATAAGTTTTCTTTGAATTTGACAGATTGTACCCTATTCGGAAATAAATGTCTCGTTCCACATATAATTATGTTTGTTAATATTTTATGCACTGGAATCTATACGTCACTATCGAGGAAGCATATTGACCAGTTAAAGTTTCTAAACACGTCGTTTAGATTGTCCCAATTGGCTTTCGCATATTGCCAAACTGTTTTCGTAATAGTTTTTTCTTTAACTGGGGTTTTTGGCAAACAAAATTTGCAGATATGGCAGTATGGCACAACGGCCTGATATGCCTAGAGGCAATAACTGTTTGCATATTTAACCATTTTTAAATACTATTTTACAACTGAAAAGAATTATTTTCGTCCCGATGATGTCATATATAAAAATGCTTTTCTAAAGATTCCTTATGATGTACCCACTGAAACTTTATTATTATAAGTAGGTACATTTGAACAAAAGGTGTATTTTTCATTCATTACTATGCCAATATTTTATGTAACCGAGTAACTAAAATATAGCCTATTTTCCAACAAATAAAATGTAATTCAATAACTTTTGTTTATTAAATTCATTACATTCTGCATATTCATTTCGTAAACAAAACCATGGATATTCAAAATTTGAAACCACAATTTCGCTCGTATGAACTTATGTACCATCATATTTTTAGACTTTCCCAGAAATTCAATTAAAGAACATGTACACTAATCCTGGTCATAACACAGAAATTTAATTATTTTTTTCAAAAAACGAAATAATAACAAAAACTCCCATCATGAATGGAAAAAGAGGCGTCACTGGCGCTCACTAAAAATCCATGTTTATATTATGTCGAATCCAAAAAACAAAACGCTGCACCGCAATTCACCTTCATTAAAGTATTTTATGTTGTTATAGGTTGGAGTTGGATGATGATGGTTGGTTGTATTGTTTCTCTCAGAACAAAAGACTCAATTTCCATATTTTCCTTCCTAAAAAAACAAAACAATTCGAATTCAACCCAAAATAATAATAATAATAATAATTTAGTTCACCTGTAAAACTATATTATTAAAAATTTATTAACATTTTCATTCTATAATGGTTTCCTGAACGCACCACACCGCCGCGCCGCTCGTTCAGGTGCTCTCTCTGCATGACTATCAAGGTTTTTTGGTGTCACGTTCAGACGTCATACTCACAATGTGTCCACATACATATATGCATAATATAACTGTGATTGGACGCTCACGATAACGTTACACGCACAAAATTTTCTCCTTTGTATTTTCCATATATTTTAAATAGAAAACTCGGAAGCCCTGGTGTTCAAATATAAAACCGTTTAAAACAAAGAACAGATAAAATATAGTGGAAAACCCAAAAACACAAAACCCCGAAAAAACAATGAACCATTGGCCATATTAATTGGATTTTAATTAGAATGTCTGCTTGGCCGGCCGTGACCCGCAACTATTCTCGTTTCTATTCTAACCTGCACTTGAATTGAAGCGAACGAGCCATATAATCATTTGCTAATCTAATAAATGTAGAAAAACAACGGTAAAAACCAACAACCAGAAGAATTTCGTTTCTTTTAATTTGGGATTTTATTCGGTTTTTATTTTTTTTTTTATTTTTTGGGGGTGGGCAACTCTTGGCGTCCACTTGTTTCTTTATTGTTCTTCCGGTTGGTGGTTGTGGTGCTCTAATCTGAACTTACTGACCTTTGTTGTAAGTCATTTGCAATGCAAATTTTTTAAGATGGCTGATGATGGTTCCCGGTTCAACTGTCAACTGTCATTCGATATAGGAAAGAGGCTCTCTCGTCATCATTATGATGTTCAACAGCAGTAGGAAAGGAAAGTCAAATTTTGGAAGTTAGGTTTTCTTTTTGTTTTTGAAAAAAAGCCTCTCACGGCAAACCCTTGGCTGGAAAAGTGATCTCGGCCAGTGATACCTGTTCTTATCTCAATCAAACGTCAAAGCCACCACCCCATTACTCGTGAGACAATAAAAATGGAAATTTCGACCTTTTTTCCGGCCAGCGCGGTGGCGGCGGCGGCGGGGCAGTTTGCGTCTAATTTTCCTCTATTTTCTTATTCCTACAGCTCCTAGTTAAAGTTATAGCTTTGCTGTCCCTGACGTATAGTGCAGCAGGGCGCAGTGATACCTTGCATCGCGGGTGCCCATTTGTTTATAAGTTCCTATACACCAAACGCATCTAACGGATGATAAATTTATGCACATATATAGACTTAGATCGAGAAGCGGCAGTTCGGTGAGTTGGTGCGGTCGGTGGTGCAGTGAAGTGACTTTGGTATAATGTTGATGTTCGTTAGCATTGTTGCGTTGCATGCGTTTTACATTCAACATTTCGTTCCATATTGTTGAGCAAATGGCAAATAAATTATCACCTGACAGCTCACATTGTGAATAACATAAATTCCGGCGTCGTCATCATCATCATTGTCTACATTATATGCGTCTCTGTCTCTTGTCTATGTTTTATGTGCTCTGTTACTTTACCTTCATCATATATAAGGAATATGGAGCTGCTTCGGAGCGGCATAGCGATGGCGCATCAGTTTGTGGGAGCTGCGCGCAAGGGTATACCTTTATAGTTTATTTGACTTCTTCCACCCATTTGGGATAATTAAATCGTCAAGATCAAAGGAAATCATCGGACCAAGTGGAGTCAGAAACTCAGAAGTGATATCATATAAGAAAAGGTCATTAATATGTTGAGTTTCTTATTATTTTTTTATTTTCCTTCTCCTCCTGGATTGGGCCCCGAAGGCTAAGGCTATGTCTGTATAGAAGAAAGAAGCAGAAGGTGAGTGACTTGTGTTGGCAGCAGACTCCCCATGGTGGTGGCGGCGGTCCTTGCCCGAATTGGAAAATAATCCCTCTCGATATGATGTCGGATGGATTCTCTTTGAAATAAAAATATTGTTCTTTTTTCCTTGTATTTTGATAGGACAGAATTTTTAGTCAGTGAATGATGTTGCTGCTGCTGACAAATCAAAGAAATGATCAAAGTCTTAGTTTTCTTTGACACTTGAGATTATGTCAAAACTGTTGCTCTAAATTAAGGAATAGCTTTTGATTTTTGAATGATATAAAACTACTTCAACATTTTTTTCTAATTTCTTCGGATCATGAGGTCGTTAACAGTTGGAGCTTTTTCGTTTTATCAGCACTCGAAATGATTCCAAAGATTGATGAAGGACCTTAAGCTTTTGTAAATAAATTATTCTTAGAAAATTAACACGACTGGACCTTTTGTTAGGAAAGTTAGGAAATTCATTCCAAATTTTCATATTTTTTGAAAACTTTTCGGAAATGAATAATTTCCACTAAGGCATAACGCTAGAGGAAATCTGTTATTGAAAAGTTTAAATTGAAGGCTTAATAGATTTATTTATCATAATTAAATGTCGGGATTGTGTTTTTATTAGTACTTGAACATTATAATAATAGGTGAATTCAGAGTGGATTTTAGTAATATTTAGTAACATTAGTCTTAGAAAGACAGTTTGTGCCACATATGTTCACTCTGTAAGAAACAGGCCACATGTTTTGGCATTAAGTGAAACTCAGATAGACGAGGAGTCCGATCATTTGGAATTTAATACAAATTTGTATAGCTTTGTGCCATTATTATTTCCCCACCATGGATTAGCCGTATATGTATTTAAGAAATGATGTTGCATACAAACTTCGACCACAACATGGTTTGTGATCTAACAAAAACTTTAACTTAAATGTGGTCAAAATTCACGGTAAATAAGCAAATCATCCACACTTGTTTTCTTTATCGAAGTCCACATCTGGACAGAAATTCAACTTTTAACGAATTTGATACTCTTTCGGACTCCATCCTAAGAGTTTTTGCCCATTATCCTCACACAGAAATTGTCATTACGGGTGATTTCAATGTACACAATTCTTCTTGGTTTCGCTTTTCTCGCCTGACAACACCCGAAGGAAGGTAAGTTGAAGTCTTTGTTGAGTTAAGTCAATTAAACCAAATCGTAGAACACCCTAGACTTGTTTCTTACTTCTGACCCTAATAAGTACACAATCGGTTTAAAACCGCTTCTAGGCACATCAGACTATTGTATCGTATCTGCAAATTTCTCATGTCATAAAAACCCAGTTAGAGAAAAAACTCCTATAATAACCGTTTGGCAATATCAGAAAGCCAACTGGGACGGTCTAAACGAATTTTTCAGGAACTTTAAGTTGTAACTATGCTTCCTCAATAGTGACGTGGATTCCAGCGCAAGTTCCAGTTACAAGTTCAACAAGTTTTAAGGAATAAGTTCAAACAAGCTAGAAAGACCAACAGCGGTCATATAGGACGAACCAAATTTTTGCATTTCCAGAAATTACGGCAAAAAGTACTTCAATGTCCCAAAGGTAGTAAACATTTTTGGTCATTTGTAAAAAAACTTACTAAACACCACGTCATCCTCGGTTTCACAATGATGAATTAGTAGCTAGCGTATAGTTAGCTATTAATTCGACGCTGCCAGAGAGAGTGTCGTGAGTCTTCCTGTTCTTGAGAGCGTAAACGATTTTATGGGACGAATCTTCTTTCACACTCGTGCAGTTGCAAGAGTACTGAAAGACCGCTGGGCCGGATAGTATCCCCCTATTGTGCTCGGCAAAAATCCTCGTTTCAAACCCTCCTAGTGGGTGCCGGGCGGTAATGATCACCACAGTTGTCTTGTACGTTGTCAAGATGGGGGTCAGCTAAGGTCAGGTTGAATTGCTGAAGTTTCCTACTCCTTAATAGTAGCAAGCTTTAGCAATGCAATTTGACCATAGATACGAGGTCCCTAATTTCAGTGGTGGTGTGAGCGTTTTACATAATCCGTGCCGAAGAATGAAAGGCTGGGGGGCAAACCAGTCGCTAACGAGCTCATTCGGATGCCTTGGCAGGGTCCGTCTTATTTTTCTGCCTTACCCCGGTATATCGGCTCTGCCGGGGCTGACCTCTTTTTTCCGACCTACTCGTGGGACCAACATTTCAAAAAAATCATACAAAATGGACGAACTAGACTTGACGAACACAGAACCATCCGCAGACTTGGAGGATGAACTCTTGGCCTCCAGCCAGGAGACCGTAAAGGGGAGCTCATTTAGCGCTGGTAGTTCCAGCGCTTGTGAGCAACCCAAAACCACAGGAAGTATAGGCGGTGCTATTCATAGCACTCCTATACTTCCTAAACCGCATAACAATCCGAAACCCTCTAGTAGCAGTGCTACTCGAGGAACAAAAAAGCCATCGGAAGGCGCTCTTCTCAAGAACCGCTTCAAGACGGCCTCTTTTATTCTTGCCAAGATTGCCAAGAATGAAGAGGCTGGAGTGATTCATGAGAAGGACGCCCAAGATAAAATAAAGTACCAGAAGGTTGTTGATGAATACAACAACCTTCTGGCCAGCCGAGAAAAGGCCGTTAAGCGAAACAGATCTCAGGAAGAGATCTGTCCGTCTCAGAAAAAGAGCAAGCTTGACGGCCGGACAAAGCCAGGGAAAGCACCATCTTCTGGAGCAGCGCAACTGCGTACTCTTAGTGAGGTTGTCAGGGATGACCTCCAAGTAGCAGTTGTGGATGAGCTCTCCACAAACAGCAAAGGTCTGCTGAACGTGTGGAACTCTATCGAGGGCAAGCTCTCTGAGATGGTGTTTTCATACACAATAAATAACAGTGAGGGCCCCTACCCTAGTTTCGACTCTGGCGAGATGCTCAGGGGGTATAGGGTAATTAAGTGTGCAGACAGGTTTTCTAGGGATTTCCTTAGTGAAAGCATTGCTAAGGTTAGCAATGCCTGGGAGGGCTTGAAGCTCAAGCTTATCCCGGCTAAGGATATCCCTAGACAACCGAAGGCTCGCATTTGGTTGCCGCTCATGAACATAAAGCCAAGCGGACAGGATTTGATCCGCGGTCTTCAGAGGCAAAATCCGCTGGTCCCCATGCACGACTGGGCTGTGATTAAAGCAGAAGAACCACAGAAGACCAGCGCCTCTTACCTTCTGAGGATTAGCGAGGAAAGCCTAGGGGCTCTCGAAAAGGCCGATTATAAGCTTAGTTTTGGCATAAGGAATGCCAAAATTAAAATTCTGCAGAGTCAGGGAGCAGACACCGACAAAGCTGATGACAACGTCGAGGTTGACGATGTTGTTAGCGGAGTCGAGGTCCCCAGCGAGTTGCCGGGCCCTAGCTCTGCAGCCAAAAATAAAAATTAAAAAACGCGCTGAAGGTCGTCCAGATTAATCTGAAGCACTCTAAGTGTGCTTCAGATAATCTGAGAGTTTTCCTTAGGGAGGAAAACGTCGACATTGGCGTTATCCAAGAACCGTGGATAAACGGCCTCAAGGTGCGGGGCCTCCAAGACAACCAATACGACCTCTTTTATAAAACCGCAGACCAAGACCAAGGTAATCCCAGAACTTGTATTTTAGCTAAGAAACATTTAAAAGGTTTTTTATGTCCAAATTTTAGCACTCCTGATCTGACAGTTGTCAGATTCGAAGATAAAAATACACGGGGTTTGCTGCTGGCCTCTTTCTACTCAGCCCACAATTCACCATCACCTCCGGAGGAGGTGCGCAGAATTATAAACAAAGCTATGTTTGATAAGGCAAACCTTCTGATCGGAGGCGACGCGAATGCTCGGCATACCCTTTGGGGAAGCTCTGAAATCAACGAACGAGGTGAGTCACTTTTTGATTTTATTATTGCACATAATATGACCATTTGTAACAGAGGCAATACTCCCACTTTCGTCTTTCCGAGCTCGGAAAATTATGATGGATGGGAGGATGTGCTTGATGTTACTTTAGTAAACAACCGTAATTTATTAGTGGAGAATTGGAGAGTTTCCCCTTTGAATTCGTTTTCGGATCACAAATGGATTCTTTTTCAAATTAATTTCGAGTCGAAAAACCCTCCGCCTTATAGAAATCCCAAAAGAACTGACTGGAAGAAATTCAGTCAAATTGCTAAATCCAAACTGAGCAACTTACCGAATCTCGCAGAATCGATAGCAGACCTTGAATCAAAGGTGAAAACCTTTGAAACTTCTATAAGTAAAGCTTTTAGAGTCTCTTGCCCAGTTAAATACAGCCGTAAAACCCTTCCTTCTTGGTGGAATGAAGAACTGTCCAGTCTTAGGAAAATGACGAGGACAATCTTCAACATCTGCCACAAACATAAGTTTTACCAACCGTATAAGGACTCTCTTAAAATTTACAAGAAAGCCCTGTCATCAGCCAAAAGACAAGGCTGGAGAGATTACTGTCAATCAATCGAAGACATAAAGGACTCCGCAAGGCTCAGCAAAGTGTTATCGAAGGAACATTGTAATCCTTCATTTCTAAGAAAGCCTGATGGAACCTGGACAGCCTCTCCAGCCGAATCTCTTGAGCTACTGATGAAGACGCACTTTCCGGGTTGCGAGAGCGTTAACCCCGAACCGCGTGAAACCACAGAGCTAAACGTAGCTCATGTGGAGCAAATCAATTCCGTTATAACCAGAGAAAATATTGTGTGGGCCATCAATACTTTCTCTCCATATAAATCCCCAGGCATGGATGGCATACTGCCAGTTATGCTTCAAAAGTTGCATGATGTGGCAGCTCCATGGCTGGAACAAATTTTCAAAGGATGCCTCCTTCTCAAACATGTGCCCATGTCGTGGAGACAGGTCAAGGTAGTTTTTATCCCGAAAGTGGGTAGGCGTGGTCACGAATCCGCGAAGGATTTCAGACCAATAAGCTTAACATCTTTTGTGCTTAAAACCTTGGAGCGCATTCTTGATTACCATATTAGAGAAATCCTAGATGGAAGACCTCTCGAAAGCTCTCAGCATGCTTATCTTAAGGGCAAATCTACGGAGACTGCCCTCCATGAGGTAGTGCGTACTGTAGAAAAAACAATCCATTATAAAGAATTTACTCTTGCCACCTTCTTAGACATAGAAGGTGCTTTTAACAACGTCCTTACCGAATCCATAGAAGAATCGCTCGTGAAGTTCGGTGTAGAATACTTCATTCGAGAATGGATTATCTCCATGCTCAGTGGTAGGAAGATTCAAGCCACTCTAGGCAATACAACCGCAACAAAACACGTAAGTAGGGGAACACCCCAGGGTGGTGTCCTTTCGCCTCTTCTGTGGCTTCTGGTCATGGATACAATTCTCGTTAAATTAGAGAGATGTGGAGTGAAGGCGGTAGCCTATGCGGATGATTTGGTGCTATTGGTGTCAGGAAAGTACACCTCTGTGATTAGTGAAATCACGGAGTCAGCTTTGAAGAAAGTTAGCAGCTGGGCCACTAGTTGTGGTCTAGGAGTTAACCAAAGTAAAACTGAACTGATGCTCTTTACCACCAAAACTAAAGTACCGCCCTTCACGCTACCTCGACTCAACGGTCAAATCCTTTCATTGTCTTCCAGTGCAAAATATTTGGGAGTTATACTCGACCCTAAATTAAACTGGAAACGAAATATTGAAGTGCGGGTTAAGAAGGCCTGTGTTGCCTTCTACGCCTGCAGCAAAACTTTCGGCAAAAAGTGGGGACTTCAGTCGAAGATGATTTTATGGACGTACACAGCCGTAGTACGTCCAATCTTAACTTATGGTTCGATTGTGTGGTGGCCTGCTCTTAGCAAAGCCTATAATATCGATAAGCTAAAGAAGGTTCAGAGAACAGCTTGCGTGGGCACCACAGGGGCCATGCGTACTTGCCCAACGGACGCCTTAAACGTTATTATGGATCTTCTACCAATCGACCTTTTTATTAAATACATAGTTTCCTGCAGCGCTATTAGGCTGAAGGAATCAAATAGCTGGTTGTCAAAACCTTATGGTCACAGCAACACAGCGAAATTGATTCCCTCAGATATTATCTCGGTAGACACTGACTACTGCACTCCTACTTTGAGCCTTAGTAAGGGTTTTAAGGTCATTTTCCCATCCAGAGAAGATTGGGAGGATGACATCGTGTCGATAGGTTTCGATACAACCATCTTTACTGACGGCTCAAAGATGGAGTGCGGAGTTGGTTCTGGGATCTTTTCTGAGTCCCTAAACGTAGCTAAATCCTTTAGGCTTCCTGACTTTGCTAGCGTTTTTCAGGCTGAACTGCTGGCAATTAGGGAGGCATGTAAAATACTTAAACAAAGCCCAAACCAAAACCGAAATGCGGCTATCTTCACAGACAGTCAGGCAGCTATCAAAGCCATTAACTCGGCTACATCCTCATCTAAATTGGTCCAGCAATGTCGCGATGAGCTTGCGAGCCTGAACATTAACCTCGGTGTCACCCTGATCTGGGTTCCGGGCCATAGTGGTATCGTGGGAAATGAACGGGCTGACGAGTTAGCCAGGCAAGGATCGGCCCTTCATAGCTCACTTGCGGAAATGGTTAACATTCCTCTTGGTGCTATGAAGGGTAAAATCTTTTCCATATACCAAACTGAATCAAACCGAAGGTGGAGCAATTTACCCAACTGCATTATATCTAGGATGATATGGCCCACCTATAATAAAACCCGTACAAACGATCTTCTACGCAGGCCAAGGCAAGACATAGCCAGGATTGTTGCGGTTTGTACCGGACACTGGCCCATTGGAGTTCATGCAGAGAAGTTGGGTATCTCTTACAACACTTTTTGCCGTAGTTGCTGCGACCAAAGAGAAAGTGAAACGATAATCCATTTCCTCTGCAAATGTCCTGCCTTGGCAAGCACTAGAATGAAATGCTTTGGGAAAGCATTCTTTCACGAACTGAATGAGCTATCTGAGACAAAGATTAGAGACCTAATCTCTTTCCTCAATGCGACAAAATGGCTCTAACTTAATCGCTATAAATCTTCTCCTTTATTTCACAGGTCAAACGAGTTTTGGTACCAAAACGGCGCACTAAAGCGCTAATTGGATCTCAGGCTAGGTCTGCCCTGGGATCGCCATTTCTACCTACCTACCTATCCCCCTATTGTTCTAAAAAGGTGTTCTTAAAGGCTTGAAAAACCACTGCGTAAGCTTTTCCATTTTTCCTATTCTACAGGCCTCTTTCCTAGTGGATGGAAGACAGCATTTGTCCAGCCTGTCCCTAAAAAAGGCGAATCCTCCTCCCCCTCCAACTATCTTCCAATTGCACTCAGGTCCCTTCTTCGCAAGGTCATGGAAACGCTGATCAATTTTAAGCTTGAAAAGAATGAATGAGCTTTGAAGAATGAAAGCTTTTTAATGACCGGCAGTATGGCTTTTGTAGCAATAGGTCCACTTGTGATCTTATGGTTTATCTCACTGAACAGTGGAACAAATCCTTACATCGTTTTGGAAAGAGTAAAATTATTGCACTTGATATTTCAAAGGCATTTGATAGAGTTTGGCATCAAGCTCTTCTTTCGAAAATACGTGCTTTTGGTATTGATGAATCTCTTCTTCCTTGGACTTGAGACTACCTTTTTAACCGTTCAATTCAAATTGTATGGTGTGTTTCAAGTCTAAAATTCATAAAATAAATGTTAGTGTTCCACAGGGCTCGGTTTTGTCTCCGACTCTCTTCCTCAAATTTATAAACAATCTCTTGTCCTTCTAATGTGGAACTTCAACGGCAGCGTATTTTAAGCTCATTTAATTCTGATCTCGACAGCATTGTCCGTGTAGAATTGAATGCTTAAAAAACTCAATGCTGTCTCCTGTCGTTAAATCGTAATCCCACCCCCGAAGCCGCTATCCATAAGTGGCACTTGCATCCAGGAAACTAATCAACTTTCAGTACTCGGTGTGTGTATCAAAAAACGCCGCTAGGCGCCTAGGCTTTCTTCGACGGTGCAAGAAATTGTTCACCCCTTCTGATCTGGCTGTAATTTACAAAGCCTTCATTCATTCATTGGGGTACCCCCCAAAAAAATGTAAGTCCCTTAGATAGGACCCAAAAAAAAGCTTTGAAAATGATAGGTGATAGAACTATAACCGAAACAGTTACGCCACTCGAACAATGCCGCAATGTTTCATGCCTTTCGTTGTTCTACCGATATTTTTATAAGCAGTGTTCTGTCGAATTATCCAGTTGCATTCCCCCCCTCAAACAATTCAGCCGTAATACTCGTACAGGTACTTCTAGGTATGTTCATCAGTTTTCCCTTGAGCTCAGTTTTGGACGTATTGTCAAGTATAGAAATTCTTTTTTTAACCGCACATCGAGAATGTGGAATGCTTTACCCAACTCTGTTTTTCCCTATATCATTTTAACATTCAAAACGTTAAGACTAATGTGCGTCGTTATCTCCTATTTAATCCTTCCCTATTTTCCTAAAGCTTGCACTGTGTTTAAACTTTAAACATGGTAAGGGTATTAATAACCCCTTGAATGCCCGTTAATTATATAAAAAAAAATATGGCTCATAAATGAAACTAAAGACCTAAAATCTTTCCAGTATTTGGTTTGGATTTTAAAACTCTGGGCTGGTTTAATAATTGAGCCGTACTTCCTTAAAAACGATGATGGGCAAACCGGTACAGTCAATGGTCAATTGAGCAATTATGATAAGTAGGAGCTGTCACTTCGCTCGTTTCATCATTGATTTATTAAATCAAACATTTGGTAATCGCATACGAGGTGTGTTCAAAAAGTACCCGGAATTTTCGTTTTTTCACAAAAAATATTTATTTATTCGTTTACATCAATGTGGTCCCCTTCAAAGTAGTCCCTCCCAGATATAATACACTTATGTCAGCATTTTTTCCAATCTTGGAAGGACTCTTTATATTCACTTTTTGATATGTCCTTGAGCTTTCTCAGCGATTTTGCCTTTATTTCTTCAATCGAGGAAAAACGCCGTCCTTTCATGGGTCTCTTCAACTTTGGAAACAGGAAAAAGTCACACGGAGCCATATCTGGTGAATATAGAGGTTGGGGCATGACTACGGTATTGTTTTTGGCCAAAAAATTACGAACAAGCAACGACGAGTGAGCAGGTGCGTTATCGTGGTGCAAAAGCCATGAACTGTTTTTTCCATAAATCTGAGCGTTTTTTTCGGATTGCTTCACGCAAACGTCGCATAACTTAAAGGTAATACTCCTTATTAACCGTACGACCTTGTGGTAAGAACTCTAGATGCACTATACCATTATAATCGAAGAAAACAATAAGCAAAACCTTCACATTTGATCGAACTTGACGTGCTTTTTTCGTTCTTGACGTTAGATGCTTCTAGGTGGACGATAGTGCTTTGGTTTCGACATCATAACCGTACACCCCATGTTTCATAACCAGTTATGACCCTTTCAAGCAAACTTGGATCGTCGTTGACGTCATTTAACAGCTCTTGAGCGATGTTCATGCGATTGTTTTTTTGGTCAAAATTCAGCAGTTTCAGCAAAAATCGCCGAGCTCATTAAAACACGTCGAACCTTAGCAACTACCACAGACAAAGTAAACAGTGAATATAGCTGAATTGCATCATACTTTAGGGGCATGTATACCAACACAATAAAAAAATAATTTTGACCTTCGGACTCTCCAGACCCGCGGAATTTAAAAATTCCGGGTACTTTTTGAACACACCTCGTAGTCTTACTATACCGATCCGTGAATTGGCCTCCAAATTCGTGCTATTTAACGCCGCTTGACTATTTTCTATGGGAATATGTGAACTCGTTAGTCTACGCGCAATGCAGTTAAGCCCAAAACGATTGACCACTTGGAGGACAAAATTAATTTATTATTATTTTATTAAAAAAAAAAACAAGGACATACTTTTTCTTAATACTAATATACCCTATTTAATTAAGTACGTGCTTGTCTAATTGATTTATACAGTTAAGTTCATTTGCATTCAAAAGGGCGTTATATCATTTAAAAACTCACAACCCATAGGTTATGTTCATAAATATTTTCAAAACTTTCCAACACCTGCTTCATTGTTTCGCCACCACCACACCAACACTCTTAGTTCGAACAACAAAAGAAAAACCCTTTAAGTCTTACGTGCTAATTGAATAAAATTACCATTGTTAAAGCATTACAAACAAATGATCTAATAAACATTCTAGAGACTTTCATATCTTAATGTTTCCTGTCAAACAGATAAAGCGACATAGGTAAACTCTACCCTAACTCTTCCTTTCTCTCTCTCCTGGATGTGGATTGTGCATTAAGCCATTATCGTATAAGGCAACAAAATCCACCTTTTAATTGAATGCTCCTCCACTCGTAGTCGCAGTATTTTTTAGCTATTATATAACACTTCACCAGAAACTAGATAGGGCACTGGTAAAGCCATTAAAACTGATTCTATTGGGTATAACCAGGTGTCAGAGGACGACGACGACGACCGCGAGGAGTCTGATATCATGAAGGAAGGTTCAACCCTCTTAAGGTTCAATAAAACTCATTCATGTCCATGTTGTGCAGTGCAGTGGTGCACTTTCGAAAACTAACATCGAAAAAAAACGAAATTCAAAAAATAAAAAACCTTAATTTGTCATCCACCATACAATGACCGGGTTCCATAAGATTGTAAAAGTAAAGCAGTAAAAAAGCCATAGCCACCGCCACTTTACTTGATGTTAACTTTAGCCAAACTATCCGAACTATCCGATCCGATCCGACGACATAGACACACATGCACCGTACAAATTTATGCACTCCATCATGGTTTATCGCGTAATTAATTAACTGATAACACGACCATTCGACCTACCAAATGTGCAGTAGTCGCGTCTATGGCGGCAGCAGCGGCAACAACCACAACAGCAACAACTCTAACTCCGACTCTTTGACTTGGACTTCAACGACACGACAAAGACCAAACAAAGTGAACCGAAATGCAAGCTGGAGCAGCGAGCATTGGGAATATTCTTCCCATAATCCGCTCGCTACCGCGTCCCATAAAATAATTATTCTGCCCGCAGAAATGCTTTACTGTAATGACTTTTCACACGTTAGATGCAGCCCCGTCATCATCGGACGAGTAGACGGGGGCACTTGGAGGGAGACAGCCTGAACTATTTTAGACATAGGCACTAACCAAACCATGCTCCGAGCACAAGTCGGTGCGGCAGAGGCAGCGGCAGCGATGACGATGACGACGATGGTTGCCAACTTGCTAACAGACTTCCCGACGAGGTGTTGTAAGGATGAATGAGTGGTGATTACCAGACTATCATACGTGCAGCAGGAACCTTAATCTCCTTGGCACACAGCATACTCTTAGCCGCAGGCCAATAAACAATGCCAATGCACTCCTTGTGGTAGCACCCCAAGCCCGAGGCGATGACAGCGCCGCCGCCTCTTATAATGAAATGGAGATTAGATATATTCCCTAAGCGGCATCGGGTATCGGCATACATTGCCACTGCTACGTTGGTTCGTCATATAGTGAAAAGCAACAGCGTCATAGAGAGACACATCGGGGGAAGGGGAGAGGAGGGGAAAGGATTTGTATATGGTCGCGTCATCTTATCGATTACAACGCGCATTGATCCTTAATTGAATTTGACAGATGTCATTAGCTGAATAGAGTTAATGTCAGTCAGAATCGAAGTTGTAGTCCAAGAGTTAGAAATAAAGAAAAAAAGAAGTAATTTCCGTTGGACCGAAGCCAAGCGGAAAGCCGTTGGGCTTTCTTAAATGATGATTGATTGTTGGCCATCGAAAGCCGATTAAGACGTATTCCGCTTAGGCTCAACTTGATGGGATAATTAATATCTCCAGGTTGTTTTCGAGACACTTTGTGAGACTATGATTCGAACATAGTTATCTCATGATGCATGGGTCACAGCCGCCCACATTTTGGCTGGGCCTTAATGAACAGGCGACGCACTTCATTAAAGTATACATCCCTATTCAACAGACATGGCCTGGTCGTCATCGTTGTTGCGTCGCGTCGGTTGTGTAGTTTCTGCGAAATTCCCATATATTCACTTATCTATACCATATTGGTAAATCTATGGTACATACATCGCTTTACGTTTAGCAGAAGTTCTAATGAAATCCCATGTTACAAGTTCATTTGCTTCTCATGAGCCGATATGAGTGTAGGAGAGTATATGAACCTCCATCCATGGTCAAAGGAAGAGATTCTAAATTGCCTGCCGGATGGACACCATACGAACACGACACAATCTTCTTATACGTAGCTGTAGCTGTAGCTGGTGTCCCTGAGGCTCCCGAGAAGCCACCATCTTCTATCCTAACGATGTGATTTGAATTGCGCTGCGCTGCGCCGGCCGCAGCCTTAGCCGCAGCCGGCTTCCCTTAAAGTTAGATTTTTGTACATATATGTTTCTATGTATACTCGTACTCGACTCGACTTGTCCATACCTTCCGCCTCTGATTTTGCGAATATAAATGAATTAAAAGTCCGTTTCTGGGGACATACTACACAATACTGTTGGCGATTTCGTTACACTTTTCAGTTACCGTGTGCACCGTAACGAGGGCTATAAATCCACTTTAAAAAGTCTGCCTTTGGGGGCCTTCGCATCGCATAGCATCGGTTTGGCTGATGTTTGTTGGGTCTTTCTTTCGGTTCGTTCACTCTTTGAGGCGCGTTAAAACCTAAATGGCATTCCATTTGACTGTTTTGTGCCCGAAAAGCCCATTTATAGGAGCACCTAGCAACTTACATCGTCGTATGCTGCTCATGACATACCTATGTATATATATGTTGGCTATTGTCCTCGGAAGAGTCCAACAAAATAAACACAAATCTTCCGATAAACTTAAGGTACACGCGCATGCGCACAATATTCTTGTTTCCTGCTGTTTTTTTTTCTGTTTCGCTGCGTTGCTTTTTCCTTGTGCAGAAAAAAAGAAGGAAATTAGAATTTCTACAATAAGTCACACAGAAAAAGAAAAAGAAGAAAAACAAAATGTCTGCTGCCAGCTATATGTGGGTGAGATTGACAGATGGAAATGAAAAGGAGGTTGGAGCAAAATAAGTTTTGTCTATCTGTCAAATGTGACAGTTAGTGTGTGAGTGAAGTTAAGTGGAATCTCTTAGTGAAAATGCCAGTGAAAATGCCATATAGAAGAATAGACTGACAACCAACTAACTAACTTGTTCTAAACTTAGGTCGAAAGAGGACGGAGGTGGAGACGACCCAATGGCTATATTATTTAAACAAAAATGTACATATGTATATATGAAGGCTTGTTTAAGGTAGGTATAAGAAGTTTGATAAGTGACGGGGCTCTTGACGAGGTTAAGCGTCTGAGTAGCGTTATTTTGCAGATGATGTGATTTGAAATTAATTCAGAGAAGAAATAGTTATGGAAATTGTTTCAAAATTTGCATTGCACTTTAATATTGAGATATCTAGAAGTCTTTGAGTATCTTAGCATTTTTCACTTGCGACATATGGGAACTTTACAATGGTGTATCCATGTCAGAAAATATGCAACCAAAAAGCCGGTAAATTCTGTTATATTTCGCTAGAAAAAAAGATGACATTTTTCTGGCAAACTTTCTCATTTTCAGGCATTTTACATCTATATTTTTGTAGCGTTCTTCGTATTTATAAAAGTGGCTTCAAAACAAGAACAGAATATATTATTTTTGGAAAAAGCTACGTTTCAACACAATTTCTAACATTTCTGCATAAAAGGCACCCACAACCCCGGAAACGGGGTTAAGAAATATCTTGAAGAACGAAAGCTTCTAAATGACTTGTAGTAATAGGTCCACTGGTGATCTCATAGTTTTGCTCACCGGACAGTGGAACTTGATATTTCAAAGGCATTTGATAGAGTTTGGCATCAAGCTGTCTTATCAAAAATGCGTGCATTTGGTTTTGATGAATTTGTTCTTTATTGGGTTAAAAATTATCTTTCGGACCGCTCAATTCAAAAAGTATTGGACGGGTTCAAATTTGGTATCCACAAAATAAACGCTGGTGTGCCACAGGGCTCCGTTTTGTATCCGACACTCTTCCATATCAACGATCATTTGTCTGAAACTTCTAACCCACTTAATTTTTTCGCTGATGACAGTACCCTCAGGTTTTCATTTTCGTTTTTAGATTCTCATCGTTGTTCTTCAGATGTATACTGCCAATGAAACGTATGATATGCTCATTAAATTGTGATCTTGACAGCATTGTCCAATGGGGAATCAAAAACCTTGTAGAATTAAATGCTTCGAAAACTCAATGCAGTCTACTGCCGCAAAAGCATAGCCCTCCCTGAATGGCACTATCCATGGGTAGTACTTGCACCGAGGAGATTGAATGGTTTTAAGTTCGAGGTATGTGCATTACAAATTACTTGTTGAGGAGTAATCACATATTCGACATCGCCTAAAATGCTGCTTAGTGGTAAGGTTTTCGCAGTTTTTTACTTCTTCTGATCTGGCTATAATTTATAAAGCCTATATTCATCAGAAACTCGAGTACAATTCCCATATCTGGGCAGGTGCTCCAATAACCCACTTAAGTCTCTTAAACAGAATTTAAAAGAGAGCTCTAAAAATAATAGGTGACCGTTGTCTAACTAAAAATTTTGTATCTCTTCAGCACTGTCTTAAGGTTTCATATCTGTCATTATTTTATCGCTACCTTCTAGTGAAATAGCCAGTTGCATTCCTCCCCTCAAACAATTCAACCATAATACCCGTTCTTCTAGGAATCCTCATTAGTTTACTCTTGAACCCAGTTTTGGACGTTCTGAAAAGTACAGAGATTCTTTTTTTAGTCGCACTACACGAATGTGGAATGCTTCACCGGTCTCAATATTTCCTACTCATTACAATGTGCAGACATTCAAAACTAATGGGCAAAGGTATCTCCTTTCTAATCCTATCCTCTCTTCCAAATTGCTCGCACTGTGTTTAATAATTATAAGGGTATTCATATTCCCTTAAAAAAAGATTGTTAATATGGCTTCATGTTTAGCCTTTATTCATGACAATTCTCGCAAACAAGAAAAGTTGAGAGCCATTATTAGGCTGTGTTTCTTTAACAGCTGTTACGTGTTTAGAAAAAGGAACTTATAATCTAACTCACGTTTGAAATCTACCAAGAATAAAAAAGAATTCAGCATGGCTTTACTTACATTTCATGTTGTGCACTACCAACTTTAAAACATGGTGCCAAGACCATTTTCGCAAAAGTTGCAAATTTGCGAATTAAAAAAAAAAAAGTATTCGCAAAAAGCAAAATTTGTATAAAGTCGTTGATTTTAAATTATTTCTTTTGAGCTTTTAAGTTTGTATAGATTGAGTATATTAAGACAGAATTTAAGTTGAAGAAAAATCGCTAAAAATAAAAATACGAATTTCGCAAAATAAGAAAATTTGCGAATTTCTGAAATGGCAAAATTAAATTACAGTCATCGAAATGCGCAAAAGTGCTAAATGTTTGCAAATTTTTTGTTTCTCGTAGCAGCTTTAAAGTAAACACAAATTAAGTTGATGAGAATGTAACGCAATTTAAATTTTTAGAAAAGTTGTAAACCACAAAATTAGAAAATTTTGCCAAATGAGCAAATTAGCAAAGTTTTGAAAAATTAGAATAAAGTTCTGTAACAAATGTTCGGAATTCTTTTATGACAATTCTCAAAAATATATGAATGTTATTATATGACAAGCTGAACAAAATCATCCAAGACCGCATTAAATCAATTAACTATCACGATAAAGAATGAACTTCAAGTTTTATTACACTCATAAGTCTGTGCGGGCGTTTAAGTCTTTAATTTATTTGCTTCATTGAATTTATTATTTGCAAAAATGCTCTCGTATATTTTAAAAGGATACATATATTACTTTCGGATGTTTTTGTTATATGCTGCTGATTTTATTCAAAGTATAAAATGACATTTCGCATTCCGCGTCCGTTCGCATAATATCATGTTAAATAAATGTAAAAAAACGAAAAATTGACAAAACAAACAAAAACGTTGAAAGAACGCATCAACTTTAGAATTATAGCAATAGTAAACAAAAACCTCCTTTTCCGCAGTAATTGCTATGGAAAACTAATCGCACAAAATTGCTCTAGATTGGAGGCAAATGCCAATAACGAGAAGCACATCAAACAATCAAACGTTTGGATGGAGGAGAGACAACAAACAACTTAGGAAATAGAATGTCTTGAGACAGGGTTGGATTTGTTTATTTACACTAGCCACTGGCTCGATCTTGGGATTGTGTCAATTGATGTTTTTGAAAATTAATTTCTAGAAGAAAATTTTGGAAAAATGGTCAATGATGCTCAAAATGATCAATTTCAAGTAAATAAATAAATTAGGTTTGCAAAAGTCCGGTGAAAAATAGGTCCTAGTGACTTACAACTCTCAACCATTCCTGCGTGCGAGTAAAGTTGTCAGGAATGGAGGGGACCTACAGTTTTAAGCCGAATCCAAACTGGTTACTCTTGGAGGATTTGTCGCAAGATTCAGTACCCGTAAAAATAACTTTAGATGGCACAGGCAGGGATTGAAACCAAGACCTCTGCCATGACAGTCCAACGCACTAACCATCATGCCACAGGTACTCAATTTCAAGTGGTATCTCAAAAGTCGAAAACTGCTAAAAACTTTACAATACGGAGTTCAAGTGATCTCCCTCGCTATTTTAATATTCGGATTATTTTACTTTTGATAAAATTTTTCTCGGAAACGCTGCTACTATGTACTGCTTAGCAGACGAACTTTTCGCTTTTCGACTATATCAATATTTAAGCTTCCAACTCACGGTTTATTATTAAGAGCAGACATTTTCAATTCAAAATCATGATATTTGTGTTAGGTTAGGTCCTTACCTTAGATACAGCAAGCCCTACATTTTAAAATTATGTACTCCTTAATTTATGGACCTTGACTTCTTCCAGTTTTTGTTTTAGTAAAAACATGAGTATTCAAGATCTTGTTCATTTATATTCATTCAAAAATCTTAAATGAATTCAGCAAGTGACTTAAGCCTCTAAAACAGTAATCAAAGAAGAGCTTTTAAAATTACTGTTGACAATAACACTATTACGTCAATTACGAAACTTACACATCGTCGTAAAGATTTGTGCCTTAACCCTTTTTCCCGTTTTTTTAATGGGTTATCAGCCAGCCAAATGTCCATCTGCATTCCTCCCTTTTATACTTCAACCGTTATACTTTTGCTTCTAGGAATGTTATCAGTTTGCCCTTGAGCCCGACTTCGTTAAAGTACAGTAATTTGATTTTTAGTTGCACTTCACGAATGTGGAAGTTCGTACCACACTCTGCCTTTTCTTTTCATAGTAATGTTCAAGTACTAAAAACCAATCTACACCGTAACATCCCTTCTATCGCCTGTATTTTTGCCTATGCTCTGTATATAGTTTTTAATAATTTAACAAAAAAAAACACCCTTTATTTGAGATATTCAAACGGATCCCTTAAATTTTCACTTAAAACGTCCAATAACGACCTTTCAGTTGACTATTCGAGTAAATTTTTGAAGATTTTCAGCTTATTTACGAAAAATAGTCAACTTTAACCAAATGCGACCATGAGCCTTCAACTATGGGTAGGCCGTCAGGCCATCAACGACATCGACATGGATGTCGGGAACGCATAATATCAACAGCAATGATCTTGTCCGAAGTGATTGAAGATTCCTATCTGTGATTTATTTAAAACCTTGTGTCTGGTTTAAAAAGAACGCAAAGAAAAAAATATACCTTCAACTAAAAACTACAACAGCAAAATCGACATAGGTTAAGGTACCTCGCGGTCGCGAAACCTCCTCTACCAGACAACAGTCAAACAGACAGACAGACAGACAGTAGCAGTAGCAGCAGAGTGAACCAGAGCGCGAATATCCGCCACATCGATTGGAAGCTTTAGAAGCCATTCATCCATTTGCCTCGATGCGCTGTGCTGGCTGCTGTAAGGCCGTGAGATGTGATGGGAGAGAGGTTCGTCCGCCATCGCCGCCACCAGCCGCAGCGCCGTTGTTGTTCCTTTTGGCCAAGTTATTGAGGAAGTAATTGGGGTTAGGTTTGTGTTCTTGTTACCTGTTGTTAGCCGTCGAATGTGTGCACTGGTTTTGTTGTGAGGATATAACTATACACGAAGTGATGTGATTCGAAATGCTGTGGGGCCGTTGCCATCCAAAATAGTGGGGCTTTTAGAGTTTAGCTGCGAGAGGTATATTTTCGCTTGCTCCAGGATGATGACGACGACGCTGACGACGAAGACTAATCTGCATATAAATGTGCGATTAAGTGAATCAACGGATTGAATGAACGGCAAGCCAAATGCTCGGTTGTCTGTTGATGGAATCTCAGTCTGACTTTGTTTCTCTGTTTCTCAAAACCACCGACTACTCCACATTCACTCGCACTATAAACCTACCTTCCTTACCTAGTACGACCGACCTACCGACGCTCGCTTTTTCTCGCTGGATGCGCTCTAACCTCTCCTGGGGGCAGTTTGGGGTAATTTATCAATCTGTCGGGGATGATTAGCGATGCCAGTGTGTGTTGACATTTAAAATTGAAATTTATTTGTAAAGCGATTTGTTTTTCAACAACCGCTTTAGCTTGAATGTTCAGTGTCTATAGTGATGGGCTGAAGCTCTCTCTCTGATGATGCTTTGTGATGGGAGTTTTTATTTGTTGTATCATTTTTGATGTGAGCTACATTTAAAGTTGATTATTTTATGTGTCATGTGTTTTTAGTCTGAATTTGGAAGCCTGTTGAAGATGATTTGTCTTCTCGACATGAGTTTCGAATTTCTGGAAAAATGGTTACACTGACCATTGTACTGGGGTAACTTCAAATAATAATACAAGACTGAAATACCTTTGGAATTCAATTTTATTATTATAAACTGTTGCATAGTTTCATTTGGTTCATTGTTTAAATATGATTTCAGGCACTTGTCTGCTGCGGCTACGGGTTATATAGTCTATTGGGTTAGTTCACTTTTTCCAATCAATCTAGTCAATGATGGTTGAATATGGGCTTCAAATTCTTTAAGAATTTCTGCTTTGTGACATAAAGCAATGACATAGCCCCTTAAAGAGTTTTCAGGTCGCACAAACAATAACAAAAACATTTTTTGGAAATATATTTTAATTTTTAACGAAGTCATTTACCCAGAAATGAGCTTTATCACTAAATGCTGTAAAATCGACGAAGTGACTTTAGAAACTCCACTTGCAGATTTATTATTATCAAAGTAAATTTCCTCAATTTGGAAGAGTTGTTCTGGCATTTTATGATGAACTGCCAGATATTACTGAACAGAAAGTTTGACATTCTCAACTGTCAAACCATAGACAACAACCGTGAAAATTGCAGTTAAAAAAACGCCCTGTATAGTTCATGATGAACTGCCAGATATTACTGAACAGAAATGTCAACAAAGTTTGACAATCTCAACTGTCAAACCATAGGCAAAAACCATGAAAATTGCACCTAAGAAAGCACCCTGTACAGTTCAAAACCCATGGCGCATTTTACATTTAAAAGAAGATTGTAAATTATATAAAAAAGGTTATTTTTAAAAACTTCTAAAAATATTTAAGTTGAAAAATCTGAAAAAAATCATGAAGGAAATAAAGAAAAACATGATATTTTGTTATTTGGTTAAGGAAAAAATGATTTAAATCGATTTATTGGTTTCTGAGAAAAATTAAAAATATGGTTCGATAATGTTTGCCTCTTTGAATTAATAAAAAAAAAATATGTTTTTGTTATTGAAAGCAGTATCGAAAATTAAAAGTAAAAAATTTAACATACCCAATTCCATACAAAATCTATAGAGCCGTTTTTGAAAAATTCGAGCTTTCAATCTTTGACCAACAAAATTGTATAAGGGGACTATTTTACTTTTATTTTTAATCTTAAAAAACCTTTCCTTATTTTTGTAAAAAAATACTATGGACACAATACAAATTTTTGTTTGTAAAATATTCGAAGTGACAAATATTCTTCGATTCCACGATCCTCAAACAATCAAGACATAAGGTATGATGAAGCTTACACATTCTGTAAAAATCTGTGTCCTCAAAAGTAATTCGAATTCCATAAACTACAAGCTTAAGGCTTTGGACGAACTCAAAACTCAAAAGATTTTTGGAAGATAACGAAAAAAATCAATTTAACAAACTTTAGAATTGGTGCATCTTCTGAAAACCACGCAACACACCTTAAGCTTCTGTTAACAATTGATGATCTTCCAAAAGGAGTAAGAATTGAATTAATACCACATTTAATTTATTGTTAGATGCCGATTATCTCGTTATTTTTCTGAACCTCCGGAACATATGCAACTGATAATATCGAAAATGATGGTTTAACACGGTCCCTTAAAATACACCAAGAAAGACAATGAAACTTTAATGGGAAACAGTTAAGGAGGTTAAATAGTTGAGAGTTATTGTGAATAAAACACTGAATTGCAGTCAAAACCTTACAGAAAAAATAAGAAGCTCACAAAGTTTACTTAATCTTTTGTGGAATAATGTGTCTTTTAACAAGAGGGTCGTCCTTTCTGCAAAGTATAACACTTTTAACGCCATTGTTAAATCCACTCTATGTTATAGCTTTTAGGTTTAAGAGAGTTATGAGTATGAAGAAATTGAAACGTTCCAAAAGAAAATAACGAGTATAGTCGTTACGATGACTCAAGAATTGCTAAAAAAATATGTTTGTACCAGTTGAGGACTCAAGACTGGTGGTGTACTACATGGAAAAACATTGGTGAGGCATGAAAAACCTTGTTAGGTTAAGTATACCACATTATCCAAGTTGACAAAAACAACATCCGAAATGCATTCATAACTAAAGCGCGAAATTCAGAAAGTAGGATATTGTAATTTTTAATCTCAACCGAAGAAACTACTTTCATGAGATATTTCGATATGTTATGATAAAAATATCTTTGATATTCAAACAAGTCTTACCTTTATAAGGAAACTGTTATATTGACAAGTTTTGCACATTTTGTAACTTACGGTCGAAGAAAAATTCTAAGGTCATACTCTGTAAATGAATTCTAATTTTAAATTCTTTTAATTAGTTTTTGAGTTTTTGGAGTAAAAAATGTGTCACTTTATTAAAGGAAGTTATTTTAATCAGTAGATTTGTCGAATTGAAAGTTTTGACATTTTTCGACGTTTCAAGGTCCCTAGAATCCAAATAAAAGACTTTTAGAAAGATGTCTGTGCGTGCGCGTGTACGTACGTTCGTACGTCTGGAAGCTTTTTTCGTCGTCGATATCTCAAGAACCAGTAGAGGTATCTCTGGCGACTTGAATTAAATTTTATATTACATATTGTGACGTGATATCAAACTGATATAATATTGAAAAAAAAATCACCAACAAAACCTATCACCTCGAATATGTGACGATTGAAAAATGATTTTATAACCAAAATAATTTTATGCAACAAAGAATAAAGTGTTTGACATTTGGTAAAATTTACAGAAAAATTGAATTCAGGGGTTTTTTAACAAAAAAAAAAACATGAAAAAGAGGGTGGGATGCAACCCAAACTGATAACTTCCCATCCCGCCTGTCAATTTGTCTTGCTTAAAAGGTTTGTAGGTTTTCGTGTTTTGTTAAAAAAATTGTCAGTGGAATTATTCTTAAAAAATTAGTAACAACATTTTGCTGGATGATGAAACAGTTTGATTTGAAGTAAATGTCTTCTATTATTCACGAGATATCGAAAACAAAACATCAATTTTTAACAACTTTATGTACTATTTTATTTTTTTATGAAAAAACTGGCTGTTCGATTTTTTTACAAAAATTACTGAATGTCGAAAACAATATTTCCTATGATATAAAATTAGTTTGAAGAAAATATTTTTAATTTTTAAAAAGATTTTTGAGTCAAAAGTAAATTTTTACCAATTTTTAGTAATGTTTTGTTTAGGTTTTTATTTTTTGTGAAAAAACTGTCAATTTGGTTTTTCTCAAAGTTTAACCGAATAAAAAAAATAAAAAAAAAATTAGGTGGCGCAACAGTCCGTAGAGAACCAGGGCCTAGTGACTTACAACTCTCAACCATTCCTGTGTGCGAGTAATTGCAGGGATGGAGGGGACCTACAGTTTATATGCTGAATCCGAACGGCTACTTTGCGAAAGCACTTTTTCCTGACAAGAATTACTCTTGGAGAATTTGTCAATTCCTCGCAAGAGGCAGTACCCGTGAAAAACACTTTAGGTGGCACAGTCAGGGATTGAACCCAAGACCCCTTGCATGACAGTCCAACGCACTAACCATCACGCTACGGGTACGGGTTTAACCGAATGGTGAAAACAATATTTCGTATAAGATAAAATTAATTAAAAGCCAATATCTCAAAGTTTTGAAAAGATATTTGAGTCGAAAATCAATTTTTACGAACTTTTAGTAATGTTTTTTTAAGGTCTTTATTTTTTGTAAAAAACTGTCAATTCGATTATTCTCAAAATTTGACCAAGTATCAAAAACGTTACCCTTCGTTGCATCAAATTATTTTGGAGATAAAATCAAATTTTGTTTTAAAATATTCGAGGTGACAATTATTTTTGTTCAGTTTTTTTGATTTATAAAAAAAAAACGTTAATTGGATTTTTTTCCAAAAAATATATTTGTTTGGTATCACGTTACAGTTTATAATATAACATTTAATTCAAGTCTCAAGCGTTATTGGTACGTGAGACATTTTGGGTTAGCCAAAATGTTCACCTTTTTTTAAATTGCTATGGTAAAAAAACCATCCACCCAATTTTTTTGAGAGTGCTTTTTGCATCTTTCTCCATTATTATTTGTATAACAAAATTTATTTGAAGTCGATATCTCTACTGGTTCTTGAGCTATGGACGACGAAAAAAACTTCGCGAACGTACGTACACACACACGCACAGATATCTCTTTAAAAATCTTTAATTTCGACTCTAGGGACCTTGAAACGTCGAGAAATGTCAAATTTTTCAATTCGACAGATCGGACCGATTAAAATAACTTCCTATGGGAAATTTAAAAAAAAAACATTACTAAAAATTTTCGATTCAAATATCTTGTCAAAAATTAAAAGTATTCAGCCAGGTTCTAAATACCACTTTCACTGTAAATGAAATTGAAATCGATTTAAAATATAAATTGGAGTTCTGAAATTCACTTTTATCGATATCGATTTCATTTTTTTCTAACTCAAAACGAAATAAATTTCCATGTTCTACATTTCGATATTTGCGATTTTCAAGTGTTTTTAAATTCGACCACATTAAGTTGGTGTGATTTGAATTCGATAAGAGGAAATTTTTTTTAAACAGTAATATTTTCACTCCTAACAAAAATAAACGTTAAGTTTTGTATAGAATGCATTCGATTCGGGAGAAGTTACAGCTTCTACTTTATATATGAAGAAAGGAATGAAGCATTTAAAACAATTTTTTAACGCACCAAAAATCTTCACTATCCTAAAAATAAAGTTCTTTCAACAACTTTCAAGTCACATTCAGAAACTAAACTTCCACACCACAGTTTTTCCCAGACGATATTTTGAAACTGTTCATCGCAGAGAAGCGCAAATCTGCAACAAATTTACATCAACACAGTGCAAATAAATAAACACTAATATTCTATATTTATTTTATTAAAAATCACAGAACAAAAATATAAACAATGAACAAAATTGTTTATTGACTGATTTGATATATGTCAGCTACTTTAATTTCACTTTCAGTGATTTCGAAAACTATTCGAAGTTAAGTTATCGATAGAATCATAGTGCCCTGAAAACAATTTCACTTGATTTTCAGTTAAGATTTCATTTCACTCGATTTTGTGAAACCTAACTGATTGGCTTCAAACTAATTTCATCTTGTAAAAAATATTTTTTTTTCGAAGCTCAGTAACATTTTTATAACAGTCCAAGAGTCAGTTTTTTCACAAAAATGAAAATCTATAAAAAAGTTGGTAAAAATTGATGTTGGATTCCCGAACATTCTCTCTAAGAAATAAAAACTTTCGAGAAAAGCTACTAAAATTGGTAAAAATTGGTTTTTTACTAAAAATCTCGTTAACAAAAATAGATTTTGAAATCAAGCTATTTCATCATATCCAAAATATTGTTGATAGTTTTTAGTTATTTATTAGAAAACTTCAACTGATAGCTTTTTTAACGAAACACGAAAACCTACAAAAACTGATAAGAAATGAATTTCGACTCAAGTATTAGGAGAGCAAAGAAAGATATTGACCTCAAATTATTTATATCTCACACAAAATATTGTTATCAATATTTTTTTTAAAGTTTTAAGCAAGACAAATCGACAGATGGGATGGGATGTTATCAGTGTGGGTCACATCCCATTATCGTTTTTTAAATTGCTTAAATAAAGGAACCGATGTTCAAGTAAGTAAGTAAGTAAGTAAATAAAGGAACCACCTCTTGAATATTTTTGAAAAACTATCTGCTCACTTCAATGTTATCATATAAAAAAAAAATATATTTGAAGTCGATATATCCGACGAAAAAAGGAATCCTGAAAATACAAACTTAAAAACAATGCTTAATTTTCTTTGATATTACCAAGTTTCTTTAACGATAGTGTAATTTCAGTTTTAAATCTTTGAACTTTGTAATTATGATCTGTCAAATATAGTCTGTTGATTTTGATAGGTTATAGGTACCTACTTCAAATTTTTTTTTAAGAGTTACCAACTTTTAGTAAGTTATTCAGTGATGCCGGTTTGTACAGATATTGATTTTAACAATAAATCATTTTCAAACAAAAGGTCAAAAACTATATTTTTATTTGTATTTAGTGAGTAGGTATAAATCATAGTCAAGTTTTTTTTTTTTTTTTTTGTTAAAAGAAAAAGTTCCTGCTGTGAAGTGAAAAACATAAAATCCTCTATAAAAATGATGAAATTCCCTTGATCTAAATTGGAACGTTGTCCCCAACTAAAAGAAATTATTGATTTTAAATCAAATTTTCCAAAAATATTTTACTACCCATACAAGAACTTAATCAAATCATGCCCCATATCAATAATACTCTTCACAAATTGAAATCCCTTTCATATTTTTAAACTCGTGGTATTTTTGGGTTTGTTCTCATCGAGCCGTAAACAAAACAAACTAAACCATAAAATCCTTCAACAAACAATTCACCGCGATGACAATTGTCCTCTCTCCAAAAAAAAATGTGGCGTTTGTCTTTTTATCCTTCTCCCACCCCCCTCCCCCGTCGCGTCACCGAGCGATGCTCCGATTACAACAATAACAACATCAACAAAACACCAACAAAAACTCAATGACCCAAAGCACACAATTCAATTCCATAAATTTTATCCAGTGAAAAATAAAAACGAATTAATGACGAAAAATCCCATAAATATGTAGATCCTACCCTTTCCGCCCAGATGAACAAATAAAGTTTGAAATAAAACGAACATTATTTCCCCAAATGTCAACCCAACAATGGTCGCAAACATAGTTAATTCTCTTTATTTGAAAAACCTCCAAATATTACAACAAAAAGGTTTTTTTCTTCGACTTTTGTAAAAGAAAACATAAACATTGTAATAAAGCCTTTTACACCTCTAGCCGCTGTTGGACTTCGACTTAGGTCTCCCTTGAAACAACATTTTCTAATTCACTGAACGCGCAAGCGCGAATGACTGTCAGCTCGCACCTGAGAATAAGAAATGCATTTGACAGATGGATAGCGCTCAGCTCAGTAGAGAGCCCATTATTTGAGATAAAGAACTGCATTTGAGGGCAACACAAGCACAACCCTTTCTATATTGTTGTTGTGTTGGGCAGAGCAGGGGCTTTGATGCCAACACCACTCCTCCGAGCGTCTATATCATCCGACAAACAGTCCTATGGCAATAAAGGCGATAAAATATCCAAATTATGGATAAGAAATGACAGTGGGAGAGCGACATTAAATGCGAACTGACATAAGCAGACAGAGTATGAGAGGAAGAGCGAGAGAGATGGTGAATAAGAGAGAGGGCGACTTGCATTGACTATGTTGTCAGATGTCATCCTCAATGGGCAATGGCAACTAATTTATGGTCCACTTATTCCCTTTCGGAGCATATAAATGTCATCGTGATCGTCGTCGTTCGTAGTGCGTCCGTCCATCCGTACGTCCCTTTTTCGGGGTCAACAGCGCAGCGCAGCCCATTGTGTGTCAAGCAAACATTTACCCGAATGGAAATGCCACATTTTCAGTATGGCCAGAGACTCCATTGGGTCTGTCATGACCTAGAAAAGTCGTTAAGAGACATTCCGATTCCCAACTGAACCGACCGATGCGATGCGACGACTTGAAACGAACAAAAGAAGGTGCACGGGAGACGAGGACGAAGATGGGAAGAATGTCCGACAAATTTACATTTTTATTTGGAACGCTGCTCCGCTGCAGCAGCAGCACATCTCCGACGACTTGTCTATGATTGTTTTCTGCTCCAGCTTCACATAGAGTGACCATATTGTTGACCACCTAGAGTTCTTGGATTTTTTTATTTTTAGGGCAAAGCAACCTGCGGGTATTTTTATGCTCCTGCTGCTGTTGTAGCCGCCGCGGTCCTTATCAGCGGTAACGATCTCTGGCTTATCGTTCAGTTCATTAGCTGACATTAAATGGCTTAGTTGGTTCTAAAATACCCCAGTATTCAGTCTGAGATTTTGTCGAATGAAAAATTCAGAGAGGTGACATTTTGTCTGCGCGCGATTTCTTCTTCTGAAAGGAGTTTAGCTTTGAATGAAGAACTTATTGCAGGACGCAGGAGATAATCTCATCACCGCATCTATACGAGTTAAGGTACCTTTATACAACAGGTGGCTTACTTTCGAATGAAATGGAGCTGAGAGTACATGGGTTCGGAATGGCGTTGGACTTAATGGGTTTTCCCATTTTCTATGATGGCTGATGGTAGTTTCACTTCACCATATCCTTTACATTTGAAAAGCCACATAATCTGCACAATGAAGAAGGATGTCAATTCGGGATGTTAAATGTGTATCTGCAATGCATTAAAGGAGGCAAACAAAGAGTTCTAAATGGGCGAGTTTTATATGAGGGACTGATAAGAAAAGCATGATGCACTTTTTGATGTTAGTTGCAGTTCCTTAAGAGGTGATTAGACGAAATTACAATGTCTGGCGTCGAAAAGAACTCTGTTAATGCAATTAGATGGAATTCTAAATTTTTGTCTGTACTTGTTCTTATTCAAAAAGATTGAAAGAAACTTTCTAATGTGGCATACAAATTACAAATCATTATGTTACTCTTTATGAGTGACCTAAATGACTTTGTAAAATATTCACTTTTAGCTTTTAGTAAATATTCAGTCCAGAATATGAACACTTTTTGAAATCAGAATAAGTCAAAAAAATTGTTTTAAAATGAAATAAATAAGAAACAAATATTACAAAACTTACTGACGTACAATCTAAAACGGTTAAGTATAATATTTAAGTAGGTTAATAAGTTAAAAAAGATGATAATAGCATTTTACAACCTCCTAACAATTTACTAAAGTTAAAATTACAATATCATATAATTGGCTTCTAAATTTCTGACATTCGAAATTAATAATTTCGTTAAACAAGAATTAGTTTTTTTTAGGAACTATTTCGTTTTCTCTAGAAATTTTAAACTTGAGGTTTTACTCAAACATGACAAAGTTGGCCAAATTTTCGTATTGACTAATAAAAAAGTCAATATTTTTAAAAATTGACTACTGTCAATAGAACAATTTTCTATTGTCAATTTTGGATAGTCAATATGACAACGAAAGTAGTCGATAGAACAACTTTGAATATCGAATATTGTTATCTTGACTATCCCGCATAGTCAAATTAGTTTTCGGTTTTCAAAAAAATTGTCATATCGACTACCGTAGTTGTCAAATTGACTACCAAGTTGTAGAAAAACTTCGGATCCCAAAATCGACAACCGAAAATTGTCTTATTGACTATCGCGGTCATTGGCTGAACTTTGACTACTAGAATAGTTGTGTGTATGATGGTAGAGATGTCGAAAAAAATTGGTTCCGGTAATTCCTTCCGTCCGTCTATCTGTTCTCGACCCTACGCCTAATTTTTTGGCTTGAATGAGTTAAGACTTATAGATTAGGGGTTAGAGCATATTCGCGTTAGGTTTTTTTATTGTTATTGTAATCGGTCCGATTTGTCGAACTGAAAATTTTGATATTTCTCGACGTTTCAAGGTCCCTATATTTTTTATTAAAAAATAAAAACCTAAAAAAAAACATTACTCAAAGTTCGTAAAAATTGATTTTCGACTCAAATATCTTTTGAAAAATTGGAGACATTGGATTCACATTATTTTTATTTTATAAAAAATAAAAACCTAAAAATACAATACTTAAAGTTAATAAAAATTTACTTTCGACTTAAATATTTTTTCAAAAATTCAAAATATTGACTTCAAACTAAAAATTTGGTAAAAATTGATGTTCGGTTCTCGATATCTCGTGAACAATAGAAGATATTCAAGCTTATTCCGTAAGGCGTTGAACGCCAAAAAAAGCGACAGTGTGAACTTGGTATTACGTAAAGCGTTCAACGCTAATTAAACGTCAATTTATCGACTCTCTCTTGTGGAACGCGTTCACATTTGTGATGAAGAGTTACTGTGTGATGAAGCTCCGAGGCCCAGATCAACAAAAAAGCAAAAGGAGAATGTTTTTGAAACTATGCTGAAAAAACAAACTGAGGTTCAGGAAAAATTATTTTCTAAGATGGAAAAAACCTTGAGAGACATAAATACAAATGTGGGAGAAAATTTGACATCGATTTCTGGCATCGAAAAGCATCTCCGAGAAGAGAATCTTAAAATGGTTAAGGTACAAATGGACGCGATGTCAGGCAAAGGGTGCAATCGAATAATTTAAAAATAAAGGACTTGGAAGTTAGAAAGAAGTAGCTCGAACTCGAGGAACGTAAACTGGAGCTTCTGGATACACACAATAACACATAAGTTCTTTACCGTTTGAGTTTTTTTTATAGTTTTAAGTTATCGTTGCAAATGAAATGAAATAAAACTTTTTATTTACGTTTAATTATGCTTACTTATGTTTTAATAAAATACAAAAGAGTGAATTACAAAATAAATCAGTTGCCTTAAGATACATAATATGTAGTTAAAATATTTTATTAAATGCTGTTTAAAATTTCATTGCGTATTTGCACGGCTGCTTGGTCATCGTTGGCATTTAATTGGTCTCCTAAATTTGGATTTGTTTGTTTTGTTTTCATTCGTAAGTATAACTATATTTTCAGGTGGATCCAAATTGTAATGGACACAAATATTTTGCAAAGGTGCGCAAACATTTACAATTTGCGTAGCTTTCTCCGGAGTGTAGTGCAATTGCCTTGCACCAAGGAGACATCGCAACCGATTCTTTAATACTCCTTTTGTTCTTTCAATGATGTTTTTTGTTCTGGAGTGTTTGCTGTTAAACAGGCTCTGCCTGCTGCCTTCTTCTGGGGCTCTATAGGGAGTTAAGAGAAAAGGCTCAAGTGGATACCCAGCATCTCCTACAATTTTTTTATTTTAAATGTCTTAAAATATTTATCACGATCTCATACCCAAAAGCCAAGTATTTCTTTCACCTCCATCATAATTCCTTTTCAAAAACCCTCGAAACTCGCTAGCATTCCAAACTAGTGAATCATAACTAGCTCCAGCATGTCTTGCATCTACGTATCTTATACACATTCTGTTATCACAGACCTTAAATACATATATGTTAAGATATGTTTTTTATATTTGTTCTTGTGTAGTTCTTGCTTACCAGCATCACGTTAATGCTAAAAAATCCTTTCCTGTTGTAATATCTGTGTTGATCTATTTGCTAAGGCGCGAAAATTTTAACATGTGTTCCATCGACGCACCCAATAACACCTGGAATTCCAGCTTGTTGGAAAAAATGTATTTTTGGTTCCGATTTTTCGTTCATCTGAGAGATCCATCCTAATCCAAACGGGGCAAACTTTTTCCTCGAGAATTTTTAACATTTCCTAAAGAATTTTGCCAAGAGTAGGCTGCGCTAATCTCAAATTGAAGTCGTTTTCAACCCCTTTTTGGTAGCTTCCTCCGGCGAAAAATCTAAGGGTAGCAGCTAGTTTCAAAATCGTTGGAATTGCCACAGAACGTTGCTCAGGGAAACTATCTTCGATCAAACAAAAAACATACTTTAAGGCCTCTTTGTCCAGACGAAAATACATTTTGAATCTGTTAACGATTACGATGAAATCATTGTGCAATAATACATATATTTATTTGTTTTAATGAATTACATACTTTGAATCGGGCAAATCAAAAGGATTTTCTTTAGATCGAATATATCTTCTATGCACTATCAAATCTTTCTTTTTATTTTTTCCTCTTAGTCGTTACTACTAATCCACGAAAAATAACTTGCTACACTATACATTTTTCTGTTTCTTTTTGTATTTAAAATAAATTTAAACAAATTTTACAAATTAAATTTCAGAAAAGAAATTATTCAATTTAAAAGCAATTTTGAAGTTTCAAATGTCAGCTGTTGTAGTGGATCGTATGTGGAATGTAAAAGCGTAAGAAACTCCGGCGTTTGAGTTACGGAATACCAAAGAAAAAACGAGACGCCACGACAAACGACACAGGCGTTTAAAAAAAAACGCCTATTGGAATAAGCCTGATTGACTTCAAATTAATTTCATTCCTCTTCGGATGTGGAACTGCAACGACAAAATATGATTAGCTCATTAAATTCCGACCTACACAGCATTGTACAATGGGGAATAAAAAATCGTGTGGAATTTAATGCTTCGAAAACGCAATGCTGTCTTGCATCGTTAAAGCGAGATAAACCCTCTTTGCCACTATCTATGAGTGGCACTTGCATCAACGAAACGGAAAACCTCGACATCCTCGGAATGTGCATCAGCAACAATCAAAAATGCCGCAAGATGTCTAGGTTTTTTGAGACGTTGCAAGAAATTTTTCTCTCCGTCTGATCTACAATCTACAAAACTTATATACATACGTCCGAAACTTGAATATAACTCTCATCTCTGGGCTGGTGCTCCAGTAACTTATTTAAGCCTCTTGGACAGTATTCAAAGTAGAGCTTTTAAAATGATTGGTGACATTAACATCATCAACTCGCTTACGTCACTCGTACATCGACGCAAGGTTTCTTGTCTAACCCTTTTTTACCGTTATTTTAACGGACTATGCTCTAGTGAAATAGCCAGTTGCATTCCTCCCCTTAAACAATTTAACCGTAATACCCGCGCTTCTAGGAATGCCCATCAGTTTACCCTTGAGCCTATAACTTCGGCCGTACTATGAAGTACAGAGATTCATTTTTTAGCCGTACTACGCGAATGTGGAACGCCTTGCCACGCTCTATCTTTCCCTATCATTGCAATGTTCAGGAGTTCAAAATCAATGTACACCGACACCTCCTATCCAACCCTTCCCTCTTTTCCTAATGCTCACACTGTGTCTTTGGCATATTAAAAGTATACAAAACCCTTTTAGTGTTCGCTAATTATTAAAAAAAAAAAAAAAAAAAAAAACATTTAAGAAATGGTACTAAAATTGGTAAAAATTGGTTTTCGACTAAAAATCTCGTTAACCAAAATAGATTTTGAAATCAAACTACAGTCAAACTTTCCTATAACGAACTTCTACATAACGAAGATCTCTCTATTACGAATTGATTTTGAGTACACATCTTTTTGGTTACTTTTTTGGTGTGTTTTGATCTCCTTATAATGAATTTCCATAAAGCAAATTTTTCTCTACAACGAACAAATTTTGTTGCTGGAAATTCAAATCTCATACATTTTTGTTTCCACATAACGAATTTTTTCAAATAATTTTCTGTTAAAAACAACAGCATGCAGAGAAAAAAAAACCTTATAAGGGGATTTCCCCAAGATTTTAAATGCAAGCATTCTATTTTCAGGCTTCAGTGAATATTATTGAAAATGTCTTGAAGTAGCATTTCTCTTGAGAAAAAGTTGTTGATAATTAATAAGGTTGAAGAAGGATTGACTAAAAAAAATAGATATTGCTAAGCAATTTGGAATTCCTCCCAGTAGCTTATCAGCAATTTTAAAAAACAAAGCAGCGATTTTAAGAAATGTAGGAGACGAGGAATTAAGCACTAAACGCAAAAGACTTCGAAAATGTCTTTTCTAGGATATTGATGAAGCAATGCTGAAATGGACTAATTGATTTGAATCTCTCAATTTATTAGACGATTTCGTTGAAAAAGAAAAATGGAAGAATATAATCCAAACTAAAATCACTGACTTCTTTAAATAAAAGTAAAAACAAAAAGTTTCTGTATGACGAATTTTCTATAAAACGAAATAATTTTCAGGTCCCGTACAAATTCGCTATAGGGAAGTTTGACTGTATATGCAAAATATTGTTAGTAATTTTTAAATTTTTAAGAATAACTTTTTTAACAAAATATGAAAACCTTCAGACTTTTAAGTAAGAAAAATCCACAGGCAGGATGGGAAGTTATCAGTGTGGGTCGCATTTCAACCTCTATTTTTTATTTTATTTAAGATCTACAAATAACAGTGGTACAATTTATGAATATTTCAATGCCATAATATGTCTCATTCTAGAGAAGGAACTGAGCCAACCCTTCATCAACCTGCTAGCAACTGACCCAAATGCTTATGTGGCTCATTCTCCGCCCAGAATCAGTCTGTTGTATATCCGGCTCGAAGGACCAAAATGTTCTTTACAAAATAGGCTAATTTACGGTATACATTAATGTGAAAACTCAATACTTTAGTTTACTTTCTCAAATCAACTATTAAACGGAAATGTCTATGGTTCTTATATTTAACCTCCATATAACCTTCTTACATTGAATTGGTATAACAGAAGTTGGTGACTTTACAATTAAACATTATATTGATTGTGACAGTGATAGTTATGGCAGCATCCAACACCCCTTACAAATGTTTTGGTCACAAATCGAAAAACCGAATTTTCTCAAAAACGGCGTAATAGATTTTTATGAAAGTTTCTCCTATTTTGTTTTCTTAACTTGGCTTCCTTTGATAAAATAAATTAATGTTTACTCATTATTAATGTAAAAAAAACGTTACCTGCAATTAAATGTTGTAGTACCAAAAAGTGTAAATATTTCATTAATTTTTTCATTAACCTATTCTAAAAATTTGTATATTGCCTCATTCTAAAGACGAACTTTTTTAAGTAGTTCGTTATTTTAACTTGGGAATAATTTCAACACTCATTTTCAATTTACTCTTCGATCTTATGAACTTGTAATAGAAAAATACTAACGTTTTCTAAGTAACTACAAAACTTCCACCAGGTTTAAAAAGTGTGTAGCCTCATTCTAGTGGTTGGCAGTGTATGTTTTTAAATTCATATCAAAACAAATAATTTTTAGTATCATCAATCTTTCGAAATCTTGTTGAAAAATAAGCCATTTGTCTGCTTCCCTTCGAATGTTTTTGAATATTCTTTCAAACCATTATCAACGCCTTTTTAATGATTTTGCTTTTTATTGATTTTTAAATCCAAAAGCGAGAAAACATCTTTCATAATATTTTTTGATATT
This sequence comes from Eupeodes luniger, assembly GCA_951509635.1. Classification (NCBI taxonomy): domain Eukaryota; kingdom Metazoa; phylum Arthropoda; class Insecta; order Diptera; family Syrphidae; genus Eupeodes; species Eupeodes luniger. The sequence continues at coordinate 8,119,184 of OX608073.1, forward strand.
CTACCCTAATTTCTTATAAACCTAAGCTAAACAATATTTAATTCATTGATGACTTTCTGACGCACCCTTCAGCATAAGGTAATTTCCATTACAAAAACCATTTATCTATCAATAAAAATAACAATAACAAAAATATTGAAGGAAAGAAAAGCAACCCCACCGACCGACCGAGTGTATATACAACCCACAGCACTCCCGCAGGTCTCAGACCTGAACTGAACTGAACTGAGCAGAACATATCGTACCGCCTCATTTCTCTGGTGTTTTTATGCATTTTAATGTTTTAACTGCGTGGCAAAGTCATTAATCGAGAAAGCAAGAGTCATATCTTTCATGCGATGAGTGGTTCCTGCATCCTGGATGATGCTATTCATTATTCCCGTCCGCATGGTCCAGGCTATATAGAAGCAACCTGGTAATGGCATCAGCATGGCGTTCGTTTGGCCTTCCATATGCACTTTTCTTTCCAGACTACATACCCTCCCATCGCATCTGTCAGTGTTACTCTTGATCCTGATCCATATGTCTTCCTTTCAAGCACACACGCATGCACTCATCATTCTTGGCCTCACTCCTCCGTTCCGCTTCGCTCTGAGTGAGTGCGACTTGTTCTCCTCTAACTTAACATTCATTTTGCTTTCCGGGATCAAGATGGAAGAATGGAGCAATGAAGCCCATCTCCACCATCATCACTGCAGAGTCCCGTCCTGGTGTACCTAACCTATACCTATATTGGAAGTAAACACTCCGCACCCGCATCTATAAGTACGACTATGTATAGATATTAGATAGTCAGTGAGCTTAAGCCCATGGCAAGAAGCGATACGGCAGAAAAACATAACCTACAAGGTAGCCTGGCATGTTGTTTCCTCCGTTTAAATTGAATTATAGCTTAATTTTGCCCAACTTACAAGGATATAAATAAAAAGCGGTCCATGCGTTGTTGTCGTCGTCGACGTATAAATACGTCCGTTCCATCCTCTCCGTCGCGTCAAGTCTGTCGGTCGGACGGTCGTTCTTAGCATCACTACAGCAGGTTCGGGTGGTGGAGTAGCTATGCATTCGTTAAAATATTGTAAATATACCTACTTTAGGGGCGGAGTGCACTTCCAGTGCATCCAAACATTAAATTCGTTGTAATAATTAATCCTTCAACGATCTCATTTATTATATTTTTCTCATTTTAATTTTTTTTTTTCACTTTACTTGTACTTGCAGCTGATCTTGTTCTGTGCACGCTCACATTGGGCGTTTTGAAGGTGGCTACATCACCGCTATCAACTAACCAAGCGAATACGGTTAAATTTGATCCACCATTGCCCGAATGGAAACAGGCTGCTATTCAGCGTCTAGGATTTGGTAACTTGAACAAAGTTGTTTTGTGCTTCGATCGAATCTTCTGGGATCCGAATTCAAACTTATTTGGACATGTTGGAAGCACAACTGCTAGCAGAGGTAAGTTTTTGTTTTAAATCACTTTTTTAAGAATGAAACAATTTTTAAAGAGTAAAAAGTAAAGGCCCTAATAGGCAACCCAACTGTAAGTGTAACTCCACCGAAAGGACCTTTTTCCCTCTATGAGACTTTAACAACAGAAGCACTTTGAGCTTCTCAATAGATATTCTCTTCAATTAAGCAAAACCTATTTACATTTCTGTTAACCGCAAATTAATTTGAAATTCTGCACGAAAAGTTGAGAGCAAATCATTTGAGTTTTCATGACCCCCATTTGACATCTATCTTATGAGAATTTTTATAGGCAAAACTGCCGCGACGCGACAGACATCAGCATTCCTCCAATCATTAAAATTGATCGCCCACAGAGTGATCGTTAACAACATTTTTTAACTATGGATCACATCTCAAATCACAAGTGCGCTTGCGCCTCCTCTAGCTCTCGAAGGTCTTGCCCAGTGGAGTGAGTCACACGAACGACGGACGACATTAGATACCTCCTATAGTCGCAAGTCGCAACATCAACCTCCGTATATTAAAAGTCGTAACTGATCGAGTTGCACGCTTGCTTCGTGCTTGTTTCTGACATGTTTGTGAACAGTCAAGAATTCCGTACACACAAAGTGACATTTTGGCATTCTTCCCTCGAAACAGTTGTATCAAAAAACCAAAACAACAAAGTCACTGTTATAACGATCACGAAAAAGTTTTATATCAACATCAGTATGAACTGCCTGCCTCCGCAATTGGCTCTTAGATCAGTCACAAGAGCGCAAATATGTTTTGGTGGAGATGTCAAGCTATCCACCAGCACCATCACCATCAGCACCAGCAACAGCCACCACCTACCTATACTGATGCTTAGGCTAAGGCAAAGGCATAGAGCAGCAGATCATAGCATTAATTCATATACCGAAGCGAAGTCACGTAACTTGAGACGAACGACCACGACATAAAGTGTGAGGCTTATAAGAGGCCTCGGGGCTCTGATGGCTTTCTCGAAAATGCAATTTCTTATGAGGCTCATTGATCAAAACACAAACACCTAATAAAACCTGCAGGGAGTTTGTTTAATGCGATCAGCCGATCAACTATGATCCACACGATCCGCTCCACACACACTTACTTACTCCTCTCCACCGCGCTTGTTCATCTCATATACGCTCGCCATATGGGAATGGCAAATAAATTAGAAAAAAAACGCAATGAATCCGTGTGGGGATCGCCAGAAGGTCTACGATCTCTTGTCCCGGAATATGGATTGCCCCGCATAGACGCGTGACATTAGGTCCCCAATAGACGACTGTATAAAACAGACGACGACGACGTAGCGTATAGAGGACGACACCAAATCCAAAAGAATTTATCTGCGCTTTATTCAAATCGCCAAGTTCGATGTTAGCCCAAGCTTGGGCTTCGCAGTTCGGAGGACTATTGATTGAGGGGACACAACCTTAGAGAGACACCTGAAACCTGATACCAATTTTTTTAACGTCGTCGGTCGTCGAAGGCTTACAACTCCTTTTTTGCGCTCCAATACCATCCTACATGCATTCGGCTTGATTCGCTCTTAGATGAACCAAAGCAGCCAATCCTATGATGACAACGAAGCGACGGACGTAGATGTCGGCGGCGACGACGCTTGGAATCGTAGTCGAAGTCATCGCCGCCGCCGACGCCGCTGCTGCCATCGCGTCGCCGACAACGACGATCATGGTGATGATGATGATGATGGTGGTGCAAGTGCTGAGCCAATTAATCCCGCCGGTCCTAATTTCACACATACTTGCCGTGGTGGAGATTTTAGGACGTGTGTCTCTCGCTTCAGCCAGATGCGGAGGAGCAACGAATCTGGAATTCATGACTTTAAAGTGGCGGTGATTTCTCAAGTCGCTGTTTGCTGCTTTTCAGAGAATTAGATGTTCCGAAGTTTCTATATGCTCGAGGAGGGCGGCCGGCCGGCGCGTCTCAAGTGTTATGTGTCTTGCTTGAGTTGTTGTTGTTGTAATGTTTCCCCCGGGCGATAGGTTGGTCGGGGTTGATGCGCAGAGGCGTTGGGTTCATAAATTTTGCGGTGAATGCGAATTTGAGCATAAATGCATACAAGTGTTTGGCAAAGTGGGTGGTTAGTGATTTGTTATAGATGTTAGATGAGATGAAAGGAGAAAGAAATTAAGTATTTTTGAATGCGCGCATGCGGACATTGAACACACCAGGCCAGGCCATAACCTGTGTGGGGCTGGTATATAGTGAATTGGATAGGTTAACAAGGAATTCATTTGGATAAGATCAATGGAAGTTTATATAAGAAAACAGATAATCAAAAGAGAGTGTAATCAAAATACCCTTCCTGAGATTCAAATACGTATTTGAGGTAATTTGTTTAATACGAAAACAAATGTTGTAACTATAAAGCAACTTTCGTCTAATTGGTCGAAAAAGTATAAATCCCAGAAATATTCGAAATGTTTTGGGATTTCAACTTCACTTTCTAAGGGTTGATTAAATTTCAGGAGCTCTAACTAATTTATTTCGATAAAGTCTTTTTTAGAAGAAAATAAAAAAAAAACAAAAATCCAGGAGTGCTCCACTTTATATGAACTCGAACAACACCATCAGAACATTCTTCAAAATTTCAAAATTACCATAAAATACTCATAGCTTATTATGTACCTACTTCGTGCACCTTTTTCTAAAATGAATAATCACACCAATAGAAGAAAAACAACTAAATAAAAATTCTTAAAATAAAATGCTACGATACCTACCCCTAAGTTTCAACATTCTGGGCGGTTGAATCTTTTAAAAAATGGGTTTTATTTTTTTTCTCAAATTTTTAATTTAATATAACTAAGCTAGACCAATTAAGGAATTGAGAAAAAATCCATCCATGATGATTCTAAGAGCGAAGCTGGCCCTTTCTATGTCCACAACAGCAGAAGCAACAACTCGGCTCCTTAAAGCCATACCCTATACCTTTTGCTACATATATATTACGGTTGGTCTTCATTAATTAGTGAAATATTTTCTTAATTAGTACGCGCGCCCATTGAAATAGAAACTCATATCCAAGAGGTAAAGAAAGAAGTAGAAAAAAATTCCAGAAGGTATGTAAATTAAGATTTTTTTCTTCCAACATCGTCGTTATAACAAGCGCATTCAGAGGCTTTATATAGGTAGCTTCAAGAACCAAAAGAAAAAAAAGTAGTTAAGAAAGAAAATGAAATAGAACCAACACTAAGCAAATCAAACAGCAATTTGACAAAGAAAATTAAATAAATGTATTTCTCATTTTTGATAAGGACGGAACACGGAACCACCCATCCGTTGAATTATTTAGATCAAAATTACCAAAGGAAAGCGCGTTTTAATTTAATACGAGGAAGAAGAATAAAAATACTAAAAATGGGTAAACTCGTATCTTGGGTAGTCTATATTCTCTAATTTGAATATCAAACTCACAACTCAAATCACAGTGGGACAAATTAAATAGATTTTTAGTTCGGATAAATATTTTACACGTAGCATTGTCAGAAATGACTTTTAGATCTCGCTTCAAAAATAGGTGTAACATTTTTAAGGGTTATTTTGTTGTCTTCCCTTTTTTCACTGAATTATAATGGGCGTTTTTTTTTAAACTGTAAGCAAAGATTGTATGACATTTGAATATGTCAAACTAAATTGACATTTCTGTTTATTAAGTTTTGAAAATTCATCATTAGTCGGCTTACACTAGAACAACACTTTAAATTCTGAAAATGTACTTTAAAAAATATAAATCTGTTCGGGAAGTTCAAAGAAGACTTCATAAATGACTTCGTTAATAATCAAAATTGTCATATATCGAGCGAAAAACAATCCTCAAGCTATTAACGAATCACCATTCAATCCATTAAAATTGATTGTTGGGTGTGGAGATAAGGAGGGAGCCTCCGTTACGCAAATGACGAACGATATCGAGCCCTATGGACTAATTATTTTCTAATGACAAGAATTACTCTTAAAGGATCTGTCAATTTCTCGCAAGAGGCAGTACCCGTGAAAAGAACTTTAGGTGGCAAGGCAGGGATTGAACCCAAGACCTCTGGCATGACAGTCCTAAGCACTTATCAACATGCCAAGGAAGCTACTTTTCCGATATAAATCTTTAAAAAAACAATTCGTAAAGCGGCCCATACACACCACACTTCTTTTACACTTGTGTTGGTGTGCAGAAATGTGTGCTGTATGCAGATACCGATTTTCGGATTCAGACACCGAGCGAGTAATCAAGTGATCAAAATTTTTTGATTTTTATGTGTCGGTGTCTCGATCGGTGTAATATGTATGTGTGCGCGCACATTTACTGTTCAGTTGCATCTGAATCGTTGTTGAATGCGCTGCGTAGCAAGTTGTTTCAATAAAAGCTTCAAGCTTGAACATCACTCATTCTGATCTTTCTTCTTTGAAAGCTCTTTCATAAGGAGTGAAGGACTTGGTGTCATGTGTGACGGAATGCCACACCGGGTGTCAGGACACTGGTGTGCATACAAGTGTGGTTTCTATGGGTCTCTTAAGAATTAGTACCGAGTAGCGTGGGAGTCTTACCACTCTAATGATAGGAGAGCATGCAGAAAAGTTGGGTATCCCTCACAATACTTACTGCCTTACCTGCGGAGGCTAATATGAAAGGGAAATTGTGATTTACTTTTTCTATAAATGTCCTGCCCTGTCCAGTTCTAGAATGTTAATCTTGGGAAGAGCATTAAAGATCTTGATGAACTTTCACAGATGAACATCAAAGACCTGATTTCTTTTCTGAACGCGGCGAAATGACTCTAGTGTCGCTAATTTTGTCAATATAAATCCGTCATAAAATTTTGTTTATCTTTTTTTTTCAATACATTCCTTTAACGAGTTTATGGTATTAAAACTGCGATTTCGAGAGCTAATTGAATCGCGCTTTAATTTAATTCGCTTTAGGGGAAGTTCGATACTTTCACATAGCTTTTAGACCATCAGCTTATGAGGCTTGATCTCCATTTCGGATTTTGACGGGAGGCCACGATGTAGATAACCATTTCTAAATACTAATAGGCATCATTTATTCCAAGAAGGTCTTGTTCTGGAAGTTTTTGAATGGATTCAGCATTTGTTTTCTTTGTACAGATCCACAATTGAATGCCCTAAAAATGGGTGTCAGTTCTTGCTTATATAACATATGTTTGTTCGGGAAAGATAAATCAGAGGTGTTTCCTAGTAGCCACTAAATTCTTTTGTACTTCGAGATTAGATCTTTTTTCTTTTGATGGGATTTTAGCATTTCAGCTTTGTATAGAAAGTCATTGCATGGTACTTCTGTACTGTTTCTAGAAATTGGAACATTGTTTATGTTTTTGTGTAGCCTTTGTAACGGAATTATCTCGCACCAATAATGCAGTATCATAGGCAAAAGTCGCTATTATAACGTTGATGTCGTTGATATCACTTGTATAGAAAACGAACAAAGATGGTCCTAGGACACTGCGTTGTGGTACACCAGATTCAATGTTCTTTTCTTCCGATTCGCATCGTACTCTCGGTTCGAAATACATGATTTCAGTATTTCATATTTCTGCTTGAGCAGAACCTTTGCTTAAGTGGAAAACCTTATCGAAGGCTTGAGTAACATCTAAGAATAGAATGGGATGACTTAAAGGCATTCTTGAAATGTTCAGAGATGCAAAGAGATTAGCTTTTAGTTTCGGGTTTCTAATCCTTTTATTCCATTTTGAAATTTTATTGGCAGGTTTTGTGCATACGGTCTTTTTAGAGAAAGGAATCTTGTTAAAAGTTCATTGTTAAAGGCTGTCTTACCGTCCACAAATCTCGTACTTTTCCAAATTCATTCGAGCTTTATTTTGTTTCCAAAAAATTATTCATCTAAAGATTAAAAATATTTGGTTCCAACAAGAAGGTGCAACTTTTCATACAATGAATGAATTTATTGCAAAATAAATTTGGTGCCAACTATATTTCCACAAGTGGTTCTCTCCACGGCCTCCCTTGTTTTTCGACTTAAAACTTCAGGATTACTATTTATAAGGCTATTTTAAGTCATTAGTTTATTTTGACAAACCAGAAACTCTTAAATCATTGGAAGCCAACATTCCAGATAACATTGACGCCATAAGATGAAAAAGGACGAGAGCTGCTCACGAGCTCTATGAGCAGAAGAAAAGAGAGTAACACCGACTTTTCACAAAAAGAGGTTTAAAAGCAGAAATGAAGTTCGAAAGTGTTATAAGCAGGTAAACGATATTCACATATACATTAACCTCGAACCGAAGGCTGCAAAGACGAAAGTGGAAACTTCATAGTAGAACCGCAGTCAATGCTGAGGATATGGAAGGACCACTTCTGCAGACGGTATAATGGCGAAGACGAACCGAATTCCGCTGTCAGGCAAGATGGTCCATTCAATATAGACGACAAAAGCCAACAATCCCGTCTTCCCGACTTAGATGAAGTAAAAATTGCCATATCTAAGCTGAATTCTAACCAGATGGCTCGAATCATGAGCTCTTTAAAGCAGTTGGAAATAATTTGGTTAGGAGTATGCACCAACTTATCTGTATTATTATTATTTAAAATCCTCTCTAACGTAATATATGAACGTCAAAAGCCCATCGTCAACAACCTGATAGGTCCTACAGGTCTAATCGATCAAATATTCACATTACGGCAGACCCTGGAAAAACCGAAGAACATCAAATCAACACCCACCATTTCTTCATCAATTTCAAGGCCGCATATGACAGCATCTACAGGGACGAGCTGTATAGAGCCATGTCTAGTTTTGCCATGCCTGCCAAACTCGTCCGTTTGTTCAGGATGACCATGGAGAATTCGTGTTGCGCAATAAAGGTTGGAAACAACTTAATAGAACCTTTCGATGTCAAAAAAGGTGATGCACTGTCATGCGATTTCTTTAACATCGTCCTTGATAGAAAAGTGCAGAGCTCCCACGTCAAAACTAGAGGCACTACCTTTCAAAAGCCTGTCCTGACAAAATCGGAAGAATTCAGCGTGCTTTGCTAGCATTATGGGTTTATCGGTTAATGAAGGCAAAACAAAGTTCATGCTACAACATTTATCCAGAAGGATAAATTCCAACGACTGAGATGGCTGGGTCACGTTGAGCGTATAGAAACCAATGCTCCGGCCCGGAAAGTCTTCGAATCCACGCCCACAGGACAGCGCAGTAGAGGAAGACCGCGGATGAGGTGGCGCGCACAAGTGGAAAGTGACCTCAGCCAACTTGGTGTGCTCAGCTGGCCACATCTAGATAGAGAATTTTGTTGGGTGTGAGGCCCTTGTTCACACAGGACTGTAGCACCACCTTAAGTAAGTAAGTAAGTATTGACGCAATAAGGCCAGATTTATTGGGAAAAGTATTGACAAATTGGATTGATTTATTGGAAAAAGTAGTGCTCGTAACTAAGCCTACATATGCAAATAATCATATTTAAAAAATAAATGCCATAAAATTATTTATCGAATAAAAATAACACAAATTTTATTCCAACAATAGTTTTGACTTATTTTTGTTAACAATGTTTATAAGCTCATAAGAAAACACTCTATATTTCAGTGTGGTATTTATTTATTTTTAACTCAATTTTGATTTAATTTTGTCCCACTGTCAATCATTTGAAACAAGTTCGCTGCATAGTTTATTCATATTTGACTTGTTCGTAAAATTTTTAAAGCCATTTACTTGTTAAAAAACAAAAAAAAAAAACATAATATTCAACTCAGAGTCTTGATTGGATATAGTTTTTTATTTTGCTATTAAAAATCATTTTTCGATTTTTACGAGCTCAATCCCATTCAGGTATATTAATAAAAAATAATACAACCGTGCAGTAATAATAAATATATATTTATTTATATTTTGTTTTATTCTCTTTGTTTTGTTGTATTTTTTCGTTCTAAAAATAGAAAATTTTTGAAATTATAAATTCATACACACTCAATTCATAATGTTTTTTACGATGTCACATGTCATTTTTTTAACATTTTAAACAACAATAACGGGACAAATAAGTTTATTATTCTAAAAGTTATGATGGGAAACAGTTTTGATCATCATAAGAGTAAGAAAAAAAGGGGCGTTACAGATACTTCTTTTTTTTTTTGTTGTTTTCTTCTTCTTCGTTCTTAATTGAATTTGATTTATGAGAAGTTGTAAAATGAAGATATTGTTATAATTGAATGAGCGCGGTATTCATTTGTAACTTTATTTTGTACACTTAATTTTTTTTTTTTTATAAAATTAAGATAGATTCGTTATGGACAATAAAGTCAATGGGTGTCATTAGCTATTACAAGAAAATATAGAGGTAAACCCTTTTATGGATCCAGACCCATATGTTATCAAAAGACTGTATTAATTTTAAAGGGTTTAAAATTTTTAAAAATTCAAAAACTTTTTGTCTGTAGTCAATGTTCTTCCTAGTAAGAGTAAAACATGAAGCATGTGCTTGAAGCCAATAACTACTTAAAGCATTTGCTTCGCATGTAAGAGATTAGAAAATGCAATGGATATAATTACATTCCAGAATATTGTTTCTTAAAAAAAGAGCAATTACTCCTTAAATTCGAGATATAAAAATGTATTTAAATATAAAAAAAAATTAACTTAATATCTACACAATACACATGCTTGTGGAAATTTAGTTAACATATTTCATAAAAATGGAGTTTTGAACAAAAAAGTGTTTGTTTGTTTTACTGAAATAACTGACTACAGCTTTATTGTAAGAATATGCTTGTGGAACCTTGTACAGCGTAGTGGAACTTATGTGCTGTTATGTTCACGTCATGTTATAATAATCTTATGTTATTTATTTATATTGAATAAAATTCAGTGTAAGTTTTCAAAGATTATACAAATAAAAATGTATATATTTTCTCAGCATGAAAAACATAGCTGGAATTATGAAAATGCTTATTTTTTTTTTAAATTGTTATTCGTATCACTGCCTAAAAAAGTTAAGTTTTGTCTTAACAGGCTTCACCTTGTACAATTTACAAAACTATGATGACATCAAGTCAAATTTCTATTATAGAACAGATTTCAATACTTAAAACGGCGCAAGTATTCAAAGCAATTGCTCTGCAGAAAGAAGGTGCAATGAAATTTCTTGTTTTTCCTATCAAACTTAAAACTTGCTTGTAAAAGCGGAATTTTGAGCATATACCAAAATTTAAAAAAAGAGGCTGGGATGCGACCCACACTGATAACTTCCCATCCCGTCTGTGGATTTGTCTTGCTTAAAAGTTTGTCTATACGTATCAATTTTTACCAAATTTGCGTACTATTTTTTATAGATTTTATTTTTTTATGAAAAAACGGACTGTTGGATTTTTATAAAAAAAATTAATGAATATTGAAAACAATATTTTCTGTGAAATAAAATAAGTTTGAAGCCAATATTTTTAATTTTTGAAAAGCTATTTGAGTCGAAAGTAAATTTTTACCAAGTTTTAGTATTGTTTTTTTAGGTTTTTATTTTTTGTTAAAAAACTGTCCATTCGATTTTTCTCAAAATTTTTCCTAATGTTGAAAACAATATTTCTTATAAGTTAAAATTAGTTAGAAGATATTATCTCAAATTTTTGAAAAGATATTTGAGTCGAAAATCAATTTTTACCAACTTTTGTTAAATTTTTTTTCGGTTTTTAATTTTTTGTAAAAAAACTGTCAATTCGATTTTTTTCAAAATTTTTCTGAATGTTGACAACAATATTTTTTGACAGATAAAAGTAGTTGAAAGCCAATATCTCAAAGTTTTGAAAAGATATTTGAGTCGAAAATCAATTTTTACCAACTTTGACTAATGTTTTTTTTAGGTTTTTATTTTTTGTAAAAAAACTGTCAATTCGATTTTTCTCAACATTTTTCAGAATGTTGAAAACAATACTTCTTATAAGATAAAATAAGTTTGAAGCCTTAATCTCAAGTTTTTGAAAAGATATTTGAGTCGAAATTCAATTTTTACCAACTTTGACTAATGTTTTTTTTTTGGGTTTTTATTTCTTATAAAAAAAAACTGTCAATTAGATTTTTCTCGAAATTTTATCAGATTTCAAAAACATTATTCTTCGTTGCTCAAAATTGTTTTGGAGATGAAATCATATTTTAGTCGTAAAATTTTCAAGTTGACAAATTTTTTTTTTTTCAGTTTTTTTGATTTATAAAAAAAACGTTAATTGGTTTTTTTCCAAAAATATACTTGTTGTGTATCACGTTACAGTATACAATATAAACTGCTATGGTAAAAAAACCACCCACGCAATTTTCTTGAGAGCCCTTTCTGCATCTTTCCGCCTTATTATCTGTATAAAAAAAATTATTTGAAGTCAATATCTTGAGCCATGGACGACGAAAAAAACGTAGCGAACGTATGGACATACGGACGTACGGACGTACGAACGTACGTACAAACGCACGCACATACATCTTTCTAAAAATCTTTTATTTCGACTGTAGGGACCTTGAAACGTCGAGAAATGTCAAAATTTTTAATTCGACAAATCGGACCCATTACAATAACTTCCTATGGGAAGTTAAAAATAAAACTTAATTTCTAAAAAGTCGTGTGGTACTTACATATGTGTGGTAATTATATTTTAAGTTTAAGGAAGATAGAACTGATGCTAAGTTTTTTATTTAATAGAATGCAGCGCTTAAAGAGGAACTAGTTTTCAAAGCAAATAATAAAAGAAATTAATCAGCACTTGCTTTTTAAAGTCAAGTTTTGAGTGAATACTAAAAAAATTATAAATCAATGCCCAAGCAGTCTTTTGTACCTTTTAGATCAAAAATAATTAATGCTTAGAAATCGGAACAAATATTAGAGACACGTACTTTATTAATCAATTTCTTACCAAAACACAATTAAAACAATTGAAGAAAATGCTTGTGATTCAGAATTTTAGTTTTTTCCAAAAAAAAACTTGCTTTGAAAATTGGAATAATGAGTAAATACTAAAATCCGAATAAATCAGTTGTGTGGAACTTTTGTTATCCTATTGTTGAGGTCAAGTAAAAGCGAATCTTTCGTATATTATTTTAATCAGTGAGGATTTAATACTTAAATCGGCTAAAGTTCTTAGAGAAAGTTCTCAAAGCACACGCTAATAAGTCGTGAAACTGATGTTTTTCAAAACTGTGGCCCTAACAAAAATTCAAAATATGAAATTTTTGACATCTGGTTTAATTTAAAGAAAATAAAATCAAACTGTCAAATCGATCGAAACGTGTTTACAAATTGATTTTTGAGTGTATATTTTTCAAAAGTTCCTTCAATGACAATTTGGCGCATTGTTAAAAATATTGTTATTTTAAAGGGAACCAAGCGGAAGTTATCAGTACCTATGGGTATCACCCAGGCTCTTTATTTTTATCCATTTCTAAGGATCTTACGGTGAACTCCTAGTAAAATTTTTAAACAGTTTTGGACAATTTTTGTTTTTGTATCCCTTTCCAGAAATATAAGACGGAAAGTTAGCAGCGCTTAGAACTTTTTCGAGAATATATTATTGTTAGTGAACAAATAACAAGGTATCTTTCTTTTCAAAATATGTTAACTTTTAATTAGTTATCTAATCTATCGCTGACAAATGCAGCAAACAAACAAAAATGGTTTGGATATAAATTAAAGTTAAAATAAAGAAATTCTTGAAAATTCCTTAAACAAATCAATAAAGGGTGCTATTAGATAAACTATCTCCCATGTTTAACCACTAAAAAACCCTTCTTTTCCAGATAATTCCTTGTAGACCTTCCTTTGAATCCTTTTGGAAATTCTCTTCACATAGCTCCCTAATGGACATATAATGTCCCATCCAAACCCCTTTGAATTATATCATTTTACTCACCATAAACAAACAGGATTTAGATATGATTACAATCACACTTTCCCTTATATAAGTTGCGTACTATACCTACTTTTACATAGTGGTTGTGTCTATAGGCAAACATTTTATTATCAGTTCAAATCGAAAACTGACCCAATGTCCTTCTTACCTCAAAACCCATAAATTGATACATTTCTTTGGAAATGTATCCATACAAAAATAGCAGAGTAGGTGTAGGTTAGGTTTTAAGATCTACGAGTTGCTATCTTATTTATATCAGGAGTGGATATACAACACGCAATCTTCTGAACAAAATCACCTGTCACCAAGTGAATCAATGACCAAATTTACGAACCCCTGACTTTCTAATCACCGAGCGTTTTATATATTTTAATGACTTGCTAACCTATCAAAAGGTCGAGATCTCTGCGTCGTAGTCGTAGTCGTTGTCCTTAACGTCAAATAGATATACACAAAAAATACAAAATATAAAACCCGGACTTTTCAATCCCATTCACATAAATCTAAATAAATTGTCACCTCTCTTTTTCGAAACCAACCGACATACACGACGACGACGATGGACGATGTACAAAGTGAAAAACTGGACAAAAACAGCAACAACCCTCATATGAGTCGAACTCAATTCGATTCTGGCCTGATGATGGATGCAGGCACTTCAGGGGGATGGTGTGTATAGAAGGATCGATCGCCTCTACCTTCTCTACTCTAGGCTTCATGCCACAGAGAATCGAAGCGAGATACCTGCATGGGTCACATCTCAATAAATCTTTGTACACGAAATTACCTTTGCACATTAAAAATGCATCCTCATTCGGATGGTTGAACGAGAACGCTCGTCCTCTTCCCTATAACCAAACCAGCATCCTTTGATACACGTTATTTCTGCAGTCGTTGCATCGAGCCTACGTTATAGTCCAAGACGGTTTTTCATTTTATAAACCTTCTGTTGGTGGAAAAAAAAGAGTGAAAATCTGTGAAAATCGTTGTAGACAGACAGACGAAAATGTGAACGGAGGACGGACAACGACGACGCGACGCGACGTGACGGACGCGACGACGACGGACAGCTAGGAAAATATACCTACCTAAAAGAAAACAAACAGAAAGAGACAAAAACAAAATTATATTCACACTGGCATCACATACAATTTTCCACGTAATTCCACTTTTGGATTGATTCCCTTGCCACAAAAGAGAGTTGCTCTGCTCAAGAAAATGGCTTTGGCCGCTCGGAGACCATCAAGACCAAAAACTAAGACCAAGCTTGCTTTGCGCCATAAATAAGGATTTAACCACAAATAGGCGCAATGCTGCGCCTATCGCCGGTTGCAATCGTTCGATGTATCCAATTCTTGTCCCATTATTATTGCAATATACATAATATGCACCTATACCCAGAGTCAGAGTCAGAGTTAGAGTCAGCGAGTGGCATAGAGCGAGGTGCAAGTTATACATACGAAAAAAGAACGAGAAGACCCTGTGGGACAGATGGGAGAGTGAGATGAATTGGACAGGCTGCACAGCTTGCACAGGTGACTTCCGATTTACGGCGCTTTAGCTAGGCTCTGGTATGGTATACAGTACACCAATAGCTCGCGATTCCATGTCTGTTTGGGTATAGATACGACGACTTTGGGTCTATTCCTATTCCCAATAAGGTGTGGAAGATGCCAACTCAGGACGACTAGATGTTGATGATGACGATGACGATGTCGACGACGACGAAAGGCATAGGTTAGGTACCTTCTTTAACAGAAGGTGGAATGGGTGGAATGACCAGAATGGTGTGATTGTGCAAATTGGCGTAATTAACTTGGAGTAATCGAGTGGATGTGGTTGAAATATATGAATATTAAGTGCTCTGAGTTATACCCTCTATGGGGGAAGCTCAATGTCGATTTGATCGGTTTTATAAAGTCGATAAAAAACATGATCAAAGTCAAATTGATTTACCAAATCGTATTTCAAATTGTAGTTGCTCGTATTTATAAATCGTTTTGAAATTACATTTAACCATTTAAAGATGTCCAATTGATTCAAATATTTGAGGATACCCATATATTGTATACATAATTATTGTTTCCTTGTATATCCTTAAATGGTTTGTCAGGACGGTTTTGTATACAAAATTAAGTTGCTTTACATTTTAGGAAAAAAGCTTAGACTACTTTTAGATAACAATTTCAAAAACAAAATCTTAAAAGAAGCTGAGATGCGACTCACGCTGATAACTCCCCATTGGTGCCCTTAAATTGCCTTTTAAGGAACTTCAAAAAGTATGGAATCTCCGAGATCTTCTGAACGTTAGTTCCATTAAGTGTGGCATTAAAAATGTTTTTGTGAGTTTTATATTTACACAAAAACTGTCAAATTGATTTTTCTTTAAATTTAATCAAATCTTAAGGTGGGTCGATTTTAAAATTTAATAAAACAAGTAAAATATGTGATATTTGAAATGTCCGAGTTTAAACAAATGAAATTCAAGGTTAAATAATTATAATACTTTTATAATTCAATGAAATTCAACTTTATAACAATTACTTATGAGAAACTAATTATAATTTAATAAGAGTTATTTAATGCGCAGATGTCGACAAGTTGGCGGCTCAAGGAAGAAGGAAGTCAAAAAGAAATATTTCAGCTGTCAAACTTGTAGGCTCTTACAGAGCTGTTCGATAAGCCGTGTTCAGATGTTAGTGGATTTGTACTTCAGAGAATTGTTCATATCATTCCTCCACACCAATTAAACGTCCCTCCATCTTTATGGCTGGAAACGGACAACTGGACGTCGGACTCGGTTAGACCGCCGAGGGCTGCTCACTTCTGGAGATTTCATTTTAAGAATGGACTTTGATTGTTGTATCGAACTGGAATTACTAAGAGAATTAGTATTATTTGGAGAGTTACTTGCCTGATAATGTGGTTGGTTTAAATTATCAACGGATGTTTTTGCTTCAAGAAAATGATACGAGGAATCAGTCGGTTCACTTCTTAATTTGAGCTGATTTTGATGACGCTTCCACAAGCCACGATTCGTTTTAACTAAGTACATCTTGGTTCCTATAGGCTTGATAATAGTGGCTTCTATCCAACGATGACCTTTTGCAAAGTTTCTGGCATATACAGCTTCGTTGATTTTGAACTTGTTTGGTAGAGTTTGTGACGATGTAGTATTCGAATGACGTTCTGGAATTAGTTGCGATATAATACTACGATGTTGTCTTCCGTGCAACAATTCAGCAGGTGATTTTCCCGTTTTTGGATTTGGGGTGGTGCGGTAAGTTGATAGGCATTGGGATAAGGCTAAGTCTTTGTTGGGGTTCTCATTGAAGATTTTCTTGAAATGTGTTTTGAACGTGCGGACAAATCGTTCGGCTTCACCGTTTGAGGCAGGGTGAAATGGTGCGGTCCGCAAATGCTGGATTCCGTTCTGTTTGCAAAAATTAGTAAAGGCTGATGATGCGAATTGTGGCCCGTTATCCGACACCAGAGTTTCCGGCAGTCCTTCTAGGGTGAATATTTTTGTTAAGGCTTGAATGGTCGCGTTGGTGGTGGTAGAATTCTTCATAGGCACAACAAATGGAAACTTCGAGTATGCATCAATACAGATTAGCCACATTTGATCAACGAACGGTCCAGCGTAATCAATATGGACTCTTTGCCATGGACGTTCGGGTGTTGGCCAGGAACTGTATTCTTTCGGAGGGTCTGCTGCAGATGATTGACACACTTTACAGTTGGAGGCTCGTTCCTCTACAGCCTGGTCCACTTTTGGCCACCAGCAGTACCTTCTAGCTAATTGTTTCATTCGGACTATGCCCCAGTGTCCTTCGTGTAGCATCTCCGTTACCCTTCGTTGAAAAGCTTTTGGAATCACGAGTCGAAGATGTTCGGTTTGGAGCAAGATTAGCCCTTGATACTCTGAAAGTGACATTCTTCTATTGAAATATGGTTTGACATCCTGATCTTTGTCTGATAATTTTTCTGGCCAACCTGAAAGTATAAAATTTCGAATTTTTTTAAGGGTAATGTCTTTATCAATAGAGGCTACGATATCCGCCTTTGCAATTGGAAAAGATTCAACTTTTTCCGAATATGGCTCTGAAATTTCCATGCAGATTTCTTCTTGTTTACGGTCAAACTGGCAATCTGGCCCAATTGGAAAACGAGACAAGGCATCAGCATTGGCATGCTTCTCTGTAGGCCGATATCTAATGCGGTAAGTATAGGCCATAAGAATAATCGCCCAACGTTGTAAGCGATTGGCAGTCATTATAGGCAATTTCTTTTCGGGGTTGAAGAGCGACACTAATGGCTTATGATCTGTTATCAACGTGAATGTGCGTCCATATAAGTATTGATGAAATTTTTGTACTCCATATATGATAGAAAGTGCCTCTTTTTCAATTTGGCTATATTTTTGTTGATGTATGTCGAGCGTTTTTGAAGCGAAGGCAATTGGTGATTCATTTCCCATTTCATCTATGTGCGCTATCACTGCTCCTATTCCATAGGAAGATGCGTCAGTTGCTAGAACTATTGGCAACTCCGGTCGATAATGAACAAGACAAGTAGCATCAGCCAGTTGTTGTTTAAGATTTTCGTACGCCTTTACTTGTGACGAGCCCCATATAAAAGGTACATTTTTCTTACGCAGACGATTAAGTGGTGCTGCCACTTCGGAAAAGTTCCGAATAAACTTTCCATAATAGTTTACTTTACCTAGGAATGTTTGTAATTCTTTCAAGTCTGTCGGATGGCGCATATTTTTAATTGCAAGAGCTCCGGATTGGGACGGGCGGATTCCCTGTGCGTTGATTAAATGACCTAGGTACTCAACTTCAGATTGAAAGAATATGCACTTTTCTCGATTAATTCGCAACCCGTTTTCAAAAAGCCGCTTAAAAACTGCCTCAAGATTAAGTAAGTGCTCTTTGTCATCTTTCCCAGATACTAATATGTCATCTAGATATATGGCACAATTCAACCCTGACAATACCTGTTCTAGCGTCTTTTGGTAAATAGCTGGAGCGCTCGACACTCCAAAGGGAAGTCTCTGGTACATGTAGAGCCCAAGTGGTGTATTCACGACAGTCAGAGATTTTGAATCCTCATCTAGCTCTATTTGCAGATAAGCGTCTGCAAGATCTATTTTCGAAAATCGCTGTCCACCCGCAAGTTTATTAAAAAGATCCTCTGGTCTTGGAATTGGATACTGATCTACCTCTAAGTGAGGATTAATGGTAACCTTAAAGTCACCGCATATGCGGAGGCCCTTATTACGTTTAGAAACAACGACAATAGGTGCGGCCCATTCACTAAATCTGACCGGTTTCCAAACTCCAGCTTCTTCTAAACGCTTAGCTTCTCCCTTGAATGCATCCATTAAAGCGAATGGAATAGGTCTCGCTTTGTGAAACTTGGGTTTAGTGTTAGGTTTTAGATACAAATGTGCTTTCATAGAATTACACAACCCTAAAGTCTTAGATGCTACCTCAACATGCTTTGAAAAAAGGTTTTGTATTTCGTGGTCCACGTCTGAGTTTAAATTCAAAACAATATTCTCACTTGGAGATTTTATCTCCAGACCAAATGCACTGAACCAATCTAATCCGAAAATATTGTGCCCGGATGGTACATCGGCAACTAATAAAGTTAATTGTTTATGGTGACCCCCAAATTCGACATTTACATGTAGTTCGCCTAAAACTGGAACGGTTGTATTACCATATGAGCGAAGTGAGCGACTGGTTTCGTTAAGCGGAGGTTTGTTTATCTCTTCATATCCCGACAGACCAATCAGGGAACAACTAGCTCCCGTGTCGAGCAAAAACTTAACTTTGTGATTGTTCAAATTCACAAAAATTTCCCACTTTGAACCTGCTTGACGTATTTCACCAACTGTAAGTACACTGTCTATTTCTTGAACATGCTCAGTATCCCCTTTTTTACCCTTCATCTTATTGACTTTACCACTGATGCATACTGATGCGATATGGCCTATCCGCCCACACTTTCGACAATCCACTTTTGCATACCTACAGGACTCTCTTGAATGCCTAGTCCAACACCCTGGACATGATTTTGTTTTGTGCTTACTACCACCTCGATATTGTTCCTTACCCTGCCACCTATTTCTGCTTCTACCTCTAGAACTCTTCCAACTCTCTGCCTTAACCTGGTTCACTTCCAACGGCTCAACACTATCAGACTTGATAACCTTAAGCGATTTCTGGGTCGCTTCATAAGCTTCCGCAATGGAAAAAACTTCTGATAACGTAGGGTTAGTTTTTTGGAGTGTAGCTGAACGTACTACGTCATGTGGAGTATGTAAGATGATTACATCTCTAATCATTTCATCGACAAATTCGTGGTTGCAATTGGGTTTTTGACAACTGAATCCACATGTTCGAGCTAACCCTCTTAACTGTGCAACCCACTCAGCATAAGTTTGGCCAGTACGCATTCGACACTTCCAAAACTCGTAACGAGCCATTGAAATGTGAATTTTTTCTTTAAAATGGTCTGAGAGCTTTGCTGTCAGATCTGCATAGCCTTTGTCGGTCACTTTTCCACCTCCCAATAGGTTTTGAAGTAAATTATATATATCTGGCCCAAGCCATGATAAAAAATAAGCTTTTTTTTCATCGTCACTCACCACCTTATATGCCAGGAAATGTTGTTCTAGCTGCTGCATATAAACGTCCCACGTGTTTTTCTCGGGAGAAAATTGCTGGAACTGCGGCACAGCTACCTTGGTAGAACCACTTGTTGAGGAAACTCGTTGCAATACGTTAAGGTATTCCTTTTGCGATTTCAAAAACTCCTTAATTAGATCTTCTAGTTCTGCCATTTTGAAGATTCAATGGAAATATATATAAATTGATATGCTAAAGCACATGCCAACTAAGCGATTAGGTTTTTTTTTTTTTCTCGTCGCCAAATGAAATGTCCGAGTTTAAACAAATGAAATTCAAGGTTAAATAATTATAATACTTTTATAATTCAATGAAATTCAACTTTATAACAATTACTTATGAGAAACTAATTATAATTTAATAAGAGTTATTTAATGCGCAGATGTCGACAAGTTGGCGGCTCAAGGAAGAAGGAAGTCAAAAAGAAATATTTCAGCTGTCAAACTTGTAGGCTCTTACAGAGCTGTTCGATAAGCCGTGTTCAGATGTTAGTGGATTTGTACTTCAGAGAATTGTTCATATCAATATTAATATAAGGTTTTGTCTTTATTTGAGTGCCCTATCAATTCCATTTTGTTTGAAATATAACATCGTTTAAATGGCTGCCACGGATTCTTTGGGGTGGCTCACATTCGAAATGTCCAGTTTTCGTTAACCTTGGCACATAAATCAAGCTAAATTTTACCGATTTCATCGATTATGTTGTCTTTGAGGACACGCGGATTATTCGCATAGAACTGCGACTCAAAAAAGCCAAACAAGTCTTAAATTCTCAAATCAAATGATCTTGCTGACCGATTAACGTCGCTTCAGCCCGAGATAACTATGCCATGAAACCACTCGCGCAGAATGACGATTGTGTCTTGAGGTGTGTGGAATCCAATTCAGGCTACAAGAAGTTGGTGATCTATTGACCTATAGCAATCCTGGCCAGTATCATTTTCGAAGTCGCCCCCAGTCCAAAATCCACACCAAAAAGTAAGTTTATTCACTTGATGCATTGGCGTCTCGTGAATTTCGGGTGGATTGGTGTGGTCCCAAATGCGGTAATTTTGCTCATTCACGTTCCAATTCATCCAAAAATCGACCTTATTACTAAAGTAGATTTTCGACAAAAATTGGGATCAACTTTCAAGTGCTTCAAAATCCAAGTACATATTTGTATCATTTGCACTTATTGCTCGACGCTGTAACTTTTCTTGTGACTTGTGATTTGTCTTTAAAGAGACTGATTAAAAGAAGATGTTTTGACAGAAAGTTAAAGAAACAATATGACTACCACGAGCTGCCAACATCAATCCGTCGCTATTTAAACCACAATATGTTCTTAAAGGTGTTTTTTAAGAGGTTTTGAATTTGGTATGGAATAAAACAAAAACAAATTTTTCAAACTCACTTGAAATTTACTTTTTTCGTTTTTAAAATGTACTGATACTGACCAATTATTCCACCAACCCAAAAAGCACACGAAACACCCAGGTTTTGTGAATAATGAATGTAAACAGTGTCTCAACATCGGGCGTCAGTCCATTCATGTTGAAATATCAAACCAAACTTAAAAAATAGATCTAAGTTCAAATAGTTTTACAAACTTTAAAAATATCTGTAAAAAACACCGGTTATTATATAAATTTTAATTAAAGGCGATAGCGAAATTAGTAGGGTGAGTTTTATGCGTGAACCAAATTTTTAACTATTTTGAAATTGTCTATAAAACATATACAGTGCCGGTCGAAAATGTTGGGCAAACTTTTTTTTTGGATTTTTTTCGAATTTTGTCAAATGTGTTAAAATAACAATATATTTTTTAATGAGGTTTTGTAAACTTCCCATAGGAAGTTATTGTAATGGGTCCGATTTATCAAATTGAAAATTTTGATATTTCTCGACGTTTCAAGGTCCCTAGAGTCGAAATAAAAGATTTTTAGAGAGATATGCCTGTGCGTGCGTGCGTACGTTCGCGACGTTTTTTTCTTCGTCCATAGCTCAAGAACCAGAAGAGATATCGACTTCGAATAGATTTTGTTATACAGATAATAAGGCAGAAAGATGCAGAAAGGGCTCTCAAGAAAATTGCGTGGGTGGTTTTTTAACCTTAGCAGTTTAGAAAAGAGGTGAACATTTTGGTTAAACCTAAATATCTCATGAACCAATGGCGCTAGAGACTTGAATTAAATTTTATATTCCATATTGTAACGTGATACTGAAGAAGTGCATATATTTTTGGAAAAAAATCCAATTAACGGTTTTTTTTTTAAATCAAAAAAAACTGAAAAAAAAATTTGTCACCTCGAAAATTTTACGACTTAAATATGATTTCATCTCCAAAACAATTTTGTGCAACGAAGAATAATGTTTTTGACATCTGCTAAAAATTTGAAAAAATTCTAATTGACAGTTTTTTTTATAAAAAATAAAAAACTAAAAATCACATTACTCAAAGTTGGTAAAAACTGAATTTCGGCTCAAATATCTTTTCAAAAACTTGAGATGAAGGCTTCAAACTTATTTTATCTTATAAAAAATATTTTATCTTATATTCAACATTCTAAAAAATGTTAAGAAAAATCGAATCGACAGTTTTGTTTACAAAACATAAAAACCTAAACAAAAAAATTAATAAAAGTTGGTAAAAATTGATTTTCTACTCAAATATATTTTCAAAACTTTGAGGTATTGGCTTTAAACTGCTTTTATCTTTTAAAAAATGTTGTTGTTAATATTCAGTAAAATTTTGAGAAAAATCGAATCGATAGTTTTTTTACAAAAAAATGAAAACCTAAAAAAAGAATTAAAAAAATTTGGTAAAAATTAATTTTTGACTCAAATATATTTTCAAAATTTTGAGATATTGGCTTTTAACTACTTTTATAAAATATTGTTGTTAACATTCAATAAAATTTTGAGAAAAATCGAATTGATATTTTTTTTAACAAAAAATAAAAACCTAAAAAAAAACAATACTAAAACTTGGTAAAAATTTACTTTCGACTCAAATAGCTTTTCAAAAATTAAAAATATTGGCTTCAAACTTATTTTATTTTACAGAAACTATTGTTTTCGATATTCAGTAATTTTTTTTATAAAAATACAACTTCGTTTTTTCATAAAAAAATAAAATCTACAAAAAATAGTACGCAAATTTGGTAAAAATTGATACATATAGACAAACTTTTAAGCAAGACAAATCGACAGACGGGATGGGAAGTTATCAGTGTGGGTCGCATCCCAGCCTCTTTTTTTCCACAGAATCATTTCGGTTGGTATTGGACTACTATCACGAGCCAAATGCAGCTCTTATTGATAATAACATCAACTTTTATACAGTGTTGCTAGTGCAAAAAAAACCGTAGCGTTCCCAAATTCCAAGAACTGATCTCGAAAAGGGAAATAAAATGTTTGACCAAAATTTTTCTAACATCACTGTATATAATAAAAATCACCTACTGAATTTATTTAAAGTCCCTTTTTCATATCTTGATGCTTTTCTCTGTTAAACAAACTTAATTTCCAATCGATATCGTTGCGACTTCTTTAGATTCAGCCGACGAAAAAAGCATTTCCAAACGTACAGGCAAACATTTTTAAGAAACGTCGATTTTGATTCTAGGCACCCCGAAAAGTTGGGAATTATTGTCAAAATTTTTAAGTCGATAAATTGAACCAATGACAATGACTTTCAATTATAAAGTTAAAAACAATCCTTTGACACAATGTTTAAACGAGTTTTTATCTTACTATATTTCATTTTGTACCCGTAGCGTGATAGTTAGTGCGTTGGACTGTCATGCAAGGGGTCTTGGGTTCAATCCCTGCCTGTGCCACCTAACTTTTTTCACGGGTACTGCCTCTTGCGAGGAATTGACAAATCCTCCAAGAGTAATTCTTGTCATGAAAAGTGCTTTCTCAAATTAGCCGTTCGTATTCGGCATTTAAACTGTAGGTAGGTAGGTCTCTTCCATCTCTGACAATATTACTCGCACACAGGAATGGTTGAGAGTTGTAAGTCACTAGGCCCTAGTTCTCAAAGGACTGTTGCGCCACCTAATTTATTTATTTTTATATTTCATTTTGAGGTGAAAACATAACATTTTACTGGTCTAAGTATTTAGAGGAATAGAATATTTTACCCTATTTTAATATTCTATAAACGGCTTTAAATTCAAAAATGTAAAAGTTATATTAAGATTGAATATTTTAAATCATATTCATTAGAACATTTTCGATTTAAAAAATAGAAGCAATCATCGTTAAAATCGATTTTTTAAATTTGTTTTGCCTTTAAAAAATATAGGCTTTTTAAACAACGACAAGGCTATATTAAGCTTCCCCTATAAGAACTATTTCAAATCGATTTAAAATCTTTTGATCTGTAATTTCTTGATTTTGTGCCTGCTGAAAAAAAAAACACAAGACCAAATCAAATGCATAAATAAATAAAAATTGTCACAGCTTGAGCTCAATAACAATTTGCATCCAGTTCGATACTTCTGGAATTTTATGATTAGCCAATAAAATGACAACAAGTCGTCGTCGTCGTCGTCGTCTCCATCTCTATTTCCATCTCCATCGAAGTTTAAGTCGTAGTCAATAAGATATTAATGTCTTTAAGGGTTCATTTAATTTTGCGACTTGGTGAGGTTTAATAAGCCAAATGTCGTAAATCAGCTGCTAACATAAAATATTATATACTATATAGATAGGTATGCGGGTGTTATATTGTGCACTAAGGTATACGCGGTGTGCGGTGATATTTGTTATGGACATTTAACTTTGGTTAAGTTTTTTTTAAGGTTTTTCAAAATGCACACCTACTATGAGTTTGAAATCCTATAAAAATGACTTATTGGTGAAATGAAATCAAAGTTTATGGTTTGATTTTTTGAAAATATTGAATTTAAGTACTTTCGAGTGGGATACCTTTCATGTTTTATTTTTCATGCAAGAGTTTCTTATAGACGACAAGTCGCATGAATTGAATATACCTTTAAAATGAGGTCAGATGTTATTTTTGTAATCAATTTACGCAGGCAGTTAAGTTCGTTTAAGGTTACAAAAAAAAAAAAAAAAAAAAAAAAGGAGGAAGTTTAAGTGCCCAAAATATGGAATTTTTAAGGGAAGTGCGCCCACACAGGTATTTAAGAAATTGATCTGAAAAGATTATACAAAGTCATAGCAATTTCGTATAAAATCAATTTACTGTTTACAACATAATTTAGAGGACTGTGGTACTAAAGTTAAGCACTTTACCGAAAAAAAACGAGAAATAATTAATAATAAAGAGAAATAATGGTACTTTTATAAAATTTTAAAAATGACAAGTTTTTGATATCTGATGGTAAATATTTCGTTTTAAATTCAAGTGGTGACTTCGTCCATTATAATGGACAGCAAAAGGTAAGTGATCACGAATTTCAAGTTGTCCAATTGTTCAGCTGTCTTGGCTCAATAGTAGCGGCCGATAGTAACATAAAAGACAAGACTCTTTAAATCCAAACATCTAACCATAAACTCTAATCTGCTTCTTTATAAGTATCCACTTATTGATGTGAGACTTGATTCATGCTCCGTCCAAGACACCTTAACTTCTTATCAGGGTTCGAGCTTCGAGAGAAAAGCTTTTGGGGAAAATAATTTACCACATTTGTGAGTAAGGACAATTCGTGGAGAGGTATAACGATGAGTTATCTGAAATATACCGCGAAGTGAAAAAAGCAACAAAGAAATAGCTTGGTACACTCCGGTGAGCTGATCACGCAGCTCGCATAAGCGAAGAATAGCCACCCGGAAAGTCCTTTGCGGTACAGATTATGGTAGAAGACAGCAGGGAAGACTATGCCTCCGCTCGAGGGATGGTCGAACAACCGGGAAAGGCGTAGAAGCATGATGAACTATTTCTGGACCAGATCCCGGTTCTGTCAAGTAAGACAGTTTTTTTTTGCAAAAACCCAAAACCCACAAAAACGAGTATCTAAACTTGATAAAACTGTTTTCGGTTCAAATATCTGTCAAGTGATTTATTTTTAGTTTTGTTTGTCATTTAAAATATTGGAGTCACTGGATAACCTAGCAAAGGATTAGATTTGGTGAATGGACTATTTAACGCCGTTTAAATATTTTCTGTTGGAACATATTTTTTTGTATATTGTACGCGCATTCAAGGGAATATGAACACCCTATAATGATTTTACACAGTGCGATCAATTAGGAAGAGATGATAGGGCCTTGTAATGAGTGTGAAATATTGAGTCTGGTAAATCAGTCTGGTACAGTACGCCCGAAATTGGGCTGATGGGAATTCTTAGAAGAACTGGAAGGTGCAACTGGGTATTTCACTAAAGCATTGTTTTGTGAAAATAGCTACGAGTATAAAATAATGACAGACATGAAACAATACGACGGTGCACAAGAGATACAAAAGTTTAGAGCTCTTTTTTGAATTCTGTCCATGAGCCTCAAGTGGGTTATTAAAGCACCTGCCCAGATATGGGAATTGTACTCGAGTTTCGGACAAATATAAAATAAATAAATTGGGTGGCGCAACAGTCCGTTGAGAACTAGGGCCTTACTAGCACTAGAACTTACTAGAACTTACATCTCTCAACCATTCCTGTGTGCGAGTACTGTTGTCAGGGGTCCTACTCTTGGAGAATTTGTCAATTCCTCGCAAGAGGCAGTACCTGTGAAAAAAAAACTTTAGATGGCATAGGCAGGAATCGAACCCAACCCTTGGGCATGACATTTCAACGCACTAACCATCATGCCACGATTACTACGGTTGGACGAATAAAGGCCTTATAAATTATAACCAGATCAAAAGGGGTAAAAAAAACTTCTTTTATCGACGGAGATGTTACCAGCGTTTTTGGTGATTTCACTCCACAAGAGAAGGTTTATGATGCACACACCTAGAACTGAAAGCTGTTCAGTCTCTTTGATGCAAGTACCACCTATCGATAGTGGTATTGGGGGAGAGTTACGCGTTTGTGTCAAGATCAGAATTTAATGAGCGTATCATACGTGCCGTTGGTAGTCCGCATCTGGAAGGACCAGCATAGGAATGTAAAAATATGAAAAGTTGAGTTTACTGTCATCAGCGAAACAATTTAGTGGGTTTGAAGTTTCAGACAAAAGATCATTTATAAAAACAAGGAAAAGTGTCAGAGACAAAACGGAGCCCTGGGGTACACCAGCGTATATTTTATGGGTAACAGATTTGAACCCGTTTAATACCACTTGAGTTGAACAGTCGGAACCATAATTACTAACCCAACGAAGAAGAGATTCATCAATACCAAATGCACGTATTTTCGATAAGAAAGCTTGGTGCCAAACTCTATAAAATCCCTTAGAAATATCAAGTGCAATGATCTTCCTTTCTCCAAAACGATATGTAAGGATTTATTCCACTGTTCAGTGAAATAAATCATGAAATCAAAAGTGGACCTATTGCTACGAAAGCCACTAAGAAGCTTTCGTTCTTTAAAATATTTCTTAAGCTGAAAATTGATCAGCCTTTCCATAACCTTGGAAAGAAGTGAAGTAAATGCAATAGGACGATAGTAAGAGGGTGAGAAGGCTTCGCCTTTTTTAGGGTAGGTTCGAAAAATGTTGTTTGCCATCCACTCGGAAATAGACCTGCTGAATAGGATAGGGGAAAAGCTTACGCAGTGGTTTTACCCACGTTAAAAAACACGTCTTTAGAACTATAGCGGGAATACTATCCGGGCCAGCGGATTTGTGAACGTCAAGATCTTTAAGTATTCTAGTAACTAAACGAGTGCGAAAAAAGATTTGTCCAATACTCATAGAATTATCAGCAAACTGTGCTGAAAGCAAATTGGCTTTATTAATCGAGCTTAGAAAAGGAGTTACGTAGTGTTACGCAGAAATTACCAGACATTTTTACTACAGTTGGGACACTGTAGTATTTTTTGCCGTAATTTCTGGTCATGCAAAAATTGAATGCTTCCAATATGTCCGTAACGAGTCTAAATTCGTTTTTCTACACCGCGCCGCCGCCGGTAAGCCCGAAACGATTGACCACTTGCAGGACAACATTCACAGCGTTATTTCAGCTATATGATCACAGTAATGGAAAAATTCATCGAAAATTGAACCTCTAGTTCGACTACGTTCGAGCCACCTGTAGTTAATTTAATTTTCAGAAAAATCAACTTTGATTAAATCCATTTCAAAGTTACATCTAACAAAAAAAAACTTTATAAGGTTATTGAAGTTCTTTGAAAGACAATTCATTTTTCAATTTCGTTCATAAAAAACAAGTTTTGAAATTATCATCTTCAAAATAGAATGTTGGTTCTTGAGATATGAACGAAGAATGTCTTTTGAAACAGTTGGAACTTCAACTTTTGATTGTTTATTTTTCGAAGTTCAAAGTTCTTAAAATAAAAATTTGGCTGAATAGATACAAAACAACTTTCAAGTGCAAGTTCGGAAACAAATAGCAAGTTACTTCTTTTTTAAAACCGTTTAACCGAATTTCTCGTAAGTGAATCTTCATTTATTTCAATCGGATTTTTGTGTCCTAAAAATTCAAATATTTATGTGTGCTGAAAATGAATACATTTTTGTTGTTGTATTGTTCACATTAAATATATGCAAATTTCACAGCTTTCGGATTTCTTATTCCAGATCATCACTTTTCAAAAATAAGTTTAAAAAAAACTAACAAGATTATCAAAGACGTTAATGAACCAGTTTAGGTTCACAAGTTTTGATCTGCTAAAATGCACGAGAATATCTTTGGCGTTGTCGAGTGATGACACCAATATTTAGATGCATAAAATCTTTAGAGTCATCTTTCAACTTGACACCTTACAAGTGTGATTAACATTTTTTTATATTTTTGTGTTTGGTCTGATGCAAATTTGCATCCCCCAGAATTAATTTAAATTGAAAATAACACAAAACTGGCATAAAACTAACATAAAACATTTCTACTTTAAGTGTGGGCTCAGGCAGGGCTGTCCTTTTCGTGCCAAATGATCAATAACAAATTGACAGATGAATCATTAGCACGGCCGACACTGCGACACACACTCACTCTCTTGTAACATAACGAAATAAAGCTGTCAAAAAGAATTGAAAACTGCAAATCAGTTTGCGTTCACATTCACATTCACATATTCAGCCAGCCAAAGCGCGAAGCGTAATAAAAATGTCAATTTCACTTTACGTTTAAAGTAGTCGAAAGGAGAATACCAACCGAAGCCAACGGAATAGCCTTTGAACCAAAAATGGCCATTTGTCACCCTCTACAACATTTGCCATTGTATGGCTCGGAATAACAACGACGACATTTTTCGTTAAAATAAAATTAAAAAGAAAAATATTGTTTCTTTTTTGTTGTTGTAAAAGGCCAACCGGACCAAGTTGCAAACAACTCATTATTTTGCAGCTTAAGTCGAACAATGATAAAGTCACGTGTCATTCTTTTTCGGACTGTTTGTATATACATCTGAATGAGTATTGACCATTTGTGGCGATGGCGATGTCTCGTCTTCTAGAGATGTCCAATCCACTGTCCCAGGTCCATAAGCTCAGAGACAGACAGACAGAGGTTGCAACATCTCATGGACTCTCCCCCAAACAATTGGTGACACTAAATTATGCGAAAAGAGGCAATAATCGTTGTCAAAGAGTCCAATGACACTCGCAACGCAAGCAAACGCACTCTCTACCGACCGCAGCGACATCGCAAAGAACGAAGATGATTCTTCTGATGGGGCTCTTGTCGATTATTGTGGTCCTTGTCGCTGGCCGGGGTTTGGCAAATTGGAGTCACATTTTAATTAAATGGAGATACGTGTTATGTGTGATGTGAGTTAGTGCCTGTGATATACAAACGGTAGTGTAATAAAAATTCGTACCTATTGACATTGTTCGCACAATTGCTCGCGGAGCTCCAACTTCAGTTAAAGGCCTGGCGTGTTTAATTTTGTTGAGTGGGACCGAAAATGCCATCACATTGTACGCGTTGTTTTTTTTTTTCGATTTGAGTCCACAAAAGATCGTCAATTCTCATACGATATGTAGTCTTTTGACAGGTAAACGTGGATTATTTATGTTCTATGAGGTCTAGAGCACAGAGAGTCAGTGAATTATACGATTTAAGTACAAACGGACGACACGACGACGAGGACGCAGGAGAACTCAATGGAAAACCAATCGAATTGGATTCACTCTGATGTGAACTGTGACTGTGAGAGGTATAAAAAGAGAGAAGACAAATATGCGAATTGTCTTGAAATGGGATTTGGGATGTTCGGAGATGGGAGTGAACTTACCTACATTCAATGGTAATTTATTGAGGTTACACGGAACAGATAAATATGTTGGCTCGTAAAGTTTAATCAAAAAATATACGGATTGAGGTTGAGGATGATTGTTAGAATCACTTTTTGATTTTGTTACATTTTCAACTTCAGTATAGTGAGTTATTGTGATTGGTCTGATTTGTTGTAGTGAAAATTTTGACATTTCTCGTAACCGATTTTATGCCAAGGCACAGTTTAAGCATAGGAGGGGCGGGCGGAATTAAATGAAGGCGTCGGTTCACTTTGGTTTTAAGTCCCTGAATATTGCAATGACTGGGGAAGACAGAGTGTGGCAAAGAATTCCACATTCGCGGAGTACAGCTAAAGAACGTATCTGTGTACCTACTTGAGAGCACGACTAAAGTTGAGCTTTAAAGAATACTGATGTGCACTCTTGGACGCGAGAGTACGGTTGAATTGTTAGAAGTGAGAAATTCAACTGTCTATTTGGATTGAAAATAACCAGTCAAAATAACGGTAAAAAGGGTGAGACAAAAAATTTTTTAGGCGGTGTTCAAGTAACGCGAATGATTCGATGAACAAATAAGTTAAAAGAGTACCCGCCTAGAAATGGGAATAGGCGTTTATAAGTCTAATAGGTAGAAGCCAGATCAGAGGGGTCGACAAACTTTTTGCATCGCTTCAGGGAACCCAAACACCTAGCGACAGAAGTGGTTCGGGATACACATACTAAGAATTTCGATATTTCCAGGTTCCTTTATGGTTTAACGACAGAAAACATCAGCATTGGGTTTCAATGCATTGAATTCTACTCAAGATTGTATTCCCCATTTAAAAATGCTACCTAGGTCAGAATCCGATAGCTTATACGAGTAGTACATATAAGTTCAAAATCCATTCCCGAAGAGCAAAGTTGAGAATCGAAAAACGAATATGTAATGCAAAGAGTACCATCAGCGAAGCAGGTTAGTGGACTAGAAGTTACACACAGTAGATCATTAATACAAATGAGAAAGACTGTTAGGAGACACGATAGAGCCCTGGAGCTCACCAACATTTATTTTGCGGTTTTGCGGGCTTGAACCCATCCAATAGTACTTGGATATTGAACATTCCGAAGGGTAATTTCCAAGCTAACAAAGGTGGGAGTTGAAACTCATTTTCGATAAGACAACCTGATGGTAAGCTTTATCAAATGCTTTTGAAATAACAAGCGCAATAATCCTACTTTTTTTAAAACGATATAAGGAATTGTCCCACTTTTAGGTGAGATAAACCGTTACTTCACCAGTGAACCTGTTGCTGTGAAAGTCGTACACCCGGTCATTAAGAATCCTACGGTCTCCGAGATATTTCTATGGAGCTGATAATTAACTAATGTTTCCAAAACCTTTTAAAAAAGGTAATCAAGTAAGATCGGTCAATTATTCGAGATGCAAGATTCCCCTTTTAGGGGATAGATTGAAAAATATCCATTTACTAATGAGTATGATAGGTGAAAGAGCTTAAGCAGTGAAATTGTCACCTATTCAGAACAATAGCGGAGTGTGTTGAGATCTTTTAGAATTATTGTTTACTACGCTGAATGACATTTATGGCATCTTTTAAGATCCATTAAAAAAATTAAATTAGATGGAGCAACAGGGCGCAGGGACATAGGGCCCAGGGACATAACGCCCAACTTTTTTTTTGGGGGCTTATGTCTCACTTCGATGGGACATAAAACCGAAATTGAATTTGGGCCTTAAGTCCCACCCAAGTAAGACCGAAGCCCCAAATAAAAATGTTGGGGCTAATGTCCCACTTAATAAGAATCACCAAATGACAAAACTTGGAGCACTTTAATACCACAAGACTTTGTTTTGTGGAGTTTAAATCCTGAGATCCCGCGAAGTGGGCCACCCACAGGTGCTTTTATTGTAAGAAGTTGTTGATATAGGCGCCTGCCTTGCCTGGCGACTTTACACACCCTAAGCGGAGCAACGGAGTTCCGTGAGCGGGTGTGACCCCGAAAAAGGGAGTTAAAATCCTGAGAACCCGCGAAGCGAGCCACCTTCACGTGCTTTTATTGAAAGAAGTTGTTGATATAGGCGCCTGCCTGTCGACTTTACAAACCCTAAGCGGAGCAACATTGTATTGATATACAAAAACTTTATATTCTTTTTTGGCTCTGCAATGGGACTTAGGGCCCAAATTAAATTTCGGCTTATAAGCCCCAAAAAAAAATTTGGTCGTTATGTCCCTGGGCCTTATGTCTCTGCGCCGAGCAACAGTCCGTTGAGAACTAGGTCCTAGTGACTTACAACTCTCAACCGTTCCTGTATGCGAGTAGGTACTGTTGTCAGGAATGGAGGGGACCTACAGTTCTAAGCGGAATCCGAACGTAGAATTTGAAAAAGAACTTTTTATGACAAAAATAACTCTCGGATGATTTGTCAATTCCTCCCAAGAGGCAGTACTGGTGGAAAAAATCCTTAGATGGCATAAGCAGGGATTTAACCCAAGACCTCTGGCAACGCATTACCCATCATGCCACTGTATAGAGCTGATAATTAATTGACGTTTCCAAGACCTTTTAAAGAAGGTAATTAAGTGCGATCGATCAATTATTCGAGATGGAAGAAGATTCGCCTTTTTGGGGATAGACTGACAAATATTGCTTTCCATCTACTAATGAGTATGACAGGTAAAAGAGCTTAAGCTGTGCAATGGCCACCTCTTCAGAACAATAGCGGAGTGTGTTAAGATCTATCAGGTGTTTGGATTTGGATAGCATACTTTTCGAAGTTCTTTTATTGACAATTCGGCTTATTACAGAAAATATCATTTGCAAAATTTTTAAAGGTCGTTTCCAAGCACTTTTTTCTTAAAATAAAATGTAGTCTTCTTTAAAGACTTTTATTAAAGGTTTAATAGAAACTCTTTAATTTTATTCTTCACATTTTCAGTTTAGCTCTTTACAACATTTGAGTTTAAAAACAATAAATCAACATTCAAAATAAACTAAAATCTTTAAATGAAAGGCTTGTGCAGTGGTAAAGACATTCAATGCAAGCTTTATAGAAGCGAGAGCTTCTAAAAGTGTACATAATGCTTTAAATATAATTTAAGTTATGAAAATAAAGCCGCATCTAATGTTGCCGAAATGTATACACACCTTACCAACATTTCGGTCAATAGGCGTTTAACCCCCCCCCCCCCCAACTTTATATACCTTAAACTCGTCGTACACCTCGTGACCTAGACTACCTGGAAGTCTGAAATTTGATTATTATGATGTAGGTATGCTTTTCTCTTTCCAACAGAAAAACTTGGTTATTTAATTCACAAATTGATCCTTTAGGTCCCCAAGTCGGAAAACGTTTTAGGACCTGCTGTAACCCAAAGAATTTTTTTTTACCCAACAATTTCGAAAAATTTGTTTGATATTTATACTTATTATAGTCTTGCGATTATTGAAAAATAAAGTAGAAATAGACTCCTAGCCTTCTACCACGGATTGTAAGTCTAAATTTTCCAGACATCATCGCCTTCTTGTTTAATATTCAAGTTCATGAGGTCGTAAGATCTAAGCCTAAAGCTGCTTTGAATAAATGTCATTTTCTTTATTTTTTTGTCCCTCCCCTGAAATCCGCTTTATGCTCTTTAACCACAATGTCTTTAGCTTGAACAACAGATGCTTTAAAAGACTTGACATAAAATACTGGCCCAATTGAAAATTTCTCTCAGTGTTCTAAATAAATAAACAACATAACCAAATGACCGTCTCATCGGCAGTAGTCGGTCTTGGTCGATCGTTTGGATGGAATGGAACCTCTTAAACATCAAACCCTCTCTCTTCCATCCCACCATATCGCATCGTAGCTGGATGATGGTTTTTAGCTTTGGCTTTGGATTGGACTTAGTTTAGTGAAAGACTGATCTCGATGGCATTTGCGGGTTAGCATAGAACACATAAAATCCATTTCCAAGTCCACTACACTACACCACCACTGTCTCTCTACTCTCTGGTCTGTAGCAATATAACAGCAAATTGCTTCTGACCTTGTTGTCTGTTGTCTTTGCGCGCAATCGCCAATATAGCTTCTTGTCTCGCTGATTCTGTGGCATGCTGCAGCGAGTAGCCGATGATGATATCCCCAATGCTCATGTCCCATGCTCGAGAAGTAGTATAAACTTTATACAGACTCTTTGTGTCCCGCATCTGACCATCTATCAATGCGAGAGTCAGAGTATTTTGAAGTGGAATTCCTTTCAATTTTTGAAAGTCCACAACACACGATTATGATTATTGCTTTAGCGCGCTCGCTGGCTTGGTTTTTATTTTTGTTCTGTAGTTGCAATAAAGTGAAGTAGTTTTTCGCGGGTTTTTTTCTTGTATAAAGTTGAATCTTCAACAACTCCATGGAGAAGATACATTCCAATTGGAATTGGATTTGAATTTGGCCCCAGAGCTGAAATGAGGTTCAACATAAAAGCGACGACAACGAAGACGACGACCAAGAGCCAAAGAACACATATAAACTCAAGACAGAGCTCACAGTCCCGAGGTTATTTGTGGGCCCCAATCACAATGCGCCAAAAACCAATCAATAATCGCCAAACAACGCGAGTACAACAAGACGCGCGAGATCGAAGTGCTACATAGACTTAGCAGCAATGGAAATTGGCCAAAACGTATAACGATCGCTCGCGAGCACAAATGATCGAACAGACAAACGGACAGACAGACACAGACGGTAGAACACTACGGATCTGAAGCTAAGGTCCACCTCGACGTATTTTATTTGATTGCATCCCATAAATTACCCCCATGTTAATGGTTTTATTCCGGGACTGGGACTGGACCGTTCAGTTCGGTTCAGTTCGATTCGACCGGCCTCATCATCATCATCTTCATCATCATATATGTACCTAACGTACCTTACCTACCTACCTACCTACGAACGACACACACAGTGAAGTTGGTCTGGGCTTTTTAAGAAAATGAATATTTTCGCGCGCTCGCGCTTACCGCTCCCTCTGGCGTGTGTGTTTGCAAGTGAATTTATTACTTCGATTAAAATGGAAGGTGACGCAAGGCTATTATATTGGTATAGTGTAATAGTGTTAGCTGAGTCGAGTGGATGCCCAAGTTGGATGTTGTCCCGCATATCTGCGGACACCGTGCGAAAGCTTGTTAGCACTCATCATGATGCATCAACTATTTGCAGCATATATATGCATGCAGTTTCTTTTCAATTCAAAATAAACCTACACTCACACAGGCTTTACATTGTAAAGGAAATCGACACAAACTGTCAAAACCGTGGCAACCCAGTAAGGTCTTACTGGTCCATCGCCGCGCCGCGCCGTCCAGCGAGCTATTGAATATCTCAAATAAGCAATCATAGAGAAGCCACTGTAGCTGTGCACCTATATCTGGTATCTTTTTTAACGCCCCCACATTACACCTTTGTTGTTTCTGCTGTTTTTGCTGTAGTTGTAAGATTGCAAGAGATTGTGACTTTTAGCAATGCAACTCAATTTATTATTATCACTTTCCAGAATGTGATTGGGATTTGGGGGGCTTCAGTTAGTTAGCCCATCAGCATTTCGATATAAAACCACTACGTTTCTAGAGATTAATTATTGCAAAATGCGAACACAGCCGAGGCCAGTATGGTGGCAGATATAGTCGCGCCAGTGCCAGAAGCAGGGTGATAGGTTTATGGAGTGCGAATCCCACACAATACGTTTCTATCTAAAGAAATATTGAAACCCAATCGCGGCGAAAAACCTTTTGAGATTGTCGTTTCGTTGTTTTTTTGGTTTGCTTCTAGATATTTGTGTTGTCTTTGTTTGGTGATGGAAGACGCGCCATCGAAATGTCTTGGAATTGAATTTGAAAAATTGCTAATTGGATGTCAGATTTCAGATACCTGTTGATTTTTACATATATTTTGCAGATATTTGTGGGAGATTTATGATTTCATTCACATGAATTTTGTTTGCATATCCTGAAAAAAAAAAAACAAAATACAAAATTTAGAAGGTCGATATTTTTGGATATTATACAAAAATAACAATTTGATTTTTTGATGTTATGCTACTTCATTAGTTCCCCTTCCCATTCATCACCTTATTCTGATTCAATATTACGAATTTTGTTTGATCGCCACTGTTGGGCGCCAGTTAACTCTTATTTTCGTTTCTGCTCTTATGTCATATGATTTCACAATTCCTTGAAATGTTCACTTTTCGTTTTTGTTTCTTACAACTATTGTGATATACGGTCACCGATCTATGCATAGTTCTAACATTGCACCCCATGTTGGGCGCCACTTAAATCTTATTTTTTTTATTTCTACACACACATCATACAATTTTGAACTTTTAACTTTTCTTTACTTCTCTCATTATTATTAAAAGATAAAGACAACCAGACATTGCACCCCATTTCGGGCGCCACTTAAGAATTAATTCATTTTTAAACCGTCTCATTTTACTTTTTGGTCTGTCAAGCTTTTTTTTAACATCATTGGGAAAATTTCCCTTCTTAACCTAATAATTTTAAAGTTTTTCTGACCTAAACATCCAATAATGAATCAAACTGGTATTTGGAAGCAATTTAAACCGCATTTAACCTTTTAAAAGAGAATTCATGATCTATTTAACATTTCTGACTTCGAAAGCAGTTTCAGATTTGATTTCATTGGCAGCAATGTAAGTGCGACCATATTTTTCATAGTTGTTACTTTTGTATTAATTTCTTAAATAACTTGTTTTAATAAGTTTTGTGGAGCCAGTTCAATACAGGAATTCGAAAGTAGTCCTTATTAAAAAAACAAGCCTCATAAAATCCTTCCCCCCTGCTAAAAAGTACTACGCACGTTTCTTCCTTTGCCAATTTGTTATTCTTTTTTTTTTCTGTGAAAAGATTTAATTTAAACTGCATATTTGCAAACATTCAAGTAACTGACTGACTATAAGCCATCATTTAAGATCAGCCCAATAAAACCTTGATTTACAGACCCCCACACAATTTGTTAACAACAAAATTTTATTTTTTTTCTTTATTTTTCTGTTTTTGTTAATTTTGTCTTGAAAATAAAAATGTAGGCAGAAAAATGTCTGTAAAGCTTTTATATGTATTTTTCTTTATGTATACGACTTGAAACCAAAGTGGAAACATTTTTATGACCTCAACGGTGCTGCATGCGTCAAAACCCCGCAGGGATTCAGCGGCGAAGTTGTGAGCGGTGGTGCAGCCAATTCGGTTTCTACGTTTCTTGTTCTTTTATGTTTATATTTTGTTTTTATTTTTTATTTTATTAACATTCTGATGAGGCTTTGAAACATCATCTGCATTTTCTCATTTTGAATTTATTTTCCCATAAATTGTGATTAATAAAATTTATTCCGCGTCGGTCTTTTGTATCGAATTCAAAAATAAAAAATAACACTTAAAAAAACCACATCACCAACTGGCCAGTGTTCAGGCCAGTCCAGCGCAGTCCATATCCCAGAATCCGTCCAGAAGAAACTTCGAAACTCCAACACAGAAGCAACACAATCACCAGCAGCGACATTTCGCGCGTTGCCGCATTAATGACTTTCTTCATTACTGATGATGGTGCGCGAGCTGAGTTAAGGCAAAGAAAATTATGAACAAGGAGTCCAAGTCCATAACTAAATTGCAGGAGTGTATATCCTGAACCGTTTACTATCTATATATACAATATCGCTCTTGATGGTCCATTGGTTTGAGCGGTTACGCAAAATGAGAAGCAGAAGAAAAAGAAAAATAAAATTACAAAAATCGCGCGATAATGTGCGGACCACGTTGTTTATGTGGATATGATTATCGCATGCAATGGCTAACTTAATGACTGTGTCGCACCTGTGGCAAAAACGTTTATCTTTGGTCAAGAGTTTGCAATGACAATCAGGAGTGGATTGGTCATTTTGTAGATAAAGTGGAAGGTGACAATCCCTAAGGAGAATCATGAAAGTGAAAACAAGGTCTTGAGTGATATGTTCTTCCATTAGTGTGGATCTCAAAATTTGCAATCCAAACATTTTACAACACTTTTACTTCATCTACGTATTTTTTTTTCCATTTCACTTGTTTTGATGAATGTTACAGAGTTTTTGAAAGCAAATATTAAAATATTTCCACTCTGAAACTCTTTTATCAGACAAAAAATATTTTCGCTTCTATCCAAGTTTTGAAAAAGTAAAATAATTGGTGCGAAAAACGAATGTTCATCCAAATGCTGCAAATTGAAGTTATTGTATTCAAACAAGTATTAAGTTCGCTTAGTCAATGTTCAAAAGTGAAATAATTACTGCGAAAATAAAGTTTTATAGCTCAGTCCAATAGCAGTGCGAAAGTTAAATTATTACCACGTTAAAGAACGCGAAGAATATTTTGTTTCATTCAGCTATGAATTAAGTTCCATTAGCCAGTTAATAGTCTTAAAAAGGAAAATATTGCTGAGAAAAAAATGTGGATTGCATTTATTTTCTGTTCAGCTATTGATTAAGTTCCAAAAGTCAGTTCAAAGCTACAAAAGTGAAATAGTAAATGATGTGAATTCAAAAAGCTACGGAAAGTTCTACAAGCCAATACAAATACATCGAAATTAAATAATTGCTGCGAAAAATAATATGGACTGTTCAGCAGTGCATATAGTTCCACAACTCAGTCTAAAATCTAGAAAAGTGAAATTGTTTCGTAGAAATAAAATGTCCATTTTATTTTGTTTTTCGTACAGCCACATATTTAAAAGTCTAAAAGTTTCAAACACGAAGTAATTGCTGCGAAAAAGAATTGTAAATTGAATTTATTTTTCACACAGCCACGGATTTAGTTCCACAACTCAGCCCAAAAGATGTAAAAGTGAAATAATTTCTTCAAAGAATAACGTACTAGTACATAACATTTTTTAATAATACACGCATTTAGTTCCACGAACAAGTCCAAAACCAGCGAAAAATAAATAATTGCTGCGAAAAAGAGTATGGATTGTTCATTAGTTCATCGAAATATAATATACATTCTATTTGTTTTTCACAAAGTAAAATATTTAGAAGTCCAAAAGCTTCAAACATGAAGTAATTGCTTCAAAAGAGAACTGTAGAGGGTATTTATTTTTCACACAGTCACGGATTTAGTTCCACAACTCAGCCTAAAAGAAGTAAAGTAAATAAGAGAATAAATTAGAATGTATTTATATTTTTATCAATCACGAATTAAGATTCATAACTCAGTCCACTAGCAGCGCAAAAGTTAAATAATTACCAAGTTAAAGAAAGCGAAGTTCCATTAGTCAGTTATTAGTCTTAAAGAGGAATACATTGCTGCGAAAATAATGTGGATTGCATTTATTTTCTATTCAGCTATTGATTAAGTTATAAAAACAAGTTCAAAGCTTCAAAAGTGAAATTATAAATGCTGAATAGAATTTATATTGAATTCTACAAGTCAATACAAATATATCGAAATGAAATATTTGCTGCGAAAAAAATATGGATTGTTCAGCAGTGGATATAGTTGTTCCACAACTCAGTCTAAAATCTAGAAAATTGAAATTGTTTCATCGAAGTAAAATGTGCATTTTATTTGTTTTCACACAGGCACATATTTAGAAGTCCAAAAAATCCAAACATGAAATGCTACCAAAAAGGAATTGCGTATTTATTTTTCACACAGCCACGGATTTAGTTCCACAACTCAGTCTAAAAGATGTAAAAGTGAAATAATTTCTTCAAAGAATAACGTACTAGTACATAACATTTTTTATTAATACACGGATTTAGTTCCACAAACAAGTCCAACACCAGCGAAAATTAAATGAATTCTGTGAAAACAAATGTGGATTGCATTTATTTTCTTTTCACCTAATGATTAAGTTCCAAAAGTAATTTCAAATCTACAAAAGTGAAATAATAAATGCTGAATAGAATTTAATTTGTATTGATTTTTCATAAAGCTACGGATAGTTTTGCAAGCCAATAAAAATATATCAAAATTAAATATTTGCTGGGAAAATGAATGTGGATTGCTCAGCAGTGGATATAGTTGTTCCACAACTCAGTCTAAAAGCTAGAAAACTAAAATTGTTTCATCGAAATTAAATGTGCGTTTTATTTGCTTTTCACAAACTCACATTTTTAGACTTCCAAAAGCTTCAATCATGAAGTAATTGCTGTGAAAATGAATTGTAAATTGTATTTTGTTTTTCACACAGCGACGGAATTAGTTCCACAACTCAGCCTAAAAGAAATAAAAGTGAAATAATTTCTCAGATTTAGTTCCACGAACAAGTCCAAAACCAGCTTAAATTAAATAATTGCTGCATAAAAGAATGTGGATTGTATTTCATTTTCATTCCACTTTTGTATCTTCCTCAATATATTTCACGTTATGAAATTTCAAACGACGACGTGGAACGTATTTAAATTGGTATTTCAAAGGAAGTGAATTAGTTTTTGTTTTTAAGATGTTATATTTTTCAAAAAAGGGGTAAACCTAAAAAAATATATTGAGTTTTAAAATAACTTCCAAATAGCTCTTAAACATTTAGCGCCTCATTCAACAGCTTTAATGGATAAGATACAACCCTGTTATCGATCCAATTGATTGTTGTCGATGTAGAACTGTGTCGCTTTTAGCCTCGAGGATATGAGAATTGACCAAGGCAAGCATTCCCAGTGGATTAAGTCTTTTGTTCACTTTGAATATTCGAGCTTCTATTTTTTTTTGTTGTATTTTTAGTTCTTATTTTCTTTTTTGTTAAACATAGAGTTGCTCCTGCCAATGTAAATTAATTAATTTAATTAATTATCGTTGCACTTGTGCCATGGTCGTATAGTCGGTCGTATACATATATAGGATCTCCTCGACATGGTCATCGTAGTAGTCGTTGTAGTCATAGCCGAACGTCGTCGTCGTCGTCAACGTTCGTCGTCGTAGTATAAATAGTTGGTCCTCCTCCGACTCTGATGCACACCCAACTTCCCAACTCCAACTCCATCTCTGTCGCTTTCGATGTTGGTCATTAGTTTAAGTGCACTCTCGAGCTTATGCAAAGTTGATATTGATGCAATTTTATGCACAGCAATGGACTTGGTCGCAGCAAATGCTGTTATATATAGCCATTCTATGATGATGATGGGGAGGGCCGGCCTTTGGCCAGTTCTCGGCTACTTAAGCGTGCATTTATATTCCAAATGGAATTTTTAATAAAAAAAAAATAAAAAGAAACGTTTGCTCCATACAGCTCGTCGCTCTCTGGATGTATAACTAACTACACTACTAGTAAGAGTAGGTTGGGTGTGTCCTGTGTCCTGTGTTATAGTCATAGTCGTTGGTGTCCTATAATAGTTGTCGTTGAACGGTTGTCGTATGTCTCTGCGGGGGTTTTTAGAAAATTAGGACATTGCAACGGAGCGCGCTTCGTTTCAAAACTTTACGTTTGATGATGCTCGCGGGAAATGTAGTTTAAACATTGTTTGGTTATTCTCTTGTTGGTTTTTTTCTTCTTCTTCTTCTTCTTTTGGATATCAAAATCATTCCCAAAGGACGAAACATTTATGTACATTGTACATGTACATAGTATCTCCTATTTATGTGTATATAAAATAAAAGACCATGTGAAATTGATAACAACTTTGAAAAGACGAAGAAAATTCGTTAACAATGTTGACAAGATTTATGTATACTCAAGTATCATCATCAGCACTGTCACCGTGCGTTGCTCATGACAAGACGACATCCGTCGAAGGAATATTTTAAAAGTAGAAGCAGCAATAGGTAGCTTCTTCAAAATTATGAAAGTGGGTCTTACTTCAAGTTAAATACTTATGTATAGAAATTTTGTTTTATGTATAGTTATATTAAGTTTAAGTTATAATTTATGAAATAGCACGATTTTATACATTTTAACTAAGACAGCATAGAAAACGAGTCAAAAATGTCTTTATATGTAAAAAGGGAAAAAGCGAGGTTAAGATTCATGCTTTACATAATCAATCTTAAACCTATTAACCCTATACCCTTAAAAATGAAACAATTAAGAATAATTATATTGTAAATAGCTTGACAGTTCTTGGAAAGAAGTCAAAATGTGTACACTCTTAAGCAGTGCCTTTAATAAACGATATTTACCTACATATACTACCAATCAATAAGTTATTATGGGCTGTTCAACTTATCTTTCGATACAATGCAGAGCTAGTAGCGAGTTTAAATTCAGGTTAATCCAAGAAAAGTCTATATACCAGGTTAGTAGAGAAAAGAAACACTAACTTTTGATAGACGATTATCAGATCTATCAATATTGTTAGATCAGATAGTGTTCTGAAAATAGCTGTCAATTAAAACAATTCTCTGTTTAAACAGTTATTAATTTTGACCAAAAGGTAGATGGTTTGCTGATTCGATTTACAGTCTACATAAATGATTTTTGATGCTTGAAAATTTCAGTCAATATTGTGAATAAATAAAAAGCAAGACATTGTGTTCTCTGGTAGCAACGATACGTGCGTTGCCCCCTCTTTCTTGAAAATCGACTAATCAACGTTTGGTGGCCAAACTCGAGTCCACCGGTTCCGTAAACAGTCCGCCAACACCTCTACGTTAACGAAACACAAGATCTGCCGAAAACATCGCCTGCTGAAAATGTGCAGCAGAATTCGAGGCCCTCAATTCAGTGTCGCTCACAAGAACTTGGCCTGTCGCAGACCACAACATTGAGAATTTTAACTTCCCATAGGAAGTTATTGTAATGGGTCCGATTTGTCAAATTGAAAATTTTGACATTTTTCGACGTTTCAAGGTCCCTAGAGTCGAAATAAAAGATGTTTAGAAAGATGTCTGTGCTTGCGTGTGTACGTACGTTCGTACGTCCGTACGTCTGTACGTTTGCGACGTTTTTTTCGTCGTCCATACCTCAAGAACCAGAAGAGATATCGACTTCAAATAAACTTTGTTATACAAATAATAAGGCAGAAAGATGCAGGAAGGACTCTCAAAAATATTGCGTAGGTAGTTTTTTTTACCATAGCAATTTAAAGAAAAGGTGCAAATTTTGGTTAACACTAAATATCTCACGAACCAATAACGCTAGAGACTTGAATTAAATTTTATATTATATATTGTAATACGATACCAAATAAATATATTTTTGGAAAAAATTCCAATTAACGGTTTTTTTTTAAATCAAAAAAACTGAAAAAAAATATTTATCACCTCAAAAATTTTATGAACAAAGAATGATTTTATCGCCAAAACAATTTTGTGCAACGAAGAATAAAGTTTTTAACATCTGGTAAAATTTTGAGAAAAATCTAATTGACAGTTTTTTTTATAAAAAATAAAAACCTAAAAAAAACATTACTCAAAGTTGGTAAAAATTCATTTTCGACTCAAATATCTTTTCAAAAAATTGAGATTATGCCTTCTAACTAATTTTATCTTATAAGAAATATTGTTTCCAATATTCGTTAAAATTTTGGGAAAAATCGAAGAGACATTTTTTTTACAAAAAATAAAAACCTAACACAAAAATTAACATAAGTTGGTAAAAATTGATTTTCGACTCAAACATCTTTTCAAAAAATTTGCTATTGGCTTTAAACTAATTTTATCTTTTAAAAAATATAGTTGTCAATATTCAGTAATATTTTGATGAAAATCGAATTGACAGTTTTTTTTACAAAAAATAAAAGCCTAAACAAAAATTAATAAAAGTTGGTAAAAATTGATTTTCGGCTCAAATATCTTTTCAAATCTTAAAAATATTGGCTTCAAATTGATTTTATCTTATAAGAAATATTGTTTAAAATATTCGGTAAAATTTTGAAAAAAATCGAATTGACAGTTTTTTTTACAAAAAATAAAAACCTAAAAAAAAACATAACTAAAAGTTCGTAAACATTGATTTTCGAATCAAATATTATCTTTTCAAAAATTAAAAATATCGGCTTCAAACTTATTTTATCTCACAGAAAATATTTTTT
This sequence comes from Eupeodes luniger, assembly GCA_951509635.1. Taxonomy (NCBI): domain Eukaryota; kingdom Metazoa; phylum Arthropoda; class Insecta; order Diptera; family Syrphidae; genus Eupeodes; species Eupeodes luniger. The sequence goes on from OX608073.1 coordinate 8,163,555, forward strand.
TTCGACATTCAGTAATTTTTTTATAAAAATCCAACAGTCCGTTTTTTCATAAAAAAATAAATTCTACAAAAAATAGTACGCAAATTTCATAAAAATTGATGTTCGGTTCTCGATATCTCGTGAACAATAAAAGATGTTGACTTCTAATTAATTTCATTCTTCCAGTTTGTATTTATTTATATAAGAAATACATTTTTTTAAGAAATGCTACTAAAATTGGTAAAAATTGGTTCTCGACTAAAAATCTCGTTTACAAAAATAGATTTTGAAATCAAACTATTTCATAATATGCAAATATTTTAAACACTTTTAGAATAATTCAACTGACAACTTTTTTAACAAAACACGAAAACCTACAAACCTTTTAAGCAAGATAAATTGAAAGACGAGATGGGAAGTTATCCGTGTGGGTCGCATCGAAGCCTCTTTTATAGTATAGCGATACGTGCGTGGTGCCCTTTTTCTTCCAAGTGATGGACTATTCAACGTTTATTGGCGAAATTCGAGCCCAACGGCTCAGTGAACAGTGCGCCAACACCTTTACGTCAACGAAACGCAAGATCTGCAAAACATCGCCGTTATTCGTGAGAATGTGCAGCAGAATCCGAGTCCATCAGTTCCGCGTCGCTTCCAAAAACTTGATTTGGGCCTGCACACATACAAAATCCAACTGACCCTGGAGCTGTTACTAAACCACTATAAGAAGCGTCGGAAGTTCGCTTATTTGATTTTGGAGCTGTTGGAAACTGATTCCAATTTCAGTCGAAAAATGTTTTTAAGCGATGAGGCTCATTTTTGGATGAATGGGTAGGTGAATAAGTAAAATTGTACTGTTCGGTGCGGTTTTTGGTCTGTACTGTAGATGTCATAGGTCCGTTCTTCTTCGAAAATGATGCTGGCGAGGGAATCACTGTCAAGGGTGATCCTGAATTGAATGATATGGACACTGGAGACATATCGTTTCAAAAGGATGGCGCTACGTGTAACAAAGATCAAGACACAATCGATATTCTGGGCTAGTGGTTTCATGGCATAGTTTTTTCTTGCCGAGGCTAGAAATCGTGTGACTTTCTCTTGTGTGGTTTTCTTAAGTCGCAAGTCAGAAGACAACATAATCGATGCCATTGATTAAATTCACTTTATTTATGCGCCAAAAATTGGACCAAATTATGAAAAAAAAATACATAATTTTTAAAATCCAAACACTTTTGATCAGCAAAGACAATAGAAGAGCTTGTTCAGATGAAAAACATTGCTTAACCGACTTTTCATTAGTTCCTCTAGTAGGGTGTATTCTTCTGGAGCATTACATACAAATATTTTTCGCATTGTTAGAAGCCAAGTTCCATCCATCTAAAGTTTTTTTCACGGGTACTGCCTCTTGCGAGGAATTGACAAATTCTTCAAGAGTAATTCTTGTCATGAAAAGTGCCTCCTCAAATTAGCCGTTCGAATTCGGCTTAAAACTGTAGGTGCCCTCCAATTACTGACAACAGTACTCGCACACAAGAATGGTTGAGAGTTGTAAGTCACTAGACCCTAGTTCTGCACGGACTGTTGCGCCACCCAATTTATTTTATTTTATAGAAGCCACGTTAAGAGACTTTTGCATAGGACTACTGGTAATTATGGTCTTAAAAGAATCAAACAAACCGTAGCGTTTAGGCTGTAGGTTCTAAGGGTAGACAGATAGACGAATGGATTCGCAGTAAATGTCATGTAATTTGTTTTGTTTATTCAATACACACATCGTCTATAAATAACTTTAGCTAGTACCATTTGACGGAGCTTAAATTTTCTATAATTGTTACCCACTTACATTATTTACAATTCTTATAATTCAGGTACACTGCTAGATGCTAAGAGATTTGCTTTTGCAACTTGGATGCAACTTACAACTCGTGTATAGTTCTTCAAAGACTGGCAACGAAACTAGACCCTACGAAACTTTTACTAGACTCTTCTTGGTCCCGTAAAAATAAAAAAAATCTCGTGAATAGTTTTGAGTTTGTAGCCTCGTTTCGTCTAGTTTATTTTTTGTTTTGAAAATATTTAAAAATATAAAATAAAATGTATCTTTGGTGCTGAAACTATAATACCCGAAAAAATTGACTAGACCGAAGGGACAAATAAGAAAATCCGAAAAATTTCGGTTAAAATAAACGTATACACTGTCCCGTCTTTTATACCTTTTAAATACCTACTATTGTCTAGTGTCTTGTAAAATTCCCACAGCCTGAGCCTTCCGGGCTTTTACTTTTCATAATGCTACTTTCTATCCCACAGAATTTCTTTTCCTTTAGGCCTTGAGACTTCAGGAAAATTCGAAAAGAAAAACATTCCATCCTTAATTTGTATAACTAAAATCATAAATTAACTCAAATAGACAAATAGAACCACGTGTATGATATTTTTATTCCTCTTCTCTTCCTAAAGAAGACTTAATTTTTTGATTGCTCTTCAATTTATTGCCAACTCGTGTCACAACCATACCTTCCCATCAGTTTCCATCATGAGATACTCGTTACATAATATGTCATCAGCCCCTTTTGTTTATTTGAAATGCATCCCGTTCTGGTATAAAATAAACACTGATGGCATCACAAACAACCCTTCATTTCAACTTCCCTAAAACCAACGCAACTCAAAGCAACGTTGATATATTTTGTTAAGTGTTAAATAAATCGTATAAGTGGTCCCGTGGGAGAACATATGTTCAATGTCATTTCGAGGATATTTCATTCGGATATAATTTTCGTTTAATCGAATGTTTCGCAAGTTTCCTTGAGGTGTTGAAATATTCGAGTAACTACTAATTCTTTGTCCTGCAGACTTAGAAGACTTGGAAGGAAAAAATTAAAGGAAATTAAATGACAGCAGTTCTGACAGTTCCTACAGCCGCTGTGATGCCATTTCGCAGTGATATAGACAGATGTACATGATTCCCCAAAATTCTAGCTGTTGCCTTGCCACCATCGCACCACCGATGATACTGTCAAGGGCTAGGGCTCCCCAAACACATCGGATTAATTTATTAATTTCTTTTTCTATCTTCCCCATAATAACACACAAGTCGATTTGTTGTGATTAGTTTTTCCATGTTTTTTGTTTTCTTATTCTGCTATTTTCCTTCTCTGTTTGTTTTTCTATTTAATTTGGAAGAAAATCTTCTTGTCTCATATATATGGAGCTCTAATTTCAGGGCTAAACAACATCCGGCGCGACGACGACGGCATGCAATGTGCTGTTTGTTGCGTTAAAAACCAAAATCCAGAAAAACTAAGCTGAACATAAGTCGTTGTCGCTTCTTATTAAGTGCGTGGCATTGAAAATGAAAATGTGTTTTCTTCATTTGTTTTTTTTTTTTTGTTTTTTTTGTTGTGTGTTGTTCTGGTTCGCCTTGAAGTTTTGTGTCATGTCAAAGGGGGGTGGGGGGTTGGAAAAACAAAGTTTCTTTGGAGACCCCCTCTGCCTATGACAACGACTTTTCTATATGGCAAGTGGTGACAATTGCTTTGGAAAAAGTTTTTTTTCTTTTTCTGAACCTAAATCTGTCGTTGTTCTTCTGGTGTTTTCCATCTTAGGTCTTTTTAATCAGCATCAACATCAGCAGCACCACTCTCTCCATTAGGATTCTCTGAAGAAATGTTGAATGAGGAGCGGAGGGAATTGTGTGATTATCATGCATTACACATCCGAGAGTTGCTGGAAAATCGTTTTTCGTTGCTATTTTTGGGACATGAATCGCCGAAAATGAAAAAAATAAAGAAAAACAAGAAAAGGGGGGAAACGGTATATGCTTGTGCATCCTTTGACATGACACTTTCTGTGTGTGATTTAAGGAGAATTCAAAGTCTACCCCACATCTGAAGGGTGTAATAAATTGTGACGCCAAACAAGTGTAGATGATAATTTGAGGAGTTTGTTGTTCCTTTTTTTTTTCTTTTTTTTTTTTGAGAAAGTACATAATCATAACGAGTGAGTTCCGTTATTTTTCTTGTGTCGGAAGGGTGACGGTGGACGACACGGCGGGGAGACAGACAAATAAATAAAATAAAAGAGATTAAAACAAAATTGAAAGGGACGTGATTTGTGGTATATGACTGCGGTTATTTGAATCTCCTTAAGGTTGATGTCTATAAGGTACTTTAAAATTTAGGTCCTTATTTAAAAAAAGAACTAATTTTTTAAGAATTTTGAAAATCAAAAAAAAAGAGGGAATGAAAATCACGTTGACAAATCGGTTTTATCTTTTCTCTTATATATAATGACTTTTGTTTTAATGTTATACCCAAGTTTACCTACTCAAAAAAAAGTAACGAGTGGGACACCCTTTCTTATCTAAATTGCTCTTAGGAATCATTACGATAAAGAGATATTTGAAACTTCTGAATGTATCAAATATAATGTTAAAGTGATTAATTTTTAGAATCAATATTCTCAATATTGGTATTTTTAGGTTTCTTTTAGTTTTATTAAGTCCTGAATTAGTTTAAGAAGTCTTCATATAGAAATATTTGTCATTTTTAAGAACCATTCAATAATTTGTACCCGTGGCATGATGGTTAGTGCGTTGGACTGTCATGCGAGAGGTCTTGGGTTCGATCCCTGCCACCTTAATTTAAGAAAAAAAAAAACGGGTACTGCCTCTTGCGAGGAATTGACAAATTCTCCAAGAGTAATGCTTGTCATGAAAAAGTGCTTTCTCAAATTAGCCGTTCGGATTCGGCATTAAACTGTAGGTCCCCTCCATCCCTGACAACAGTACTCGCACACAGGAATGGTTGAGAGTTGTAAGTCACTAGGCCCTGGTTCTCTACGGACTGTTGCGCCACCTAATTTATTTATTTATTTATTTATTTATTCAATAATTTGTAGAGCTCACCTTGAGACGAAAAAATCTTTGATTTTTATTTTCAAAATTGTAATATGTAAAAATAATTTTTGAAAATACAAATAAGTCTCTTCTGCGTTTTCGACGTAATTATCTGGACAAAAGAAAAATTGTATCCTCTAAAAATCTTTGATTTAGATTCTTAGTGCCCTGAAACGTCGATAAATGTCAAAATTTTCAATTCGACAAATCGGAACGACTACGTTAACTTCCTAGGTTAGGTTAGGTTAAAGTGGCTGTCCTCGATGGAGTAGGACACACGAACGCTAGTTTAATAGCCCATTGTAATACCACAATGTAATACTTGAGACTTTCTTCTAAGCTCAATGAAACCAGTTTGAGTCCCTTACGAAACGTGAGAGGCTGATTATGCTAATATAATTTAGATCGTTATAGAAGAATTCTCCTAGGTAATTCTTGAGTTTTTGAGCTAGAGCAGAGGGTAAGAACTGATTCCTCCTCTTCCTCATTCATACAGATTCTGCAAAAGTCATTTGAGAATACGTCTAGCCATGTGGAGTGCTTTTTTATTAGACAGCGCCCGGTTATTACACCGATTATTGAGCTTATATTTGCGATCTGCTAAGAGATAGCAAGAACCTTGGGCGCTATAAATCTAGTGAAGGCCAGATCTTGATTGTGACCTGACACGTGGAGATGTTATTCCACCTGATGTTTGCCTTCTTCAAAGCGATTGGTATGCCCGCATTAGCAAAACGTGGTAAAATGGGTTGTACTGTACCATTTCTGGCTAGTTGATCTGCCTTACATTTTCCTGGAATGGCTCTATGGCCTGGAACCCAGCAAAGGTGAATATTAAACTATTGTGCCATCTCAATTGTTATAGAGTTTGTAGAGACAGAATTCAGAGATTTGAAAGCGACTTGACTATCTGAGAAAATACGGATATCAGATGTTGATATAACGTTTTCTTTAAGCCAAAAATGATTGGGAAGGCGGAATGAGAGACTTAATTTAAGTCGTTTAACCCCTTTATTTGTTTTTGGTCCATCCGTGTAAAAGTGGACTGCCTCGTCTTCCAGCAATGCCCTATCCTCCCAGAAAGTTCTGGAAGGTATAGAAATCTGGAAGTTTCTGTCGAATTGCAACTCACTACGACGAAGCTTTGAGGCGAATAACAGAACTTGCAGCTATTGTTTGGTAAGTATATCAAGAGGTGTTAGGTAGAGTAGGGTATCCAATGTTGCAAATGTGGTCGTTAGAAGCGATCCGCTTATGCATAGGCAAGCTGAACGTTGGACTTTATTTAGTTTGTCGCGGTTTATGGCGTTTTCTAAAGCAGTTTACCATACTGCCACACCGTACATTAAAATCGGTCTGATTACCGATGTGTATAACCAATGCGTAATTCGGGGTGGTAAGCCCCATTTATTACCAATTGATTTTTTGCAAGAAAATAGAGTTATACAGTAGCTTTATTGACTATTTCTATAAGACCCAGGTACTAAGCCGCATCTGAGAACTTTAATTGTATTCCTTTAATATAGGGAGGGTTAACAAATGTAGTTTTAGTAATAAAGGTAGATTTATTTCGTATACAAATTCAAAAATCACATCACGCAAGTCTGGCTTAAACCTTAATTTCCCACTTTAAACTCAATCAATCTAATGGTTAAGGCTATAGTGGCGAAGACAGACAGGAATACTGAGACACGCTATCATCGGACCGACTTTTTTTCATCTTCTCTACCATCGCAATGTCATATATTTGAATTAAATCTCGAACTCGAATTTTTTTACGTAAAGTAAAAAGTAAAAAATTATGTTTTTTTAGATAATGTTGAAACCTGACCCCAAAGCCAAATAGTGTGTGAGTGTACAACAAAGTAAGCCGTTTTTTAAATCCCGAAAAATTAAATCAAAATTTAAGATACATATAATATTATATATAGATTCTTGCTGCAGAATATACTCAACAATGATAACCTTAACCTGCATATTTTAAGGCTTTACACTTTACAGCCATGACATACAGTTGACCAAATTCCAAAAAGTTAATTCCATCAACTTTATATCCTGGTTAAACAGTGTATACTTATTTTTTAATTAATTTAATTAAAAATACATAACTTCTCAATTAAAATATGATTTAAAACTTTTAAATTTTAACTCTTTTTATTCTCATTTACAAACCTTCCATATGAAACGTCCGCCCGCAAAATCTGTTCTAAGCTATAAATAAATCCAAAACTATTAAATCTCCCCCTGAATCAAACCCTAGTAATAAAAACAATAAACATACATAAGCACTGAATATGGGTTTAGGAAGTTAGTCATCCAGTTTTCCAACTCTTAAAATATACTATTTTAGCAAAACAAACAAATCGTTACCGCACTCAACCTCTATATTTTTCAATTCAAAACCAGTCGCAAGTCGCTCGCAATATTAGTATCTATACGTAAACACGCTTCTCTATTATATAAATGTTTGTATGTACTTTTCTACTTTACCTATAGATATAAAGTTGAGTTTATGTTAAAGTAAACTATATATACAGATACAATATAAACACTCCCCTGCTTAATTACCCGCTTGATTTTTGCAATTATTTTTATCTCATTTTATTTAATTTTAACTTTGTTGTGTTTCATATCCACATCATCACGATCATACAGCAACAAGAGCAGAGTAGGAGTCCTGAGTCCTCATCATAACATGAGGGTAGCTCAATTGGAAAATAAAAGTGATTATCAACCCCCCGCTGCTGCCGCCAGCTAGAATAGAACAACCACTGATAATATCCTTGTTGTGAACGGTATACGAGCTATAACGACAATTCACCGTTTATAGTTGGGAAAATAATTAAAACCGAGGATGAGCGAGTTATTTTTATTTTGCTTTTATTTATTTGTACTTTCATATTCTCATCATGGTTAGTCGAAATTCTCTCAAAAAGATAAATAATTTGATAGTAGAGCTTGGGATAACCGGGCATGAGTGACGACGGACACGTGTGGCACGTTTTCGAACGGATGCCATGCGAGGGTATCTGGGCTACAATTTGTGAAGCCAGGGCCATCAGAAACAAGCTATACAGAGAGAGAGAGAGAGAGAGAGAGAGAGAAAAAAAAGAATATTGGCCCGAATCCGAAATGACAATATGGACAAAAAGGACGTTCTAATTAATAGTTGCAACCTAATTCCTTTAATTCCTTTTGTTGCGGGTTATTTCCAGTCGTGCTTTTTCTATATATCCGCCCCCTTCAGTAGTGGGCGAAATGTTTAACATTGAAATTAGCTTCAAATTGCTTTCGTTTGCAGCAACAGTGACTACAATTAATTTTATTTCATCCTTTTATATTCTTTTTTTCTTTGCTTCTCCTTTAGTTAATTTGTTCAGTTTTTTTTTCTTTTGTTTGTTTGTACGTTCGTTGTCCGGTTTTTCTCTTTATAACAAAAATTGCAAAAGAAGTATGGAAATGGATGAATGTGTTCAAAGGACTATATAGAGTCATTTGATGTTGCCACCCCTCAGTTATGGGACAGGAAGACGACGACGCGACGATGGTAAGGGGGAGGCTTAAATGGCTATGGCCTTTGTTGTGCGACATTTAATTGTTACAATCTCGGGTCCAGCCTCTTTAATAGCCTTCAGTCAACAGCAAAATTATAAATGGAGTTCAGAATTAACTCAAAAAAGCACATGCTTTGAGTTTTTCTCCTTCTCTCTAGTATACCTAATTGTTTTTGTTGTTTTAGAATTTTATTTTAATTGATATGTACTACTTTGATCAAAGAAGAGAATAAAATTAAAAAAAGAAAGGAAAAAACGGTTCCTTTATGTTTTTTATCCGGTGAAGGGGCATAGTTTTTCTTTAAAAATCAGGCTTAAGAATAAACACTCTTAAGGAGCTCACGAACAGGCTGAAACAGTCATCTATTGTCATTTAAACCATATTTTAAACATTTTTAATAGAGTCCTGCGTAAACATTTGAGGACCCAAGAGGAAAACCATTCAAAATTCAGCTTGCACTGAATTTGAAAAAGTCTAGAATGCGAACCACAATGATAACTTCCAATTGGTTCGCTCTAAAAATTTTCAAATTAAATTATTTTATTTAAAGAACTTGAAAGAATTTGCAATTTTAAGCTGCTTTCTGTCGATATAAAGAGTTTGGCCAGATTCGAGTCAACTGGCTCAGTGAACAATCAATCAAACCATGTACGCAACGAAACGCAAGATCTGCCAAAAATATCACCGCTGTTCGTGAAGCAGAATCCGATGCCTTCATTTACACGTCGCTCACAAGAGCTTAACCTTTTGGAAGACCACAACATGTCAAATTTTTTGACGAATGACCCAGGAGGTGAGACCGAACGAACATACTCGAATTAGATTTTAAAGCAGTTGGAATTTGGTCGAAAAATCATCTTTAGCGATGAGGCCCATTTTCGGAAGAATAGGTATATGAATAAGGCAAAATTGCCGGACTTGGGAGGACTTCAATCCACGCAAGATTCACGAGGTAATGCCAGTGCATCCAAATAAAGTCATTGTTTGGTCCTGAATTGGAGGATATGGACACCGAAGACTTATGGTTTCAACAGAATATTGCTACGTGCCACACAGCTCAAGACAAAATTGATACTCTGCGAGAGCGGTTTCATGGTATGGGTATCTTGCCACTTGAATTTGCCACCAAGATCGTGTAATTTGACCACTTTAGACTGTTTCTTGTGGGGCTTTCTTAAATCGCTGGGCTATGCGAATACGCCGCAAACCACCGCAGCCCTCAAAGACAACATACTCCATGCAATCGTACAAATTCAGATTGCTTTATGCGCTTAAGTGATCAAAAACTCGACCTTTCGATTAACCGCCGCGCCGCCGCCGCCCAGCGAAGCTGCCATTTATACGATGTTATATTTCAGACATAACGTTATTGATAGGGCTCTCAAATTAAGATAAAACCTTATTGATATATCTCATATACAACTAAGAAAACCATTTATAATTTTTTTAAATTATGAGTGACATTGTATACCTGTTTCTTTCGACTTTAAATTAATATTTTACCTAAAACCGAACATTTCTGCAGACAACCCTCATTCCTTCTCATTAATTTTGGTCTAATTTTCTTAATAAGCAAGAAGGTGCATTGTCACATATAAAATATAAAGACATCATCAGGACTCCTTTTTAAATCTTAATCGTAAGAATTGGCTTCCATCCCAAAACCCTCAGAATAAAAAAGAAAACTAAAGCCAACTTAAAACCAGAGTATTATATTATATACATAAGTATGTAATATTTATTCATATTAATATATTTTGTCTCTGGTACAATATAAAGTTTTTATTCGCTCTGCTTTCACATTCTTTTCATTTTTTCGCTTATTTGGTTTATAATTTTTATGAACGCACCCGGATGGAGTCCATTTGGCTGCCATCTTTCTAAATCTCTTCGCCTTTTGTTTTTGCTCTTTCAGTTAGAGCAGCATAAGTATTGCCAGGCCAAACAATATTATTGAGATGAAAATAAATTTCAGCCTGAGGTGAACACCGTGCGGGTAATTATAATTGTTTTTAGAATTTAAGAAGTGTTTGTTCAATTCTAAGACAAAAATCATTTTCTTTTTCCCTCCTCAATATAATAGTAAAATAAACTATAAACAGGCAGCTGCCGAATTAACAGTGATGTCAGTTTAAAACATATGACGTAAGATTTAAACAACCTACTGTCAAGAGCTTAGGATTTTACTAGTGAGGAATTTTCTAAAAGTGTAGCATTTTACTAGATATTAAACAAAATTATTCCATCCACGACTACATTATTAAATGATAACTCCCTGGTGTTAAAACGTCACAGCTGAAAAAGTGCAAAAGATGACAGTTCATCCAAAAATCGAAACAAACAGCCCTTAACCTAAAAACTGACCTATAATATGAAATGTCAGAAACGCAGTAGTCATATAAATTTAATAAAATGCTAAATATTAAAAATGTCTTCATATAATTAAAATGGTATATAAAATATTATAACATCTCAAACTGCTGGCAACACTGACTTCCAGGATATATAGTGTCCTTTTGAATGGAATTCTTTTCTCAAAATTGAATTTTCTTAGGGATTTGTTGTGTTGTACTGCTTATACGAGCAATGAGTCCTTTTTGCTTCCTCACATCACTGATAGAGTGTGTGCTTTTGTTTATTTGGTGTTTTATTGTTATTACTGCAGTTGTTGACTTTTATCATTTTGGACATATTAGGGTGCATTATTATGTAGCTTTATTGTAGCGGAATTACATTCAAGAGCAGTCAAGTGAAGAACAGTTAAGATGCAATGTTTTGGCAATGTTGAATGTATACTTTTTTTGAGGAGAGGTCTTTTTTTATTGTTGTTTTTAGTTTTTAATGCACATAAGTGTACAAAAATAAAAAAGACAAAGCACATTTTAATATGGAACGAGTTGACACACTTGGAGTAAGTCCTATCTTTAGTTTTTGTGAAGTGTGCTTAGTAAGTATACAAAATAAAATAAATACTTATTAAAGAGGAAAATAATTTTCTAAAACAAAGAAACAATATTCCAATGAAGAATACATTAAAAATGTTAATAAAATTGTCAAATAGATGTAGAACATTTAAAAGAAAGAACCAAATCAAAATAAATATTATTATTATTATTATAAAAAAATACTTGAAAGCTAATAACTACCAGGGCTTCTATTAATATCGGGTGTCTTTCCATGAGCTTAAGAAATTTAAATAAAAATGCAATACTTGAATATTGGCTTCAAATGACTTAACATTGCCCCATAAAAGTAAGCGATAATGTAAGGTCACACGAACGGGAATGAGAGATTGATGGTTCAACTTACGAACACAGAAATGTCAACTGTTAAACCATTGGAACTTTTCATGCAGTTGAAACGGCAAACATTTCTATTTGCCTTGAGCAACTCATATAATTATTCCAAAAAACGGCTGAATACGAGACTAGGCCCAACGAGACTTTTGCTGTATATAGTTTCGTCTTGGAAAAAGTTTAATTTTTAGTCTCGTCTAGCCTAGTTTCTGTTTCAAAAGGGTTCTTCGTCTTACCTTAAGCATGAATTAGTTTCATAAATTTGACAGTTATTAACTTAGAACATGGACAACAAACCGTATTTTGAAATTTGTGCGATAGTTCAACGCACTAACCATCATACCACGGGTGATTCTTAAGTACTTATAGAATCAATTCCAAAGCACACAGAATACACCATACCCCAACTGCAATTCGACAGAAACTTCCAGATTTCTATACCTTCCAGATCTTTCTGGGAGGACAAGACATTCCTGGAGGACAAGTTAGTCCACTTTGACATATATGGATCAAAAAGTAATGAAGGGGTTGGTGGAGGTGTGTACTCTGAACGACTGAAATTAAGTCTCTCATTCCGCCTTCCTAATCATTGTAGCGTGTTCCAGGCGGAACTTTTGGCTATAAAAGAAGTCTTGTCCTGGCTTAAGGAAAACGTGATATCAACATCTGATATCCGTATTTTCTCAGATAGTCAGGCCGCTATCAAATCTCTGGACTCATCTCAAATGAAGGTGGCAGAATAGTTTAATATTCACCTTTGCTGGGTGCCGGGCCATAGAGACATTCCAGGAAAATATAAGGCAGATCAACTTGCCATCCGGAATGGTACAGTACAACCCATTCTACCACGCTTGGTAAATGCTGGCATACCAATCGCTATGAAGAAGGCAAACATCAGGTGGAATAACATCACCACGTGTCAGGTCCAAAAAACATCTGGCCTACACTAGATTTAAAGCGATGAAGGTGCTTGTTATCTCTAAGCAGATCGCACATAAGCTCTATAATCGGTGTCATAACAGGGCACTGTCTAGTAGGAAAGCACGCCATTAGGTTAGGCGTATTCTCAAATGTCTTTTGCAGAAGCTGTATGGATGAGGAAGAGGAGGAAACAGTTCTTCACCTCCTCTGTACATGCCCTGCTCTAGCTCAAAAACATCTGGCCTACACTAGATTTAAAGCGATGAAGGTGCTTGTTATCTCTAAGCAGATCGCACATAAGCTCTATAATCGGTGTCATAACAGGGCACTGTCTAGTCTGTCTAGTAGGAAAGCACGCCATTAGGTTAGGCGTATTCTCAAATGTCTTTTGCAGAAGCTGTATGGATGAGGAAGAGGAGGAAACAGTTCTTCACCTCCTCTGTACATGCCCTGCTCTAGCTCAAAAACGCAAATATTAGGAGAATTCTTCTACAACGATCTCAAACATATTAACATAATCAACCTCTCACGTTTCGTAAGAGACTCAAACTGGCTTCACTGAGCTTAGAAGAAAGCCTTAAGATTCATGTGATATCACAATAGTCCATTAAACTAGCCAAAATGTGTCCTACACCAACACGGACAGCCACTTTAACCTAATCGACCCTATACAAATTTTTTAGTCAAAAATCAATAATTCGATCTTGTCAAAAACGGCTAGATACCTTTTTAAAAAACCTACTTTTGTAATGCTTCAAAACGGTACCCCATGTTCTTATTTTTCTTTAAGGAATGATGAAGTGATTACATTTTATTTTCTGTCTTAAAAATATATTTGATGATCAAAAATTAATTTTTTTTTTCAAAATTCTGTATCTCTAAAACGGGTTGACATCTAAGCAAACTTTATAGTAAATGTATATTCATATGCATTAAATAACTTAATAATTTAGCATACCAAAAAGTTTTAACATGGTAAAAAACTCCGAAATATTTGATAGAAATGTTTGTCTACATAAGCAAAAACTTCAGTTCTCCAGGATAAATGTTCGGAACGTTAAGTTTTTAAAACTAAATTTTCAATATTTTTTATAATTTTTATTTAAACCTTGGAGCGTAAGAGTGCCACTGAGACCATTTTCTTCTTGACTTATGTCCTCGATTTCTACTAGTTTTGCTTTTAAGGCCTTGAAACTGTTTGGTAGTATTGGCATATACCTTATCTTTTACGTCTGCAGATGTTAAATGACAAAATATCAGTGGGAAATCGTGATTGTGATATTTCTTCTAAAAAATAAACGTGTAAAAATGCTTTTGCTGACAAATTGTCATTTTAACAATTTAATGTTTTGTCTACGTGTGTATCGTTTAATTTTTAGTAATGATACGGAGTTTTTAATTGTCAATTGTTAAAAAATGACAGTTTCCCAAACAGTGGACTATTCGATATGAAAAATCTGATTGGAAAGCACTACTTAAAGTCTTAGAACTTCCTCATCTTCTAAAAATGATCTTATTACATAAAATAGTTTGAAAAAGTGTCATAAAGTAGTTCATATTGTCAATTATATATAAACGTGTGCTTTAAGCATCTTATCAATCACTTTTTAGAATTTGTGGGGAAACTAGAGGAATAATTAGCAATTATTAGTTAATCTATACTCCTTAGGATTCATAGAAAATAATACAATAAAAACATCGTTTTTTAAATTCTTTATTTGTGATTCATTGTCAGAATGTCATAATTCAATTTATTGCTCAATTCAATGTTTGTCAATTTTCTTATTGTCTTATCTACTAGCGTTACATATGATATTTGAATTTCTGACAAAACTGCATTTTTCATAAATGCAACAGCATAGTCTGGAATTGTTCCATTACTAGCTGAAACCCATTTGTATTCATCAGGTTCACCAATTAGCAATTCAAAATGTGAATCCTGATAAATTCTTCCATCGTCAAAATATCCAAATGCAATTCCTGTCTTTTGATCAAACTGTCCAATAATATAATCAATTGAATCTTTTTTCAATCGGGCAACATAAATGTCTTCACCACTAGAAACCATCTTGTTTTTGAGTTGTGCTATCGATGATGATGATGATGAATGTTCAATCCATGACATCTTGAGTTTGCATTCGAGAAATTCCACATCATCACCACCGATAAGGTACCTTTCATACCACAATAGAATTTCATCCGGCTTAACAAAGCTGTACTCCATTGACTCCAAGTTAAATCCAATCAAAATAGGATCGCCATTGGAAGTTGTAACAAGATCCACCATTTTGTCTTGATTATCCTTTCTTATTAAGTGCCATTCGCATTTAGAGTCCGATGTAGTTGTTAGAATTTCAAAACTATCGACGGCAAATGGTTTTCCAGCAGATGTTACAAAAGCTGATCTTCTTGGACTGATTTTTGCTGGCAAAATACCATTGTTATATTTAGCTCTTCCGACGTACCAGCTCGATCCATGCATTGAAACGATATTCTCAGGCAGTGCTTCACCAAATTTTAGCGGCACCCATCTGTAGCTCGCATATCCTACGAAGACAAATATTTTCAAATTAAAATTAAGTTTAATATTTTTGAACGAAAATAAATTTTAATTTACCTACCATTTGCATTTCTCACTATTTCTATGAAAAGTAAAAACACTATGGAACTGATAAAACGAAAGTCCATCCTAGCTTAATGTAGTTTGGAATCCAAAATCGAACTGGGCTCTATTAATTTAATATTACTTCAAAAGAAATTTAACTTGAGTTTTTAAGGGCGAATTTATTCACTCTCAAGTATAGCAAAAGACTTTTTAAGGTTTAAAATAAAAATTCTTATAAGCTACGTACAATAACTAGCCATTAGATGATACTCGTCGAAATATTGCTCTGGTCTATTTTCTGTTTCGTCAAAATAGAAATATTTTAATCTCATTTTGACATCAGTGTGGTATAGAATCTATACAAACTTCCCGGATCTGGAAAATCTTTGTTTTTCAGTACAAATTTTAAATTCTTCAGACAATTTTCAATCCATCTTTTCTTATCAAATTTTATTTATTAATTTTCATATTTCGAAATTTAATTAATTGTTTTGGTGTTGTCCCAGATGACTGTTAGATTTTAACGTCTCGTGATAGTTTCAGTTCTATTATGTACCTATACGTCCCAGTTTCTAAGCCGGGAAGCTTGGGACCGAGCTTGAGCTACCTTAAGCAAGTAAGTCCCAGTTTCATAGTTTGAAAAAGTGAGAGTTTCACTAATTAAATATTTTCATAAATAATACAAAATAAAGACTTAAAATACGGCGAAAAACTCTTTTAAAGATGTAATCATTTGCAAAAATAAAAATAAAAACAAAATATTTATCGATATTAATTTTGAGTGAATAAATCGAGCCTTACTAAATTTTAATCAAATTTCGAAATAATACAAAAAAAGAAAACTTTATTCTATTAAAAATGATAAGTACGTGCAGATATATTTATAGCAAACCAATCTTATGGTTCTTATCTCTAAGAAAAATGTTTTTGGTTTTTTTTTTAAATGAGTAATCAAATCTTATTTAAAATTTGAAACAAACATAAATCAATCTTTAATGGCTCTAAATTTTACGTAGATATGAATTTTTTGCGTTTGCTGATACTCTTCTTATAAATCTGTGCCATAACTAAGTACATCTTAAATTCTAAATTTCTAAGTATAACATAATTTATTTCTGGTTATCAGAAAATTTGTATGTTTCACTTTACTAAGTTACACATAAAATGAAACGTAGCTAACTTCGTTTAGATGTAAAATGTCAAAAAAAATTCAAATTGTGTAAAAGTATGTGTAAAATCCCAATTTTTCTCTAAAAGAAAAGCGAACACTTTTAGAATGTGCTTATGAAGAAAAAACAATAATTGAAAATAAAAAAAACAGATGAAGTTACTTGGAAGGAAAAAGAAACAGCTTGGGAGAGAATAACATCGAATTTTAATTCCCATTCGGATTTAGCATGCTACAGGACCGTTGAAGCACTCAAAAAATTTTACCAAGGATATAAAAAAGAAATTAGGAAGGTGGCCGCAGACGAAAAAATGTCCAGAATTCAGACTGGAGGTGGCAAGGCCATAAATATACGCGATGAAAACTTTGATCTTGTCATATCCATTATTAATCCAAAAACAATAACTGGCTATGAAAACATTTTTGATGGTGATGGTGCAGATGAGTTGTTGTTCGAAAATGAACCCGGTACCAGTACAAACGTTGTAAGAAGAATATTTTGTTGGTTTTTATTAACTTTATTATGTAGGTATCCTTTGAATTTACAGATAAAAGAAAGACAGGATGATGAAGCAATTAAGGATTGGGGAAAATACAAACCCAGTGAATTGAGAAACCCGATACATCCAAAATTAAAGAGAAGTCATGAGAATGTATCTGATTAGCAGGAAGTTACCTATGAAAATATTGATGACAATAGCCCAAAAAATAACATTCCTATGTCCAAAGGATTTAAAAAGCAGTTCAACAATTCGATCACAAAAACAGAAAACAAAATTAACTGGTGTAGAAGGCGTAGACCAGTTGCTTCAACGTTACCTAGCAGCAAAATAACTGAGTAATATTCACAGCTATCAGAAATAAAAATTGAGCTTGCTAAGCTTCAATATGATACCCAAAAAGAGGAAGCGTCTCAAAAAAAAATATATAGTCTCTATTGAACATGAGTTAAGAAAACGTTCTTTGGAATTGGATATTAAAATAAATACGGAATTTAAAACAAAAAACAAAAGTGATTCGTTTAGAATGTGTGAGACGTGTAGTATCCTTAAGGATTTGGAAAACCTTAATCCTAAATAATAAAAATTTGAATACTACATTCTCAAAAAAAATTCTTATACCTATAGATATGTAATTCCAAGGGTACATAATTCATATTTTTTTAATTTTTATTTTGTTTTAAAATTAAATTTATGTTTTTGTTTTGTGCAAGAATTGCATTTTTTTTATTTTTTTTTTGTTATGTTTAAGTTATGTGTTAATAGAAATGAGGTTTGAATAAAATTATGTTCTTTCAAATTATCTCTACGATTTTACAACCTTCTTTAAAATAGTTGTTTATCAGGTCTTTGCGTTTTTGCATCCCGCCGTTCGATGAAGTTTAGTTATCTTTTCCATTCTGCGAAATATTAGTGCATGAGATCTCTCCTGAATTTATTGCGTTTTAAATGTCTTCTGGGTCAAAATCTACGCTTTCAGGAGGTTCTAATGACACACCATTATATCGAAGTATGTTGTGCAAAACACATGTTGCCACAATAATAATCAATGTCGTCTTTAATTGTAGACGACAGCCGTATGGCAGTACAGGAAACCGTCTTTTCAATATTCCGAAGGATTTTTCTAAGAACCTCTTGTTCGTATTTGAGACTCATTACAAAGTTGTTTTGCCGTGTCACGGGGACTAAGCAATGGTGTCATCAAGTATGGTTTTTGTGGGTAAGCGGAATCACCTGCGGTAAAGTTACACTGCATAGGTATACTATGAAATCATTATAAATCAAATTCTTTACCCAGAATAACGCAATCAGTAAAATCTGGACTTTTCATCTTGGCTTTTATTTTACTGCTATTAAAAATTGTTGCATCATGAGCAAAATCAGGCCACCTTGCAACCACATCAGTAAACACCATTTTTGCAGTACATAGCTTTTTCTATTCCTAAATATTTCCGCGTCGGACCCCCCTGAGACAAACTTGAATTTCGTGTGAAATGAAAGCATATTTTATCTTACCTGGAGACTGAATTTTAACATGTGTTCCGTCAACAGCACCAATAACAGAAGAAAAAGATGCTATATCAAAAAAATCCCTTTTAACCTGTGAAACTTCTGATGATGTAGATGGAATTTTAATATATTTCCTATACAGCTCTGCAATTCCTGTGGCAACTCTTGAAACAGTTTGAAAAATTCATCCCTCCAAAATCAGCAATAATTAAAAGATGATTGCCTGTAGCAAACAATCGTAGAACTACCAATAGCTGGTTTATGGGTGGAGTTGAATTATTTCTAGAAGACGGAAAATTTTGTTCAACGATTTGTTATAAAAGTCATGTATCAAACCTAAAGGACAGACAATCACACAATGAGACAAAATCACACACACACACAAAACTAAGTTATAAAATTATCAAACCTTCATTAATAGCTTTTTCCTTTAACATTCGGGCCAGTGCCAAAAGCCTTTGTGATCGAGAGGACATTTTAATTACACTTATTTTAAATTCAAAACACTTGAAAAATCTAAAAAAGGAAATATCGACCGTGGCTAAAATCTAAAGTCGAGTTATGACAAAACTATTTGTTACTGTTATTATTTATATTTATATTTGTTATTTTTATTTTCTTATCTTCGTGCAAAAATAACTAAATTTGACTTAAGTACACACTTGTTTTTGATTTGGTCGCGCAATAACAACTAAACTCTACATTAGATTTTTATAAACTGACTCTTTGCCGCGGAAAAAGGACTAAAGTCAAATTTAGACTTTTCATGATCAATATTTCCTTGGGGAATAATGACTAAACTCAACTTAAGACACGACAAATTTATTTATCTCTCGGAGAATAACAACTAAAGTTAAGTTAAGTTGTTTTTCCCCAAATAGAAATTTAAAAAATACAACAATTTCATTGAGGAAGAACAACTAAACTCGACTTAAGCGGTTTTTTCCCAACACAAAAGTAGACCAAAATCCATAATTTTCTCGCGGAAAAACAACTTAACTTGAGTTTAGTCGTTATTCCTTAAGAAAAATTGAAAACAGTTTAATCTTAAGTCAACTTTAGATAATATCAGTGGCCACAAGCCATAACAGCTTAAGTCGATTTTTCATACTTTTCAGGAGAGCAATTTGAAGTTTCAAATCCTCTCCATGAATCGGGGATTGTTCGTTTTTGAATGTTTGGTATGCAAGAATGAAGAAAATGCACTTCTTTTTAACATATAAGAAGATCGTTTATTTTAATCTGGTAATTAAAGCGTAATTAAAGAAATAAACACTTAAGTTGTTATGGTTTGTTGAACGTTAAAGATTTCAAAAGCCTAAGTCGAGTTAAGCTGTTATTCCATATGAAAAAAGACCGTTTAAATTTTCTTATGTCTACTTAAGCCGTTATTCCTTGTGAAAGAACGTGAGCTTTAATTTCATATGTTTAGTTAGGTTGTTTTTCCTTACGAATTACTTAATTACTTTACCGACTTAAGTTAGTTTTCCACATTTATTGTCCTTTGGTTATAAAAATTTTTCTTCTTTATTCATTATGTCTTATCATTTAATTGATACAAAGAAAAGGAATTTATATACAAATTTTATTTATTACTAATAATTAATAATAATATATTCATAATATGTATGGTAATATCTACATAAGAAAATAAAATAAATATATCTTCATATTTGGTACATTGATAAATTGCAGCAAAACAATCACTTAAACATCTTCTCCTTGATCAAGGTCTGTTAAATCGGGATGAGTGTTTGGCTCGTTTTCATTGTAGGCCAGATTATCATAAAATGCATGGAAATCAGGACTTATAAACTGTTTTAAATCCATTAGATCTTTTTTCTTTTCTCTGGAAATGCTTGGTAAATCCGTTACTTTTTGTATGTCGTTTACACTGAAAGCAGCCCCTCTCTTACCCACCTTTATAGTCTTAAACGACTCATCCTTATCTAAAGAATGCTTTTATGATACATCATTACAGCTTTTTGTGTATCGAAACCATCGAACTGCGTTCCAAGTAAATTTGTTGCCATCTTCGTCTACACGTTTCCATGAAAACTTTGTTTTGGAAAGCTTACAGAAATCATAAAAATCGTCATGCTTCATTTCGACAGCTTCAATCTTCGCTCCGATAGTATTTACAAATTGATACCAATCTCTTGGGGTTTCAATCTGAACATTTGTTTTTTTTTTTCATGCGTTCGATTAAAGCGTGGTCGCTGTCACACTCCATGTGCGTATGTCCTGGTTCGAGGAACTTATGGTCGATGTATTCAATACTTTTTGAACTTGAAATAAATGCTTTGAACATTGCAGCAACAAATGTGTTTTTGTTCTGGCCAGAGCATGAATCACTGTAGAACGTTAGATGTTTTGTTTCTTCTGGTAAGGATTTTAATAATTTGTAAACGCAGGATGCAATTTCATTGCCACCACGCCGGGCCATAGCTTCATGCCACATAAAACATTTGGCGTTGTTAGAATCCAAGTCGTGTATAGTCAAATTAAAAGTCCAGAGTTGTCTTTTATAAAAGCTTATCGAGTTTCTGAGAAATGGGGTTGGCAAGCATTGTTGCAAATCAAATGCGAGTTTTTATAGTTTTCGACTTAGTTGCTTCTTTTTTGTCGTTTCGCTTTGCTTCATACGCCATTTCAGCTTTATTTAAATGCATATTTTTTTGTTCAATCAATGTATGTTTTTCTTTTTCACATTCCGCCACTTTGATTTTTGACACAAATGAGTCACACGTAGAACATGTATCGACTTTTGGTGCTTTGAACTTAAGGCCCATAGTTTTGAAAATTTGAGAATATTTTGAAAGGCTTACTGGATGAGAGGATTCTGATTTATAGAGGCGGTGCATCGATGCAAGATTTAGGCTGGCTGGTAAATATTTTTTGCTTGTATCTCTTCGACTGTAGTGGCTTTCATATGCCGGAAACTTCAAAATGTGGTTTCTTATTTCGTCTTCAACCGTTGAGCCCGTCTTGTTACCAGGAGTATGTTTTCCTCTCATATTCTTAAATGGAATCGCAGGACAGCAAATTTTTTTTCGGATGACAGTTTTTATAAAGCTACAAATGTTCATACTTTGAAGGAAATCAACATCAATATCCAGCCCATTCATTGAAGACTGTGTTTCGTTTACAACACTTGGCTCAAAATTTGGCAAAAGATCATTTAGAATTTTTTCATTGCTTTCTGCCCGATTTTCTGCTTCGTTAGGTTTTCCTAAGAGTTAAGAATGAATGTTGAATATTTTTAGTGCTGTTTAACGGTTTTCTTACCAATTGCAAAATCTTCATCCTGAAATTTTCCATTTTCAAAACCCCGAACGTTTTCTAAAACAAAATTATAATAGTAATAATAATATAGGATTATCGAAGAACATCACATATGTAGACTCAAGTTTAAGATTAAAAAATCAAAAATATAAAAATAAAATAAATATTTTGGCTACACACGTTTCAAGTTTTATTTAAATTTAAATTTTTGCTAAAATGGGTACCCCGTTTTACTTATTTTCAATAATCTGCTAGATATCAATTAATACTTTTCTATGATAGAGATAGGCAGGTTATCTTAGGGTTGACTTTGAAACTAATAAACTACTATTTCTTTTATAAAGGAAAGTCTTACTGTTATTTAAAAAAAATTGTTAATAATAAAGGGTGTTTTTTTAATAATTTTAATAATTTTAATAATAAGCTAATTTTTTGGCCATAACATTAAATTATATGCGTTTTATTTCTTCTTGAAAACCATACGTCTAAAAAAACACCCCTTATAATATTCAGGTTAAAATTTTTGTACAACAGAAAATGTTGCATTACACGCAAGAAAAGTATGAAATGAAATATTCTAAAAATCACTTTCTTAGCTCATTTGCTTAAGCTTTCCTAATCAGCTATTGACCTGAGTTTCCTTAAAAAGAAAATATAAATACTTTTAAATTAGGTGATATCGTCGGTTCAAAGGTAAAAATCACTAGCTAACATATTACACTGTTGATGGAAATTTGATTGAAACATACTTTTTGAAGCTGAAAAGTCACGTTCCGCAAATTTTAAAATAAAGCCCTCGGGCATACCTTTCAATGTCCATATGGAAACCGTGCAAAATGAGACTATTTGGATTAAAAAAGTGCACTTTACTCTCATTTTCTTGAACATTTTTTTCTGCACTTAGTGAGTCTTACCTTTGAACTGACGATATCTTTCAGATTGTTTGTCTGCTTAGGGAGACAAATTCAAAAGTAATTTAGATGTTATCAATATCTTCGTTGCATGAAATTCTTATGAAATGATTTGAAAAAATTGAGCGTCACTGAATAAAATAACCACTGCGTACCTATATTAATTTTGAATATACCCTATTATTAAGTGCACAAAACCAAGAAATACTCTTGAACCTCATTATAAATGTTATGTTCACAACCGAAACAAAAAAGAAAGGCCATACTCATAATCATTACCCACTAAAACTTTAAAATGTTTAAAACTTTTCTCTTCTTATCACTAAAATGCACTTATTAAAACCCACTCCAGCAAATAACAAAAAAAAAAACAAAACGATTTTCACTTACCTTTAGCTTCAGCACGTTCGGTAAGCACCCTTGCTAATTTCACCATTTTTGCTGCTCTATTCCACATTTTAGATTTAAATACACTTTCAATTAGAATAATCACTTTAAAAATTCACTTCACTTCTAGTACACTTGCAATTATAATTATCACTTTAAAAATTTACTTCACTTTACTACGATCTGCGACTGCTCACAATGACCTATCTCAACTTATGACTCACCTTTTCCCGATATTTACAGTAAATTAATTTTGGAAGAACAACCAAAGTCTACTTAGATTTAAAATATTTGAAATTCAAATACGGAATAACGGCTTAACTTGACTTATTATTTTATAAATACCATAGTCTAGTTTGGAAAAAGAGCTTAAGTCAACTTAAGTTTTTAAAAAAATAAAAGTGTAGTTTGGAATAACAGCCTAACTCAAGTTAAGAAAACGAATATTCTTTTCTGAATTGAGGAATAACCGCCTAAGTTGATTTAAGAAAAAAAAGAAAAATGGCAGTTTTTAAAAATACTCAGATACTGAATTTCTTAAGTTGACTTAAGCTCTTATTCCATTTTTTTTTTGTACAAATAAAGAAACATTTTTGCCTAACTGAAGATAGGTCTATATGAAAAAACGAAAAATTGGTACCTAAAAGACTTAACTTAAGATAAGAAACCGACGTTAAATAAACTTCATATTTTGTGTGAGTTAAGTTGTTTTTCCAAATTTTTATTTTGAAAAATTGACTTAAGCTATTAGGTTTTTTGTTAATAACTTCCGTTTTAAAAGAGGTACAGGCACAAAAAATTGAGTGGAAGTAGATTTTGATATTCCGAACACGATTATGATAATAACTCAATTTCGTCATAACTCGAGTTAGGCGGTTATGACTTGTAGCCACAGATATGTAAGGACTTTTTCCAATTTTGTTTGAGTTTAGTTGTTTTGCCTTGAGGAGGATGTACAAAACTGACTTTAGTGGTTTTGTTTTTGTAAAATTTTGGCTACATTTTTTATGATAAAAATGTAAAAAAAATGTACAAAATAGATTCGAACGCGCTGAATCTAATGGCATCAAAAACTCAATTTTGTCTTAAGTCGACTTTAGCCATTCTGCCTCCTGGGCACAGTTATAAGGCCGTTCTAGATCCTTCTCGATTTGTTCCAATACATGGATAGTCATCTTTTTAGTCAAACGAAATCTTTTGTAGAAGGCCAATTCATCGAAACTAAAAAAGTACTTATTCCTATCGTAAACCTGACGGGGGACACCAACTTCAATCAATTCAAGAACCTCCACACCATCTTCCAGCAAATCGACCAATTCAAAATTCATTTTTATTATTTTATTTTCGTTTGAACAAAGAACTACTTTTTTTGGCACAACAATTTACTGAAATGTCATCACACAACATAATCTCCTAAGTGAAACTTAAGGTTTTATGTCCTACTATTTCTTCCCCATAAAATAAGTTTCACTTAGGTTCATTTATGTCAAACTTTGAGTTCTGTGCAAACCATTAAGAAGAACTTAGTAACTTATGTGGAACTTAAATAGTTATGAGTCGTATTAGCAAACGGGCCTTAATAACTTTGCAAAATTTCAAAATCTAATTCATTCGCCTTTTAATTCAAACAATTCATCTGAATACTTCAAAAAGTAAATGACAAGTCGTAAAAATAAAATAAAATTAAACAAAACAAAACAAAACGGAAACGAACTGAAGACTAAATGTCAAATGTCAGAAACACAGAAGTCAAATAGATTTACTGCATTACAATAGAGTTGAAGTAGTCATTTTGTAATTTTAACTGTACTAAAATATTAAGAGATAGTATAAGATGCTGAGATTGTTCAAATTATTTAAATCATTTTTTTATCCTAGTAACATACTAAATTGGTTACTTTATTTTTCTTATTTGTTTATAATTTTGTGCTTATTTGTTACTGAAAAATTTATGACTCAAAACTTCTTTAAATGCTTGTTAACATCAACTTAAATAATGTTTAGTGTTGAAGAAAATTAAGCCTCCTTGTTTCTACAAAAAGCCTTCATTGTTCTGTATCAAAAGTTCTTCATTAGTTTTAACGTATAGTTTACCCTGTCATGTTTTCCCATCCTCATCTATCACCTTTTCTCGCTTCAAGCTGTTGCTAGTAATAAATCTTAACTTCAATGATCAAAACCCACTTATACGCAGCAGTCTAAAACGTTTTTAAAAATGTGTGAATTGTAATTGGCTTTCAAAGGTTTTGTATTATTAATGCTTATAGGGCACTGTGACTACTTCATAACACATTTCTTTGCCTCTTTATGTTTCAAATATCGTGTGGTACTTAAAAAAAAAGTAGGTACTACCACCTCCACTTAGGAAATAGTTTCGTTATAGAAAAATGTTTACTTCACTTTCAAGTTCTATAAATAAAACCATCGTCACGCTCTTGCTCTTGCTCTTGCTGCTGGCTAATGGTTATTGGTACTTTACCTACTTCACATGAGTAATTTACGCGTACCTTGTTTTCGTATATGTATATGGGACCATAAAATAATCTCTTCAAGTATCTTCTAGTACTTTTAATAACTGTTTGACAGCAACTGTACCTACTTAAACCAGCAATCCTTAGAATTATAAATAAACAAACTAAACATCACACCCTCATCATCGACGTCGTCATCGTCGTCATCGTCGTCGTCCCTGTTCATCGCGTCGTCTTCTCATCAATATAATACACAACACACCCTATATTCTTATCCACTATATACCTACTCTATCCACTGACGCAACATCCGTGTACTCAATTTGAAGTTCTCTTGTGTTTACGTTCCTAATCATAATCATCATCATCATCGCATCTGGAACAAACAAACAAACACACGCGTTCGTTTCTCATTCACAGAAAGAAATATCAGTGTCATCCCCTAGAGGAGTCAAATCTCCCATAACGCCGCACCAGCAGAACCATATACCTTCTACCGTCCGTTCTACCGCACATATCGGCGTCGTTGTCGTTGTCAGCGTCATCGCATCATCCCACATCATCATCACGCGCCATGCAGCAATATCTCTAAAGCGAAAGCGGACACAAAGTAGCTAAAGTAGTAGCGCGATCACATTCCGCATCAGTGTGCACTATCTTCATGCCTATCTCGAACGTATCAATTACCCAATTGTGGGCAATTCATTTTCCAATTTAACCCACAAGCAGGAGCAGCAGTCAGTTTCAGTTCCAATTCCAATTCCAGATTGAGATTCAGAGTCAGAGCCAGAGTCGGAACAAGAACCAGATCCAGGACCGCACCAACGCAACGTAGACGACACACTCGTTTACCCCTTCGGGTAGGGGTTAAGAATTTACCCGAAGTAAGGTATGCTTGTCGTAAAAGGCGACTAAAATCCAATCTCCGTATACTGAGAACTACATAAGTATACAAAATATGCAATGGAAAAAACAAATAGATTAATTACCCCAGGTGGAAAGCCAGTTTCTCTGGCAAATCCATCCTCTTCGGAGGCAGGCTCTACGGATTCTGGGGAGAGCCATTTATTGCATTTGATAAATCCTTTCGCGAAAGCGCATAAGGTCCCTCGATCACCTCCATCTGTACCGAGAGTTACCGGCAGAAAGAGTCCACCGGTTGTGCCAAAAGGCACTAAAAGCGACTCACCGAAAACAAACAGTTTTGAGCAGGACAATTGTGAACTGCAAAAGAAGCTGAACGAAATGATAAGACTCTACGAAGAGCTTAAAAAAGAAGTCGAAAGTCTTCGTGAAGAGAACAAGATGTTAAAAACTTCTGAAAACATGAAAATAAATACTCTAAGTCCACAACATCGAGATCGGCACGAATATGAAACTGATGAAGATGAACTTGCTCGGGAAACTGAAAAAAGTAGACCTTGTAAAAAGCGGAAGGCTGAACATTCGCCTAAGTCTCAAAATCAGCTAAAACCAAATAAAATTACACGGAAAGATCAGTTTTCTGCGAATAAGAAACTTCCTCCACCGATAAACATCGTTGGTCAAGCGGATTATAACAAAATTCTTCCTATTCTAAAAGAAACGGCGCAAAAGAATTTCAAAGCTACATCCACTCACAATAATACGTGGAAAATTAACGTAAATGATTCAGATTCTTATAGAAAACTGTCGAAAAAACTCAGCGATGAAAAAATTGAATGGTATAGTTATTCAATTAAAGAAGAAAGACCTCTACGTGTAGTTGCTAGAGGACTTCATCCCTCTTGTTCAAAAGAAGACATCCTTTCGGACTTAAAAACCAAAGGATTTAAGATTCTTGACGCAACAAATCTTTTGAAGCGAGAAAAAGGAATCGAAACCGCTTATATAAAACGCGCTCTTCCGCTTTTTATTCTAAGTTTCGATAAAAATGAAAATGTAGACAATGTTTATAATATTAAAACTATAATGAATATTGTTGTAAAAATCGAACCACTAAGAAAGAACAAACGCCTTATTCCTCAGTGCAAGCGATGTCAAGGTTTTAACCATACAAAAGCTTATTGTCAGAAGGACCCCGTTTGCGTTAAATGCGCGGGAAAGCACATGACTGATGTATGCCGTCTTAAAAAAGAAACTCCGGCTACATGCGCGAATTGCAAAGGTAATCATCCAGCAAATTACCGTGGCTGTGAGGTCGCAAAGGAAATGTTAAAGAGGCGCGAAGAATTTAGTAAGAAAACTAAAAAAAATACCTCAAAGCAAAACAAAGAATTAAAATTAAAAACCAAGACTAATACTCAAGCGTCGAGTAAAACGGACGGGAAAAATAATGAAAACGTTTTACCCTCAGAAAACATAAAAACAAAAAAGACGAACACGTACGCTCAAGTCACGGCGCCCGAAAAACCTAAAACTATTAAACCTGACTCCGTTCAAAATGTATTTTCCCTTATACTTGAACGATTAGAAGAACAAGGGAGAATTAACACAATTATTTTTGAGAAATTGGACAAATTTGAGTCGGCGGCTCTTAAAACACCAAATTTACCGTAAACATGGATCAGTTGTCCCAACAACTCAAAATAATAACATGGAACGCGAACGGACTTACCGCAAAAATCGAAGAACTAGAAACGGTTCTACTTAACGAAAAAATAGATATTTGTTTGATCTCTGAAACTCATTTGAAAAAAGACTCAAATTTAAGTATTAAAGGTTATTCGGCTTACCACGCATGCCATCCATCCGAAAGAGCAAGGGGTGGTTCTTCCGTATTTATCAGAGAAAATATCAATCATTCGTTTGAGATAAATATCGAGCTCGATACAATGCAAGTTACTTCCGTTAACATAAAAGTTAGACACGTATTTTTTAATATTGCGTCTATTTACTGTCCTCCTCGGTCCAAGATAGACAAAAACGATTTTAAAGATCTTTTCAACGCTTTAGGTCCAAAATTTATTATTGGCGGCGACTTCAATTCGAAACATTCATTTTGGGGATCACGTTGCATTTCGACGAAGGGTAGACAACTCTACAAAGCGGGTATTGAATGTAACGTTGAATTTTTCTCATCAGGAAAACCAACGTATTGGCCAACCGATACAGCGAAAACACCCGATCTTGTTGACTTTTTCATCGCAAGAGGAATGAACAGAAAATATATGACAGTAGATGATAACTTCGATTTTTCTACGGATCACTCGGCCGTTATCTTAACAATAAACAGTAACGTAATCGAAAAAGAAAAGCCCCTAATTTTAACAAATAATAACACAAATTGGGATAAATTCAAAGAAGATTGCGAAAATAGAATTATACTGAACGTCTCTTTGCAAACTCCGTTTGAGTTAGAAGATGAAACAGAAAAATTTATAAATATTGTTCAAGAAGCAGCTTGGAATAATACTCCGATCTGTAGTAAAAAGTCAAGGCAATACGAAGAAAAAATTCCAGAAGATATAAAAGAATTGATACGCGAAAAACGAAAAGCTCGAAAAGTATGGCAGCAATCACGTGCTCCTCAGCATAAAAGTGTCGTCAACTTTTTATCAAACAAGATTAAAAATTTGTTACGAGATTTTAAAAACAGCGAGAATTCTGCCTATCTTGAAAGCCTAACAGCAGACAAAAAAACGAATTATTCTCTTTGGAAGACGATAAAAGGTATTAAAAAGCCTCAAATAATGTCGGCACCTATTCGAAAAAATAATTCTGAATGGGCAAAAACTGATAAGGAAAAGGCGGATTTATTTGCTAAGCACCTGGAGGAAACGTTCAAACCTTTCGATGGTCAAGAGCTTCTGACTAATGACGGAGAGCTCCAACCAGCGCCGGAAAATGTTTCTATCAGGAATATTACTTTGACTGAACTTGTCCAGGAAATAAAACGGCAGAAAAACAATAAAGCTCCTGGCTACGACCTGATTAACGGTCGTGTCCTCAAAGAGTTGCCTAAAAAAGCAATGGTTAAGCTCTTACAGCTCACTAACGCTGCTTTAAGACTTGCTTACGTACCCACGCAATGGAAAGCCGCCGAAGTAATAATGATCCCCAAACCGGGTAAGCCACCGAATGAGAAAAAATCGTATAGACCAATTTCTCTCTTACCAATTATATCTAAAATATTTGAAAAATTGCTTCTTAAACGAATGCTACCAATTATTGAAGAAAAACGTTTAATTCCCGACCACCAATTCGGTTTCCGGAATAATCACTCGACAATTGATCAGGTTTACCGAATAACTAACGAAATTGAAAAAGCATTTGAAGAAAAAAAGATTTGCTCAACTGCATTTCTTGACGTTTCTCAAGCTTTTGATAAAGTTTGGCATGACGGGCTAAAATATAAATTAAAAGTCTTTCCAGAGCAAATATATAACATTCTTGAATCGTACCTAGAAAATAGATTCTTTCGAGTTAAGCAAGGAACGGAGTATTCGGAGTTTAAAGAAATAAACGCTGGGGTTCCCCAGGGTAGCGTCCTTGGACCGATTTTGTTTGTTCTTTATACCCGTGATATACCCCAAACAGAAGGCACAACTTTAGGCACTTTTGCCGATGATACAGCTGTACTCGCAATATCTGATTCAATAGAAACGGCAACCTCTAAGCTTCAAAAGGCATTAAATAGCATTTCAGATTGGACAAAGAAATGGCGAATTGCTCTTAATGAAACGAAATCGACGCACACAAATTTTACGTATAAAAAAGTATATAACTTACCTATTTATATAAATTCTGTGCAAATTCCATACGCTAATGAAGCGAAGTATCTAGGCATGACTCTAGACGCGAAACTTAAATGGAAAGTTCATGTAAAAAAGAAACGCGATGAACTCGAAAATAAACTCCGCGAATTGACATGGCTTATTGGAAGATATTCCAATCTAAGCGTTTATAACAAGCTTCTTATTTATAAGCAAGTACTGAAACCAGTTTGGACGTACGGTATACAACTTTGGGGTTGTACCAACGAAAGAAATATACAAATTTTGCAAACATACCAAAACAAAGTACTTAAAATAATAGTAGATGCTCCATGGTATGTAAGAAATAGCGACTTACATAGAGATTTAAATATAAAATATGTAGAAGACGAAATTAAAAAATTTGCTACAGAGCTAAGATCACGACTTAGAACTCATAGTAATAACTTAATCCAACAATCTGTTAGCGAGGCGTTCGTTTTTCGGCGTCTGCACCGAACAAGACCTTCTGATCTAGCGCAAACAAATTAATCTCTCCACTCGAATTTTGTGGAATCTTCAGGTCCTCTCGTTGGGGAGCTTCCTGACAAAACGCGAACAAAATGACGCTAAAACTACTTGTTAAGCTGGACTTAGTTGTAGTAATAATATAGAAGATAAGGGAGGTGAGTTTTAGTCAGTAAAAATCTGACACTACTATAAGCATCGGGCTTATAGTGTCTCTGAAGATTTCTCACCTTCCTGCGAAAAAAAAAAAAAAAAAAAAAAAAAAAAAAAAAAAAAAAAAAAAAAAAAAAAAAAAAAAAAAAAAAACACTCGTTTGTAGTTCTTCTTCACACTGTGCACTTAAATGAGTTTTGAAAAAGTAACGACGACCCATAAATCGAATCCAAAAGAGCCTCCCCGAGAAACGGAACGACGCGAAGGATGGATGGATGGAGAAAAAAAGGTACACACCACCAGCTTGTCGATAGCACCCACATTCGAGTCATCGAGAGAGATCCAGATATTTTTCCAATCAGGCGGAAGAAGAGGTGTCTGCCAAAAGCACCTCCTTGTTCCCATTTCCTGTACTCATCCCAGGTGTACGAGTACACACTACAATATATGGGTACGCGGGAGAAGTGTCTTCTTCCTGTGGCTTCGAATGCGACCGCGACCGAAACGACCGACTCAACGACGACGCACTGTTAGTGTGCCTGGGTTTGGGTGCTTGGTGTATATCTTTATGGAGAGCCTTATCGTTGGCATTTAATTAAAAATCACCTTAAATTGATATCGGAGCGTGTATATCTTGCTGGCGCACTTCATTCCAAAAGACCATAATACAACAAACCCAACAACAACAAGACTGCCATACCTGCCAATGTACAAACTCCATTACGACAACTTCTGTCTCTTGCTGTTTTGGTTGATTCAACTTCAACTTCGACTTCGGCGATTTCAACCAGCAGCACCATAACCAAATGCCATGCATGCCGCTCCCTGTTCGCTCTCTTTTGTTGGAACTGTGATCTTGTGTTTCGTTTTTTTTTCAATTTAATTTTATTCCTTTTTTAATATAAATTTTCTGTTAAAATTTATTTTGAATATTATCAGCGATTATTACCCAAAGGGGATAATGTGGAATGGGGACAAGATGAATTTTGATAATGGCTTCGTGGTGGAAACGTAAAGGTGAACAGACGATGGGGTCTATCAGGGGTATAAATTGATGAAAAACCTACTTTAAAAGAGGACTATTCTAAACTTAAACTTAAACTTTAATTTAAACTTAAACTTAAAATTAAACTTAAAATTAAACTTAAACTTAAACTTAAACTTAAACTTAAACTTAAACTTAAACTTAAACTTAAACTTAAACTTAAACTTAAACTTAAACTTAAACTTAAACTTAAACTTAAACTTAAACTTAAACTTAAACTTAAACTTAAACTTAAACTTAAACTTAAACTTAAACTTAAACTTAAACTTAAACTTAAACTTAAACTTAAACTTAAACTTAAACTTAAACTTAAACTTAAACTTAAACTTAAACTTAAACTTAAACTTAAACTTAAACTTAAACTTAAACTTAAACTTAAACTTAAACTTAAACTTAAACTTAAACTTAAACTTAAACTTAAACTTAAACTTAAACTTAAACTTAAACTTAAACTTAAACTTAAACTTAAACTTAAACTTAAACTTAAACTTAAACTTAAACTTAAACTTAAACTTAAACTTAAACTTAAACTTAAACTTAAACTTAAACTTAAACTTAAACTTAAACTTAAACTTAAACTTAAACTTAAACTTAAACTTAAACTTAAACTTAAACTTAAACTTAAACTTAAACTTAAACTTAAACTTAAACTTAAACTTAAACTTAAACTTAAACTTAAACTTAAACTTAAACTTAAACTTAAACTTAAACTTAAACTTAAACTTAAACTTAAACTTAAACTTAAACTTAAACTTAAACTTAAACTTAAACTTAAACTTAAACTTAAACTTAAACTTAAACTTAAAGAAGAAGAATTTAAGAAAAATAAATAAATACAAGTTATTTTATAAAGGGTGATTTTTGTAAAAGCTATAAGAAAGTTTTTCAAAAAATAAAAACACATGAAATTCAGAAAATGCATGAAATCTTTATTTGAATCGATAGTACGGTCCATATAATTTAATGTTTGCAGATTAATTCATGCAAAAGTTGACCTTGACTGCGCCTCAAATGGTTTATTTTTCCCTATATATATGAAACCAATATATTCCTAAAATGGCAGTCCTACGGACTTAGCAGGAGGTTACGGACGTTACATCAGCTCTTGGGCGCCATTTAAGAAATCTTTTGGACGCCATTTTCACAAATCTTTGCACCACTTTCAATCACAATACAAATGTTTTTCCCATAAGAATCAACTATGTACGAAATTCGACTCTGGTTTACAATATTGCTCCAATATTTTTGATTTTCCGCTGTTTTCTAAGTCCTCCGAAATCCACCCCACTGTCAACTTAATACAAAACGTAACACATCTCATCAGCGCCATCACGTGTATATTCTCTTGTTTTTAAAGGTGATACAGATTCCAGGGTGTGTTGTATATACATACTCGTAGATAGCTAGGTGCTTTCCTACCGCACCGTATTCATATTACCCTTCATCAAACTGCTTCTCCTTCCTCCAAATCGTCGCGTCGCCCTTCGCAGCTCCAACCCATTTCAGAGAGTTTTTATCGACAAAATTCCCATAAAATTGTAATTTATCTTGGCACTTGCTGCCAGGCTATTTAAAAAGTTTACAGAAAACCAAACAAAAAGAAAAACATGCTCGTAATCGAGTATACTACGAGTATAATTTTAAAGGTGTGTGTTTTTGTATAATGAGTCTCGAAAAAGGAATAATATAAGGCCCATCACATTTTCAACATTGGGTTTTTCAACTTGTCTATCTTCTGTTCTTTTGTGTTCTGCATGCAGTGTAATTCTGTGCAGTGCAGATCGGTGGCGGGCGTGGTGTGGCGCGGTAGCAGTAGCACCATCATCATTATGTGATTCTTGATACTGGGGATATCTGAAATTAGAAATCGATGCAGTTTTCTGCGTGGTCCTCTTAATAAACTTCAATATCGAACGAGCTATATAGTTTGTAGAAGCTAGAAGCGCACTGCACCCGCCATGGTTAAAGAAGGCAAACAATTTGCGGGCAAGCAATAAACTCGCAAACAAAGTGAGAAGCAAAATGAAAACCATCATCATCGTTATCAAAGAACTCGCAGAGCAGAATTTCTTGAGTTGGAATATACTGACTCCTGACTGCTGACTGCTTGCTGATGTCTGCTCGATTTGAGAGGGAGGAATTATAGCAGTTAGTTTTTGTGGTTTTTGGGGTTTCAAAATGACACCACCACAAAAACCCAAAAAGAAACGAATCGTGATGGAAAATTAATTTCGAATCAAATCGAATTTGGAAGAAACACAAGAAGAGAAAGAGAGCTGTCAATTAAGTGTCTTATAAATATAGTTTTCGGGAGATGATGGCTCAATAATTTAGAAGCTAATTGGTGATTGATGATGACTTTGTGATGTGTCTCTGTGTAGTTATTTATATGTAATGGGGGAAAATACAAAACATGCTGCGGGAGTAAAATAATAATGAAGATTTTAATGAAAGTTACATTAGCTAATTGAAGATTGAACATTGAAATCATTTATCAATATTTGTGTAAAAGCATCAAAAACCCCTTCCACATTCAGACGGTAGTGATGGCGATGGCGATGGCGGTGATGGTGGGCGATAAAATAAAAGGAGGGGTATTTATAATCCTAATTCTTTAATAGATATTGTTTTTACTAAATTAGATTAATGAAAAAGCTTGGTTAGGAACTAAAACTCTAATTGAATGAATATAAATTATTTAAACCAGAAAACCTTCGTGTTCGTGTTGGAAAATGTTAATTTACATGCAGTTAATCATTTTTCAAGACAGATACTTATGTATGTTTTATTCCAGTAGAATAAGGAGTTTTTTTTTTGTTATTAACGGGCACTCAACTTGTTATTAATACCCTTAACATGTTTAAAGTTTAAACACAATGCGGGCTTTAGGAAAATAGGGAAAGATTAAAGAGGAGATACCGGTGAAAATGGGTCTTAAAGTTTTGAATATCAAAATGATAGGGAAAAAGAGAGTTGGGTAAAGCATTCCACATTCTTGATGTGCGGTTAAAAAAAGAATCTCTATACTTAACAGTACGTCCGAAATTGAGCTCAAGAGTAAACTTAAGGTGCGAGTATTATAGCTGAATTGTTTGAAGGTGGAATGCAACTTGCTAATTCGACAAACATTGTTTGTAAAAATATCTGTAAAACAACGAAGGCATGGAATATTCTGGCGATTAGCATCTTGTAAAAGCTCCGCTGATTTTTGGAAACTGGCTATTGAGCTGAATGGAAAACGTTTAAGTATCCCCACAAAACTGTTCTCTAATGTAATGCTTTCCCATTTCAAGGATCTTTTAAATCCTGTAATAACGCCGACAAAGTGGCAGTTCGCAGCACCTGGATTCGTAGTCGACTCTCTGGACTGTGCATTTACATTTAGCGAGTTGGAAGAAACGCTGAAGACGCTTAAAGATGGAAAAGCAGCCGGATCGCATGGTATTCCAGTGGAATTTTTTAAATATGGGACTGTCATGCTCAATGAGCACCTTATAAAACTTTTCAATACAGTTTTGGAGGGATAATTGACGCCAGATGAATTTCGAGATGCTATTATATTTCCAATCGACAAAAACGGATTGTTATTGATGGAGATAACTACAGAGGAATATCCTTTTTAAATGCATCTTACAAGATATTTACAACGATGATGCATAAGCGTCTTGTTAGTTGGATTGAGACCGGAAACTTGCTGAGGGAGTTCCAGGCTGGATTTAGACCAGGATATTCAGCAATAGATAATGTTTTTATATTCAGGAGGAGAAATGTAGAGCTGAATATATTGCTGAAGCGTCTAATTCCTTGTACAGAACAACTTACAGCAGATTAAATCATAACCTTGCAGAGAACAACTATTTTAAGGATTCCAATAATGTCCGTGTGATTTCTATGATGGTCAGACTACGTAGTGAACTAATGAATTTAAATTTCATTTCACACAGACCTGATTTACCCCTAGAGTGTAATATGTGCAACCTATCAGAAAGAGAGGATATTGTCCACTTTTTGGGAAAATGCCCCATTCTTAGAGAAATCAGAAGGAATGTATTCAGAAAAGAATTTCTATCGGAAGATGAAGTGATACGTTTATTGAATGAAATGAATGTTGTCAATCTTTACGAATTTTGCAAAACTGCGCTTAGGTATAGAAATGCTATAATGAACGAAAATTTTTGATTGTGTTTCTATTCACTGTTTTTTAAATTATTTGTAATCTATCATGAACTGTTTATAGTTAAAAAATTATAAATACCTTTTTTAATATTTAAAAGTAATTATATTGGGGGCTGGCAGGCGGTAATTGCCATGCTATAGGGTAAGTTCGGGCATTATGGCGCACCTAACGTTAATCTAAAATAACTTTAAAACGAACAACATTTTATAATTCAGTATTTTTTTTTTATTAAATAAGAGAAAACAGTAACATAAATAAATCAAATAAAAATAATAATTCAAGTTCATTAACAAAAAATAAATTAGTTTAAAAATAGTTTAAAAAAAACCATATTGCCCTACCTGCGGGCAATATGGCGCACCCCTGAGGGCAATATGGCGGGGAGATTTCATTTTTGATTTAAACGCCCACATCCATCACAGGTGTTCTTAAATCCCGTACATGATTCGTGAGACCACTGTCCGAAAAAGACACACTGCATCCACTCGTCCTTTTTGATTGTAGTGGTGTAATGCTCACCACATCTAGCACAAATATTTTCCCCGAAATCTTCGGCCCATCCGGCTCGTCGGCTAGCTGGATCTCAAGATTTTGTTCGTCGGATGATGTTGATGATTGCCGCTTTACCTTTATTTGTTTTCGCCTTGGAATCTTAGTCTTCAGTTGTTGTTGTTTTTGTATTGAAGAGACATACGTATGAAACTATAATTTACATGAAAACTTCATAAGGGCATTATGGCTTACCCGCGCCATAATGCCCTCACAGTATCTGCGCCATATTACACAAAAAACACTTATTCACAACACATTACAAAAAAACTAAGTTCTCTTTTCGTTTCAAAAATTTCCCGCTACACAACAAAACTGAAACTGTATTCTGCATTACACTCTTCACACCAAACACCTGCGTTATATACTTACCGAGAAAAACGAATCCAAACACAAAGCAAAATTATAAAAACACGAGGAAACTGTAAATTTTTTTTGTATTCTTTTTTTTGTCCAGCGAAATTCGTCGTATCGACTAACGATGTTTACAGGGCACGTGTTCGGCAGAGATTGAAGTTTTTGCATTGTTTTTATTTTAATTAGAATTTAAGAAGTATGATATTTGCGAGGTGCGCCATAATGCCCCATGCGCCATAATGCCCGAACTTACCCTAATGATTTTTGTAAACATAAAATTCATAGATTCTTTCTCAGAATTACGTCCCTTCTTTTTAAGCTCATGAAAATACTGAAGTTTGTTGAGAAACAAAAGAAACTTAATTATTGCCAATATGGTTCTCATATCAAGTCGTCTACTAGTTACCTTATTCCTTATCTCATCGATGAAACAAATTTTTACTTCGTTTTTGAGAAAGTGTGTTCATTTAACTTATTATGGAAAAAAAATTGATGGAGTGCTTTTATCGAAAATGCGTGGTGTTAGAACGAAGAACATTTTCTTTGTTAGATTAGGAATAACCCTTCCAACAGTTCAATTCAGTTTGTATAAGATGATTCTGAGTCGGAAACTCAAAAAAAAATGATGGTGTTCCACAGGGCTCCGTTTTGTCTCCAACTCTCTTTCTTATAGTCAGAATAGAATCGTTGCGTATCCACAGGATGTGGAACTTTAAGGGCAGCGTAATATAATCTCATTAATTTCAAATCTTGGCAAAACAACGTGGTTGGAGATTTAGAATTTTATGTTTCAGAACTCAACGTTGTTTACTATCGTTAAGACGTAATTAATTACTTATACCGCCATCCATTATGAGCTGCACATCGAGGAAATAAATAAGCTTTTCAGTACTCAATAAATTACAAATCTTCTCTTTTCCATGGTCATATATTCCACTTTTTCGAAAATGCTTTAAGAAATGTTGTTACCGCTTCTGACCTGGTTGTAATCTAATGAACTTCTTCCAAAATTGTATTATAATTCACATACATATTTATAAAGTTATCTCTATAAAATAGAACCATAATACAAAATAGATGTAAATCTAGAAACGAATATGGAAAGCTGAAGGTACTATCATTAGCGAAACAGTTTAATGGATTAGAAGTGGAAGGAAAGGGATAGGGAAGAGATTTATCAATACCAAAAGCACGCATTTTCGATAAGGAAGCTTGGTGCCAAAATCTATCAAATGCCTTTGAAATATCAAGTGCAATAATCTTACTATCTCCAAAATGATGTAAAGATTTGTGTCACTGTTTGGTGAGATAAACCATAAAATCACCAGTGGACCTTTTGCTACGAAAGCCATACTACCGGTCATTAAAAAGCTTTCGTTCTTCAAGATATTTCTTAGTCTGATAATTAATCAGCAGTTCCATGACCTTGGAAAGATAATAAATTAGTGCTATTAGACGATACTTGGAGGGGGAGGAGGATTCGCCTTTTTTAGGGACAGGCTAGACAAATGCTGTTTTCCATCCGCTCCGAAAGAGACATGAAGGGAAAAATGGAAAAGCTTACGCAGTGGTTTTGCCAGCGTTAAAGAACACCTCTTTAGAAAAATAGGGGGATTCTACCCGGGCCATCGGATTTGTGCATGTCAAGGTCTTTCAGTACTCTTGCAACTGCACAAGTGTGAAAGAAGATTCGTCCCATAAAATCGTTTACGATCTCAAGAACAGGAGGACTCATGACACTCTCTGGTAGCGTCGAATTAACAGCAAACTGTGCTGCAAGCAAATTGGCTTTATCAATCGAGCTTACATAGGGAGTGTCATTATGGAGGATGACGTGGTTTTTCGTACGTTTTTTTACAAATTACCAGACATTTCTATACTTTTGGGACATTGTATACCTAATTCTTTGCCTTTATTTCTGGTCATGCAAAATTTGGTTCGTCGAATATGGCCGTTGCGGGTCTTTCTAGCTTGTTTGAACTTATTTCGGTTTTTCTCAGTGGGGTTGGCTTTATAAATCCGGAAACTTACATCTCTGATCCTAATAACCTCTTTAAAGCTCGTATCAAATCATGAGTTATCTTTGGGTTTGATAGATTTTACCCTTTTCGGGATAAAATTTCTCATTCCACGAATGCAAATAAAGTTACTGTACTTCTTCTGAACTTATACATCACCACCGTCACCGGCGATCTCAATAGGTCGAAGATCTCCAGCTTCTATTGGCCTGAATTGGATGATATGGCTACCGTAGACATGCGGTTTCAACGTGCCACACAGCTCAAGAAACAATCGATATTCTGCGCGAGCGATTTAATGGTTATTTCGCGCGGAGGCGACTCGAAGGATTTAATCATTCATTGAAGGTTAAAGCGTATTTTTATAATTTCCAATTCATTTTCAAACAAAAAGATTCTACATCATAAGACATCTTGATTCTGATGGCTTTCACATTTAATAAGTATAAATTAAAGAACGTCTTCATGCATCTTAACTCGTTCAACTGCTTTTTTATGTCCTAATATACTGTCATAAATTGTTAAGTCTATATACACAAAGCATCTCAGACGCATCACCTTATACGACTTACCTAATTTGTAATTCATTGAAAAAATTGTAATATTTTTCGAGTTTTATTCCAGCTGCAATAACCTCAATTTTATTGAGGCTTTATTTAATTTAAATTCAAAAATAAAATCATTCTTAAGGCAATTTATTTTAATGTCCTCAAATTTAATGAGTAGAATATATGTATGTATGTAGGTTGGAATGGAATATTTATTTTAACTTGCACGATTCTTAAATGTCAATATAAAATATAGGTACGTACCTATACGCAAAGTACCCATATATCCTCGGGATTAACCAAAAAATCCAAGCAAGAATACATTGACACCGTCGCTCGGTCGGTCGCCACCGCTGACCATACCACGTTGGTCCGCATTTGGTTTTAAGGTTCATCCTGAAAAATTGACCATTCGATGTCACATTTTTCAACCAGAAACACAATTTGCCACTTTTCGTTTTCATATATGAATCTCAAGCTTAATCCTTGCGGATAACCGTCATTGAAAACCTTTATCCATTCCACAGGGAGCATCAGAGAGGGAAGAGGTTGAAGGTATCTTCTCTTTTGAAGCCTCCACCTTCGCTTTCAACTTCCAATTGAATGCAAATTAAATTTCCATTCGCCATTCAGCATTCGGTAAAGTTGGCGGCGTCAGGGGTAGCGGCAGCGGAAGCGGCGGCATGGACGACGAAGAGCGACGTGAAAATCAATTTGAAATTGTAAAAAATTACGATCAAGTCTTGAACTTGTGTTCGATTTTTGTGTTTCTTTTTTGGCTTGTTTAAATGTTCCATATTCAGTGGATTGCATTTCTTGTTCTCTTGTCCTGTGAATGCGGTCATAAAAATTTAGAAATTCATTGGAGCTACGTGGACGCATTTACATACTTACCTATACCCTCAAGACCGACCTACCTATGTATACCTTTTATATATATAATTATACCTTGATGTAAGAATTCTTTCTCCCTCTCTTTTTGTGTCGCGTCCAATTAATGATCTCTGGCGTTTAATTCGTTTAATTAAATTTTGCATTTGTTCTTCGTGTGGCTTAAAAATAAAACGAAGAAAAAAGTCAAAAGGAGGATAATAAAATTGTCATTCGTAAGGTTACCTATGCTCCTCTTCTTTTGACATTCTTTTCTTCTTTTCATTTGGGGGAATATAAAGTGGTCTTGGTGGATGTCCTTTTTCGGACTTTTACTATAATTATTTCAGTTCGAATTTGTGGACTCTCTATCTCTCTTTCTGAAGAACTTCCGCTGTGTCTCTAATCTGAATTAATTTTATAGTTTGTAATTAAATTAACTAATTTCCGATAGGACTTGATGGGTGGTATACTAGAGATGGTGGGGTTTTGGTGTCCTTATTTGGTGGTAGATAATTTGGTAAGGTATTATAGGAAACCTGACCGTAGCTAGGAAAATATAACGCTGGGCGATAAAATGGAAACTATGTTCAATTTTGTATCAACAATATTTAAAATCCATGTTGTTTGGTGAATAAATGTAGGCAATGATTTTAAGTTTCCCAGTGAAAGATGTTGTAATAGGTCAGATTCATTTCCCTACAGAAACTAAATCCGGTGTCTTTCGAGAGATGTCTTTGGTCGGGTGGGTGCGTTCGGTCGAACTTTTTTCGTCAGCCATATCTTAGAAAGCAGTAAAAATATCGACTTCAAATAAATTTTATTTAAAAGATAATAACATAAAATGATGCAAAAAGAATTTCAAAGAAATAGATAGAGTATATAATGTTTTTTTTAAAAAAGCAATTTTAAGTAAAATGCGTGATTCGGTTGGAGGAACTTAAGGAGGTTTTCGTGTTGGGTTAAAAAAGTTGTTAGTTAAATTATTCTTAAAAATTTTAAAATTACCAACAATATTTTTCATATAAAGAAATAGTTTAGTTTGAAAATCTAGCTTTATTAAATAGATTTTTAGTCGAAAACAAATTTTTACCAATTTAAGTAACATTTCTTAATTTTTTACAAATTGGATGAATGAAATTAGTTTGAGAGATATCAAGAACCGAACATCAATTTTTACCAAATTTGCGTACTATTTTTTGAAGATTTTATTTTTTATGAAAAAGGACTGTTTGATTTAAAAAATAAAAACTACTGAATATCGAAAACAATATTTTCTGTGAAATAAAAAGAGTTTGAAGACAACATTTTTAATTTTTGAAAAGCTATTTGAGTCAAAAATCAATTTTTACAAACTTTTATAAATTTTTTTGTTGGTTTTTATTTTTTGTAAAAAAACTGTCAATTCGATTTTTCTCAAAATTTTTCCAAACGTTGAAAAAAGTATTTCTTATAAGTTTAAATTAGTTAGAAGTCATTATTTCAAATTTTTGAAAAGATATTTGAGTCGAAAATCAATTTTTACAAACTTTTATAAATTTTTTTTTAGGTTTTTATTTTTTGTAAAAAAAACTGTCAATTCGATTTTTCTCAAAATTTGTCCTAATGTTGAAAAAATATTTCTTATAAATTAAAATTAGTTAGAAGTCATTATCTCAAAGTTTTGACAAGATATTTGAGTCGAAAATCAATTTTAACCGACTTTTATTAATTTTTTTTTTTTGTTTTTATTTTTTTTTGTAAAAAAACTGTCAATTCCATTTTTCTCAACATTTTTCAGAATATTGAAAACAATATTTTTTATAAGATAAAATAAGTTTGAAGCCTTAATCTCAAGTTTTTGAAAAGATATTTGAGCCGAAATTCAATTTTTACCAACTGTGAGTAATGTTTTTTTAGGTTTTTATTTTTTATAAAAAAAACTGTCCGTTAGATTTTTCTCAAAATTTAATCAGGTATCAAAAACATTATTAATCGTTGCACAAAATTGTTTTGGAGATGAAATCATATCTTAATATATATAATTCTTCTGTGAGTGTGTATGTCACTGAACTTCTCTTAAACGACTGGACCGATTTTGATGAAATTTTTTGTGTGTGTTCAAGGGGATCTGAGAATGGTTGTTGATTTTGGAATGTTTTACATTGGATCCGACAGTTTTTCTATAAATATGAACTGATGAACCCTGTTACCGCAATCATATTATATTTTTGTTTTGAGTTGTTTCACATTAATCCACATTCGCTTTGCACCGAAATCGTTGTAGTTGTTTTTTTTCCACTTATTGTTTTGCTTAAACAAAATGAAATTTTTGGCGCTTCTTTCAGGTTTTTTTTTCCTTTCTTCTGCAACGATAGATACAGAGAAAAAGAGTGAGTAAAATGAAAAGCAGAGCCGTCGATTGTATTGAATTGTCAGTAATGTATGATGATTCGTAATGACAAAAAGTTAACGTTCGATGGTAATAATCAACATAGACGCATTGTTTAAGATGTTATATACACTAATATTATAAAGAAAGATTTGTATTTTTGTATGTAACGAATTAACTCAAAAAGTAATGGACCGAATTTAATAATTCTTTTTTCATTAGAAAGCTACATTATTACTGAGTAGCATAGGCTATATTTGGTACTAGATTACTATAGAAATCTCTAGAAATTCTTATTAAAACCAACCGAAGGTGTACAAAAATTAGCCATAAAATGTCTTTCATCGCATACGCTGCGAAGAGTATCAATGATAGGACAAAAAAATGTTTTCTAATTAAGTGATTCATTGTCGTTTTAATTAGCATGCTTATAACTTAAATATATGTGTACCTTTTTATGTCTACCCGTGCGAAGCCGGGACGGGCCGCTAGTTTTAGTAGTAAAATTTTCGAGGTGACAAATTTTTTTTCAGTTTTTTTGATTTATAAAAAAAAAACATTAATTGGATTTTTTTCAAAAAATATAATTGTTTTGTATCACGTTTCAA
The DNA here is from genome assembly GCA_951509635.1 of Eupeodes luniger. Classification (NCBI taxonomy): domain Eukaryota; kingdom Metazoa; phylum Arthropoda; class Insecta; order Diptera; family Syrphidae; genus Eupeodes; species Eupeodes luniger. Next base: position 8,206,936 of record OX608073.1, read on the forward strand.
CATATGATATAAAATTTAAGTCAAGTCTCTAGCGTCATTGGTTCATGAGATATTTAGGTTTAACCAAAATGTTCACCTTTTTTTTAAACTGCTATAGTAAAAAAACCACCCACGCAATTTTCTTGAGAGCCCTTTCTGCATCTTTCTGCCTTATTATCTGTATAACAAAATTTATTAGAAGTCGATATCTCTTCTGGTTCTTGAGCTATGGACGACGAAAAAAACGTCGCTTACGTACGGACGTAGGAACGTACGTACACACACACGTACAGACATTTTTCTAAAAATCTTTTATTTCGACTCTTGGGACCTTGAAACGTCGAGAAATGTCAAAATTTTCAATTTGAAAAATCAGACCCATTACAATAACTTCCTATGGGAAGTTAAAAAAAAAACTGTTCTAACGATTTCCAAATAAAAATTTTGAAAAACTAAGGTTTTTTGAGAAATCAAATGGCGTTTAAAGTTTTTAACATTTTTACATTTTTAAAATACAGGAGTTATTTGTTAACAGACTCTTTGGATACAATGAACAAGTTCGTCTAGAACTGAAATTTAAAAATATATAATATAAATATCCCGAAAATGACATAGCTAGGTGACACTTCCGTTGAAATAATCTAATCTAATCTATTAATTTATTGTAAAAGTTTTGAATATCTTGAGAACTGAAGTGAAAAGAGATTCTACAACGTGTTGTTTGTGACTGCCACACTAAAGTTTCTTCGCAACTTATTTTATTACGTTTATTTGTTTTTATTTAATTTTTGGAAAAACTATGTACTTTAATGCATCTATTTCCTTAAATTCAAGAGCCAATCATTTTTCTTTCTACAATTTTTAAGTTTTTTTTTAACTCCTTATGAGATCAAAATATTTTCAAAAGGTGCATGGAAACAGTAATAGCTCCAATCTACGAGTAAGCAGACTGATAATTTTGTCAGCCTCCTTCAGAGAAATTTAAAGAACATTTTTAAGCGGTGCTCAAAAACTCATCTTAATGTTAAGTTTGTGCCACTCCCCCCTGATTAATAGTCTGGATCCGCCCTTGTGTATACGTACTGTTTTTATTTTCTTGATTTTTTGACAATTCTTCCCATATTTTTGTATCCTTATGAATGTTTAGCTTATTTCAGTGTATCCTCTGTTGGGTTTTCACATCCTTTTGCTTTAGTGATTTATCACATTTTCTCAATTGAAACCGCATGAACATTCAAAATTTTGGCAAATCGAAAATCATATATTTTCTTTTGCACACAAATATTTTCAATCGATTCAGTTAAAATAATTTTCTCTGAAACCACACTTTTGAAATCAACTTAAGAATCGGTGTTTTTCCTGTGAGTTAATGAAACCCATCAATCCTTTTACTTACCACTCGAAGGGTTCTTTTGAAAACTAAGTCAATAACTAAGACTCTGATTTAAATTCAATTTTAAAATTAGAAAATTAATGATTTTCGTTTTCTTATAAGATCATTGATCTCCACTCCCCCTTTTTGATATACGGTTGTGAGCATTCTGATTTCTTTTTGCTCTCCAAGCTTAATGTCATCTCACTTATCCTAGAAGACTAGATTTTTATTCTCTCGCATTTTCCACGACAATCGAATTTCGCGAAATTCAAATTCAATTTGGAGATAACGAAAGGAAAATGAATGATTCAACACTACTACACTTATACATACATAGAATTGGGATGGTTTTCCAAATAAAAAAAAGAAAAGAGGTGGAGGGATATATACGAGTATTAGTAAAATAAAATAAAATAAAATAAAATTTCAATTGACACAAATCCTTATTAATGATGAATTTTTCTAGCTATTCCTTACTTTTTGTATTCTCTCGTTTTCTTCATTCATTTGATCTCCTTATTTTATTTTTATGTGTGTGTCTGTGTTTTTTTATTTCAGGGGAACTGTTTTTATTCTGGAGCATTTCACAATCACCAGTGCTTCTGGCTTTAGTGGCAGGACAATCAGCTGCGATTATGGAGAATGTGTCGGATGATGTTATAGTGGGTAGATGCATTGCTGTGCTTAAGGGCATATTTGGTAATGCTTCGGTGCCACAACCCAAGGAGACTGTGGTTACTAGGTAAGTAGGTGATTAATGTTAAGAGCTTGTACATTATAAGTTGAGTTGGGTTTGGGGGCGATATGTGATGATGGGATGATGGGATGATGGTATTTCGCGGGAAGCAAACATATAACCAATTTGCAGTTTGTTCAGATTGCATCATTATACTCGTATGAAGGAATGAATTTAGTCCTTAAGCGTTTATATACGTTTGTAGAAAATCGATTAGATGAAATTGTGTTTAAAGGAAGATCATCATTTTTTCTGTTTTTTTGTTCGCTACTCTCACCCGCAAGAAGGAAGATTCTTTTAACAGAATTCTATTTCAATCATTACCATTCGCATCATCACAAACCATTAAAGTATCGATTCTAGGCAACTCAAAACCTCAACTCAACACAACACCAATCAACAATAAAGCACTTTCAACTTGATTTTTGTTTTGTTATTTCAAAAGCATCAATTTCTCGCACAATCACATCTCTTGTATCCTTGTTTTTTTTTTTTTTTTTATTTCACAGATGGCGTGCAGATCCCTGGGCTCGTGGCTCCTACAGCTTCGTCTCGGTTGGTTCGTCTGGTTCCGATTATGATCTACTCGCTGCACCAGTCATACCGCCAAATGCTAATGGCACTAGCCCCGATGAAGATACCAAGGAGATGCCAAGATTGTTCTTTGCAGGTAAGTCCAAGCCAGGCTATAGGCTACATAGGTATCTATATGAAGTCATAAATGAGAGTTCGAGCTATCGAGGGATCTAGTTTGAAGCAAAGAGAGAGGGAGGTGTGGGGTTATAGATTATATTGTGACGCTTTAAGGACTTAAAGATGATGGTAGTTTGATGCCTATGTACCTACATACCACCTCTCCTAAAGTGGAGGCATAGTCATCATTATCAACGTCGTATAGTCGTCGTCGTCGCTCAATCACTCAATCCTGGGGTACTTAACGCTGCTGACAGTTGAAAAATGGAATTGTTAGCTTGGCCATGAATGAACCAAACAAAACAACCAGCGCGCACAGCTTGGTAACGGCAACGGCAAGAGAAACGGCTGGCATTCCATGTGATGTGATAGCCAAAGCTAGCGATACTCGGACGACGACGACGACGGCCATATCGGGCGTTCAAGCGGGCATACTGCTGGTGCGATAATTAATAATCTTTGGCGAACGGAAAAAAATATCTTTGGGGATGTAAAGTGATTTATTGAGTAGGTATACCAGGAGATAGACACTTTATACGAAATGAAGCATCAGCAGAAGGTGAAATTCCGCACTTGATGCAATTTAAATGGAAAAAAATTATAATTAAGCTGTGAATAGTTGAATAATGCATTGTATCTATATATATACATATGAGTACAGTTAGCGTCACAGACGAAAAGGATAAATGGTTTTGCTTTAGAAGGCTCAAGGCGACATTTTGCATTGATAGGATGTTAATTAACAGAATTTGCAGGGAAGACAACAATTTTTTTTCGTTAAACATTCAAACAATGCAACGAATAAAAAGACTCTCAAGGTGAATGTCGAAGGAAAAGTAACTTAAAGTTTGGTTATTTAATTAAAAAATAACTTTAATGGCAAACATTATACGTAATAATTGAAAATTTGGTTTTTTTAAAACAAACGGCAAGATTATAAATCAATTAATCATTGCATATTCGTAGGAGCATACATGTTTGTGTGCTGCTTTAAACGCCTTAGCATATGTACGTAGTTTAATTGTAACGATGTTATTTTATGTTGCATATTGTTAGGACCGGTCTGTTAAAACAGGGTGATTAAGATGGTTATTTCATTTTTGAAAGCTAAGAAAAGAAAATTATTAAAAAATAATTATTGTCCTTGTTTTATGTACGAGGTCAAAAAAAAAGGTCAATATATAATCTGATAGTGTGTGGTATAATATTTTTCTACTTTTAGGTAAGTTTAAAGGAGTCTTCTAGAATAAGTGTCTAAACGATACCTAAATAGATTTTTTTGAATTTTGTCTGTCTCTTTTCTAGAACTTGTGTTTTTGCCCAAAAATTAACTCACAGTCTCGACTGAACAATGTTTTTGAAAAAAATTAAATTCTTATAGTTTTTTTAAGTCCAATTTTTCCGGTGTTTTTTAGAATCAACGTAACTTTAAGCAATAGAAAGCTTATATGTACCTTCTAAATTATAAAAACAATATCCTCCTATGAACAAATAAAAGAACAATTGTGAGTTTTGTTTAGAGCCGATAAAATTGAAACAAAAAAGGAAACAAATTCCCCCCTCTCTCAAAGCACCAAAGTCAAACATATTATAGGTTATACTCTGGGTTTTTAATGAAATCAAAAAGTAAAAGTCTTTATTCTAAGCACTTCCTATTTGTATTAATGTAAGGAAAATGTTACATTTATTATTTATTACATTTCATGAAGGTCAACTGTTTACAACTGCTTATTTGACAATTTGCCCTGTTTGGTTGGTGGTCCTTAACACACAATTGTTAGTTTTTCAAGGCATAAACGTCTCTTGCATGAGGTGCTAACCAAACCAGAATTTGAAAGACTAAAAATTGAAAGATTAATCGCAAACTCAAAAATATAAAAATGTTTCCGAACCCAAAAAAAAATACCTGTTTCATGTCTTAAATGCCCCAAGTATCATCTATAATACGAAAGAAAAACCTCTAATCAGACTACAGCATTAGTCTCTAATTTATTTAAATCAAACACGAAACTAAACAAAAACCAGTTATAAATATTTACGTTTCATGCTGACTTTAAATAAAAAGTAAACTTTAAAATGCAATTAAACTAAGGTACACTTTTCAAATTCAATTAAAATTATTGGCATCCATTTTTGAAGCTTGGTTTTTCAAGTTGCTAACTATGCAATTTGTTGTACAAGACAGCAGATGATGCAAGAGAACTGATTGAACAAAAATGTCATAGATCACCTATGAGTTGTCAGGAGGTTACATAGGTTTCTTAAAAATAAATTTGGTGGCGCAACAGTCCGTCGAAAACTAGGGCCTAATGACTTACATCTCTCAACCTTTCCTGTGTGCTAGTAATGTTGTCAGGGATGGAGGCGACCTGCAGTTTTAAGCCGAATCCAAACGGCTACTTGAGAAAGCATTTTTCATGACAAGAATTACTTTTGGGGAATTTGTCAATTTCTCGCAAGAGGCAGTACCCGTGAATTTTTTCTTTTTTTAAGGTGACAGAGGCAGGGAATGTGCTCAATACCTCTAGCATGACAGCCCTACTCACTATCCAATCCATTGCTCAACGGGTACATAAGTTCCTTAGCTTTTAAATTATTTTTGAGCTGAAACTCTGAAACCCACAGGGACTTCAGCTGGCAACAAGATGAGACTCGACAATGCTTTTGCTAGTCCTGTTTCGTCAAGATCCAAAAATGTCTGTCTCGTTTTAGTATCATCTTGATTTCATCTTGCCTCAATATCATTGCGGTTTGTTAAAGAGTTTAATTTGTGCTTTCTATATACATATTTAATTATTCAATTTTTAGTTTATGACTAAGTGAACAAACTTGCAAAACTTATCATATTTTGACAGTGATATATCATTTTTCAAGAATCCATATGGCCATCCAAAAAATAAAAAGATCTTTTGCTTACTGAAACATAAAGACGCGCAAAGACTGACAAGGCCACCGAAAATCAACAAGTTTTAATTTAAAATATAGAACCTAATCTTGGTCTTGTCCCGTAAATTTAAAATGTTCACTTTCTTCAGGTCACACAAAACATCATTTCAAAGACTATTTTCGCTAACTCATATTTTAACTGTAACAGAAACTCACCAATCACACGGCAATATACCAGAGCAGTGACTGTGTTTACATTGATTAAAAAAAATAAGGTCCTATTACCACGCTCAATTTGCATTTTTTACGGGGGGAGCCTTAATTTCTTTCGTTGGAAATCGCAATATCCTCCTTCTCGATTTACGTGGATTGTAAATAATTTAATTTCGAACTTGAGACACATTTTCTGTTGTTGGTACTAACATTTGAAGACCTTTTTGCCTTCTTGATTCTTCCTGAATCTTAGATTAGACAAGTTGCTTGCTCAGCACATCATTTCTTCGACTATTATAATGAGTACAAAAAACGTGCATGCACCAATGATTCACCACACTTCAGATATTTCTCCACCGCAAAACACGGTGTGCTCTTAACCATGGACTTATGACGATTCAATTCATCAAATCCAGTGCCTTTATTGATACCCATACTGCTTACCTCAAACGGCCAGTATTTCGTTAATTGAATTTCAAATTTTAAAAATTTCAGTTCGACGCACTTTGGCAAGATGCTAAAACCGTTAAAAAATAGCAAAATCACGTACTTAGATTAGTTACATACTAAAATGAATTTAAAATTTAACCTAATCGTTTAAGATCTTACGTAATTATTCTTAATTTTTTAATTAAGGTTGTTCCTGTCTCTTTGGCTTAAATCAGCTCAAGAACAACTTGTATTTGTCGCTTAAGAATAAAATAACAATACTTTACATAAGAACCTATAATTTGAATAACCTAATCTTCAATTACATCATAATTTTTCATTAAAACAATTTTTTTGTTTTTTTTTTTTGTTTTCTAGGTGAACACACTATCCGTAACTATCCGGCCACCGTCCATGGAGCATTTTTGAGCGGACTTCGCGAAGCCGGACGTATTGCTGATTTTTTCATGGGCTTCCCCGAAGGATCCACACCAGTTGCTGAAACAAAGCCCGCTGAATGAGCGAATAATTTTCATTACTTAATTATTTTTCTTCATTTTAATTACATTCATTCAACTATAATTTTTCATTAATATCAATTTTGATTTTGTATTACATTTTGACTTTTTGTATCGAAAATAAATCAAATCATTTTTTCAATTAAAACACAACAAAAATTTATCATTTCTATTAAAATAATTTCATTTTCTAGCGAACATGAAAAATGATGGTTGAAGAAAAGCACTTACATTTCATTGCATACTTTGTGACGGGATTTGTAATGGAGAAAATAAAAATGGCCATCACTAGCGTCACCCCTGTTCAAAGACACAAACCAACGGAATTGCCATTCATTTCCTCCTTCTCATAATAATTCCAATTGAAATTAACAAAATCTTTTCTTTAGGAATTTTTGAACGATGCGATGAATAAGAAATGAAGAATATGGAGGGAATAAATTGTTGTTTATTATTTTTATTACATAATACCTTCCTCAAAGGACCAATTTTCTTTCTTTGATATTTTATATTTTAATAAAAATGAATAAATAAATGCACAAAAGTGCGAGGGTTAGTCTGACGCATTTGTCCACCTCCACCGCTTCGCGTCGTGCCATCGTCTAGCGTCGCACCAAACACTCACCGACAAAATGAAAATTCTGAAAAACAAAATGGAACAAATCTCAGTGGGAACGAGCCAAATGAATGACATTTTGTCATATCTTCCGCTTTCAAAATTCAATTTTCTACCGCAAAATAGTCCTTCTTGCCATCGTTTTGTCGGTGGCAATGGCGGCGGCATCCTTCGGTTCGCTTCAGTCGCATCATCGAGTGTTGAGAGGTCCTTGCAAAAGAACAAAGCGAATTATTTATGTTTTATAACAAAGGAAAGATGAGAAGCAATGACAAAAAAATAAAAAGAAAGAAGACAAAATAAACGCCAATTGGGTATAAATGTCGCACAAAAGATCCGCATCCGAATTGGTCCTCTGATTGGGTCAGACAGTCTGAGCAGCATAGTGATGGGTAATCATCATTTTCGTATTCGTTTTGTCTGTTTTCCCGTTATATTAAAGACTGCGCGGCGTTAAACAACACAACAAAAAGAAAGACACGAAATAAGCGAATAACATAAATCTCATTCCAAGTCACTGAGGTTTCCTGTTTTGTTCATTTCATTTTTATTTAGTTTTTATTTTTACCGTTTGAACGGTCCTCTTTTCTTGGGTTTAGGGCTGTGGGGAGGGAGGGAACGGTTTCGGTTACGGTAACGGCAACGGGAATTGGAACGGGAAAACGAACTTCATTTGAATAATTTATGGGCATCCGGGAATAAAAGACGAGTTATTTTTTCGTTTTCGTTGTCACTTTGTTGTGATGCTCGGATTTGTTTTTTTCTTTTTTCTATGTGCGAAATTTCCTTGCAGCATCAGGCAGAGGAACACAGGGTGTTTCATTAAAATTTCATACAAAGAAAAGTGAATGTCTGTGTTGTTCTTTGTGTTGATGTTTTGCTGGCTTGAATGTCTTCTTTTTTTTCAAAAGTCCAACCAAATAAAACAGGCGAGAGTGTGAGAGAAGGAGATTGTTAAGAGTAAGGAAGAAAGAGCTTATATGTATAACTGTATTCAAAAGAAAATGGCTGTGAAACGTTGAAATCCTGTCATCGCATTTCAACGGGAATTATATTTTATGACATATCCTTTAGATTTTTGTTATTCGTTTTTCCTGTTGTGATGCTCTAAAGCGCTGCCTGCGCTGCTGTGCCATCAACAAAGTCCGATGATTTTTTGTTAGCTTCTCTTTTTATCTTTATTTTTTTCTATCTCTCTGTTGTTCGTTTTATATAAAGTGAAGAAATTCATTGCGAAAGATACGCGAAGTGAATAATTTGTTGGTGTTGTGTTTGTTTTGGCTGTTTTTTTGAGTTTCACTTTTTATTTGCCAAAAAAAAGTGACGTTCTTTTTCCTAACCGATTTGATGGAGATGATGGAGACTACTGTCATAAGAGATAATAGGGTTTTGGTTGGCCTTTGTGCTCCTAACTAACCACAAAAACATTATTTTAAACACGCACCACGGTCAGAATAAATGTATTTATTTTTTCAGTTTTTGAGCTACCTTGAACCAATTCTTATATAAAAGAAGTGCTTTGCAGGATTCAGGAAGAATGCTAATGTAAATAGGGACTATATGAACGTACCGAACCTACCTACACAGTATACGGTACGTTGCGTTGCTATGTTTTGGTTGACAATTTGACAGGTGACAGGGTTGTTGTTGGGTTCAGGGATTATCTTTTATGAAGTCTAACGGTGTTTTTTCGTTATATTCTACAAGGGAAATTATACCTACAGATTTTATTTAAATTGAGTATAAGTTCATCGAAAAGATTTGTTGTGTTTTGTAGGTAAGTAGGTAAGTATACCTACTATGAAATTTGCCAACATTGGTTTAAGTCGTTATAGGTTAGGTTTGAGTACTTTTTTTTTTATAAAGGTACCTACTTACCTGCCTGTTAGGCGGTAAAGCCACGTTTTTTGAAAAATTATTTTTCCAAGAAACATAAACAAATAAAATTAAAAGAAAATTGTGAAAATCTCTTTGGGAATTTGAATATGCGGTTGATGATGGTGATGGTGTTTATGGCAAAAAATACAAAATTTAATGTCTTATTTATTTTTTGACATTGACAAAACGTTTTTGAGTTTGAGTTCATTAATGCGTGGGAACAGAGAAAAAAGTAGGTCACTCTTTAAAGAAATATCAAAATAATTGAGTTTATTTATTTTTGGACTTTATTGAGCTCCTGTCCAGAATTTTCAATTGAAAGAGGATATGGTTATGGGTATTGCTTTGAAAATAACTTTAGAAAGTAGGTAAAGGTTTTCAGGGGTTATTTGCAATTTTCGATTATGTTAGTTGGTAAGGTTTATATGACCATTCCATTTTGTGCTCACTATTAATTGTTACTGAGGACACATAAAGCTTCGCCAAGGATATGTCTAAATCATTGCCAATTGATCTTTGATAGCTTCTTTCTGCTAGGAATCGTTGGGTTGCAGCATGTTTTTGAATTAAAAGAATCGATGAAGGTATTATAAAAGGTTCTATTTCCCTTAGAACATATAAAAAATCGTCTTTGCTTAATCTAAAATTACCATGAAAGCTTAAAAGAGGAAATCAAGAATTTACTTTATTTATCAGAATAATTCTACATAATTTTCACACCACACTTACATTGTGTCAGGTAAATCCAAGATATTTGATTTGTCTCGCAAAATTTTCTTCTTATTTTTTCTCTTGAATTCTGCTTCCTTTTTTCACTTAAAATTGCCAATAATGTTGCATCCATCTTCAAAACAGCAAAAATTTTACTTCAGTTCTGACAGTCCGAAGCAATTTCGAAGTTTTCGAAATCGATCGAATTGAAGAACATGAAATGAAATATTTCACGTGAAATTGAAAAGCGATTTCACGTCGAAAACGTCGAAAACACTTTTGAATTCTACTCGATTGTTTTACTTGATTTTATTGCTCCTTACCTCGGTTGGGGGGTAGCAATTGTAATAAAACAACCTAATTGACAAATTGTATAGCATGTGGGGTATGAGCATTCGTCATCTTCCTCTGTAGTAGTAGGAAAACAGTGGCCAGGATTACAACTCCAAAAAATTAAAAGTAACCAATGGAGTACTGATGAATATCATGGTGTGACATTTTATTGGGTAACACTTGCTGAGTTTTTTTTTAAATGAAATTTTCTTCTTCAGTAATGCTAAGTTTTCTTCCCCTCGAATGATGATTTCTTTTTTATATACATTTCGTCTTTGAGTGGTTCAATATGAAAGGCTTGGACAAATAAACTTAAGTTGATTGTCGGCAAAAAAGGTGCAGTTTAATTTGATGTGTAGAAGTTGTGAGCATTAATATAGTCATGGTTGGCTGTTTTATGATACAGTCAGCTCCTATTTTCATAAGTCCTACTCCCTTTAGTTTTGTAGTTAGAATTTCCGTTCCGCATAGTACAGACAATATTTCTTCGTATTTAAAAGCGAAGATCTAGTTGTTGGGATTGTGAAGTTGAATCCACATCCTGTCCACTTTGGCGGATTTTAGTTCACAATGTGAAGAGATTTAGCATTTGGATCTCACATCGATTTTCGACTGAATGTGTATTGAAGATTGGATGTCGCTGTTTACATAGATACTTTCTGTCTTCGAGATGTATACAACTCTGATATTCGGCATTTGATAGCGCGAAATGCTGATCTGTGAATGGAGTGGTAGCCAAAAATTCTGTAGATGGTTGTATGAAGATGTGTTTTGTTGAACTGGTAACGGTATTAATTTGAACAATTGGAACATTTGTGCATTTAATAATGGCAATTTTACAAGGAGTAAAATTGATGACGACGTAACTCGTGCTTTGACTCGTAGAAGTTCATATAGCTTTGGAAGATTATGTTCATCATACTAAGGTATGGTATAAGTGAACTGAGTATTATTTTGCGAATTTTATCCAGTTCGGTCAAAAGTTGTCTGGGAGAAAGAAGTAAAGCGTTTATTCTTCCATGATGAGTATCTGAAATAGCATCTAGAATTGCTATTTGAATGCGTTGAAAGCTGACCATTATTTGAGTGACGTAAATTGTGACAAAGTTGAGGATTTCTGTTCTTTGTATGATTTCATTTAGGAGGTCCATTGAATCATAAGCGATGGTCAGCTGATGTTTTACCTCACTAAACTGTTCTTTTATTGAAGACAGCGATTTGTTGAGAATATTTGTTGTAGATTCTAGTATTGAGGTCTGATATTTGCTCAATTCAAGTAGATGATTTTCATTATTATGAATCATCTGGATGTTGTCTTCGATTTATTGTGCATATTCTTAATCAAGATCTCCGAATAACGTATTTGCAACTGTTCCAACGAAGTTAAATGGGGACCTTCTCTTTCTTATTGCGATTCTGTTTCTGAATTTCAGAACGTCATTTAAATTTTCTGATTCCATTAGACGCATTTCGAGATGATTTATGATGGCCTTACAAGGATTATTCGAGTTTGATTTTTCCTCACATCTTGTTTTTAATTGGGTAACACTTCTTTGTATTACTTGAAACTAACAAACAGGTTCCAATCATCAGTTATCAATTTTGCCAATGTCCTCAAAATATAATCCTGGACTGGTTTCAAAATGTTGAATATCTACTGCACTTCGTTGAGTATAGTTTGTCCAAATGCGGTGCTTAATAAGCTTAATAAAATTGATTGGATTTATTCTCATTTTTCGAGTTGGCACAGAAGATATTTCCGGATTGTGTCGCTTTCGATTTGAGCACTCCTGAATCGGTAGGAAACGACCTTTAAGCGGATGTTTAACCTTAGTTCGAAGGTTTGGAGCCCGTTTTTTAGCTTCAGATGGTTGCTCCCCATGTTCTGGTTTGGATAGATCTTTAACTTCTTGCTTTGGTTGAATTTCAGTAGGAAGGAGACACACTTTAGCGATTGATCTTCTTATTTCTCCTGAAGACGTTTTAATATCAACCACTCTTGTAAGTTTATCTGGTCCAGTGGTGGATTTTAGCACTCTACCCATTGCCCATTTAAGAGGAGGTAGGTTATCTTCTTTAATTAAAATGAATGTGCCTGGCTGGATGTCGGCTTGTGGATGTTTTCATTTATACCTTTGTTGTATTTCTTGTAAGTATTCATATCTCCATCTACGCCAGAATCCCTGATGAATTGATGTTACTAGCTTCCATCTAGCAACTTGGGTCAGCTTTGATGCTTCTGCTGATTCCGGATCCACTACTGCAGTTAAAGGTGCTCCAATCAAAAAGTGTCCAGGAGTTATGGCCTCAAGATAATTAGGGTCATTCGACATCGGAGTTAATGGTCTAGAGTTAAGGGTTGTCTCTATTTGCACAAGGGCTGTTTTTAGTTCTTCTTATGTTAAGGATTCGATCAAAACTGGCATGATATGCCTTTATTTTAAAATTTCTCACAGATATACCTTTGATATAGGAATTTCCGGTTTGCCTTAATTAGTAACCTCTAAACAAAGTTCAACCCTTCCACTGTTTTCTCAAGATTCTGAGTTGGTACATTATTTGTAATTTGTTATTTAATTACAATGGACAATTGGCCGAAAATGTAAAATGGTGTGAAAAACAAAAATAAAGAAAAAGACCAAAAAGTGAGTTATAACTTGATAGCTAAGATTTTATAACTTTTTTATATTTGGTAAAATAAGTGGTTAGTAATAGTAAGGCTATGATTTTATAACTTTTTTATATTTGGTAAAATAAGTGGTTAGTAATAGTAAGGCTATGATCAAAGTACAGGACTTGGTTGTGAATATGATGTAGTGATATCGTTGATGCTATCAAATTTCAACACCGCTCGCAACCTTACAATCGAAAACTCTTCTTTACACTCATGACTTGTCCTTAAAGTTGCTGGATAAAAATCGCACCATCTTGTGAAAATTCCATTTCTTGATAACCAAAACAATTTCGTAAAATTCAATAACAGAAAGCAGTATCGGCCAGTCCACTCATCTATCAATCAATATATTTTAAGAAGAATATTAGTTATACTTATGTTCAAAAGCGAAACGAACAAGTTGTTTTGGTATTGACGCAGCATTAATGTGAGAAACACAAATAACATATGCGTCAAATACCACCTCAAAGAAGAACTATATTAGAAATAGTGGGGTACAAATGGACCCCATGCCAGATTTATGTTTTCTTTCCAGACAGAATTCGAAAATGGTTCTGTTAAAGGAGAGTGATATTAAAAACACCCAAAATTAATAGAAAATTGAATTTAGTTCACCGAATATTAATCCCAAAGAAATACAATTTAAAACAAAAAAGTTATGAGTGTTAAAAAACATGCTCTAGGATACTTTTGGACCCCATGAGGTAAAGGAGGGTTAATCCAATAACAGTTCAGAGGTCTTAACTTGAAATGTTGGAAACACGTTTCCGTTGTTTCATATCCATTTTCGAAAGAATGTGGCTCTTTTATACAAAATTGTATCGAATTCAAGTTTTTACACACACAAAATTTACTGTTCATTTACCAAATGATAAGGTTTTACATTAAGGGTTTTACCTCGTTATTAAATGGTTTAAAAATGCCTATAAACATTTTGATTCTGTCATTAAAAAAAAAAACAATATTTTACAAAAATGAACAAACAATAAAATCAACAGAATTGACTTTTTCCAACGAATAACATTTTACTTCAATTCCGTTTATCATCCGCTCCACGTGGCTTTGATAAATAATAACTTAACCAACACGTGAAATATCAACGGAAATGCGCAAAATAATTTCCAATCAAATCTATTAATCCTTTGACGAGATAAAAATCTCACGGACCACGGAAACCAAAGGCGTTCGCAATTTTTCATGAAAGGGAGCACTAGTGACCCAATGAATGACTTCTCAAAATTAAAAATAACCATGATTTGGAAATCAAGATTTCCAATAAAGTCGATATTTATTCCAAAAAATTCTAAGCATTTTTATCAGAACACATAAAAACAGAATAGTTAAAGAGAATTGATCTCAGATTGATCTTAGATCAAATTTCTTTTAATAATTTTTTGATGTTCACCCCCATACCCCATATGAAATTCTTTTGCAAACGCTTATGGTATGAAAATAAATTTTTTTATAATATCCTGTCACTAAATAATCTATAATATATATAAAACTTTATATAGCTGTGGTGATGATGGTGATGCTTCCAATCAAATGAATTTTTCATGACATTTCATATAAGAGCGCGTGTAGAGAGGTATAATAGCAGAGCATCACAGTTGTATTGAAAGAAGATGGCTTCAGTGTGTTCCACACCTACCTATCTAACAGAAAATCCTACCAAGCGTATAGGGTACTATACAATACAGTATAAACCCTCATACCGATTATATAAATCTATCTCAGAACCAAAAAGCGAAATAATGTTGTGCACTCAATTTAAAAGAATTTTCACAATAAATTTCTATAAAATATTTATTTTGCTTTTCATTTTCCACTTGCAAAATGAAATAATAATGGCTCGACCTCTTCCCTTCCCGCCAAAAGAGGGAGCTGTGGAGCGATTCATTCCAAAATCGACATTCGCATCCGGTGTGTGTGTGTGTGTGCGGTATAAGGGGTGTGATACGGGGGTTGGTTTGGTTGGGCAACGGGCGCGGTCCGTACTGTGCCATTGCCGCACTCATAATATACAGCTATTCAGAATCAAACAGCGTACAGTCGAAATCCAGATCCTGTGCAAAGGCACGAATGAGTGTGGTTTTAGGATGGTAAATGGCATCCGCATAAATATATTTATAAATTTTTATATTTTTTTTTTCCATTTTCATTTTATTTTTATTTTGCTCCAAAAATACGAATATACATACAAAATGGGGAATGGGAAGAATGATTGAATGAAATGCATCTCTCCATCACTCTGTGTACCCTATGCTGATGATGTTGCCAGGGTGAAAATCCCTAAAACGGAACAAAACAAAAAAGATGGATCCCCACAAATAAATACAACATTCAGCCAAAAATCTAGTATTGAAAGTAGAGATAGGATGTAAAGAATATATAAAAATGAGAGTGGAGAGATTGGGATCGGTGTGGGAAGGGGAACTAAATATGGAGGGCAGGCGACACCTTATAAAACATTCATGACGAATTGCGAAATGTACATGTGATTTAAGGGCACCAGCGTATACTATCCATAAAAATGGATTATCCCAACTACAGAACCGAAAAAAAAGGGAATTTGGATTTAAGAATGGGAGAAGTTGTTGTGGAGGGGATACAGGATAACCATCATCATACATACATATATGGTGATATGGGATATACTATATTTTTGGCTCTAGATTCAGCTGGATTTTATTCTAAGCTTCAATGCTTTTACCATCATTGGGGCTTACTTGGAATAGCATCAGCACCATTTTTAAGTTACTGGGCAGTGGGCAACCATATTGTCAAAATATGGAATTTTTAAAATGAGGGTGCTTTTATTTTGTAAAAATACCAATGAAATATAAAACAATGTCGGCCTTATAAAAGCTTAGGTTACCCAAGGTCATAGCCAGGGAACATTTCGTGGGGGAGTGCATTATTTTTTTTAAAAAAGGTACTTGAAGTTATGGAAATTAAAAATACCACCAAAAATACAGTGGATACAGAACATATTTCTATGAAGCTTAATATAAATTTGTTCGTTAACAAGTTAGAAATTCAACGAAAGTTTGTATTCAAATCATTAAATATAAATTGCAAAAATTTTGAAGAATTTAAATTTCAGTTTTTAACGAAGGTGTTTATGGTTTTCATGATTGAAATCTGTCACTGAAATTGTGTATAATTGAAAGAAACGCTAATCTGTTCATTTTTTGACATAATGGAATCAGTTGTTCAGAAAAACAGAATTTTATTCGAGAAAAAAATAAAGGGTGTTTTTTTTAAACATGTCTAACTTTAAGTTTGCAACACTTTTTCACTGTCAGTCATTTTTCAGCTGTCAAGTGAAATTATTTTTAGTTTAATTTCAACATGAATTACGCCTGCAATTTAATTTACTGATAAAGCTCACTCTTAGTTGAATAAGTATTTTAATAATTAAAACTGCCGTGTTTGGAGTGATCGATAATCCCAAGTGGTTCTTTAAAAATAGTGCTAGCAAGAACGTTACAGTCAATGGTTACTGGTATAGAGAAATGGATATTGTATTCTGTACCCCAAATGCGACAATTTTGCTTGTTTACCCGCCAAGATCAAAATGAGCTTCATCTAAAAAGATCCTTTTTTTTGGAAAAATCTGCATCTTCTCTAAGTCAATCGCAGGCAATATTTCCCAGCGTTGTTCAAGCGTCGTATACACAACCATATTCGTTCAGCCGAAGGATAAAACTAATTATCTGTCAAATCAGACATGAGCTAAGTGTTACCATTCACGAAAAAGCACTAGTTAAAAAAAAAACGTTAGATGGCGGACCCTATAGAATCAAATTCAAATAACTTATAATGATTTGATTACTATAATGAAGAAAAAAATTGAAGATATGATGATCTCCCCTGAGTTCTCACTACTACGGGGCCTTAAGCTTTTTTTTTGTCATTTTTCTTCAAAAAATTGAAAATATCTTGATCTCCCCTGAGTTCATAAAGTTGTATACACAATGACTTCATGCATACATATATTTGTAGGTTATCTTACATTTATCTTAAAAAATTCGGTTATGACTTTAATGACATTAAAAACATAGACAATAGTATAATTCCTATAACATCATTTCTACAAAATCTTTTTGAAATAAAAAGAACACAGGAGAATGTTTGTTTGAGATTGAAGATCTTGAAAAAGTCGCAAGTAAAAGCGACTATTTTGAATTTGCTTTACATCATTTTAATTTATGAAACTTATCTTTAGCTTAATTTTTGTTTCTTAGCGCGTATTAAAAATTTGAGGTTTTTTCATAGCGGTTTATGTAATGTGTTTTCATAAAAACAGCATACCCAATATCGTTCCATTGTAGTAAATTTAATAATTAAGAACAACCAACATGGAATTTCTTAAATTCCAAAATTCACTTCGGAAAATTTCATCGAATGAATCGAAAAACCATAAAACTGTATGTATTACAAGTTTCCTAGAAGAAACACCAAAAATCTAAAATTATTAAGGGTGGTTTTTGTTAAATTTATTTACTTTATATAACGATGCAAATTACAATATATAACACAAATATTTTTATTTTTATTGAAATTAAAAAAAAATAACACAAATCATTCAATTTTCTTTAAAGTACCACTAATAGCCTTTTCACACCAAACTCAAAACCGGAACAACGATTCCCACAGCGTTTGAAACTCTGGAGGATTATAAAAGAACCGCCAGTGCCGCAAAGTCACCGGGGCTTTTATTCTCTACGTTGGCAAATTTTCCATATTCTGTAAATAAAAAGCAAAAATTGTTATTTTGTAAGGAAATTGTATAAATAATATTACTTACCACGACCAAATTTATTTCAAAATGAAATATTTGTTTTGACAGCAGCCATCAGCTGTTTTGTTTACATTAATTTGAGCGCTGAATGTTTCGAAAGGTTTGTTTGTTTAGTTCAACTTTGAATTGCTACTAGTTTTCGAGAGGTTTTATATAAAACTTGTGGTTTACGAAAACTTGTGGTTTACCAAAAATGTATGGGAAAACTTGAGTTTTCGATGTAGGTTTTTCGGCCAAAACCGATAGTTTCGCGAAAACCGGGTTTTGGACTTGGCGTGAAAAGCCTATAACGCTTGAAACAAGTTATGTAATAGCCCTGTGTTCTTGTATCGTTCCAAAACGGTTGATTCTGGTTTGGATTTGGTTCAAGGCAGGTTCTCCATTTAAAATAACTTCGAAATCTGAACCACGTCATACACCTAATCTATCAAATATGTTTTATTTTTCAAAACATAAATTTGGAAAGTGGTTACACAACCAGCTGATTCATTTACAAAGTTTTCATCATAACTCTAGCTTAACTATGGTATTCATTCAATTCAAAGAAAAATAAGACTAAATCTTTAATTAAAACAGAAAAATTGAGGTTTCTGACAACTGATATAAGTAGTGGGAAATTTATTCTGAGCACCTTAAAGTTGCTTGAGTGTACATCTTTAAGTTGCTTAGTAGCGTTAATCCTGGGGCCCCCTCTGTAATGTGTTTCGAAAGCCATTCCGATTCGAATCTCATATTCGATTCGTTTCTGAATTCGTACTCTGTAAAATGTTCGAATCGAACTAAACACAATCATCTAGTACTTTTTCTTTTTATAGAATAGATTTGCCGAGTCTCGAAGTATTTCTCATGAGATGTGTCAAAGCAAAAATTCAAAAAAAAAAAATCAAAACAAATCACAAACGAGACCATAGAGGAAATATATTATCTAGAGTCCCGACTGGTACCCGTCTTGCCTGAAACACCCTCAAATTTTATTTGAGGTAACTCTCTTAAAAGCCCGTAACAACTACATAGAATCTGCATTTTCCCATAAGAAATGCACGGGACAACTAACACATGCTTATGCTAATGGGCAAAATTCGCTCAATTTAGTTTGTAGGCCGAAAGAGAGCAAACCCATTAAGTCGGGACTCTAGATAATATATTTCCTCTATGAACGAGACGAGGAAGTTGAAATTAATTTTTAAAGAGAAAATACATAATTCAATAAAAAGTAAATAAAAAGGATTCGGTTGCGCTGTGGATGGATGAAGAAAATAGAGAAGAACGAGTTGAACGTAGAACAATACGCGATAAATAAAATATTTTTGAAATGTGTGATAGAAAGTAAACATAATGCGTGAGTTATATTTTACTTTTTTAACCATTGCTTTTGTTAAGTTTTGTACAGAACTTAAGACTATCAAAAACCGCTTTAAATTTTCTATTGAATGCTATTCGAGAGGAACTGTAGATACACTCCCATGGCCATGAGATCGACTGCTGTGCCAGTTTCAGTACAATCTTACTTTTTTCCAGCCGACACCGTCTCGTATTGGTGGTCCTTCCGCATTTAAAAATGACGATAGTCTTTCCCACAATTTTTTTGAAATCTTTCTGGCGTCCGAGACGTTCAAACGTCCCTTGGCTAAATCGAGATAAGCACACATGAATTGCACCATAATTTAAAATTGCTTTTGTTTGGTATTCACATTTTTTGCAGATGATTCCCTGTAATCAAATTTATTTGCTTAAATTTTGAATAAAATTATTATTTTCTTACTTACCCACATATTTCACACAACTTAACAGAATAATTTTGCTTTTATGTCCTTTAAAAACGACCTTCGAATAGCAATCCGTTACTGCTCTTGATGTAGAAACAAAATTTCTGTTTTCGAACGCTAATGACATTCGGAAATGGATTGCCATGTACGAAAAATCCGAATGCGGATTTGTCATTCCGTAAGTACTAGATTTCTTATCCGCATTAGAAATAGAGAGTAAAAAATATTCGTTTTCGAAAATATTTGCTTTCGAAACGCATGAAAGAGTAGGGCCCTGTTATGTAAGTGGAAAATTGAAAACATTTTACCTAAGAAAATTGTCAACTTTACAATGTCTAGGGCTTAATTAATTAAAATTGAAAACAGATATTGGAAAATGCTGAGAAATATGCAATAATATAGAGTATGAAAACGAATAACTTATATTTGTAGTATACTTTTGGGTTGTAGTCGACATAAATAGTTCTATTATTTGACAACAAGATGGCAAGTATAGAAAGCCGTTAACATTTGCAATTGAAAACCTATTAATCATTTCCTCACAAAAACTGCGTACGATTAACAAGAAGAAGAACCCAAAAATCCCAGTCTTTAAATAAAATATTGCTTTACAGATATTGCATTTACAGAATTTTCAATTCAAAGCAAAAATTACTAAATTTTACAATTGTATTCTTCTGAAGGGTAGCTCAGAATATTGTCTTGCATGTAATTCAGGTGAGCCTTTTTTGGAAAGCTAGATAGGTAGATTAATAAGTTTGTTGGAATTCGATTGTTTTATGTTTTATAGTCCAATTGAAACTCGATTTAAAGCTATCATTGTGATACACAATGTTATACATTAAAACTAAACTTTTATCCTTCTGTTTAAATTACTAAACTATACCCAGATATTTTCTGAGAACATACATACTACAAAAAGAATGTTACTAAGTATTCTTAGATGATAGTAATCGATATAACAAAAACTATTTTGTTCAAGTAAAAGGCATACATTTTCAAAGTCCTTTCAGTTTAGTTAAACAGAAAGTAAACTTTTCAAATCGTTTAATTGTCTTTCTGTTTCTAGGTAGTAGGTACCTACTCGTAAAAAGCCTTTGATTTTGAAATTTTCCCATCAAAAATAAGTCTGTAAACATTCTTTAAATATGCTTCTGCCTATACACACAAAAACCTTACCTACCCAACTCACTCTTTTGTTGAGATTTAGATTTAGTCAAATGTTGACTGTATAAGTACAAAATATTTACTACAACAAACCATCATATCGTCCTTGTGAAGCTCCGTAGAGTAGGTTATATTCTTCTTTGGAATTCGTATATGTGAAAGCCTATCACGTTTGACATTTTTCATTTTGTTTATCCTTGGGGATATACAAAACCGTTCTTACTTATGTGCCTATGTGCCATGTTATCAAAATATTTGTACCAACTCACACACGCACCTCACATTTACACATATGTCATGTAAACGTAGTACCTCTACGATACTACGACGACGAGCGACGCTATATATGTACGTAAAGGATATAAAATAACGTTCCCAAAATCAGACAGTTTGATGCCGTACGTGATTTCGTGCAGAATTATTCATTCCTCTTGTGACACATACACAGAGTCTAAAATAAACTGAATTACGTTATCCTGTAGATCCTGTAGAGGAGTCTCTCCTCTTTCGTCCTGCCTGACCTTATAACAAATGCATACGATTGGGGTTTGGCTATACGGATTGATGCTAAGGATATGAAATGTCACAATTGACGTAAAAATATTTTTTTCGCTTAAATACTTTTATCTTTTATTTAACTGTTATGTGCGTTGGGAAGGGGTGCACTGTTTAACTTATCCCCGCGGAAATACCTGTATAAATTAAGATTGACATACTTTTTCAGCAGGTATACTCTTACCTTTACTCATTTGTACAAAAATTGTCCTTACCTGGCATCATTTTAATTGTTTTGCACCATCCCCTCAACATTTTTCACTATGGTGAGGGGGAACGGAGCATAAGCCCATCGTGGGTAGAACAAAGAAATACAGAAAACGCTTCTTTTTTTTAGTTAAAGAACACAAAAGTCGTACAACAAATAATCACAGTGCGGATAAAGGACGAAGCCAAAAAATTATTTATAAACAAATTTAAAATGTCCAATCTCAACTGAACTCGACTCATACCGCCCTGCCCTCCCCTTGGTCCTGACCATTGCTGTGGCTCTCGCCCTCCGTCAGCAACTGCCATCACGAAGCCATTAATTTTATTCACGCTTGGCGTAGAAACATTCTCGAGCCCAGTTCCAGCTTCAGCTTCAGCTCCAGTTCCAGGTAATTGTAATTCATTTATGTGAATCCTTGTTGTTATCCGTGTTGACACAGGGAAATAATCGTCGACCGCAAGATAAACACGCAGTACGCCGCAATGAAAATTTCGGGCTGAAACAGCTCCCCTCGGTCGCCGGAAATGGGGTAAAGCATATACACAGGAGTGCCGGGAAGATATGCCTCTTCATCCCATTAAAGGGCCAACTTATCCACCTTTATATCGCATTGGGAAGCTATGGGATGGGTGTGGGTTCTGGCATTTTGCATATAGTGATGTAGAACGTTGGTAGGTGTGTATGGGATACAGTCGGTTGTGGATGGCGCGTCCTGGGAAGTTAATTAAAAATTGTGACCCCCGCAATGTGTTTAATGCCGCAGCAACAACGGTAGCTCGGTGTATGGTATAGGTATAATGGGACAGACTTTGTTTACGCCATCTGGCGGTACTTCTACCTTCCTTTGGCGGTGTCATTCCTGCTACCGTTTCCATTTCCATTTCAAGCTTATCCCCATTCTCTCTCTTCTCTCCTCTTTCCCTTCCTCTTCCCTTTCTCTCCACACTTATACCCAGGCCGGCCGGCACAACCAAGTCGAGTGTGCCTTTAATTTATTGTCGTGTCCTGCAGTCATGCTTAATATCCTGTTTTGCTCCTCCAAAAATTTCTCGTGGTCTCTTTGTGTGGTGTGGAATGAAAATCTCTGCAAAAATATTGGAGATTGCCATCCAAAGCCACCCAGGATCGTTATACCCTTGACAGTGACAATGTGTCTACGTCCAGGGGGTTGGAATTTTTTTCTTCCTCCCTTCCATATTATGGGAAAAACGGATTCCCCCTCAGCCTCACTCTCCCCAAATTAGAGATTGATTTTTCGTTTGCAGAGAGTGGAATAATATAAATACACAAACCATGATCTTCTCGCTGATGCTGGCTCAAGGACAATAAGGATTCATTTTTGTCTGCATTTTCGGTAAACAAATTGTATTCTTCTCTCTCTATCTATATACAGATTCCGTTCATTTTTGTTTGTTTCTTCTTTTTTAGTTTCTTGTTTTGTCCATATTGCGCCACCGTATGTCAATGAAAGGAAACCATAAATTAATTAGAGAGATAGAAGAAAATAGGATTTCACAGAGAACAAAACAGAGCATCAGTAGAGTTGGTAGCTATGTAGGGGGAAGAAGTTCTATGGTTGATGGTCCTGCCTGTGTAGAAAATGCTCGTTCCCAGAAAAAGGAAGCTTTATTTTTTTCTTGAGATTTGTCGGGAACATAAATTAGGCGTGGGTGTGAGGCAGAGGGTGTCATTCAAAATGATACAGTAAAACAAAAATAAAAGAAGGACAATAAAAAAATTCACGTTTATATAAAACGAAGAAGACCTGCAGCAGCAAACGAAGTCGGGAATTAATTGCAAAATGTCCTGCAGATGGTCTTTTGGTGTGCGGATTGACTTAGACATTATAAGACGGCAAGACGGCAATAGACCTCCCGCCTTTTGTGGCCCTCTTCATGGGGGACAAAAGGCTATAGGACAAATAACCGTAGGTTCGAGTATTGTGACATTCAAACGACTTTGAATATCATTAAGATGGGTATGGGAACGTATTTTTTGAAATTAATGTAGGTATGCTTCTTAAAATTATTTTATGATTTTGAAGGCTAACATCTCTGATCTGTTAGTCTTTTGGAAATATGCGTATACAACGTCCAACAATTGTTAAAAACTAAACGACTTTAAAACCATAAATTGTAATGACGCATTACAAATCTACAACGAAAACACGAACAAATTACATGCGTTCTGTCACTACACCGAGCATTGAGTTCACACTCAGTTCAACTTGGCCAAAACTCGGTGAAATTAATTTACAAAGGTTATTTTGTTATTCGCAAGGATATAATTCACACTAGGTTGTTACCAAAAGGTTGCCTAGTAGAACCGAACAAGACCAACAAAAAGGAAGTAGAAGCAGGGAACCAGACCGCGCATAATTATAAATACGCCTGAACTCTCGGAGCAGGACTGCAGGAACCAGTTGGACTTCGATCGCCGCTAAGCAAGGATCCAAGTTGGATATTAACAGAGGCTTCCCCCCACCGGAGGTAAGGGGCTTCTCGTAAAATATTCAAGTTTAATTGATTTACCAGCTTCGGCTGTGATTTACCAGTTTCACCTGTGATTTACCAGTTTCGACTGTGATTTACCAGTTTCGGCTGTGATTTACCAGTTTCGGCTGTGATTTACCAGTTTCGGCTGTGATTGACAAGTTTCGGCTGAGATTTACCAGTTTCGGCTGTATTTGCCAGTTTCGGCTGTGATTTACCAGTTTCGGCTGTGATTTACCAGTTACGGCCGTGCTTTTCATACGATAAGAGGCAATTCACCTGCGTAACGGCGATTGCCATAGTCCTGACCGAATCGACGGAAGCGAAGTGCCCCGCGCCACCTGCTGACCGACACCTATTGCGGAGACTACCTCGAACCCGTGGCACAAGTCGAGATTCGGATGAGAAGAATTATTACGAAAATCAGAATTAGACAATATTTTGTTCATATAATTAGGTATAGCGAGTTACGTACGTAAGCTATTTTTTAATGAAATTTTACAGTTAATGACACTTTTTGACATCTTCATAAATTTTCCTTCAAATGCTACAAAAGAAGAGATGAAATTTCTCTGAAAATACTTGGGTGAAATTAATTGGTACAATATTCCAGGAAAGAAGAGATACGTTCTGATAAAATAGCCACTTTCATTTCCTTACTCAAAAAATCATGCTGCAATTCTTGCATTTCCAAGATTCCGCATGACTTTATCACTAAGCTCGATTTTGGAAGTACTATCAAGTACAGATATCCGTTTATCAGAAGAACATCAAGAATGTGGAATCAGGTTTTTTTCCTCATTTTCATATTCAAAACCTTAGGATCAAAGCCAAACGTCAAAAGTGACTTCCTTTTTTAAAGCGATAATAACTGTATGCTCACAGAAACGTTTTCCATTAGACATCGTAGGATAACTGGGATCAGCGCCTGCATTTTAGCATGAATTTTCTCCTTCAGCTGCGGAATAAGTTCGATCAAAGAGGGGTCTTCTGGCTCCAGAAAGATCAACCGCTGCTACTTGTTGTAAAAATCGTGCCACCAGAGCTGTATTTATTTGTGCAGAGGGTGGATTTCTAACTTTTTAATGATGCTGACTTGGGGTTCTTAAGTCAATTACATTAATCCTCTTTAAAAGACTATAGTTCCAGCTAAAAGCTGGTGTAGAAAGAGAATATCAGCGACTTCGCGGCGTTTTTGGAGGGTTTGCAGATTAATAAATTTAAGCTATCTTCATAAGGTGGTAAAAATAGATTATCACCCCAAGGAAGATCGCGGAGTACAAATCGAAGAAATCTGTGTTGTGCAGATTCAATTCTCTGAGAGTAAGAGTTCTGGTGGGGGAGACCAGACTTGACTAGCGTATTCAAGGACAGTTCTATCAAAGGTGGTGTATAGGGATTAAATGACATAGGGGATTGAGAATTCTTCAGACCAACGTTTGATAAAGCCAAGTGATGAGTTGGCCTTTTTAATAATATAATCAAAATGGGCTCTAAAATTTAACTGCGAGTATCGAAAATAACTTCTATAGGTCGCAAATAACTCCTAGAATAGACAGAATGAATGGTAAGTTCGGTAGGAAGGATGTAAACGCTTACTGGTGAATTTTGTAAATTGGCATTTAGCTACATTGATTTCTAAGAAATTGAATGAGTCATGATCATTTGAAGTAAGACAGAATCATATGGGGTAGAAATAACCTTTGTTAATTTCACGTCATCAGCGTTAATAGAAAGAGTTGAATTATCAATGAGATTAATAACATCGTTAATAGTTAAAGCAAATAATAAAGGACCAAGATGGCTCCCTTGAGGAACTCCTGAAATTACAGCAATGAGGTTGGAGACTGAGAACCTAAAAACAACTCTATATCGGCGGTTGTCAAGGTGCGATCAGAGATATGAAAAGGTATTTGGTGACTGATTTTACCAAAGGCTTTACTAAAGTCTGCAGTGAAAACGTCCACTTCATTCCCTTTCTATAATTTGTTGAGGGTTTTGTTGGTTGTAGTGGATCTGCCTTTTAAGAAGCCATGTTGTTGGTAAAAAAATAGGATTACAGTGAAAATAGAGAAAGTCGTAGACAATGCTTTCAAAGATCTTGGGAATAGAAGAAAGCTTGGCTATGGGCCTGTAGTTCATAACATCATTTGTTGCTCCTTTTTTATGAATAGAGAAAAAAGAAATTTGGGGAAGATAGCTTGAGAAATAAAGAGACGAAACAGTACTGAGAGAGGTTTACATATGGAGGTAGCACACTTTTTCAATAAAATTCCAGGCAAACCGTCCGGACCCGTAGCATAGTGCGTTGGACTGTCATGCTAGAGGTCTTGGGTTCGATATCTGCCTGTGCCATCTGAAGTTTTTTTCCACAGGTACTGCCTCTTGCGAGGAATTGACAATTCCTCAAAGAGTAGTTCTTGTCATGGAAAGTGCTGTGCTTTCTCAAATTAGCCGTTTGGATTCGGCTTTAAACTTTAGGTCCCTTCCATCCCTGACAACATTACTCGCACACAGGAATGGTTGAGAGTTATAATACGCTAGGTCCTAATTCTCAACGAACTGTTGCGTCATCTAATTTATTTATTTAAACCGTCCGGACCAGGAGAGAAATAATCTTTGAGTAGTCTTAATTTTTTGTCAACAATTTCATCACTTATTTCGATTTGGGTAAAGGAGGTGCATGAGGTACCTGTTAAGTTATCAAACAAACTTAAGCATGCACAAATTAAAAAAACAATGCTTTGTGAATGTATTTCTATAAGCAGAATATCCCCTTTCTACCCCTTGTCATCAATTAAGATTTTAAATTTTACTTAAGGAGCTTGAAATTGTGGAAGTTTCAAAATATTTTGAATTTTTTGAAAAATTGTCATGATAGGTGAATTCTTAAAATGGTTTGTTATGAGTATTCTTGCGATTTTCAACTTATAGATATTATTCGATTTTCATAAAATCAGTTGTCGTGTTTTTATCTTTCGTAACTCTGCCAATTTACTCCTGATAACGGAATTATAGCCTTATAGAATCAAAGGTTGGACATACCAACTGATTGCTTCATTTAAATGGGCACGCCTTAAATTTTAAGTCCTTGTTGAAAGGACCTCGCCTTTTTTTCACAAAAAGATTCTTAATTAAACAAAAATACTGAATTTATAATATTCAAAATTTTAATGAATACCCAATTCCATTGTATGATCAAGAGGAGTGGTATTGAATTTTGTTCGCCTGAGGCTAAAATTTTTCACAAAATTAAACAAACAAAAAATAACGTTAAATTTGAAAGGACTTACACGAAAAAAAAAATTGACCTAGTTTCAAAAAATTGATGTCCTGTAATCAACTGGAACTTCTGTATGCATGTTTGTCTGTAACTACGGCATCAAACATCGGTTTAAAAAAAAAACATAAAACCGAAAACGAAAAAGAAAACCTATTTTGCCATAGAGCACACATCCATCATATGGTAATCTTTGACAAAACTGACAAATGCTATGTAAATCCGAAATCTAATTGCGGAAAACTGTTTGCCTTCGTCCAACACAAAAATTCTAGTTCGGCGCTGCTATTTACCTACCAACTGTTCAGTTTTATTTTCTCTTATTTTTTAATTTCGTATCCTCGTCCTTGCATCTATCTACCCAGGGGTGGTGGTAGATTTCTCTCGATTTCTATTTCCTATAGATGCTTACTTAAACAAACAGCAGTAACCTCATTACGATGAACTATCATCAAGCGAATGACAGACAACCGCTATTAACTCTTGTCAGAGTGATGATGATGATGATGGTGATGGGGTTGGGCGGTGTGGTGGATATAGTATATAGTAGTTGTTGTCAAAGCAAACTCGCTTGCTATGTAAACTTGCTCAAGCTTCGTCCATCTGAAGGGTTTTGCAAATTTACCAATCGGCCATCATCAACAAGCAATCACTGGTCGAATAGTTGTTCGTCCTTCCGCCCGGCCCGCTCTTCATTTCGGGCGATGGCGATGGGATATCCTCGAAATAATGGTCGTAGAAAAAGGACACAAAAGTGGCTACACGCATTTGCTTTGTTTGCACTATGAGCCAGGACTTCCACTCCCATTCTCCTTCTCCAGGACATTGAACATCAACCCGCAGCCTCCCGCTATTGTGGACATTATTGACAGATTCCACAACATATGCCATTGCCATTGACTTTTTATTTTGCGCCATCAATAACATAAATATCGTGGAGGCTTCAAATTCAGATGCAAGGCTCAGTTTGGGCTTCAGTTAATGGGCATAGGTATAGGCAATGGGCAGCCATGCTTTATCACTGTCACAACGTTTAAAATAAATAACTCAAGTTGGGGAAGTTGCAGTGAGTAGGGCGCGATTTCGGGCGTTGGCGTTGGTGGAGAAGGTGGGCGAAGGATTCCTCTCTGACGCTTCGTTATGTGTGAGTGTACGTGCGTCTCACAAGGTCCATTAGGTCCAATCAGTGTATAGAACGCTTATCCTTTACTATATACTCGTACATGGAAACTGCCATCAACAACGCGAGAAGCCTTTTCGCGTGTCCTTTCGTATATGCACATATAGCATATATCGTTGCTGCCTTATATCGCCGCTCCACGCCATCCATGCCACCGGCCAGCCGTATACGTAGAACGTTCGGTGGTGCTTGTGATGCTTGCTATTCTACATGCCTCTGTGATTTATGTTTATTTTTCGGCTGAAAATAAATATTTTTCCAGTGCTCTGCTCGTGCATCGAAGGACGAACGAGTGAACCAACGAACGACGAAAGTGTGTTCTTTATTTTTTGAAGGATAACAAAATATGTGCATAATTTACATGGGAGCGAGCACATCACACAGGTCCTGCAATAACATACAAAAAGGACCTAGATCCACTTGTGGCGGGTTTGTGTATCTTCTTTGCCAATCAGCTCCTATATCCTTTCACCATACCTACCCTACACATATAGGCTTCCCTCCGTCGCATCCCTCACTTACTGAATGGCTTTTCTCTTGAAATGCATAATCAATGTTGAACAAGTTTGCATACAGATGTCACTTGGGTTCGTTATTGTAACACGGGCCAAACAAAAACTCTCTCAACTTCCAAAGGTATGAAAAACCATCATCCCCCACTCCGAAGACGCACGCCTACGCCTCCACCCACCGAATTCCCATGATAAAATGAAAGTAGGGAGGGGTTATTGCTGATGTAACTGCTTCATTGCTTCCTATTTGTCCTTCATAATATTTTCGAGATGGACAAATACACCATGTGTCCGCTTTTGTACTTCTCTTTTTATCGTTCTGTCTCTATCGCTCGTTCACTTTTCAATTTCACTCGATTGTTGGTTACAAGTAGATTGAATGAGGTTTTACGAAATTCCAATGCAAAAGTTCCAGAGGCTAGGTCACCGGGACCACTGAGGAGCATTCAAGTGTCATTTATGCAAACTGAACACTGAACTACTAGTGTTTTTCATCTTCAATCGGTTTTTCTCCACCAATTATTCAGGGCCGTAGCCACATACAATTATTTTGAAGTTAAACTATAGAACACAATTTTTAAAACTTATAATACATAAAATTGAGTAACCCTCCTTCCCCCCAGATTTTAGAGTATTCAAAATACAAATTTCGGAAAACATTTTATTTTTTGAACTTAATTTCTTTTGAGAAATTTATTTTTTTCTGAAAGGGGCAAAGTCCCTTTGCTTTTAATTTTAATGAAAAATCCTTGGGAAGAGGAGAAGTTAAATTACTACCATCTATATATTACACTTCAGAATTTTCAGAAAGTAGTAAGCTTATAGCAAGCGTCAAACTACGATCAGAAGCTCATCATAAGTGCATATGTTAGTTGTTAGTAAGAAAATAATACAATTATAGCCTAACACACGCACAAAATACAAAACATAATAATTATTAACATTTAACATGAATTATTACAGTACAAAAAAATAAAATAAAAACGTTTACGATAGTGGAGCACTGGTTCTAAACAATGATTTTAATCCCACCTTATTTAAATTTAAATCTATCGATGAACAGTTTAAGTTATATAAAATGCTCATTCGACTTAATGCTTTATTCTTCCCATAGTTAGTTCTATGGAAGTCAATATGTATAAAATCAAATGTACGCAGGTGATGAGTTCCGCCTCGGTAATTCACACAAGATAGTAAATAAGGTGCATCAATTTCACCATTAATGAGTTGATGAAAAAATACTAAGTCATTATTAACACGCCTTTGATGGAGAGATTGCATTTGAAGAAGCTGAATACGATGTTCATAGGGAGGAAGATCATAAGGATCATCCCAAGGAAGACCCTTTAGGGCAAAGCGAATGAAATTATGTTGAATAGATTCAATACGTTTTTTATGAATTTCGTAATAGGGAGTCCATACCTGCGAAGCATATTCAAGATGAGGACGAACATGACAATTGTACAAAGAAAGAGTAACATAGGGATCATTGAACTCCTTTGCCCAGCGTTTTATAAAACCAAGCATAGAACTTGCTTTATTAACAATAAAATTAATGTGATGTGTAAATTCTAAGTTGGAACAGAAATGAACACCTAAATCTTTAAATGTGGAGACGCGACCGAGTTTTTGCTTTGATATACAATAATCAAATACACTACCGATTCGTTTTTTAGTAAAAGTTATCGTCTGGCATTTTAAAGGGTTGAGGGCAAGGCTATTTTTCCCACACCAAAATGTGAAACTATCAATGTCGGCTTGTAAAAGAATACGATCATTAGTGGACTTTATTATTTTAAAAATCTTCATATCGTCAGCAAAAATGAGTACTTCACTTGAGCGTAGACATGACGATACATCGTTAATAGACAAGATGAACAAAAAAGGGCCAAGATGGCTTCCCTGGGGAACACCAGATTGAGCAATAAAAGGTTCAGAAAGACAATTTCTAAATTTTACCTCATAGGATCTGTTTTCAAGGTATGATTTGATCCAAGCTAAAAAAAATGGTGAGAAACCAAGAGTTTTAAGTTTAAATAAAATAATTCCGTGGCTAAGTTGGTCAAAAGCTTTAGAAAAGTCAGTGTATACACAGTCAACTTCATGACCTTGTTCTAAAGCGTTTGAACATATGTTTGAGAATGTGAGGAGATTAGTAACGGTTGATCTTTTTCTCACAAAACCATGTTGCTGTTCGCAAATGAGATTCTTACTAAAAAATGCTACACTTTCACAAACAACTTGTTCAAACACTTTAGGAATGCAAGACAGCTTTGCAATGGGCCTGTAGTTGCTTATATCCGCTTTGTTACCTTTCTTGAAAATTGGTGTTAGAAATGACT
Source organism: Eupeodes luniger (assembly GCA_951509635.1). NCBI lineage: Eukaryota > Metazoa > Arthropoda > Insecta > Diptera > Syrphidae > Eupeodes > Eupeodes luniger. Next base: position 8,238,289 of record OX608073.1, read on the forward strand.
CCTTCCATATATTGGGAAATTTGCCTGTTTTTAGAGAAAGTTTGAATAAGAACGTTAGTGGTTCAACTAAAGCATTACTACACTTTTTTAATACTATCGGGGGAATACCATCGGGACCGGCTGAGCAGTCATCATTTAACGCGGATAAAAGATCAAGGACCGTACTCTGTAGCACAGGTATGTGACTACAGCTAGTTTGCGAAAAGGAGTGAAGATTATGAAAATATACTTCATCAACTTCTTGAGGGCTATTAACAAATGACTCACGGAAATTTGTCGCGAAAGCGTTACAGATATCAACAGTTTTATCTAACGAAAGGTTCTTGTAAGTGAAGTTAACTGGAAAGCCATCTGATTTTTTCTTTAAGTTTACAAAATTCCAAAATTTTTTAGGATTCTCTTTCAAAGATGTGCCCATATCAGTAATATAACAAGCATATAACAAATTAGAAAGAGACTTAAATTGGTTAAAGAGTTCAACATAAAAAGAGAAGTTGATTGGAGACAGAGTCTTGAGATACGTTTTCCATGCCTTATTTCTTTTGTTACGTAGTAAACGCAACTCTTTCGTGTACCAAGGATGGCTAAAGTTTGTATTTCTTGATTTCTTTAAGGGTACATTTTTTTCCAAACAATAATTAAGGATCTTATAAAAAACTGAAACTGCTTCGTCAATGTTAGAAAATGCTAATGTATCAGCAATTCCAGAAATGGTTAAATCTTCAGACAACTGCTGGAAATTAGCTCTTCTAAAATCAAAATTATATAAGCAATCAAAGGAATTACTGTGTTCAGTAAGGTAATTACTTAAGTCAAAAAAAATGTCCAAGGGGGGGTGATATTCATCAATATTAGTAATTCCTGATCTAGATTCTAGAACAAGAGTACTAATAGCGTCAGAAGAAAAGACTAAATCGAGAATTCGATTTTTTGAGTTTTTAATACATCTTGTTTGCTGTAAGTCAGTAAGAAGGACTTTATCGAGAAGAGATAGTTCCAACTGTGATGAAGAAGGAGAGGCTTCAAGGCAGGATTCGTCTTCGGATGGAATTCAGTCAATGTGTGGTAAATTAAAATCACCTAGAAGTAAAATATTGGTGTCAGAGCTGGACAAATTTATAATATAGTCTAATGCCAAGGAGAGATCGTTATAAACAGACTCCAAACTTTTTGGAGGAATGTAGACGTTTAAAATGAAAATAGTCTTTTGAATTGGACAAAACTTTTTTTCGAATATTTTAATTTTTTAAAAATTATCGATACGGGCCTGGACTTAGCAAGTCCTACTCATTCAGCTTTGGTATATATAGGTAAGAGATAACTCAAATTGGTCGCTGTTAGTTGGGCATTGGGTCAATACACAACAATGTGGTTGTGAAATTTTGTAGTTACTTGCCGGAGCCTCAACTGATGATGGCAGTCAAGGCAGACAGACAGGCTATAGCAAGCAGGCCAGGCATTTTGTTAAAGGCTATGCGATACAGAGGTCTTCTTCAGTATACGTGACTTGTTGGTTCAAATCACTTCAATGGAAATTTTAAATCAAGTAAATTGCAATCTACTAGGCACATAGTACGAGTATAGGTACAAATAGATATACATACTCATACCTTCACAAAAAGAAGTCCTACTAACTGTACAATTCAGGATGCCTGAAGGGTCATTTACATAAAGGACACTTTGAAAGTGCAGTGTATTATGTATATAGTATATGTTATGTACGCATATAAGCCAAAAGGGATTTGTAGGAAGGTGAGTAGAGTATAGAAAGGATATAGTGATGACATACGCACGTATAACTACGCATTTTGTAAAGCATACAAAATAGTACCAGAGTTCCTATATAACGCATAAATGAACCAATGCATGAATACTGGCTAAATGAAAAGATGGATAGATGAGTGTTGTTGTTTTTTGTTATTTTTGGAAAGGATAAATAGACACGAAGGATTGACCATCGGACCGATATGAGATGGGTGACGTAATATTGTGTAAACGTTATAAGACGAAATTTTCAAAATGGATTTTCTTGTAGTATTTTGGTCTATTGTTTGTATTTTGTAAGTCATAAAATAGATTGCTTGAAATTAAGGAATACATCCAAGGAATGATGTCAAGGGTAACCATACGAGTGGTATCTACAATTTAAAATTGTGTAGAAAACAAGTATTCAATATGTAATAGATTTTGCATCATGTTAAAATTTAAGTTGTATAATCAAAGATATTGGTTTTTGAATCTTGTTCGTCTTAAACTAAAAATCGTTTCAGTAATTGAAACCTCATTACATTACTATCAAAAAAATTGAAAATGTTATAATTCTCTCATGAACTTGATTAGTCCCAAAAATATCCCCTGAATCAAAAAAATTATTAATTACATTTTGTATTGTAAACTGTCGAAAAATTGGTTTAATATTTATAACACTCAACTAATGGTTTTCTTGTTAATCAAAAAATCTGAAAAGCTTTTGAAGTTGCGAATGGGAACATTTTTAAATAAAACAGGTTTTTTAAGCGATATAGTCAATTTGGATTTCGTGAAAGTCGCTCAACAGAAGATGCAATATTAAAATTATGCAGCGAAATATGCGAGGGTTTTAACAAAAAAAGTAATACCATAGCTTTATTTATTGACATGACCAAAGTGTTTGATATGGTCAATCGTGATATTCTTTTGAACAAACTTCATAAAGCTGGTTTTAGAGGTGAAATCCATAACTGGTTTGCTTCCTATTTAAGCCACAGGACTCAAAAAGTAAAAATTGGAAATGTCTTTAACGAGGTGTACCGCAAGGTTCTGTATTGGGTCCGGTTTTGTTTTTAATATATGTGAATTCCATATTCCAGCAACATTTTAGTAGTAGTGTAACGGATTTTTCTGATGATCTGGCTTTTACTTACGAAAGCAGTAACTTATTTAAATTATTAGTTAAACTACAAAAAGACTTGCAAGTTTTAAGACAATGGTTTTCAAAACATGGGCTATTAGTAAGGGAAAAAACAAAGCTTATGATTTGCAGCTTACAAAATGTAAGAGCAAATGATTGCGACATTTATTTTCACTCTGCAGAATGTAAGAAAATTTGCATGTCGACCCACACTTGTAATAGTAAAAACTACACCAAAAATATTGTCTGTTCATCTACTTGTTTTAAAATAGAGTCTGTTGAGAGTTTCAAATATCTAGGTATTTTAATTGATAAAAATCTGAACTGGAAAGCCCACACATCACAATTAAAACAGCACATGTTATCTATAACTCGAAACATTTTTATGTTAATACCATTTTGCTCAAAATCAAATTTTGGTCAAACTGACTTTAAAATTCATATGGCATTTTTGGTTTTTTGAAATGAGAGCTAATATTTCATTGACTTGTATTCAAATGACCAAATAATTCGGTAATGCTAGTATTTTTTTCTTTCTATGTATAGTTGTTGTTAATATGAACCATGAATGCTTGCATGAAAAGTAGACTTTGAAATTTAAATTTAAATCTTTATTTTAAGTTCTAAATCAACATTATTATTCTTTAGTAGTCTGTCAAGGTGCAAAGTTCAAAGTGTTAAGTTATTGTTAAAAAAAAAAAAAAAAAAAATGAATTCCAAAGCTAAACGAGCTGCAAAAATGGTTGCACTCTCAATGAGTGTAAGCCGAACAGGTATACATTTTTCATAATTACATTGTTTAATGACGTTGATTTCCATTGTTTTTCTTTGCGATAATTTTTTTTGTATGATTCTAATGAAGATGTGAATAACATTCCCTCAACTAGCAATTATTTAAACCAAGCAAATGGTTTTGACAGTGAATGTTTGAATGATGAAATGAATGAAAATTCAAATGGTGATGAAAATACTCAAAATCTAGATATGATACTGCTCTCAAATAATTTGGCAAACACATTTTTCAGAAGAACTAGAGTAGAGCGGAAATTGAAACGATGTACTATAGAGGAATGTGTTGACGTAAATGGAAAATTGGTAAGAAAAAAAAATTAAACCTCTGCAGAATTGCCGTCTTAAATGCAGTGAAAAATTTCCGGAAAATGTAAGGTATCAACTTTTTGATGAGTATTGGTTCTTGGTAGATCATACTAAACAAGTTATATACTTACGAAACTTAATTTATACTTCTGCAATTGAGGTAACACGGAAAAGAAAAGGCGTTTTAGAAGAACATAAAAGAAATAGAAATATGTACTACAAATACATTTTTTTTAAATAAATGGAGAAAGAAAAATAGTTTGTCGAAATTGCTCTATAAAAACATACGATGTCAGCCAAATGTTTGTAACGTATGTATATTATTAAAAAAAATATGTTAAAGATCTCGGGAGTTCAGTAAGTACAGTAAGACAAGAGATGACTAAGATGTAACAATAAACTTTCCGACGAAACCATTGCAAGTGTAATAGAGCATATTCTTTCATTTCCTTCTCATGAATCGCACTTCACAAGGCGAACGAGTAAAAAAAAGTATTTGGCATCTCACCTTACTATACAGAAAATGTATTCTTTGTATTGTGAATAAGTTTCTGCTCCTGCATCAAGGAAGACTTGTTCCAGAGAATTTCATAACCAAAATCTCAGTTTTAAGATTCCGTAAGTAGATACATGTCATACATGTGACACTTTGGTAATGAATATAAAAATTGAATTCCAGATAGATCTGAAGGAAAAATATACAAATGACTTAAAAGAACAATTCAACTCCAAACGAATTGATAAAGATCGAGCAAAACCATACCAACTCTACGATCTTTTGTTTTCGATCTACAACAATACCTTCCCACTCCATACCTTAATATCTACATCTGTGGCATTTTACAAACTTTAACTATGGACCTTTAATCTAACTATTCATTACCTTGGAGGAAATTATGTTAAATGCTTCATGTGCCATGAAGAAGAAAGAGGACGTGGAGCTAATCAAATAGCCACTGCATCATATGAGCAGCATCGAACATGTCATACTTTATTCTGATGCATGCGGTGGTCAAAATAAAAACTCCCCTGTTGCACCTATGTTTCTAACGCTTTGCCAGAATAAAAATTCTTTAAAAATCATTGATCATTTAATGAGCTTGCTTCCCTTAATAAGACCGAAGTTTCACGAATTTTATATAAACCTAAACACTACACACTCTGCAGTTGATTCACTTCTAGACATAGAAGAATTTGTGCAAGAAGACTAATATAACATATTAAATATTTCAATATTTTTTCTTTCTTTATAAATACCTACTTACTTGAAATAAAACTTATTTGCTTTGATTTTTTGTTATTTTGTGTATTGATTTTTCTAGTATAAGTCACTTTTCGAACAAAATGTTAGTGGTCAAATGCGTATAAGTCGCTTTTTTACCTTTTTTACAACAAAATTATTACAAAATCTGTTTTCTATTTTTGAGTTCGGCATGAAAATAGAAACTCACAGTTTCATTCAAAAAAAAATATTAAAAATTAAAAGTTGTACATATAACGTTTTTTCGCTCTCCTGAAAAATTGCAATTTTTGACATATACTACTTCTACCGCACACCTTAGATTTTACCTTGAACATTGTATGAGCAAAAAATGATAATACATACTTCCAGAATTTTTCTATGCGACAAAAAATAGCATTTTTGACATAATGAAAATTGGTAATAACTCGAAATCTCTAGAACACGTAATGTAACTGACTTAAACATTGTTGCATTTTATACAAAATTTTGCTAAATTTTGTTAAATTGAGTAATTAAAAAGACTCCTAATTGGCATATTTCATTGTAAAAAGAAAAACCTGCAAAATAAAATGCACGACTGGGTGGCACAAACTCCAATATTTGAAGATTTTCGGTTAGAGCATTCTGATAATCATAACTTGAAATCAATTGGAAACATTTAAGTTCTTGATACTTTAATAATAAAATTTTTAAGTATTCTTTGTAACCTACAATTTATTTTTGTAGTTCTTAACATGAAATTGATTTATTTTGGGTCTTTCTTAAGAAGCTCTTTTAATGGAAAGAATTATTTTATCGAGATTTTTCAATTCCATGCAGAAGACAATGTCTGTGGTATTGCGATACAAAAAATTGAATCTTCCTATTAATATATCATAGTTTTATTCAATTTACAAAAAAACTATTAAACATATACTCAGGCGTATGCGCAACATTTTGTATTGAATTTATAACATTCCGGTGGTTTTCATTTTAAATATTAGTAAGAAGAAAAACCAAAACATTCAAAATATTACACTCAATTACTCTTTTTAAACATGGATTTGTGCTCGCTAAGTCAACAAATCGTCTACATAGGCTTCTCATCAATTATTTCCAATAAAAAATGAACTATTTTACTATTATAGTAAAAGTAGTAAACATTAAATTTAATATGTATCCCAAAGTAACAACTTAAGGTAAAACTTAATGAATGCTTTACCTTAGAATTCAGCCCTTGGCAACCCTATAGTGCATTTAAACTCACTACATCACAGCAATTACTCTACATCGTGATCTGTGATGATGAATTCCTGCATAGCTTCTGCAATTTAGCCTCAAAACCAAATGCCTCTATGGTTTCCTAGCACTGCAGGCGGCTTTCACTCATGTAAGGTATTCTTAACATACATATATATACTATACCTACATGTATGGTATGATTCCACATACATAAACATACTTTTGCAAGGAAACCCCCACACCCATCATCAGGACCTTTTCCACCCCACACGAACGAAAACCAATGGCCAAGGACCATTGTTTGACAATGGCCTATACTTTTGCCGTTTGTTATTGTTATCCTTGCAACAGATGATGAAGGACAACACACCAGAGAGTGATGTAGGATGTAGAATGCAACCTATAAAAAGCCTACAAAACGTACTACGTATAACGTATACACTATACATGCGAAACCAATGTGTGCTATGCGTTGGCGTGTTTCATCGTTTGGTTGTTCTTACCCCGCTCCGCATTTCCCATGTACATATATACATAGGTATATGCATCTGATGCATATGGAATGTGTATTTATGCTTTAAAACTTAGTTCTTGGTTTGTTTATAAATTCTCGAAGCGAAAGGCAAACGGAGCAGAAGGAAGTAGCTCAGGAAATGCTTCAGAGAACTCTCACACAGTACACACACAGATGTGTGTGTTGCATAGAGAATAATTGTGGCTTGTACCTTTCTAGGCCTTAGATATTATGCCATAGGTCATCCTCATCGTCATCATCATCATCATCATCAGTAGCAACTTCAGTAGAATCATCTAGAATAAGAGACCAACAAGACAGGTCGGCTGAAAGGTTGGTGGCATGTTGCGTAATAAGCTAAAACTGATTGACAAGGATCTTTGTTGTATCCTGAGGAAGTTTAAATCTCTACCTATACACAAGTTCAAATATATGTATATTTAAGTTATCAAGTTGTGAAGGAATAATTTTTTGTTGTTGTTGTTGATTTTTTGTCGTTCTTGTTGCTTGGTGAATAATTTTGACAGAGTCAAACATAAATCAATGAAAATTTGTTTCGGAAGCCACAGACTTGTGCTTTATGGGTCATCTATAATGTAATCCTTTGGCTGGATATAGATATAGGATATGCCTATGATTATATCCAACAATTCTCATACCGAGTTTGCAAATTTCCAGAAAACCACAAAAGCAATAATATAATCCTTTTCATAGTGCAGACCACGATAAATGGCTTCGGGTGATGATGGTTCGGATTGGAGAGTTATATATAGAGGGATAGAAATCGGTAAGAGAGAGAGGGAGAGAGAAATAGAGTGGATAAAAGGCCAACCTTTAACTAGGCGAGTCGTGTCGTCGAGGGTTGGAAAAGTTAATATAAATTGGTTTAGTCTAGGTGACATACTTTGAAACTATTTAAAAGGATTGGGGTATTTTATGGAATGTGAACTCTCTTGATCTGGACCAATCTAACCTTACCTACCCCATCCCCCTTCAAAACCTACTTGTACATCCCCATCGCATCGCATTTGTAGAAATGTGTTACATTAATTTTGGAATGTCTTTGAATGGGAGGCAAATGTTCTACTCTTGTTGTTATACTGTTTGTGGTTAGTTTTTGATTTATGTTTTATATTGAACCGGAAATACCGCAATAGAAAATGGTTTTACTAAAATTTATGAGTTTTGGTTGTTGGTAGCAGAAATCCTTCATTTAATTGCTCAGATGTGTAAAAATAAAAATTTAAACAAAAATAACAAAGAACAATGAACTTAGCGGTGTGTAAATGTGATGATTATCTTTGTGGTTTTATCCTTGAGTTTTTACAAACAATACAAATTGTTTAGATAGCTTAAACAGTTATAGGAATGTAATTCCAGGTTTCAAACTTTAAACTATAGAAACTGTTGAAAAAATCGAATCCAAAAACAAAAATTTTGCTTGAATAGCTAAGGCCCTCTGTAAACGAAGCGTTTCTTAAATGACGTCGATTTTTCATACAATAACTGTTCAGACCTGCCTTACTTTACAAAATTGCTGCTATCTCACTTTTTTATTAATACTTTTAAAAACGGTAAGTACATTTTAAAATAAACCTTCAATTAAATGTTATTAATGTTAAAAAATAAATACTTTTAAAGACACAATGGATGAGATTATTTGCAATTTGCACATTTGGGTCTTTATTTCCTTAATAATTCCACGAATTCCATCTGCAAGGTCTTAAATCGATTGACAAGCTTTGGCAGGGATATTGTCTTTTGCGTGACATAGAATACAGTATAAAGATCAAAAGATATCAGTGCCAACTTTGATCAACCCTTAGAGAAATAAAACGGTCAGAATACAACAGTGTCACATTACTGAAGATGGAAAGATTATTCAACAACTGTTCTTGGATGTTTCATGCTACAAATGTGACAATTCTGCTTATTTACGTAACCTCCGAGGTGAAAATGGACCCATTACTGAAGATGATTTTCTATGTAAATCCGGATGAAAGGCATCAATTTTAAGATCAAAATTTGCAAGATACGACGTTAGTAGTGAGAGATCGGCTATAGATCTAGTGTCGACTGAACTTTAAGACTTTTATGTGTCTTTATGTGCTTTAAACATTGTATTTTCGTCGGTAGAACGTTTTTTTTTTTTTTTAATCAACAAGATATTGGCAAACCCAAGTTTTAAATATGCTATTGACCAAAGCAACGGTTTAGATTCTTCAAATCACTAATATGTCCCAAGTATGACTGCAAAATTGTGATAATTTTTGTATTGAATTCTTAAAACGAAGTGTAACTGGAATATACATACTAGACATTGTCTTACTCGCGCTGGCAATTTGTATCGATTATTATTAAATTCGTGAATATGAAAACCAAATTTTTGCTTCAAACAAAACAATAAGTGCACTTTAATTGAAATTTTTTTATTTCATTTTGAAATTTAACTTATTTTTATATACATCGTACACTTGTAATTTGACATAATTTATATAAACAACACCGATATGTCTTCGAAAGCGAAACAAAACTCCTTTTCCTCGCGTACACCTGCTACTTCCAACAACTCAAAAATTGAACAATACCGCTCTCCCGTTCGTAAAATCGCTCAAACACAACTCAATGACACCGATTCAATGTGGGAAAAAATGGAAAAGTGCCTTAACCCTCTACTGCATAAATTATGATGGCAACGAAAATAAAAATATTATAACATTAATTAATTTTTATTAAGGTTTAAGAAAAAGTTTTACATAGTTTTTTTTTATATAATGTATAATGTTTTACATAAAGAACCCATATGGGTCATCATGCACTAAGGCCATTTTCAATCAAAAATTAAGAGCCTATATATGATTTATTATGCATTAAAGGCTAAATTATTCGTGGAATTTAGCAAGACAGTTCCTCTTATCATTGTAGCATAAGAACACGTTACATTTCATGCATTTGGTGTAGGTTTTAAGTTGACAGACCTTGCATTTTTGTCGTTTTTTTGCCATTCAGGCATGTATTCAACTTTGTCAGTTCTCACTGAGGTCAATGGATAGTCCTGGGTTCTAGCTCGTTTTGCTGTCGGTGTTTTAAGCCGAGTTGGTGTTCCGGAATTGGATGGTGCTGGACTTCCTTGACTAAAATGACTTTAGCAACGTAGTGGAGTTCCATCTCTGCTTTGGTCAGTAGCCAAATTTGTAAGGCGCCCTCTTTTCCGAGCCATTAAAGTTTTTCCAGATTTGCATAGGTGTTCGGAGATTGCTTGCTTAAAGTCAATAAGAGCCATATATAATTCTGGATTATTATTTCACCACAGAATCCAAGAATTGACAACACACATATCCACCATATGAAAACAAATCTTCTTATACCATATTTTGGACACTCAGTCAGTTAAGTCACCAATGCATATAAGACCACATATGGTCCTAACAAAAAGAAAGTAAAAAGCCTACAATGCATGAAGGTCCATATATGGTCTCTTAGAAAAAGCCAATAAAAAAGGCATATTTACTTATATACATAAATAAAAAAAAGATAATAAACTTAAAAAAGAACTATAAATACATATAAGAAACATTTTTTTTATTTTGTGGAACTTACCTGTTTATTATAAAAAAACTGTATCAAAAATCGAACTTTTTTCACGGAAATACACTTGACACGTGCTCTTTAGAGAATGAGCTTATTGGAGAATGACAGATCTCTAGCGAAAAATAAAAACCGGTTTATCATAGTAAAATAGACCTAGTTTAATTCTACCTTGCATTTCTGTACCACTCGTGCAATAATAATAGAAATAAATTATAAAAGATTGGCTTACACGCGACTTAAACGAGCTTAAAGAAAATATAAATACACTAAGCAATCGAGTGACTTCTCTTGAATCGTCGCAGATAAACAATTCCTCTGAATTCGCCGCGATAAAAACGGATATAAACTCACTCAAAGCATCTCTCTCACAAATAAAAACAAACTCAGCTCATACACTAGAAATAATTTCAATACGCAACGAATTACTTTCAACTAAAAATGAAATAAAATTTAATACACCGTATGACAAAAATTGTGTGCTGCGAACTATTGCTAATTATAAAAAATCTACCAACAAGCAACTTTCGCTGGATAACATTGGATTGTCCACTTATCGCGATGAGGGAAGAAATCAAATTTATCTACGTGAGAGCTTAACAAAATACAACAAAAACTTATTGGAGCAGGCTCTGTGCTTAAAGCAAAACAAATCCATTGCTTCAGCGTATACGTTGCGTGGCATTGTTTATATTAAATGTAAACTCAGTGATGCTGCTGTTCCAGTTGGTTCTATGATGACATTAGAAAAAATTGCCAGACCAAAAGATGTCGAAAATAACATTGCTCAATAAATCAATTATACATATATTATTATTATTATCATTATCATTATTATTTTTATTATTATTATTGTTATTATTCATCTTCATTTGCATACATTCTCTTTTGTTGTTCGTTTGTTATATACATTCGAGTACATTTATAAGATATATAATAACAATTGATATTGACAAGTATTTACTGTTGATTTCTATAATACTTTATTGTATTATTTGCCTTGCTTTCATCACTTGAAATTAAATTGTATAAGAATTTTACTATGCATGATATTGGCGAAATACGTTCGATGGTAAGGGTTTTGTGTAACCAAAAGGAAGGGCTAAGGGTGTGTCATCTAAATGCACAAAGCCTATTGCCTGAGATTGATGAGTTTCGAGATGTTTTTGAGGGTTCTGGTGTCGAGGTAGTTTGTGTCTCAGAAACATGGCTATCTGAAGGCAGAAATGATAACATGTGCTGATTGAAAGGCTATCAAAAACTGATTAGATATGACAGAGCTAACCGTGGTGGGGGTGTTTCAATATTTGTTCGTTGTGACATACAATGTAAACTCCGTTGCAGCTCCGAACAAGGAAGTGAAATTGAATATCTGTTTATAGAATTTGCAGGCGCTCAAAGTAAAATTCTGGTTGGGTCGGTTTATAGACCAAACAATTATATAAATTTTCTGCCGCTTATGACATTGCTCGAAATTCTGACTCTATCTTGTACTGATATATTAATATGTGGCGACTTTAATAGTAATTTGCTAACCCAAAACGATCTGCTGGATAGCTTACGCACCTTCAGTTTACACCCCGTTAGCTCTGTCCTACCTACTCATCATTTTTCTAACACAAGTTCTACTCTTTTAGACCTATATTCTGGGTGAGTGATTTAAGAAAGGTTGTACTTTTCGATACCATCTATAACCTGGCCTCGTCAGATCTTCAAGTCGATTTTCTCAACAGAAATGTTAAGAGGTTGTATGATAACTTTGTTCAGGTACGATCAAAAGTCGTAGACGGCAAATCAACCTTAGTTAACGTTGTATATCCGTTCCCTTATGATAAAGCGCGATCTTGCATATAAGGTTTGGGTAAGATATCGACTATTAGAACTAAGGCGCACTTTCTGCTCCCTACGTAACAAGGTGGTGACCGAAATAAGAAATGCCAAAGAGGCGTAGTTTTTAAAATTACCTTAGCCATTCTCAAAGAAGTCAAAAATAATGGGCAAGTCTGCGAAACTTTGTTTTATGCAAGAGTAAATTGAGCCTCAGCTCTGAAATCGATAAAAATATGCTGAATGAAAAATTTTGTTAGTTCATCTGTTGAAACCTTAAATGCTTCAAATTCTCATTACCATGAAGTTGCTGGGCCTGCGTCCATAGAACCAATTGCCATCTCTGGTTTGATAAAATAAAATTATCAAATGTCAACAAATTCAAAAGTAATAGCTGCCGAAGTAGCGAGCTATTCAAAAACAAAGAACAAAACAAAAGCAAGAATTATGGGTGTGTGTGATGTAACGGCCTTTACACAGATATGTCTCTTGAACCATTTATAGGTGTTCAATATTAGTTTTGTTATTTATTCGTCCACAAATACTTCCTAAAAATGTCCCTAGATATAAAGTATCACATAACATTGGAGAGGGGTGAGAGGGGCAGTTCTATCAAACTTACTTTAGTGCACAAAAGCGCTATTTTAAATAACAAAGATGTTTGATATACCAAAGACGTCAAAATCTTAAAACCACCAATTAGACAAAAACCATCATAATCGTTCTGTCTTTTGTCTAAAGGTCTCTTGGGTTATTAAACAAAAAAATGTAACAATACATAAACATAAAGTTTTTTAACTATAAGTGGCGATACACCCCAATGTTTTTGACCAGTTTTCTCCATCTTAAACGACTATGTTAAAAAAGTGTTATCATACCTTTTTTAATTGGAATTATATGAGCTGTGAAATCGGTGCCCATAATTTTTTTCAAAAAAAGTACACTTCTCGAGCAATTGGAATAATTCTTATTCAATTACTTTGTTCCCTGTCACTTTCCCTACAATAATTCCATGATTTGAAGTTCAGGTTAAACTTAAAAGAAGGTTTTAAGAGCGTGTAAATAAAACTCAACGCCATATTTCAACTATTTTTTGAAGAAGGATGCTTACATACGTCCTTCTGTCATTATTTCTAAAGTTTGCCATTTGTTTTTAACCACTTTTTTCCGATACAATTTTCTCATTTCTACCTTGAGAGAAGATAGTCGTAGTAAGTATGCTAAACTATTCGAACCAAATGTTGATCAAAAACTTGAATACATTCCTTTTGTTAATACTTAAATTCAGATTTCTTTCAGTACAGCTGAATTCATCCTTTTGACAAAGTCAAAATAATAAAAAAAAAACCTTCCTTGAAACATCTAACCTGAATTATAAAACAAAAGTCAAATAACGAACACGAACCACAAATCTCGAAGGAATTTTTACTCCATATGCACATGAAAAACTCACACACACACACACACAACTAAGATGATGTTTGTTTATATCCTTCCATCAAAACAAAGTTATTTTCTAGCATTCGTCAAAAAAAAAAGCTTGCAAACTCAACTCGTCGGTGGTTGAGGGAATTCAGGACCAAAGTCATCATGCATCATGCACGCACGCACACCAAACTATTTAACATTGCAATTTTCCCAATAACTGAAATCCTGGGAACAAACATTCAATCTATTTTTCTTTTCTTCGTCGCATCACAACGTTCACACAACGTTTCTAGAGTCGTCATAGTCTGTCAGACAGCAACAAAACAGCAGTGAATAGCAGCTTCTTTTCTTCCAACTGAATAAACTCCAGCAGTCAGAACTACTCACATCGTCGTCGTCGTCGTAGTCAACATCGTCATTCGTCCTTGTTGGCAAGATAATGCTGATGTTGCATCACCGAACAGCGCACAACACAGTACACAACTTGACTATATAAACAAAGAAAATGTATGTTATTTGATGTGCCCAACGCGCTTCCGTTGTTTTCCTCCATTTACCGTTTTATATACATTTTTAGTTTTAAACAACAAAATGTTGCACGCGTACTGAAATGACGTCTGTTGATGTCCTTGGGAAATAAAGGTACCTATTCTGTATATGGGTTTTTCGGTTATAAAACCACAAACAAAATATCTAAGCACACAAATATCCACCAAAATATACGAAGCACGAACAACCGCATATTCAGGATCAACCAATACATACTTTTCTCTAGTATTTTTCCTTATAACCCGAGCCCGTATAGTTGAAGCTGAAGCCGAAGCCGATTTCGTATTCATCTCACAGGATTTGATTGATGTTTGTATGGAATTTCTGACACAGTTAATATGTGCTTCTGCGGTATGAAAGTGAAGCTAGAGGATAAAACATAAAACATCACCAGCCCTCCTAGCATCAGCTCCTCCATAAGCATCTAGCACACAAGCAAAAACATCGCAGCAGAAGGACAAGGAGCACAAAACATCAGCAAATCCTTATGGAAAATGCTAGTTTTAGAGAAATTGCTCTCCTATAGTTTTCTAGCTGATGTGTAAGTACATAGGTGTGTGTCTCTCTCTCTGTATGGGAAACTGTTAGTTTTTTTTTTATTTTTGTCTTTTTGTTGTGCTATTGGTGATTTTCAAAAGCGTTGCGCTTTGAATGTTTGATGGAAACAAGGTTAGGTTTTGGCCTTCCAATCCTTAGGGAGCTCCTACAGCTAAGGGTTACCGTGTTGTTCATAGAAATGAAAGAACAATTTTCTCTATCCATATTGGATGGTTCTTTATTTCGTACAAGTTCTCTGTGTAGAGTTAGTTTTCTTGAAAACGCTTCAATTGAATGTTTTTACTTACTTACTTAGGTTCTCCTTCTCATGCCTAAAAAGTCCGTAGCGCCTCCACAACTCCTACGCGTCATCCCGTGGAGTTACAATTGTTTGCAGTTTCCAGCCATGTGTTTAAGCTTCTTCCAGTGCTTCTATAATATCGACCATTCCTCCTTCTTTCGGACTCTTAAAGTGTCAAATCCACTGTCACTTACGCCTTCGTGTGATACTGTCAATGGGTTCTTGACCCGTTATCAAATATAGTCCTTTTTTATGTTTACGATTTGGCCAAGAAATCCGTAGGATATTTCGTAAACAACTATCAATTAAGGTTTTCAGTTTCCTAATAACCGTTGCCGTTATTTTTTTTTATAACAGAAGTGATTTGACGTTTGATTGGAAGACAAGTCGAATAATATAGAAATATTCATCCAAGCATTGGACAACATCTTGAACGCAGCCTTAGGTTTCTCTGTACGACTTGTATATTCTTTTTCTGTTCCACCTTTAGTAGAGACAATACTTCCAAGATACTGGAAAACCTTTACCTTTTCTACTAGTTTTTGAGCAATGTTTTTCAGAGAAGCTGACTTGGAAACTCAGATGAGGAGCTTAGTTTTTCCGGTGTTGATTTTCTGCCCCCCGATTTCTGCTTCTCACTTCAATTTTATTGTCATTTGATGGAAATCCATGATCTTATGAGATAGTAAGAATACATCGCCTGTGCGGTCTGAGATATTTGTTAGCAGATTCCAACTTAAGTCTCCGTTTCTGTCAAGGTTGCCTTAAGCACATCACTACTGTTCAATAATATTAAAAGAATTGGTGACAGTGTGTAGCCCAGTCTGATTCCATTTTGAACTTCTTCTTCTCAAAACCTAGCTTCACGTAAAACGTGAGGTTTGAATTCATCATAATGCACGGAGTTCTAAGGTAACTTTCAAAAATGAAGACTGATTTTCTACGACCAATCTGGATCCCTTAAGATGTTTGTTTTTGACCGATTTGAATGATTTAATTTATGACATTCTATGTAGTATGTATGGCATCACCTAAATCTAAGCAGTAGAAACCGTTACGATAACATATACTGCCATATTTCTCTATTGCCATTTATACTCGTATGTACTCGTATATAAGCCAAAAACTGCGCCGCTGAACTGAATTCGTAAATTTTTCGCAATGATTTGTGGGTGAAATTCAGAGATACAATTGCAGTTGGGATGTCGGTGATTTTATGAATTTTACGAGTTAAGTGAAAGTAAAAGTGATGGATGGTCCATCATCAAAGTATCTATGTATATAAAGCACGGAAAATAGGTTAGTAGAAGTAGATTAGATAGATACACCACTAGATCTGATGGTATGTTGATTAGAATGGATTTTTAAGTTAGAAAGAGATTAAATTTAATTGAAAAATTTGTTTTCAGTCTAAATCAAAGTTTCGACATGTAAAAATGTTGAAAGATACGTTTTTTAAAAGTTTTATGTAGAAGGGGTAAAGGTGCTATGATTGTCCTAATATTACATAATTAAACACATTAATTAGAATCTACAGGAGTTACCGTTGTACATTAATTTTAAATTTCTTAATCTCGCAATTGACTTAAGATATTGAGCCGGGTTAAATGTTCCACATTCGGGCAGTGCGGCTAAAGAAAGAATCTGGGTCCTTATTGTGCGCTTGAAATTTATTTTAAAATCAAAATTCTGAGTGTTTCCCAGTATTGCGGTTGAGGATTGTGGCTGGTTTTTAAATTTAAGTACTTTTTTTTTTTGGTTATTTATTTATAATTCGTTAAATACTAACGTTAACAATTCTTAATATATACTTACAATCTAAAAACTTAAACTAGACTGTTGAAAAATAATAATTTGCAATTTATACTTTTTATATTATCATTTGGTGAATTAATACAAGAGTAAAACTTATTATAGATGTCAATTAATTGATTTAAGGGACTATGTACACCATAGTTTGATCTACTAAAATTGCTATTCAATGGTTTCTGGAGTCTTATACTTGAACGACTAAAACTAAAGTTTAAACTACCAAGAACTGATGGTGATGAAATTTGTCCGTTTATTATTCCAACAATAAAACAAAATTGCAAGTACTTCCTATGATTTGTCAAAGAAGGAAGATTTATGAGAGAAAGTCTTTGTGAATAAGGCGGTAATGTATCAATATCATGAAACCACGGAAGGGATCGTAGACAAAAACGCAAAAATCTTTTCTGAACGGCTTCGAGTCTTGTGACGTGTACGGCGTAGTAAGGTGACCATACTGTACAAGCATATTCCAGGACTGGTCTCACAAATGAAACAAACAGTAATTTTAAAACATATGGATCTCGAAAATCACGGCCAAATCTCTTAATGAAACCCAGAACTCTATTTGCTTTTTTAACTATGAAGTTAATATGTTCATTAAATGTTAGTTTCGAATCTAAGACAACACCCAAATCAGAAAATACATATACTCTACTTAAAGGACAAGAATCAAACATGTAACTAAAAACGATTGGAACTTTTTTGCGTGTAAAACTCATGGTTTTACATTTGTCAACATTTAAAACTAGACGATTATTATTGCACCATTCCCTGAAAAATATTAAGTCTTCTTGCAAGAGAAGACAGTCAGATGTAGAGTTAATTTTTTTAAAAATTTTAATGTCATCAGCATATATTAAGACAGACGAATTTTGTATGATCGAAACCAAGTCATTTATAAATAAAACAAATAGAATACGACCAAGGTGACTACCCTGGGGGACACCAGAATTCACAACAAATGAATTTGAACACTCATTACTAAATTTAACACTATAACGTCTATCTTGCAAATATGAGGAGATCCAGTTTATGAAACAGTCGTTAAAGCCTTGCTGTGATAGTTTTAAAAGTAATGTTTTATGACATAATTTATCAAAAGCCTTGCTGAAGTCAGTAAAGATACAATCCACTTGTTCACGTTTTTCAAAAACATCTAAACAAAAGGACGTAAAGTTAAACAGATTAGTAACAGTTGAACGCTTTTTAACAAAACCATGCTGGTTATCACAGATAATTGAACTACAATGAAAAGAAAGAACGCTACATACGATTGACTCAAACAGTTTAGGTATCACAGATAGTTTAGCAATAGGTCGGTAGTTCATTATTTCGTTTTTAGGACCTTTTTTGTGTACTGGTATTATGAAGGAGCTCTTCCAGATAAACGGAAACAGCGAATTACTTAAAGACGTGTTGAAAAGAACACATAACGGGTGTGCTAAATACGCAGCACATTTCTTTAAAATGGATGATGGTACACCGTCGGGACCAGGGCTAAAACATTCGTCAAGTTGTAGGATACTATTGAGGACAGTATCTTCACTTATATCGAAATTGATAGAATTTAAGTGGGGGAAATTTACAACAGTGGTAGATGTGTTAGGAAAACTAATAGCATTATAATCTACAAAAGCGTCTTTGAAGTAGTTTGCAAACATGTTCGCAATAATTATTCTCGGCTCATTACTATTTGTTGTCGAATCAGTCATTAAGTTAGGGTACCCACATGTTTTCTTCTTACGATTCACGAATTTCCAAAAACTGTCAGGATTATTTTTAAGGTTTAATTCAATTTTCCGAATGTAGTCATCATATAGGATGTTAGAGTAGTCAGTAAAAAGTTGTTTTATTATAATGAACGTCCTATAATCATCATCAGTTCTTGTTTGATTATACTTTATCCAAGCTTTATTCCTTTTGTTTTTTAAGTTTTTAGCGTGAGAATCAAACCATGGTGGAACACTCAAGTTATTTCGAGTCTTTTTAAATGGAATCGTTTTGTAAAAACAGTCAAAAAGAGTTAAATAAAAAATGTTACACATAAGAAAATTGAAATCAAGATTTTACCTCGGAGAATTAGTCAAATTCTTATCGATATCATTACCTGCAAGAGAAAGTGTCAGTAGATTGGTCACATCCTACGATGACACGGTCGATGCTCTATATTGAGTTAGGGAGAGTTCAAACTCATTTTTGGAAACAGAACAAAATGGCGTGTAGAGGTAGTTGACCGCCTAAGCTCCACATGCTTGTCATTTGTCAAATTGATAAGTATGTTAGTAGGACACAATTTTTAGTGTAAAGAAGATTCAGACTAACACATGGATAGTGTGATGTGAGAACAATCTTAAGTCAACTTAACGTAACTTACCTTTTCAATTAAGAAATAGAATTTGAGATATTGAAATTTCATTACTATCATTACTATCATAATAATTATTTTGATCTTTAGGAAATTCTTAATTCTTTAACTTTAGGAAAAAATACTTTCGAATTTTCCAAATATTTTTCTTTTTATCTTACACTATCGGACCTTGTCAAATTAAAAGCCATCACATAAACTCCATGGTGATAATAAAACACGAAGAGAATAGTTTAATGGCTTCGAAATCAGTAGATAACGATGTAATATATATAATGTTTTTCGATTTATTTTCCGAAGAAGAAGTTAATTCAAAAAATAGGCTGGGATGCGACCCACACTGATAACTTAGATTCCCGTCTGTCGATTTGTATTGCTTAAAAGTTTGTAGGTTTTTGTGTTGTGTTAAAAAAATTGTCAGTTAAATTTTTCTAAAAAGTTAACTTAACATTAACAAAAATATTTTGCATAATGCTGAAATATTTTGATTTCTAAATTTATTTTTGCTAACGAGATTTTTAGTCGAAAACCATTTTTTACCAATTTTAGTAGAAGTTCTAAAAAAAAATGTATTTCTTATATAAATAAATACAAATTGGATTATTGAAATTAATTTGAAGTCACTATCTTCTATTGTTTACGAGATATCGAGAACCGAACATCAATTTATGCCAAATTTGCGTACTATTTGTCACCTCGAAAATTTTACGACCAAAATATGATTTCATCTCCAAAACAATTTCGTGCAACGAACAATAAAGTTTTCAACATTTGGCAAAATTTTGAGAAAAATCGAAATGACAGTTTTTTAACAAAAAAAAAAAACCTAAAAAAAATTAATAAAAGTTGGTAAAAATTGACTTTCGACTCAAATATCTTTTCAAAACTTTGAGATATTGGCTTTAAACTACTTTTGTCTGTAAAAAAATATTGTTGTCAACATTCAGTAAAATTTTGAGAAAAATCTAATTGAGAGTTTTTTTTATAAAAAATAAAAACCTAAAAAAAAAATTACTCAAAGTTGGGAAAAATTGAATTTCGACTCAAATATCTTTTCAAAAACTTGAGATTAAGGCTTCAAACTTATTTTATCTTATAAGAAATACTGTTTTGAACATTCAGTAAAATTTTAATAAAAAATCGAATTGACAGTTTTTAACAAAAAATTAAAAACTGAAAAAAAAAATGGTTGCCTGTAAAGTCGGTTTTACGGGCGAAGATTTTACGTGACAACGTCTTTTTTTTTTTTTTTTCATCTTTTCTTTTTGAAATGTGCTTGCAAAAACTCATCCCAACTCTGTTCTCCTTCAGCAAATTAACAAATAATAACAAATTCTTTTTACTGTACCAGGCGATCATGATAAGTAGGATGCATTTATTAGTTTTATTTTCCTCTGCTGTTCTCGTTGAAATTTGCTTGTACTACATATTTGTATGTATTCGTTGTGAAGCTTTGCTTTTTTATTTCTCTTTTCACTTTCTTCGTCTATTCACTTCCAACTAATAAAAATTTTATTTCATGATTCCCTTTAATTGTTTTTTTTTTAACGCCAAGAACGTTCGAGAAAGACAAAGACAGAGACACAAGCATGCGCCGATTCAATGCGCCTAATTCTCTAGTGCTGCGCGCGCGGCAGACCGATCATAGTTGAGTGGGAGAGAGACGCAAGGCATTCGGCGGGCCTCTCTCTCGTTCGGTGACTCATCGTAACGTTACCGGGCGTTACACTTTTTCATAAGTGACTCCCTAATAAACCTAATTTAAGACGTTGTCACGTCAAAAATTTAACAAAAGTTTGAAAAATTGATTTTCTCCTCAAACATCTTTTCAAAAATTTGAGATAATGGCTTCTAACTAATTTTTACTTATAGGAAATATTGTTTTCAACATCAGGAAACATTTTAAGAAAAATCGAAATAACTGTTTTGTTACAAAAAATAAAAACCTAAATAAAATGTATAAAAGGTGGTAAAAATTAATTTTCGACTCAAATATCATTTCAAAACTTTGAGATATTGGCTTTAAACTACTTGTATCTTTTAAAAAATATTGTTGTCAACATTTAGTTAAATTTTGAAAAAAATCGAATTGACAGTTTTTGTACAAAAAATTAAAAACCTAAAACAAATTTAACAAAAGTTGGTTAAAATTGATTTTCGACTTAAACATTATTTCAAAAATTTGAGATAATGGCTTCTAACTAATTTTTACTTATAAAAATATTGTTTTCCACATTATGACAAATTTTGAGAAGAATCGAATTGACTTTTTTTTTTACAAAAAATAGAAACCTAAAAAAAAAAACAATACTAAAACTTGGTAAAAATTTACTTTCGACTCAAATAGCTTTTCAAAAATTAAAAATATTGGCTTCAAACTTATTTTATTTCACAGAAAATATTGTTTTCGATATTCAGTAATTTTTTTTATAAAAATCCAACAGTCCGTTTTTTCATAAAAAAATAAAATCTACAAAAAATAGTACGCAAATTTGGTAAAAATTGATACATATAGACAAACTTTTAAGCAAGACAAATCGACAGAGGGGATGGAAGTTATCAGTGTGGGTCGCATCCCAGCCTCTTTTTAATTTTTGAAAAGCTATTTGAATCGAAAGTAAATTTTTACCAAGTTTTAGTATTGTTTTTTTTTTAGGTTTTTATTTTTGTTTTTTAAACTCTTCATTCAATTTTTCTCAAAATTTTACTGAATGTTGACAACAATATTTTTTACAATATGAAATTAATTTAAAGCCAATACCTCAACTTTTGTTAATATTTTTGTAGGTTTTTATTTTTGTAAAAAAACTGTCAATTCGATTTTTCTCAAATTTTTTTCGAAAGTTGAAAACAATATTTTTTATAACTGAAATTATTTGGAAGCCATAATCTTAAATTTTTGACAGATATTTGAGTCGAAAATCAAATTTTACCAACTTTTGTTAATTTTTTTAAGGTTTTTAATTTTTTGTAAAAAAAGTGTCGATTAGATTTTCTCAAAATTTTACCAGATGTTAAAAACGTTATTCTTCGTTGCACAAAATTACTTTGGAGATAAAATCATTTATTGTTCGTAAAATTTTTAAAGTAACATATATTTTTTTTCAGTTTTGTTGGTTTAAAAAAAAAGAGTTAATTGGATTTTTTCCAAAAATACATTTTTTTAGTATCACTTTGCAATATATAATATAAAATTTATTTCAAGTCTCTAGCGTTATTGGTTCGTGAGATATTTAGGGCTAACCACAATTTTCACTTTTTTTAAATTGCTATGGTAAAAAAAACCACCCACTCAATTTTTTTTAGAGTCCTTTCTGAATCTTTCTGCATTATTGTCTGGATAACAAAATTTATTTAAAGTTGATATCTCTACTGGTTCTTGAGCTATGGATGACGAAAAAACGTCGCGAACGTTCGTACGTACGAACGTACGTATACACGCACGCACATACATCTTTCTAAAAATATTTTATTTCGACTCTAAGGACCTTGAATCGTCGAGAAATGTCAAAATTTTCAATTCGACAAATCGGACCGATTACAATAACTTCCCATGGGACCATTTAAAATAACAATAACACGACCATGGGATAAGGACTTTCTCTACTTGGAATTTGCCCTTACGAAAAGAACATTTGTAAAATTGCGAAAAGCCAGAGTCGACGTAGAGCGCGATCTAACGTATTGTAGCATTGATCACAGTATAGTGCCATCTTTTACTTATTTAGTTAATTTTTTTTACCCTTATATCGATCAAAACCATAAAACCAAGTGATAAAATGCAAAATTTCGCCACAAAATTCCATATAAAAGTAAATTTTCGATATTGCCTACTTTTTTGAAAGGTTTCCGCAAAATTTTCTTTTGTAAAAATCTTCTCCTGTCAATTACGAACTACTAAGAAATTGAACCAATTAACAGCTGATTTGATTTATGAGGTACAATACATTTTTTTGACTTATTGTTTATAAATATTTAATTGCAAGTCGACCAAGTATAAAATCTGTTAGTTAACCATAGAAGAATTCTTTTTTTTAGCTGAAAAAGAGCGGTAGAAATTATTCTTCTTTTAGATCTTTATCGGATTTTATAAACGTTTTTATTTCGCAATTTAATTAAAACTTTTTTAACTGAAATAAGTGAATTGCTTTGTATTTATTTTATATCTTTATGTAAAATT
Source organism: Eupeodes luniger (assembly GCA_951509635.1). Lineage (NCBI taxonomy): Eukaryota > Metazoa > Arthropoda > Insecta > Diptera > Syrphidae > Eupeodes > Eupeodes luniger. Next base: position 8,261,842 of record OX608073.1, read on the forward strand.
ATAAACTTGATTTGTCTAAAAGGTAAAATTACATATATTTATTGCTAGGTGGTGCGAAGTTTGCCAGGTCAGATAGTTCTAACATTAAATGTTGTTTCAGTGAGTCAAAGTCAAAGCCTACTAAATTTAAGTTAATTTAATTAACACCACACACCTCATCTTTCCCATGTACACATGAACTGCAAGATTAAATATTAATGCCCAAAAACTCTTAAGTAAATCAACCCTTTGATCTCTAGTCAATCAAAACTCAATTAAAAAACTTTTTTCTTTTTCTATATATAAATAAAATCCTTGTTCTGCTATCAGAAAACAATAAAATATAGAAGCAAGAATAAAACCCTGCGGGTGACCTTTTTATGTACCTTACCTATGAACCTAGAAACCTACTCAGGTAACCCGTGTTGTACTAGTAAAAACTTTTCTCCAACAAAAACGAAAAAACAGAACGTTTCTGATGTGTTTGTTTTCAAACAAATAAAAATTAGGTACAACATAATTAAAGTTTGAACATCCTAAACCTCTACCTATCCAACATCAACCTGACATAGGTGTTCTAATACTTTGAGACTGGAAAGAAAATATACAATCTCTCGCTTGGAGTTAGCTCAAAGCTCTACCTCTTGCTAGAGATTCTATATACGAGAAAGAGTTTACCTATATCAAACCGTCAATTTGGAGTGTGCCAGTAGGTAGTTGGTGGTCAATAGAATATTCAAAATCTCAGCATCCTACATCATATATACCGAGGGATAACATGAGCAGCTACATGATTCCTTCATTAGCAGGACTAAAACGGATGTACCAACCTATATGTATCTATGTTTACCAAAAAATATTCTCGTATGTAGAACAAAAACTATATTTTCGGTCTAGGAAAAGTTTTCCGATTTTCCAAAAAGGGTTCATCGTAGTGAATAACAACATTGGCCTCCAGACACTCATATGATGGCCCCCATCACACACATATCTCTAACCTCAAGGATAATGAAAATCGACCCCGAATATTCAGAGAGGACGACGACGACGTACGGCCGCAGGACCATAAGGTCCTTGATGGGCCTTCCATCCACTTAACACACAGCCAAAGTCAACATTACAGAGATTAATCGAAATTCTGGAAGATGAGATGAGGGGATATGGATAGTATAGGTATTCAATGCGAAGATTGGGGTCTTCACCCCTTTCATCAACAACATCTTCCTTAAATCACTGCTATCACGTCTCGTCATCGTCGTCGTAGTCGTAGTCATAGTCGTCAGAGACTCGTCAATTATCCTTTTTCTCTATTTCAACACGCATATACACAACCACTCACCCACATCGACACACAAATAAAATTGGTGCGGTCTTACTTTCTAATTGGTTGACAAAATTAATTTGCATATTAATTCATGGCAAGGATACAACACCGGGCTTTGATGGAGTATAGGAAGGACTAGGAGTGCGGATTGAAGCAAAGAACAAAACCACAAAGCAAACAAATTTCATCCCTCTCCCTATCCCACTCTCACTATCCCCATCATCGATAATCCACTAGAACAGTTTTGTTTAGGGGAGAACCGAAAAATTAAGTCGACGAAGAACAAGAAGAATGTCCTTGATCCTTGTGTAGTAAATTTGTAGATAGTAGATATCCATTTTCATCGCAGCAGACAGAAAGTGAGCTGTCATTGTTTGCACCGACTGAAATCGATTTTCTAATTTTAAAGAAGATCCCCAAAGACAAAAGGATCGATTTAAATTGAATCAGAGCTAACAGCAACGCGAAAAGCAAATTAAGACTGAATAATACGACAAATTCGCGTTGGCGTTGCTTCGTTTTAAGATAACAATAAGGGGGAGTGAGTGGGAGTTACGGGGGTGGGTGTTGGGACTAAGCTATAAGCATGCAAGGACATTGGAAAATAAGTTAAGTTTCTTTTGACTGCGCTTTCTCATTTAATTTTGTGGCAAACCCATGAGACAGGTAAATTAGCATGATTTTAAAACTCCCTTGTCAGGAGGTGGGGCTAGGCAGCGGGATGTTCCTGGGAATGTTATAAGGTTGAAGGTTCAATTTTTTTTAAAAGTATATTTGATTGGAATGGACACGAAAGCTCCATAGTGTCCAGAGACAAGTATAACAAAATTATAGGGAAGTTTGTTTGTTCGAAGGGATGAATTAAAGTGTAATTAGGATAATGTTATTTGGGAAATAATCTATGATAGGGTCAAGGATCATCCATTGGGGAGGAGTATGTACATGAGTTTGTATTTGGGGTCAATTTATTTCCTTATATAACACAACTTGTTTTGACTCGAATTTCGAGTTAACAAGGAACTGTATAAACAATAAACTTTTCAGTTGGATTATAATTTCTATTTGGGGACAAATAAAGGACAAATATATGAGCGTTGATTTCATAAAGTACCTATTTTTAGTACCGTTCAGCGACAAAAATAGATTTACCTAACATTTTTACATGTTACATGTATTTAATTCAAAAAAATTGGTTATTTTAAATATGATGGCATCGAACTAAGGGTCAAAATTCAGTTCATAATCTTATGTTCTGGGCACTGTTTTGGAAACATTCGTGCTTCGATTAGCTAAATGACCAAACACAATAAAAACATAAGAATGAAATAAACACTCAAGAACTTAAAAATCCGTTTTCTATATTACAGGGAATTATGGGAATAATGGTTTTGAAACCCTTTTTGTTGAATAATTTGTTCTGTACGTATTAAGCGGAAAACTCTAAATAATGAGCACAGACTCAGGTCGCTTTTGATGCACATCCTATGCATATGCCAAATACACAATGCGAGAATGGGAAAAAAAGAAGAGAATTTGAAAACAGGGTCGGTGCACAACGGGTTTGAATTAATATATTCTTATAGTGTGGCCAAAGAAAGGAATCTCAGATAATGTCAGAATCAGGACGAAAGTTTGGCTCATGGGTACATAAAAGACAAGAAACATTGCGATTAATGAAAATAAATGAACGATGTTCTTGTCATCGTTTATTTTGAACGCTCTTTTTTGAATGTTAGTAGCCATCCAAGAAAACTTGTATTAAACGATCCCAATTTTAATTTTGAATCAAATCATCAAAACTGAAGACACGCATTTTTAATAGCAGTGCCTAACTTTTGAAATATCAATATAATCTTCCTAATGTTTTAGAATATGTTTCTGAACAAAACTCGCTGAACATGATTTTGTCGAGTGGTTAGACGCTTAGAGTCTACCAAAAACTGCAATACGACTTTCTGACCTATTCAAAATTTGTGTACTCTCAATTCATTTCGAATCCTGAGTTTGGACTAAAAATGTTTGGTATATTGATTTAGGGGCCAGTTATAGCTACCATTGAAATCTATCCGAAAAAATGTTTGTTGACGGTGTTTCCCTTTATTTAGAAATGAAAATTATGTACTGATCGATCGGAAATCAGACAAAGAATTGTTTTTAGAAAAAAAGTGTAATTGCGCATTTATTTTTCTCTAAAAATGTATTTTTCTATTTTCCGGACGGAAATCCATTTTTCTGAACAGCTGCACTTTTAAGCACTTTTGAAATTTTGAGAAGAAGTTCTTTAGAATATTTTTAATGTTTCAAACTATCGCCCATTTTGAAAAAAAAACTAGTATAGTTCCAAAAATTTTTGAAAAACTTATTTACGAAAAGTTAACTCCTATTCGATTTTTTATTCTTCAAATGGTGTTTTAAATGGATTGGAAAAGTATATCAATTTGATGTTGTTTATACAGATTTCTCCAAAGCTTTCGACCGAGTTAGTCATGACATACTTATAAAGAAAGTAAATAAATTTGGATTCTACTCTTGCTTCTTGAACTGGATGTTTACATACCTTAATGGTCGAACACAATACGTTCCTATTTAACGTGTTAGCCATTTTGCGGTTTCGAAAGTATAGGGCTGGAATTTGACATCTGTCAAACTAAGTTGTTAAACCAATTTTTTATTTTTCCAGTAAAAAGTCTGACATTTACTCACACAACAACTGAAGCCAGCTGACCATTCACAACGTGTCGTAGATACGTCGAATGGGTGCTTGGACAACAGGCGGTGGAGGCGATTTTTCGAACAAAATTTTCTTCAGCGACGAAGCACATTTCTCACTCGGTGGGTTAAATACTGTGTTGCAATAAGGGCGGGTAGATGTTGTGTGTAGATGTCGTGACGTTTGCTGTGTGGCATGGCGCGCCGCCGTCCTGCTGGAACTACATGTCGTCTAGGTCCAATGGTTCAATTTGGGAGATAAGAAATTAGTTATCATCGTTATGTAGCTTTCGGTAACGTCGTTTTCAAAAAAGTACGGACCAAAAATGATTTTTCTGCCAAAATTGGGGTCCTCTTCCAAAACGATTCGAAGCCCAGTCAGCGAACAAACGGCGTTGTCTATGATCATGAACTTTGAGCTCTTGGGTCAGTTATATCTTGTCCCGACGCGAGATTCGCCAAGTTGAAGTCTACGAAAGGCCGAGTTCTCGTGCACGGCGAGGAATAGACTGCCTCGGGTTCTTTTGTACACTTTCACGGACCGCGGCGATGTTGTCGGCCGATCTGGAGTAAACAACTGAATAATAAACAAAACATTTGACAGATGCCACCAAAACAAAATGGCCGCCACGGAGCGCCAAAATCTACCTGCGTTAATTTACATCCACATCAATTAATGACAATCTTCAAGTAATTGAATAAAGGCCGTTACATCCACAAAAAGTCATTATTTGGCGCGCTCTTGGTTCGTAGGTATGATTGGACCTTACTTCTTCGTAAACGAAGATGGAACGTTTGTCACCGTCAATTCGGAGCGTTATGGTCATATGATAACCGACTTTTTTTGCCTGCTATTGAAGAATAGGACTTGGAGAATATGTGATTCCGACAAGACGGCGGTGCCACATGCCACACAACTCGAGCGAATATGGCTTTATTGCAATAGAGATTTGCTGACCGCGTGATTTCTCGTCGTGGCGATATCAGATGGCTACCAAGATCATGCGATTTGACACCGCTGGACTTTTGTTTTGTAGAGCTACACAAAAGACAGTGTTCATGCAGATAAATATTTAACTCTTGAACACTTAAAAACCAACATTCGTCAAGTTATACCGGTCAAAAGTGTCGGAAAATTGCCTCAAAAGAATCGATGCTTACAAAAACTCGCGTGGTGGTCATTTAAATGGTGTAGTGTTTCACAAATAATTGCAACGTTCAAACTTTATAATAAAAAAGAAATATCATGAAAACTAATATTAATATATGTGTTTACTTTTAAAACCGCAAAATGGATAACCCTGTACCTTAATATTGCAAAATGTCAAAGTTTGGAGTTTATATCGATTTATTTCGCCTATAAAATAAACAGACCGTTTCATTCAATAGTAAAATTTTAGAAAGACTTCCGTGTAATTTTTGATTACAAACTAAACTTCTTAAAACCTATAGACTTTTTAGTAGCCAAAGGTAATTTAATGCTTGGTTTTATCTTGACCAATTCTCAAGAATTCAGTGAGACTCATAGTTTAAAATATCTGTTCTTGGCGTTTTTAGCATCGACCTTAGAGTATTGTAATACTATTTGGAAAACTATGTATTCTTATAGAATTGAGAAAATCCAAAAACGCTTTACAAGAGGTTTAGGGAAAATGATTCACTGGGGCATATATACACCTTCTTAATATATAAGGTGCAAATTATTTGAAATCTTGCCTGTTACAAGTATAATTAGACAAATATTCTGGGAAATCATGTTCAATCGTGACGTATTGGAAAACCATATTGATATTGCTCTAATTTTGGCCTTAATTAAATTTAATGTTCCAGCGAGGATACTTAGAAATCTACTGTTTTTCAATGTTCCATTTCACAGAATAAATTGTGCTCCTAATAAACATTTACCCAGGTGTTTAAGGGAAACCAATGACGTTTGCGATATGAATGACTTTAGTCGGAGTAGACTTTTTATTTTGGAAAGAACTTGTTGTTAATTTTAAATACACAATATTAATTGAGGAATTTTAAATTAGTTTTTAGCAATTTTTAAGAGTATTTTTTTCAAATTTTACTGTATTTATTCACATATATAACACTGTATTTATATTGTATTAAAATAATCATTGTCAAGTAATCACTAAAGTATTGTAACTTAGTTGGATGAAATAAACTGAACCCTAAATACTTCCTGAAAGGATTTTGTCGGTCATACTCTTTTGGTCCTTTGGAACATTTTATTGCTCATAACTTAATAAAGATTTACGGAAGCTATTTTAAGTAAACGAAATTCCTTATATCCTTTTATAAACAAGATGTTATTCAGAATGAGAAAATAGTAATAGAAAATTTCTATTATACTAAAAACTATGTAACTACAATTTCATATCAAGTACAGTGATAAGAGATAACAAAGATTTTAATACATTAATAATTTGAATAGACGAATGTATAATTAACACAGTTAAGAGAATAGCTTTAGGCCTGGATCAAAAACTATGGAACACATTTTCCCATTTTGACATATTAACTTTTTGGTCAAATTTTGTACATTATAATGTTTATTATACTTGTATGTATGACACAATTTATGAAATAATTTGTCTTGTTCAATAATTCAATAATTAAGATAAAGTAAATCACGAAAAAAAAACTCTAACCACTTTAATTCACAAATGCCTCCAACTCAAATCTTGCCTAAATTTTAGGACGCTGCCGTTTATATTTTTCTGCATCAATATTATTCTGCTTTTCAATAAATTTTGCTTTATTTGATGTTATTTTTGTGTATGTTTGATTTTTGATTTATTTACCATAAACATTTCTTTTATTGGAACACAAAACAAAACTTTAATATATTAATATTAATAATTCATACATGAAAAAATGCAAAAGATCAGAATATTGTTTATGTTAAAAATTTAAAATTTCGATGCACTGGCATTGTTTTTGTTTTTTCGTTTGTATGGAAACCCTCAAAGGTAAATAAAGTCTATGGATATTTTTGTTTTTAATTTAAATTAACACACAAAAAAAATGCAATTTATCATTGTTCGCTTCAATGAGTCGTTACCGATTATCATTGCATTCGTTTTAACAACAAAAAATATAAAATATATAAATTTATCTATACAGAATAAAAAAAAAAAAAACTGCTTTAATAAACGAGTAAGTTGGATCCTATTTCGGTTTGTTTCAGCAGCGCTAGCGTAGCATTCAGCCCAACACAATTTTAATACTCGTGTACAAAGCGAACACCTTTTTGATTAATTAGTTCATGCATGACATTTTCATCATTAAAAAATTCCACATTTTATTACACGCTCATAACACCATCACTGAAAAACAACAACAAATATACCTTTATATCTCTTTTTCCATTACATCGATGACCGATTTTTTGAAATTTATTATTGTACTGTAACTGTCATTTGTGTGTGTCTGATGGTGAAAAATAAAAATTGGCATCACCAGAATCGTATAATAGCAAAAACAACAACAACAACAGCAGATCCTGTGCAAGGATTTATATCCAATTTGCTATGGCATTACATTAAAACCGCACACAGCATCATCAACATCAACATCAATATCATCATCCAAACCAGTGTCCAAAAATTATTCAACCAAACTGGAAAATTGAAAAGAAGAGCGGACAAAAAATGATTGTGTCCTTTTGTGGGTTATACTTGTACAAAACTCTCGTTCCCAGGATATGAATAATTGGAATCCTGGGACTGAAACCAGAGCAGGAGCAGGACTAAGGAAGAAAATAAATTTGAATCGATTGGTTTCAATGTAACGATTATGAGTAGAAATAATATTATTTATATATATTTTTTGGTTTTTATTTTAGTTTTCGTTTTGGGTTTTATGTGAGCTCCAAAAGCTGATGATGGTGCCACAACTATTTTCATGACACAAGCAAAAGTCTTCGTTATATTACTCGTGTTTATGTAAGTAAGCTACTCTGGAATCGGAAGCGTTAAGGCACTCAGGCTGGCTGAATTAATAAGTTATACTTCCTAGAGGAATATTCTTTGTCGTCGCTCCTCGTCGTCGTCGTGCGTCGTTAGGATGAATTTTATGAGACAGAAAGACATTATCTTAGAGGGAATAAAATTTACGACGAGTATAGCAAAAATAGTTTTCAAGCTGCAGACGGAAGGACTTTGATTGAGATTAACCCAAAAGTTGTCAACATTTCTATAAAGTAGTAGGTTTTTATTAGGCATAATTTCGCGGTAGAATAATGGGCCATATGTGAATAAAAGGGAGCAGGTCCTTACTTCAGGTGCTCAGTATAGCAGATATTTATATAACAAATATAGATAAGCTTTTTTTTAAATAAGACTGTATGGAAGTATGTGGCAAGTATTGAATTCGTAAGGACTTTCAAACTCGACATTTTAATCAAACTTGACATTGCGAGAATTTAAAAAAAAGTGGGTTAGGCCATTCCACCTGTGGGTCTGACCTCACCCCTTTATCCTGGGCAATTGAATCGTTTTTTTTTTTTCATTTTTTTTAAGACCAGTCCAATTTTCTCAAAAAACTATCGGGTCGTTTTTGATTTTTATAAAGTTGCACCTAATTTTTTTTTTAACTTTCTTAATTGTCAAAGTAATGTTTTACGATGACAAACTTCTATTTCTTTATTTTTTAAAGACATCAAGTACTTGTTTTTTGAAATCCAATATCTCAAAAACGGGTCAACGTTTTTTAAACAAATTTAAAAAATTAAAACGTATATAAGCATTTAGTAACTTCATACTAAAAACAATTTCTAAAAAAAGAGTTGAAACATTTTTTAGGGACGGGATGATTTTGACAGCTCGTGGCGGCAATTTTAATGGGATAAATGGTCTTCCTTCCAAGTCGACTGCAGGACACATCATGGCCGCTGTTCGTAAAAGTGTGTGTCAGAATCCGAAGCAGTTAATTCTGCGTCGATTACAAGAACTTGGGCTGTCACAGGCCACAACATGGCTAATTTTTCGATGTGATTCCGGCCCCATGCACCCATACAAAATTCAGCAAAATGGATGATTTGGGACGACACCAATCCTATCGAGATTCACGACGTGCCAATGCATCCAAATAAAGTTACTGGATTGTGTGTATTTTGGGCTAAAGACGTCATCGATCCGTACTTTTTCAAAAATGATTCTGACCATCAGCTGCAGTGGTGATACCTATAGATCGATAATCACCAACTTCTTGTGACCTGTATTGAATGATAAGGACAGCGAAGAAATTATGGCTTCAGCTCAACCTTTAAAATGCAAAAAGCACAGCGTGAGAATTCGGATAATTAAGGAGGAGGAGGAAGAGGAGGAAGGTATCGGTGTACTTAGGTATTGAATTCTTGAACATTGCAATGAAATTAAAACAGATAGGGCATTCCATATTCGTAAAGTACGGCTAAAGAACGGATCTTTTTACTTCATAGTGATGTATTTCACCTGTTCTTAAAAACCTTAGTGCTATCATTTCTTCTATAATCATGTATCTAACAACAAAATTGTTAACATTTTAAGCAAAATTTCATATTTTATCTTTGTGGTGGTCACAAAATGATTGAAATTAGGGATAGTTCGTGAAAAAACTATTAGGTATCACCAGGTTCTGCCACTTCTCGCTATTTACACTAACGAACTCACTGTTTTCAACTCCAAAGGCAATGGAGAAAATTCACTTAGGTAACACAAAATTCAATTTTACACCATAAAAAGTTTTTAAAATAGACCATTTCAAAACTGCAAAGAACCTAACTTAGCGGCTTCGGTTTCCCATTTAGAGGGGCGTGGTATCCCCCCTACTTATTTTTCCAGGTATGAATTAAAATTGGCTTTGAATTACTACTTTTTAAGTGTTTCCGAATAATACAATTTATTAGAGTGATAGGCGTATGCATAAAGACAACAACAAGAGACGCTTAAATTTTGCCCCCAATGGGCGTGGTATTATCTCACTATTCATGGTTTATATGAAATACTTATGGTTTTTAAAGACTTTAGCAATGTATCAATGGTAAAGGGGTTGATGTGTGATGCAAGTAAAAAATTGCACGACTGAGTCGCACGAATTTACTTGTCTATCCAAAGAATGTACATATTCTCTTATATTAAAAATGAAAACTTTACTTTAGCTCCAAAAATTTAAATGCCGTACAATCTTTTTTAAAGAATCTTAATTTATTAAATTTCTGTTTTCAAAATTATCAGAATGATTAATTTTTTTATTAAAGAATTGTAATCGGTCGGATTTGTCGAATTGAAAATGTTGACATTTCCCTAGAGTCGAAATAAAAGATTTGTTGAGATATGTCTGTGAGTGCGTGTATACGTATGTACATTCGTACGTCCGTACGTTCGCGACGTTTTTTCGTCGTCCATAGCTCAAGAACCAGAAGAGATATTGCTTTCAAATAAATTCTGTTATACAGATAATAATGGAGAAAGATGCAGAAAGGATCTCAAAAAAGTTGAGTGGGAGGTTTTTTTATCATAGCAATTTAAAAAAAGTTTAAAATGTTGGCTAACCCAAAATATCTTACGAACGAATAACGCTTGAGACTTGAATTTAATTTTATATTATATACTAGCTGACCCGGCAGACTTCGTACTGCCTCAATCGATAAATAAAAGACCTAAACTTTATGTTTTTCAAAATAAAAAAGCATTTTTTTAATGCAGCATGAAGTTGTATTATTATTTTCTACACATCATGTTGCTTACTTAAAAAAACAGTTTTCCTGAAATACTGGCTATTTATAAGGTTTAAATTTTTATTAACAGACAAACACTGTTATGATACAGTTTGTTAATCAATTTAAAGCTTTATCATAAACTATATTTTTTGTTTTGTTTTGTGGTGCGTTAATAAACAAAGAAGACAGTTTTCCGACGCGCGAACACGCGACGCATAATTGTCATGCGCGAAACAGGGAAACTCCAAGTAGATTCCGCAAACTTCTAAAGACTGTCCTTGCGATTTATTTATTGTCATCGGAAAGGCCAGACGTACTGGAAATTGTAAGCGTTTAAAATCGAATGGTAAATCCGTTGGAATCATCGGTATTCGCGGGGTCAAGACACCCGCTCCTTTGTATTTTCCTTTTATGATTGTTGCCTCAATGGCGTTATTCATCAGCTTTTTCACAGCCAGTCTTGTTCCATTGCATAGTTTAGGTTGATTAATGTTACGCAGCATGGTGATCCTACTGCAAATTGTGAGGTGGTAGTCCAGGCAATTCCAGTGAATTTAAAAACTCCGTGGGATAGTTGGCTACGTCATCCAGGTTCATAACGGTGTCGACTGATTTGAAGGAAACCAACTGTATTGGAAGAAAATTCTGAATGGTCGCATTGAGATACTCGACATCTTTATTTTTCGCTGCCAATATTGCTCGTTCACCCAGCTAATTATGGTTATTGAACTTTTGCGCTATATCTGGGAAAACATGCTGAATAAGCTCCTCTTTTGAATCTGTGATGTGTCAAAAATCTGTGGGTAATGTGATGAATCCGGTCGAGGTGTCCATTGCAACTTTATTACAGAATCATGGCCCCACCAAAAATATTTTGGTTGTCACGAAGATCTTTCAATATTCTGTCCAGCGCCTCCAGTGCCCACTTATGGGCCATTGTGCATTCATCCCAAACAATTAGTTTGCATACCTGTAGGATCTTGGCCATTGCGCTATTTTTGGCGATGTTGCAAATTGGTGTTTCGGTGATTTGCATGTTTAATGGTAATTTCAAGGGAGAATGCGCAGTTCGCCCGCCTTCTAGCAGAGTCGCAGCTATTCCAGATGAAGCCAACGCTAGAGCAACATCATTTCGCGATCTGATCTTCGCCAAAAGCAATGAAATTAAGAACGTTTTTCCGGTTCCACCAGATCCACTGTTCACAGCTTCTATCAAAAAGTCGTACGCAATTCTTTGTTGTTGATTTAATTGTGGAACATTTGTACGAACTGTTTCGGCCAATGCTTCAATGTCGTACTGTTGTTCCCTTTGCAACTCGTGGTTTAATGCATCGTGCATATGACGATTGGGTGCTGTCATTCCCAAACACGAATATACTTTATTTGCTATCAATAAACACATATCTTCTACCTTTAACCATAAATCTCCGTGTTCTGAAGTGCTACAGAATGATTGACATATTAGTTGGTTGTCAAATCTAATGTCAAATATTATGGTTGTGTTCAGAAACTTAATTTGTGACAAAACTTAAGATTTGTCAAACTTAAAAAAATAATCTGATACAGTTACAACTGAAGTTAGCTAAAATTAAGGTCCGCGAGGCCGACCAAATTAATTAGAAATCAGTACTACTAATAGTTTATTATATTTTTTGTCGCGTTCGCTATTCCTTTTTGTTTATTTTCGGAACGCGACATTAGATCCTCCAAAGCGACCGTGAAGACTATTTTCATAAATATAATTGAATTTGAACTGTATGCAGCGGTAATAAATTGCAAATTGACTCTTTGACGTTAGGAACACAGCTAAATTGCTTAGACAACAGTGAGTGATTAAAATTTAATATGAACTTTATTGAATAGCAATAAAGTTCAAATTGACTCTAGAAACCTTTGTATGGGAAATAGAAAAGGGCTGTTTTTAGGGTTTTCCCGGAAATTATTCGATTTTTTCTCACCTTTTAAACCTTCCCTAGACCTCCACGAATATTTCAAGACTAAGATAAGATAAATCCGTTCAGCCGTTATCGAGTTTTAGTGAGACTAACGAACAGCAATTCATTTTTATATATATAGATTGTAACGTGATACCAAACAAATATATTTTTGGAAAAAACTCCAATTAACGGTTTTTTTTATAAATCAAAAAAACTGAAAAAAAAAATATTTGTCACCTCGAACATTTTATGAACAAAAAAATTATTTTATCTCCAAAATAATTTTGTGCAACGAAGAATGACGTTTTTAACATCCGGTAAAATTTTAAGAAAAATTGAATTGAGAGTTTTTTTTTTAAATAAAAACCAAAAAAAAAACATTACTCTAAGTTGGTAAAAATTGAATTTAGAGCTTTTGTACAAAAAATTAAAAACCTAAAAACAAATTAACAAAAGTTGGTAAAGATTGATCTTCGACTTACATCTTTTCAAAACTTTGAGGTATTGGCTTTAAACTAATTTTATCTTTTAAAAAATATTATTGTTAATATTCAGTACACTTTTGAGAAAAATCGAATTGAATCGAATTTTTACAAAAAATAAAAACCTAAAAAAAACATACTAAAACTTTTTAAAAATTTAATTTCGACTCAAATATCTTTTCAAAAATTAAAAATATTGGCTACAAACTAATTTTTTCTCACAGAAAATATTGTTTTTGACATTCAGCAAATTTTTTTTATAAAATTCGAAAAACCGTATGCTAATTTGGTAAAAATTGATGTTCGGTTCTCGATATCTCGTGAATAATAGAAGATATTGACTTGAAACAATTTCTTATTCATCCAATTTGTATTTGTTTATATGAGAAATAAAAACTTTTAAGAATTGGTTTTCGACAAAAAATCTCGTTAACAATAATAGTTTTTGAAATCAAACTATTTCATTATATTCAAAATATTGTTTGTAATTTTTCAATTTTTAAGAATAATTCAACCGACAACCTTTTTTAACAAAACACAAAAACCTACAAACTCCTAAGCAAGACAAATCGACAGACGGGATGGGAGGTTATCAATGTGGGTCGCATCCCAGCCTCTTTTTCCCATTTTGTTTTTAGAAATATTTTTGGTATTTAGTTGTTTGGTTCTTGTAAAAGTATGTTTTATATTTGGATTTTTAAAAAATTTTGTAACCTGTTTTTTAGTTGGTTACTAACAAAAATATTTTTAAAATTCAAAAATTAGATTTGAGTCGGTCCATTTTAGTTCCTAATTAAATTATTTTCTTATACTGTAAAGGCCAAATTAAACAAAAATTAGAAAATATTTCATGCAAATCTAACGGGCCGTTTCTGATAACATTTGAATTTTCTCCTAACACGAATGTGATTAAAACATTTGTTCCCAAGTTTGAATTCAATGGACCCAATGGATAACGCTTTTGGACTGAAAACAAACGGGCAAATCCTTCTGTCTTAGTGTCATGTTTGATTAAAATCTCGATTTCTAAGTTTCTTACGAATACTTGACATATGTACATACAAATTTCTTATACGTTGGAAGTAAACATTGAAAATATGATATTATACCTTGATGGGGCGTGGTATCATCCCCATTCTTCAGAAGATGTGTGTGTTTTATCGAAAATTGACTCCATTTTTAACATTTATCTTTTTTGTGTGATGAATTTCACAGGAGCTTTAAAATTTAAGAAAAAAGGAAATATTTCACTATAGTTTTAAAATTCGTAGGCAATATACAAACATGGTTGCTGCTTTTTTCAAATTCTTTAAGCTAATCCTCAAATATTGCCCCAAGCTGATTAAAAGGAAAGAAATGCTCATTTATTTTAACTGCTTTGAGGAATTTTCTTTTTTTCGAAACACAAGAAAAATGAATTTCCCACCGAATTATAGGGCTAATGCTATTCCTACATCCTTACCTGTGTCCTATATACTCGTAGAGTTGCAAATTTACCTATGAAATATTAAAAAGAACATGAAAGCTTACATGTTTTTTTTGTTGTTCTTCTTCTTATTCTACCGAGAAAAAACCATCTCATCATACATGAAAAAGTGAAGAAAAATATTGCTGAAATGCTGATATCCTTTGCAAGAGTATAAAGGTCGTCCTTGTTTTGGTATTCATTTCCTTTTTTTATCGTTTGCGCGACGACATATGTGACGATCAGCGATGAACGTCGTCGTTCGCCATCCTCCTTTCGCCCCCAACCCTTATTACTTATATAAAATAAAAGCTTAATGGAGAAAAATATTTCATCAGAGAAGAACGAGAACTTTCATCGCATCACTTTTGGCGCACGTTCGACCTAATAAGGATATGGAAAGGATATTTCTTTCTTTCCTTGCAAAATTTTGTGTAATTTTTTTTTTTTTTGCTTATGATGAAATTATCTGGAATATGGTTTCCAAGGTGAAAAAGCTTCCTTCACGCATTTATTTCATTTAACACCGAAAGGTATAAGGTACTGATGCTCTAGCGGCACGGCAGCGGTAGCCAAGTTATAGGGAAGAATACCATCATGTACCTATAGACATGAAGGTACATATATATTCATAAGTTGGATAGGAGGGTATTCTTCCTTGCATGTAATATTTGTGGAGAGGGGTTACAGGGTGATGGTTTGGTTGATTCAGTGGAATTTATGGGTGAAATTAAGGGAAAATCACTTTTGTGTTAAATTAGCGTAATAAAGGAGGCGTATATGTGCGTTGAATACATATACATATGTATGTCTGTACCTATGCATAGGTTTGGTTGGTTTGGAATAGAACATAATAAAACATATAAGGGATAGTATATTTTGAATAAAGAGAAAGAAAAGAAACGAAGGTAAGCAAATTATAGGGAACATTTGGAAGATGATTTTATGGTGGAACGTAAATTAACTGGTATGCTTATGATATATACATATATTTGTATATATATTCGTACATACCTTTCACTACTACCTGTAAGAGTGAAGAGTGAAGCAAAAAACAAAAATATTTGTGTTGAATTTTTGTTTTGTTTTTCCACGTAAGCATGTGGAAGATGATTTAAAATTCTATTAAATCTGTATAATGAGCATAGGGGCTTGCAAAGTGGTTTGAATGTTAAATTCATATGACCTTATATGATGTACGAATATATTTATGTAGATTTCGGTATAAATGAAAATAAAATAAATAGAATTCATTTTTGTTTTCATAAGTGGAGCCCTATGTGAGGGGTCATATAATTTTCAATCGATGGAAATGTTTCATGAATGGCGCCTAATGTTAAGGGTCATACATTCTTTAATTGATGAAATGCCCTTTATTCTTGGTTTGAGTTTTCGAAACGCACTTTGTTAGGACTTTAATGGTAATATGTTCAATAGTGTAAATATCCAGGTCAGGGACTTGCTCTGATTTATAATTATACCTTACACTGATTTTAATCCCAGGTTTAGAGAATATCTAGAAGTCCAGGAATGGTAGGGTGTAACAAAATTAAGTTCTGGAGACAATGACAATACATTATACAGCTCCAGATAAAGATTTAGTATATTATTTATCCTCGCTGTCGTTGAAGAAAATGGTGGTTGAACTTTTTTTTTCATAAGTGGCGCCCAATATGAGGTTTATACATTTTTGCAAGGATGAACATTTTTTTTATCAATGGCGCCCAATGTTAAGGGTAATACTAAAATGTTATTAAAAGCTGGTATAATATTTTGAATTTGTAGGAACGTGGGATGTAAACTTCACTTTGGTTGTAAAAAATTGCTTTTGAACTTTCTCGACCTCTCTTAATCATGTGCTAACCATTTGTGTATTTTATAATTGAAGTTTAGATAACTGGGTAAAAAGCAAGTTTATTTTAGAGAATAAATTACTTTTCATTTTAACACCAACAATTTATTCTCAAAAAATAGCACAGTGCTGTATACATTCCTTTTTAATATCTCTTGAACGGTTGAGCTTATAATAAAAAGCTTAGGATGAAAATTAAGCTTAAAAATATGTGCTAACCTCATTCAAGTTATAAAAACGGAGATAATTTCGATACTAAGATTTTCGTGACCTTTGAACTTCCAAAACTAATAATGAAGACACCAGACTGTATCAGACTTATTACACAATGTTAAGAGTGCATAAACGAAGATTAAATAAAATGCACGACTGGGTCGCACGAACTTGCTCCTGTATTCAAAGAGTCTGTTTAAAAAAGTATCTATGTATATAAGATTTAAAAATATACCTGTAAAATAAGTTTGTCTTCAAAGATATAAATGCCATTTGATTCGTCGAAAAAACCTCCATTTTTCAAATTTTTTTCGAAAATCGTTAGAGCGGTTTTTTTTTTAATTAATTTTTTATATATAAAATTTTTCAATTTTGTTCTAAAAATATTTTTGGTATGCAGTTGTTTAGTGATTGTAAATATACGCTCTACATTTGAATTTTGTAAAAAATATTAACCCGTTTTTGAGATATAGAATTTTGAAAAAAAAATTCAATATTTTTTTAAAAATCCAAACAAAAAAAAATTGCACTTTTTATAATCAAATATTGTTAAAGCAATATAAGAGCTTATTCACAAAAAAAATTATTGAAATCAGTACATAAGTTGCTGAGAAAATTAAAAAACAAAATAACGGTTCTATGAGCTGTAGCTTTCCTGAGCAATACAAAAATATGTTTTTCTTATTAAAAGAAGCCAAATTAAAAAATAAAATTTTAGAGAAAATTAAAAAAAAATCTATCGGTTTGTTTTTGAGAAAATTCGAATTTTCGTTTTTTGACCAAAAAAATTGTATGGGGGCCACTGTTAGTTTTGATCTTAAAAAAAAAAATGAAAAAAACACCTAACGCGAATCTGCTCAAAACCTTAGCTTCCAAGTTTGAACTCAATCGACCCAATGGTTTAGGCTGTAGGAGCGTGGACAGACAGACAAAATTTTGCACAAATGCAAAACTTGCCATATAGTTCCTATATGTCGCAAGTAAAAAAGAGGCTGAGATGCGACATATACTGATAACTTAACATCCCGTCTGTCGATTTGTTATGCTTTAAAATGTGTCTACCTATATGTATCAATTTTTACCAAATTTGCGTACTTTTTTTTGTAGATTTTATTTTTTTATGAAAAAACGGACTGTTGGATTTTTATAAAAAAATTACTGAATATCGAAAACAATATTTTCTATGAAATAAAATAAGTTTGAAGCCAAAATTTGTAATTTTTGAAAATCTATTTGAGTCGAAAGTAAATTTTTACCAAGTTTTAGTATTGTTTTTTTTTAAGGTTTTTATTTTTTGTAAAAAAACTGTCAATTCGATTTTTCTCAAAATTTTACCTAATGTTGAAAATAATATTTCTTATAAGTTAAAATTAGTTAGAAGCCATTATCTCAAACTTTTGAAAATAAATTTGAGTCGAAAATCAATTTTTACCAACTTTTCTTATATTTTTTTCGGTTTTAATTTTTTTGTAAAAAAACTGTAGATTCCATTTTTTCAAAATTTGAATGAATATTGACAACAATATTTTTTGAAAGATAAAAGTAGTTTAAAGCCAATATCTCAAAGTTTTGAAAAGATATTTGAGTCGAAAATCAATTTTTACCAACTTTTATTATTTTTTTTTTAGGTTTTTATTTTTGTAAGAAAAATTTTATCAGATGTCAAAAACATTATTGTTCGTTGCACAAAATTGTTTTGGAGATGAAATCATATTTTAGTCGTAAAATTTTCGAGGTGACAAATTTTTTTGTTCAGTTTTTTGATTTATAAAAAAAACCGTTAATTGGATTTTTTCCAAAAATATAATTGTTTTGTATCACGTTACAATATATAACATAAAATTTAATTCAAGTCTCTAGCGTCATTGGTTCATGAGATATTTAGATTTAACCAAAGTGTTCACCTTTTTTTAAACTGCTATTGTAAAAAATTACCCACGCAATTTTCTTGAGAGCCCTTTCTGCATCTTTCTGCCTTATTATCTGTATAACAAAATTTATTTGAAGTCGATATCTCTTCTGGTTCTTGAGCTATGGACGACGGAAAAAACGTCGGGAACGTACGGACGTACGGACTGATGATAACCCATAAGTGTATTTTGAGACACCGTTAAATAAACAAATCTTACTTTATGGAGTGCCTTATGGGTAGGTGGAATAATTGGTGCGTATCTTAAAAAACGATAGTCAGAACGCAGTCAATGGTAAACGCTATGGAGCCATGATTATACTGATTGCTGAAGCTTTGGTTTCAACTAGACACCGGAAAATGCCACTTTAATTGATTTATGCAAGGGCATCTAACTTAGAGTGTCCGTATGGGACCAGTGAGTTAGTTGTAAGCTATGGTTAATTAGGCTAGTTTTATGAATTTTTGTCTAGCTTTAAGATAGGTTTAAGATTGAATTAGTAAAAATGAATTTACAAAAAAAAAAAAAAAGGGAATGTTTGTAAACCATATAGTTTTAGGTTACGGGTCCGTGAATTTTCCTTCAAAATTGAGGGATTTAATGCCCCTTTACTAACTTCTTTGGTATAGAAGACTATCTTTCGAATAAAGTAAATTTTATGTTATTAAAAATATCATCTTTGTTTATTCCATTTTAAAGTTATATACCACTAAAAAACAACATTTATCTGTTACTTTGAGAGAAAATTCGTCTAAGTCTGGACTATAAATATCGATGTTGGCATTAAAAATAAAGTTGGTTATTTCTATAAAAATCAATCATTAAAGAATAGTCATTAATTTCTGGAAATTTCTCGAAACTTTGTCAAACGTCCCCACATTTTCACCTTAATTTGACAGATCTTGACCTTTTTTCATTGGATTGTTTTCCCATTAATGTTCATTTATTAGTCAAAAGCACTCCAGTCAAATTAATATTACCAGCTTCAATGCACCATATACTACCTCAAGTGTCTTAAGTAATCTCCTAATGGTTCTGATATATACTCAAAACAAAGAATATCATTTAATGTCTGTATTCTTATCTTCAAGGAAGAAACGTTGTTCAAGTTTTATCAAGGACCTTTAAATATTGTATACAAACAACATATAAACATCTTCAACCGCATATAAATAGATAGAAGAGAACAGAGAGGTACGTCTACTCGTACCTTCATTTATTAAGGTAAATAAATATAGCTTTCTTATGCACGCTTATTTGCTAAAGGTTATGACCAAAAACATATAAAACCAAACCCATATTGTCTTGTATATCCGATCCTTACTCGTACTCAAAGTCGTATATAAGTATAAGTATATTTTTAGCCCCCGCACATATATTTAACCCTCAAAACCAATTTTGACCCACAAAGTGTTCATAGAATATTCAAATGTCTTCCATTCGATTAAGCACTTTGTTTCCTTTTCTCTTCAAATTTCGCATCTTCATAACACGCAAATAATTAAGAATCCAAATTACTGTTATTAGTAAGCCCTTGAAACTGTCCACAAAGGTCATCGCAAATACATTGTACATATGTATATAAGACAAGATCTGACCATGTGGAAGAAGAGGAGAGTAATGGAGAAGGACTCTAAGGCTATATCCAAGAATAATTTGGAGACTAAAATCTTTGTTCCTTTGGCTGCTTCCATTTTATAGGCCACTTGAAAGCCCCTAAAGTATACATCTTCTACCTTATACGAGTACACAAATATGTTGGGTTGAGGAAACGTTTTTTTTTTTCTTTAGTAAAGTCCAGTTTGTGTCCTTTCTTAAATATATATGCGTAAACGTGTCTCCAACCACGAAACTTGGTTAAGAAGGCTTTCTTGTTGGTTGTCTCGGTTGGTTGGTTATAGTGTTGTCATGGAAAAGGAGAATACAGGCAAATCTGTTGTCCTTGAACCCGTCTCATCGTAGTTGTCGTCATCGTCATCGTCATCGTCTTCCTTTTCGTCTTCGGAGGAGGTAGCGGTGGCAGCGCCCCTCGTTGTTGTTGAAGGACGCCCGCTTAAGGTTTTCCCTCCCAAGAGGGAAATATAAGATTTCACACATAATTTAACAGAAATTTTGTCATCTTACGAGAGGACAGCTAAATTTTATTCTGGGGCCAATCGCTTGAAAATGTTAGCAAGCATACATAATATTATAGTCCTTTTTTTATAGATTGGTATTGATTTTTGTTTTTATTTTTATATGCGTGTGGTGTTTTTCTAAGAAAACATGATCCCTTAAGCATGATATTGAAATTGTTAAAATAATCGGATGTATTTTTGTTGTGTTTTGAAATAAAAAAATAAAGTTGAAGGTTTTGAGATTCTAGGATATTTTTTTTATTTTTTTGCTTTTTCTCTTCTTCGTTTTTGTACACAGTTGATTAGGTATTCGAAAATGACACACAAAACAGATTCAATAGGCCTTAAGTAGGTATAATCATCAAGCATCAAAGATAAACATGTTATGATGGGACGATTACGTTTTTATTGGTTATCCATAAGATAATTATTGTCATCGTGGGAATTTCAAGATGAATACAAACATGTATAGATGACATTGATTTTGATATCTTCATCAAAAAGAAAAAGTCACCTACATTGATATCAGAAGTGGGAAAACTTTGAAGGAAATTTTGAAGCATGAATTAATCTTTAAATTTTTGCGTTTTTATAGACTTCTCGCACAACACACTTTCAAAACTTATCTCACACCAAAATTAATATTTTATTAAGTAAGCAGACATGAGATCGCTTTTGTTCATTGTTTCAAACAGTAATTAAATAAATTTTTAAATAAAATGACCACATTCTTAAATTCGTTTTATTTATTTATGTATCAGGCTCTCTCCTTGTACTTGTACTTCCAGCCTTTGTTTGTGTTCCTTTGTGTATAAGTTTACTTCGCGTAGAAGTTAGCAAACCGTAAAAGTGGTTTTCAATTCGTTTTCGTTGACTATACGAGAGAGACGGGTGTAAGACTGAAGAGGGTATACAAAAATTCATACAGACACACTCCATTCCATGTCCTGTGTGCAATTAACTAACGAATTTTCATTTTCGCAACGAAAATTCCGTAATGACTTTCACCCTACGGCAACACAGCCTTTCATGCAAAAAAAAGTGTTTTTTTTCGGAAAAATCTTCCTCTTCCCAAATTAGAGCTTGGAACGACGACGATGGACTTCAGACTCCCGGTTGCCGTCGCGTCGCGTCGTCACCATGCGCCTCCACCAGCCTCGCAAAAATGCAAGAAACAAAAATTCGTGAATATTTTTCTTTTCATTCGTGCTCGTATATATTTTCGCCACTTCAAGCCTATTCACCAAGGATAATTCAAAAACCATGTCTGCACTTTGCGTGCTGTATCAAGCTTCTACAACTACTACTCGTACTATTTTGAAAGCGAATACCAAACCAATCCCCCGGAAAAAGGACTTTCTTCCAGCCTGACCACACTCAAGTTGCAGAGAAAATTAAGAATACAAAAAATAAAAATCCCATCAGTCGTTGAAAATATCCTTTTGAAATCAAACAAAAATGAAACCAAAAAAAAAAAGGAATTCGCTGCAAGCATATCCTTATATTCAATCCTTTTTTCCTATCAGATTTTTCCGGATTCGTTTTGTTTTTCTTCGTATTTTTCGTCATAGAGTGGTGGAAATTTTAATTTGAAATTAATTCCAAGAGTCGTCATCGTGGTTGTCCTTATCCAAAAATTTTAAGTACACGAAAAAATGCTCTGACCAAGCTGGCCAAACAGGAAACAGAAAAATAAAACAAAATAAAATCATGAACTAAAAAAATTACGATCACTAGAGTCCTTTTGGGAAAGAGAGTCCATTTTGGAGGCATTCATTCATCGGTCTTCCCGCATGACATTTATAGGGTTCTCCATACACTCCATATAAACATGAGCGAAGTCGTTTATATTATTTTCTGTTAAATCCTTTTTTCTGGCTGATGCTGATGCTGATGGTTGTGTGTGTTTCGTTTTTAGTCTCTCCAGCATCACATCAGCATCTGAAATGAAGGACTCACATGTGTGGCGATGGCGAGTCCTTTTTACTCTTTGATAAGCTTGAATGGATAATCATGTGCTAATGGTTCCTATTTAACAAGCGAAAGGACATGATTTATATATTTTTAATGACCTTTACGTTTGAATGTATCTGTTTATACAAATAATATCTGAGTAGGTTTAGATATTTTTTTGAAAGGAAAAGTAATTATTTAACTTTGACAACCCTATGTCAGTCAAAGAAAGGATATGGGCATGCAACATAATTGGAATAAAGATACAGTCGTTCTGCTAATCTGGTTGTCATTGTAACAGCACAACACAAGTCTTGGCGTTTCTCTCTCTCTCTCTCTTGTCGACAAGTATATTTCTACGGTGACATATGGAATCGCAGGAAGGATCAAAAGGATACAAACTCACCTCAAACCCCGTTTGAACCACTTTAGACGAACAAAAAAATTCAACATTTGCCTTGACAAAGTGTTTCGCAACCCTTCGTTGCCTTGCAATTATTTTTTTTTTGCTCTTGTGCCAATCTCTTTGTAAGCGAGGGTTTTTATTTCTCTTTTTGTATGTTCTTTCTTACGAGCGCTTTATGTAATCAAATTACACAAGGACATAATTTCGGGTAAGGACCTTTTTTCCATATGAAAAATTCAAGCTTAGTGTCTGGGTTTATTCGGCGCGATGAACTTATAGGGCTGGATAAATGTGAGCGTGGGAGAGAGGAGGGAGGTGCTAGAAAAATTCAGATAAACATAAAAATGAAAGAAGGAGCAAAAAAAAATGCAACCTATTAAGTACACGTCCTTCCTTGAGGACTTGCCTCAACCTACTCACACATTTTTCTTTTTTTGATCTTCTTCGCTATTCCTTGACGAAAACATGACGCTGAAGCTACACCAGCGACTATAAGATAGGGTTAGGTATGTACATTTACAAGTATATATTAAATATTTTATTAATTTAACTTTTTAACTTGACATATCCTTCGAAGGACTCTTCCGCGTTGTCCTTCTTTTCTTTTCTAGTATCTATAATTTATATAGGTACTTATGTATATACCATGAAAATGTTTGAATAAGATGGTTTGCTCTAGAAGAACCTTTTAAAATAATTAAGTTACGTTTTGATGCTTGTTAAACGCACATAGCAATTTTTTCCCAGCTTTGTACACCAACAACAACAAAAATTATAATAAAAGGGGAAAAGTCCTTTTCCACCAATTCTTTTTTGAAGAGAGCGAAATTAAATATTTTGACGGCTTTATGCTTGTTAAAAGGGGTAAAATTGAAGAAATTGGTCGATGGGGTAGGGTAGGAATAGAGAAAAAAGGAAGGGAGAGTAATAAGCAATTTACTTATTTTAATGATCCAAAGTCAAGATACTGGAAAATCACGAACAAGAAAAAAAAAAAAAAACAGCGGACAAATTGAATTAAATTTTTTTGAAGAAAAGGTTTTCCAGAAACGACTATTACTTAGAGTATGCCAGTGGGCAAAGGGCACTTTGGACTTTGGATTCAAATTAAAGCGGAGTGGGTGGATTATGAATTCCTTTTTTGTTCAGAGGATCGAAGACTGTGCAAAGGACTTCTCATGATGAAAAATGTGTAGATGATAAGTCAGATTAGCATAAAGTTTAAAGGTTTTCAACCCAAACTACCATTTGATATTTTTATTAGTTATAAATAATGAAGATCCAAGAAAGGATAAATAAGAATGTATTAAAAGGAGAGGACATCGAGAACATGAAAGAAAATACTACCAGACTTATTCTTTTTATTTTTTACGTCGCCAGTAATGTTCTTAAGACAATTTTCTGCCTTAGAAGAGGATCGACATAAAGTATGGCACTGGGGCATTACTTCTCAAGAAATAAATAAGCCCACAATTAAACTTGCCCTTAAACTTATACAACCATTGGAGGTGCACTATAGTATGGAACTCTATTTTGGCAATACTATTTCAACTACAGGTGGCCAAACGTTCATAAACAAAATCACCGTATTTGGAGTGAAGACACCGTTACATCTGCAAAAACTGACTATTTGGATTGCTTTATGAGTTGGAGGAATAATTAGTCCTTACTTCTTTAAGAACGATGTTGATCAGAACGTTTCAGTCAATGGTGATAGCTAAAGAGGATTGATTACTGACTTTTTCCATAATCTCTTGCACAACCATGGTATGCAGGAGGTTTGGTTTCAACAAAACGGCGCGGAATAACATGTTACACAGCTCTTGCCAAAATGTATTTATTGAAGGAAATGTTTGGTTACCGTATATAGTGTTACGTTATGGAGATATGTAAAGTCGCTAGCCTACACCGATTAGCCCAAAACGGTTGACCACTTGCAGAACCGATTACAATAACTTCCATTAAGAAGTTAAAAATTAAACATTTGTGTTTTCAAGTGTCAGGAATTTTTAAATAATTAAATTGACACATGAAAGTTAAGGGTTTGTAAAAATTGTTCATAAAGTTTTCCATTATTGAAGTTAATATTTCAAATGCAGTTAGAAAGATGCAAAGGTACCCCACCATCGATTTTTTTACTCTTAAGCAACTAGGTAGGTATAAGGTTAAAAACATGCACGCATAATTTAAGAACCTTTCGTCAGATTGTTGATGCATTAATTATTATGTGCTCGTAGTAATTTTTGCTCCTTGAGCAATATCCTTGTTTGGATAAGTTTATCATGAACACATAAATATCCTGTATAACTCAGTCATCCTATTTGTGCAGATGACATTGTGCGTAGAGTTTTAAAAAGGCAGGTACAATTTTCTTCTTATTTTTGTTGTTATTTCTTGAAATCTTTCATCTACATCATGGAGGCAATCAGCCTTGAGTAGGTTTTTCAACATAAGCAAGGAGCAATTGTAAAATAATTTTATAGCATGATTCACATGGATTGTTTTCTAAGTACCTATATATTCACACATATATGAACAATTAAGCAAAACATTAAAAAAGGGTGACAATTGCTAAAAGGGCAAGTTAAGGTACCTGCATTACTTGCCTTCTAAGAGACGAGTAAATGTATATACATAAGTTAAAGATCAAAGTAAGTGATAGCGTTCCATTTAAACTCCATACTTAAAGCTTGTTCTCTTTATTTTTCTATTAGCTTTATTCCCTTCTTAATGTTTAAAGCTTGTTTGAGTACATTTTTTAATTGATAGAATTTTGTACGTTTTGTTAAAGGGTGCCCTATATGCATTGTGCAGGGGAGGCAGATTTTCTTTAAAGTAGGGTTGTAAAATAGTGAAAATATTTTTTGAAAAAATATGTTTTGAAAAATATGAAGATCTTTTAAAAACCACATTTTTAGAAAATTATTCAAATCATAAACTTTTTGAAAAAATTATTGGTATATCTAGTATTTATGCAAAATTTGATAAAAATACATAAAAAAAGGCTGGGATGCGACCTACACTGATAACTTCCCATCCCGTCTGTCGATTAGTCTTGCTTAAAAGTTTGGGTATATGTATCAATTTTTACCATAATTTGCGTACTATTTTTTAAAGATTTTATTTTTTTATGAAAAAACGGAGATTTTGGATTTTTATAAAAAAAATTACTGATCATCGAAAACAATATTTTCTGTGAAATAAAATAAGTTTGAAGCCAATATTTGTAATTTTTGAAAAGCTATTTGAGTCGAAAGTAAATTTATACGAAGTTTTAGTATTGTTTTTTTTTATTTTTTTATTTTTTGTAAAAAAACTGTCAATTCGATTTTTCTCAAAATTGCATTGAATGTTGAAAACAATATTTCTTATAAGTTTAAATTAATAAGAAGCCATTAGCTCAAATTTTTGAAAAGATATTTGAGTCGAAAATCAATTTTTACCAACTTTTGTTAAATTTTTTTTAGGTTTTTAATTTTTTGTACAAAAACTGTCGATTCGATTTTTTTCAAAATTTTACTGAAAGTTGACAACAAAATTTTTTGAAAGATTAAAGTAGTCTTAAGCCAATATCTCAAATTTTTGAAAAGATATTTGAGTCGAAAGTCAATTTTTACCAACTTTTATTAATTTTTTTTTTGGTAAAAAAATTGTCAATTCGGTTTTTTTCAACATTTTCAGAATGTTGAAAACAATATTTCTTATAAGATAAAATAAGTTTGAGGCCTTAATCTTAAGTTTTTGAAAAGATATTTTTGTCGAAATTCAATTTTTACCAACATTGAGTAATGTTTTTTTAGGTTTTTATTTTTTATAAAAAAAACTATCAATTAGATTTTTCTCAAAATTTTATCAGATGTCAAGAACATTATTCTTCGTTGCACAAAATTGTTTTGGAGATGAAATCATATTTTAGTCGTAAAATTTTCCAGGTAAAAAATTTCTTTTTCAGTTTTTTTGATTTATAAAAAACCGTTAATTGGATTTTTTTTTCAAAAATGTACTTGTTTTGTATCACGTTACAATATATAATATAAAATTTAATTCAAGCCTCTAGCGTCATTTCATTTTTAGGTTTAACCAAAATGTTCACCTTTTTTTAAACTGCTATGGCAAAAAAAACCACCCACGCAATTTTTTTGAGAGCCCTATCTGCATCTTTCTGCCTTATTATCTGTATAACAACATTTGTTTGAAGTCGATATCTCTTCTGGTTCTTGAGCTATGGACCACAAAAAAAAACGTCGCGAACGTACGGACGTACGAACGTACGTACACACGCACGCACGCACGACTCTAGGGACCTTGAAACGTCGAGAAATGTCAACATTTTCAATTCGGCAAATCGGACCCATTACAATAACTTCCTATGGGAAGTTAAAAATGTCAGACTAAGAATTAGTTTGGTTGGTTGTACCTTTAAAATTCGATTTAGGCTTATTATTGGTACCTATAAATATAAATTTTTGCTAATGAAAAACAAACAATTCTAAATCGTATTAATTTTTAGGATTTGTATCATCTGCATTTTATATGGATATAGTTTTATTTACTTTGCTAATTTTCAATGTACACCGACATCTCCTTTCTGACCATATTAAAGTTATTCAAAACCCTTTGAGTGTGGGCCAATTATATAAATATATATGAGTGATATGTTGGTATGAAAATTAATGAGCAATTTTATGTTCAAAAACAACCAAGTTTTATTAAACGAATTCATAAATTATTATTATAACCCCCTTAAACCAACAAAAAACTCAGTGGTTCACTTAGGCGTATACGTACTCTTTTTATTTTATATATTTTTTTAACTAGTTGTTCTCCATTTTCGATTGTGCTCGATACTTTTGATTGTATTGAAATTCTTCTTGATTTGTTTGTTGTATGTTCTACGTTCTACTAGTTGTAGTTGTTTTCTAATTTCTAATAAGCGGAGTCGACTGTACCTGTACAATGTATGTATGTATTATTAATAAGTTGTTGCAAAAAGGGTGATATATTTTTGCTAGCTTTCACGATGGGTCTGTACAATGACAATGATCCCCAGGTGGTTTCGGTGTAACCATGCATCAAAACAAGCACAACTTTTGTAACAGAGCTATCGAGAAGGGTAAATATATTTCCCTTATGTGAATGTATGTAAAAATCAGTTTATACTTTACAAAACCATTATGCTCGAATTTTTTCTAATTAATTGATGGGGAAGATTAATAATACTGTTCTTTCAGTACAACACAAGGGGTTAAATTCAAAAGAAAACGATGCATTTAAATAACAAGGTAACAAAAATCAGACTTCATACGTAATTTAAAATTTATAAATTAATCCAAGACGAGATATAATAGTCATTATCCTTATAAAAAACTGTATGTAGCTAGAAAAGCTTTAAAAAATAAAAACAGTCTGGGATGTGACCCACACTGATAACTTCCCATCGCGTCTGTCGATTTGTTTTGCTTAAAAGGTTTTAGGTTTTCGTCTTTTGTTAAAAAAGTTATCAGTTGAATTATTCTAAAAAATTAACTTAAATTTACTAACAATCAGCCCTATCATGAATTCCATCGTAATCGGAAACTTTTACGAGTCCCGAAAAACTGTATCATGAAATCCGTTCGTAATGCAAAATTGTATGTGATTTTCCACTACGAACGGATTTCATGATACAGTTTTTTATGATTCGTAAAAATTTCCGATTACGATGGAATTCATTATAGGGCTGAATATTTTGCAGGATGATGAAATAGTTTAATTTCAAAATCTCTTTTTGTTAACGAGATTTTTTGTCCAAAACCAATACCAATTTTTAAAGCATTTCTTAAAAGTATTTATTTCTTATGTAAACACATACAAATTGGATGAAAGAAATTAATTTGAAGTCAATATCTTCTATTGTTCGCGAGATATCGAGAACTGCACATTAATTTTTACCAAATTTGCGTACTATTTTTGGTAGATTTTATTTTTGTATGAAAAAACGGACTGTTGGATTTTTATCAAAAATTCACTGAATATTAAAAACAATATTTTCTGTGAAATAAATTAAGTTTGAAGCCAATATTTGTAATTTTTAAAAAGATATTTGAGTCGAAATTAAATTTTTACCAAGTTTTAGTATTGTTTTTTTTAAGGTTTTTATTTTATGCATACAAACTGTACATTCGATTTTTCTCAAAAATTTACCGAATGTTCAAAACAATATTAATTATAAAATAAAATTAGTTTAAAGCCAATATGTCAAAGTTTTGAAAAGATATTTGAGTCGAAAGTCAATTTTTACCAACTTTTGGAAACATTTTTTTAAGTTTTTAATTTTTTGTAAAGAAACTGTCAAAATTTTTCTCAAAATTTTACTGAATGTTGACAACAATATTTTTTAAAAGATAAAACTAGTTTAAAGCCAATATCTGAAAGTTTTAAAAAGATATTTGAGTGCAAAATCAATTTTTATCACCTTTTATTAATTTTTTTAGGTTTTTAAAAAAAACTGTCGATTCGATTTTTCTCAATTTTTTTCCGAATGTTGGAAACAATATTTCTTATAAAATTAAATTTGTTTGAAGCCACAATATCAAAATTTTAAAAAGATATTTGAGTCGAAAATTACTTATGCCTCAATTTTTATAAACATTTAATAATGTTTTGTTTAAGTTCTTATTTTTTTGTAAAAATAACTGTCGATTCGATTTTTCTTAAAATTTTTTCGAATGTTGAGAACAATATTTTTTAAAAAAAGATAAAATTAGTTCAAAGCCAATATCTCAAAGTTTTGAAAAGATATTTAAGCTGAAAATCAATTTTTGTTAATTTTTTGTAAACAAAAAAGTCTATTCTATTTTTCTCAAAATTTTACCGGATGTTGAAAACGTTATTCTTTGTTGCATACATTTTTTTTGGAGATACAATCATTTTTTGTTCGTCAAATGTTCAAGGTGACAAATATTTTTTTTTTAGTTTTTTTGATTTATAAAAAAAACCGTTAATTGGATTTTTCCCGAAAATATATTTGTTTGGTATCACGTTGCAATATATAATTTTAAATTTAATTCAAGTCTAACCAAAATTTTCACTTTTTTTCAAATTGCTATGGTAAAAAAACCACCCACTCAATTTTCTTGAGAGCTGTTTCTGCATCTTTCTGCATTATTATCTGCATACAAAAATTTATTTGAAGTCGATATCTCTACTGGTTCTTGAGCTATTGACGACAAAAAAAACGTTGCGAACGTAGAGACGTACGGACGTACGAACGTACGTACACACGCACGCACTCTCTCTCTCTCTCTAAAAATCTTGTATTTCGACTCTAGGAACCTTGAAACGTCGAGAAATGTCAAAATTTTCAATTCGACAAATCGGACTGATTACAATATATGTATGTACTTCCTATGGGAAGGTAAAAACCAGCTGAGAGTGTTATTGAACTAAATAATTACACACGTCAACATAAAATTTGTCAATAGGATGTAACTTTAAAATTTGTATAGATTTAGAAAAATGCCGCTTTGTTTAAAAAAATACTCTTTTTAATAGCCTTTCATTATCACAATTTTGAGTTTATCAGAGTGTTATGAAGAAATTAAATGATGTTTTAACTGAGCTTACTTTATTTTTACATTTCTTAATCAATTTACATAAATTAAAGTTTATACCACTTCTGGTCTTTGGATCTCAAATATTTTACTCATAAAGAAAACTGTTAATATCGTGTGGTAATTTTCTAAAAGGTCTCAACCTGTTTGGATGTATTTTATTATCATATTTATTTCAATACTTACAATACAATACAGAAATACTTTCAGGAGAAATTCTAAAAAATCAGAAATTATAGGTACTAGCCGAAAATAATACTCGGAAACGCCAACCCAAATCTTAAAATACTAAAAAATAAATGTAGAAAATTAATTTCTCTCCACAAAATACTTTTTCATACACTCTAACTCATTGCTAATTTTTAATACCCAGACAGGAAGTAAATTGAAAGACAAACTTCAAGAACTTTTTCGGATAAAAATGTGTAATGGAATAATGTAAAAATAGACAAAAACGTTTGGGTTTGAAAACGCCATTTGTTCTAAAATAGGACTCTTTTTAAGTTTAAGCTTCTTAAGTTAACAAAATCTCCTTTATTTAAGGTCAATACGCATTTTGTAAGAATATATAAGCTTTGATGTTTATTTTAAATAAACGTGTATCAGCCAACTATTTCTGTCTAAACTGAATCTTATTCTGAATATGACATTCATAGTTTTTCTAGTTAACATGGGTTCCATCCCGGGAGAGTTTTTGGTTTCTCTGCAAAGGGATTTATTTCAAACAAAACTCTCTCCTATTTACGTTGTCTCTCCAGGTACTGTAATTTTGTCAAATTGAAATAGTTTGTCGAGGTCAAAAAACCTTTTAAATTCTATTAGATTCATGAGGCTTCCTTATGCTTTCTCTGTTCTAAAATGCTTTATGATAAATTCTCCCTTAACCCAATTTCGTTTGTTTTTGCATCATTATAAATTAGTTTTCTGTTTTATACTTGGTTTTTGTTCTTCTATTTTTCTTTCTGAAAGCGCACCGCATACAAAAACTATAACAATTTTCGCTCATTAATTTCTTATTAGATATTTTAACTTTGTTCCCATCGTTCAAAAATAAAAACTGTCACTTCATTCAAAATTAAAACCCAAACTGTAGTACAAAGTTACTGCAAAAGTACTTTCCCTGTCCTCTATCCCTTCTCGTATCTTCAGTCTTTTGCCCATCACTTTATCCAAAAACAACAACTCTGTATTATAATGAACATCCCTTTATAATTTAACTTAATTTGGATTTCCATTTAGTGTACCGTTTTATGCGACGACATTCATCGACCCATTCTACCGCAAAAACCTTACCCACATTTTCCTTAATTAGTGTGTGCCGGTTTTTCAGAATTTTCTGGAGCAAAAATTTAAATTTACAAAGAACTTGTCTCACGGCAGCAGTAGCAGCATCATAAGAGCGGCGCGGTGGCAGCGGTACTCATTTTAATTCATCCTCCCTTTATCCTTCTGTACACCTGATGGGCTTATCTCCCTGCTGTTCATCCTTTATACCATCAGAGAGCTTGAACAAAATATACAAAAAAAAAACTTAACCACCATCAAAATGAGGCTGCTTCGACTGGGCTGCCTGCTGCCATGTAATTGTGATTGTGACACAAAGTAATTTTTACTAATTTGCCGTGGACTAACTATGTATACGAACAGGCATAAGGGGCACAGGGTGCACGAGCTGTCAACTGTCGTACCTTTAATCGCGAACTTTGAACTGAACCGAATATATACCGACCGAACTGCTCCGGCACTAACGTATAAACGTAAAACCTCTGGCCATGACACTCTTTAAAGTGCTGAATACGTCCATACGTACCGTACATACTTACACAAGAGTTAACCCTTTACCCCATATCCAGCCCATCTACTTCCATCCCGAATGATGCGATGGCAGCGAAACAGTGAAACAGTGAAACAGCGAACAGTCAGTCAGAGAGATAACAGTTAATATGTATTATGGTGACAAGTAGAAAGTTTTTGGGTGCTTTTTAGTTGAAAAGGCAAACACGACTGAAAAATTCACAACACAGAAATACCGTTTAGTGCCAATTAACCCGTTACAATATGTACGCTTCAAAAAGTTTTTCACAGTTTTATTCAGCTGGTATTGCCATCATCGTTATTGGCTGGCGCCCAACACGAGGAAAACATCATCATCATCATCACCGTCATGCTTATTGACAAGAGATGTGGCAGAAACAGTTGTACCTGCTAACAGTCTAGCAGAGCAGTGACACCGGCACCATCATCATTATCATCTCCAACCAATTCGCTTCAACAATAAAATGAATAAATGGCGGGAGGTGGGTTCGCCGCCCTCACCGCTGGGTGGCTGGTGATGGCAATGGCTGTGGTGATGGTTCCTAGCGATTGGTAAATGTAAAACAAATTATACAAAGTTTACGTTTTATACAAATGTGTAAGTACATGTGTTGTGGCAGTTAAATTTTTTGGGGAAATTTTACCTTTCATGTTAATTAGGAATGATTGCTATAGTTTTAAAATGTCGGCTTTGGTGAGATCTAATGATTGGTGCACCTGGAAGCGTATGTAATGTTTACCTTTGAAAAGTGTGATGCGGTAGAACACACTTGAACTTTTAGAACGCTGATATTATGGGGGTTAATTAACGTCAAGTAAGCTGGGGTATGATATGAGGTTTAAGGTTTTTGGTTCAACGACCATATTTGTTTGGGTTTTTGGTCTTTTCTATTTTTAAGAACTCAAGTGATTCACTATGAATTCTGAATCTAATCAACAAATTTATTCTTTACATTCTATTCCCTCCCTGTTAATGCAGAATGGACATAACGATAAATTATTTCCAAAATTATGAAATTTTTTAACAATTTTTTAGCGGAAACTAAAGTGTGTTTTCCAAGTGGTCAATCGTTTCGGGCTTCACATATAATTATAGAAAATACTCAAGAAGCGCTAAATAGGACGATCTTGGAGGCCAATTCACTTGTCCAATTTATGAAACTATGCGTTTCCTTTAATAAATAAATTGCGGCACGAGCTGTGTGACCCGTTGTCTTTTTTTTTTCTTACACTTCAGAATTTTAAGAAAGTAGTTAGCTTATAGCCAGCTTCAAACTACGATCAGAGGCTCATCATAAGTGCATGTGTTAGTTGTTAGTAAGATAATAATACAATTAAAGCCTAACACACGCAAAAAAAACCAAAACATAATCAACATTTAACATGAATTATTACAGAACAACAAAAAATAAAATAAAGACGTTTACAATAGTGGAGCACTGGTTCTAAACAATGATTTTAATCACACCTTATTTAAATTTAAATCTATCGATGAACAGTTTAAGTTATATAAAATGCTCATTCGACTTAAAAGCTTTATTCTTCCCATAGCTAGTTCTATGGAAGTCAATATGTATAAAATCAAATCTACGCAGGTGATGAGTTCCCTCTCGGTAGTTCAAATGTACACAAGATAGCAAATAAGGTGCATCAATTTCAACATTAATGAGTTGATGAAAAAATACTAAATCATTATTAACACGCCTTTAATGGAGATATTGCATATGAAGAAGCAGAATACGATGTTCATAGGGAGGCAGATCATAAGGATCTTCCCAAGGAAGACCCTTTAGGGAAAGCGAATGAAATTATGTTGAATTGATTCAATACGTTTTCTATGAATTTCGTAATAAGGCGTCCATACTTGCGATGCATATTCAAGATGAGGACGAACATGGCAATTGTACAAAGAAAGAGTAACATAGGGATCATTGAACTTGCTTTGTTAACAATAAAATTAATGTGATGTGTAAACTCTAAGTTGCAACAGAAATAAACACCTAAATCTTTAAATGTGGAGACGCGACAGAATGTTATCGTCTGGCATTTTAAAGGGTTGAGGGCAAGGCAATTTTTCCACACCAAAATGTGAAACTATCAATGTCGGCTTGTAGAAGGATATACGATCATGGGTGGATTTTATAATCTTAAAACATTTCACGTCATCAGCAAAAATGAGAACTTCACTTGAGCGTAGACATGACGATACGTCGTTAATAGACAGGATGAACAGAAAAAGGCCAATATGGCTTCCCTGGGGAACACCAGATTGAGCAACAAAAGGTTCTGAAAGACAATTTCTAAATATTACCTCATAGGATCTGTTTTCAAGGTATGATTTGATCCAAGCTAAGAAAAATGGTGGAAAACCAAGAGCTTTGAGTTTAAATAAAATAATTCCCTGGCTAAGTTGGTCAAAAGCTTTAGAAAAGTCAGTGTATACACAGTCAACTTCATAACCTTGTTCTAAAGCGTTTGAACATATGTTTGAGAATGTGAGGAGATTTTGTAACGGTTGATCTTTTTTTCACAAAACCGTGTTGCTGTTCGCAAATGAGATTCTTACTAAAAATGGCTACACTTTCACAAACAACTTGTTCAAACACCTTAGGAATGCAAGAAAGCTTAGCAATGGGCCTGTAGTTTGTTATATCCGGCTTTTTACCTTTCTTGAAAATTGGTGTTAGAAATGACTTCTTCCATATACTAGGAAATTTGCCTGTTTTAAGAGAAAGTTTGAATAAGAACGTAAGGGGTTCAACTAAAGCATTACTACACTTTTTTAATACTATCGGGGGAATACCATCGGGACCGGCTGAACAGTCATAATTCAACGCGGATAAAAAATCAAGGACCGTACTTTGTAGCACAGGTATGTGACTATAGCTAGTTTTCGAAAAGGAGTGAAGATTATGAAAATATACTTCATCAACTTCTTGAGGGCTATTAACAAATGACTCACGGAAATTTGTTGCGAAAGCGTTACAGATATCAACAGTTTTATCTAACGAAAGGTTCTTGTAAGTGAAGTTAACTGGAAAGCCATCTGATTTTTTCTTTAAGTTTACAAGTTTCCAAAATTTTGTACGATTCTCTTTCAAAGAGGTGCCCATATCAGTAATATAACTAGCGTATAAAAAATAAGAAAGAGACTTATATTCATTAAAGACAGAGATTAAAGACAGAGTTTTGAGATAAGTTTTCCATGCCTTATTTCTTTTGTTACGAAGTAAACGCAATTCTTTCGTGTACCAAGGGTGGCTTAAGTTTGTATTTCTTGATTTCTTAAAAGGTAGATTTTTTTCTAAACAATTATTTAGGATCTTATAAAAAATTGAAACTGCCTCGTCAATATTAGAAAATGCTAAAGTATCAGCAATTCCACACATGGTTAAATCTTCAGACAACAACTGGAAATTAGCTCTTCTGAAGTCAAAATTATATAAGCAATCAAAGGAATTACTGTGTTCTGTAAAGTGATTACTTAAGTCAAGAAGAGAAGAGAGGGGAGGGGGTGATATTTATCAATATTAGTAATTCCTGATCTAGATTCTAGAACAAGAGTACTAATAGCGTCAGAAGAAAATACTAAATCGAGAATTCAATTTTTTGAGTTTTTAATACAGCTTGTTTGCTGTTAGTCAGTTAGAAGGATTTTATCGAGAAAAGATAGTTCCAATTGTGAAGAAGAGAGAGAGGCTTCAAGGCAAGATTCGTCTTCCGATGGAATCCAGTCAATATGTGGTAAATTAAAATCACCTAGAAGTAAAATATTGGTATCAGCGCAGGACAAACTTATAACAAAGTCTAATGCTAAGGAGAGTTCGCTATAAACACACTCTAAACTTTTTGAAGGAATATAAACGTTTTAAATGAAAACAGTCTTAGTCTGTATCATTATCTTTACACATACCAGTTCAATTGATAGTTCAAATGGAAAAGATAGAAGAAGAAAAAATTTATGTTTTACCGCTATGTGAACACCTCCACCTAAATCCTTTGCATTACCAACATGACGATAATTTCTGTAAACTTCGAACTCTTGGCTGAAAAGTTCTGTTTCGGAAAAGCTTGAATAAAGCCAAGTTTCTGTCAAAACGAATACGTCATGTGGAAATGATTAGGAGTTGAGAAAAATGTCAGCAGTCTTACTATACGAAGTCCTCTTACGTTTTGGTAGAAGAGGGCAAGCCTGTTGAGTTTTTTGGCTTGGTTTTCAAAGAAACACCTCGTTTTTGACTTTGTGTAAATTCTTTGACCAAAGTCTCTGCGGGCCATATATTTCTATTGCAAATTGAATCGAAGAACGTGGGATTCGTTACTAATTTAAAAGAAGAAACAAAGCTAGTTGGTTTATTGATCTTAGTACACCTAACGGATGAGCTACAAAGTAGGCTCTTGGTAGAAACTAAGTGAGAAGTTATATCTTCTGGCGTTGTCTTGTTGAAATCACAGCTTCTGCACGTCATTTTTGTTTAATAGATGAAAGAAAAAGTCAATAATTATGGCCTATGGTGACGGTTGACAGTCAAGTAAAGAAAAACGTATCAATTATTGAACCAATATATAAAGCACAACAAATAGTCTGTTTTTGTGAATGTAACACGGCAGTTTTGTTTATTGACGTATCCATTATCTTAAAATGTCAAACCACACTTAAAATAAATCACTTGACAGCTGATAAAATTGAGGCCATTTGTAATAGAGTTGCCAAATTAAAGTTTCATACCTAACAAAAAAGAACACAAGACGTTTTTGACATCTGGTAATAAACGTTTCGAAAAATCTTGATTTTTGATTCGTATTAAAGTCAAAGCCATAATATCATCTAACATCTATTGACTTTTTGGTTTAACGTTCCCAACATCTCTACAAAAACCATACTTTTCCAAGTTCCTTAAATGAGAATTGGACTTATTTCAAAAAATTAATTATTTTAAAGAACGACAATGTCAATGTGGCTGTCATCCCAGTCAGTTTTTTTCAAAATAAATTTTAGATCACTCTTTTAAATCAACGAAGAGCTACACGAATATCCGCTTTCAGTCTTGACTTCTTTTAACTCTGATGGTTTTTTTTCTAAGTTTTTTAATTGTACCTTAAAATTGACTGGCGTGCTGTTTATCCACTTCACGCAGATAATTCAAATTCCTTCCTTTTTATAACTCTATCAAATATTGGTACAGTTTTTAAGAGGCTAAAAATAAGTTCGAAAACAATTATTTGCAACATTAATTTATATTTCTTTTCCACTATAAGAATCCCTGGTACAAAAGATTTACGAATAGGTTAAGTTTCCCATAAGAATTGCTTAAGCGCACAACCTTTAGGTAGTTTTTCATTCTTCATGAATTCATTTTACTATAGGTAGGTGGGTAGGGGATATGTAACTCTATATCAACCTACCTATTTATATCTTTTAAAAAGATTAAGAAAATTCCTTTTCAAACATAATTAAGTTCCAAAAATGTTGTCCCTTCCATTGAATTCCCTTCTAGTCGTAGAATAACTTCCTTTAGCAATTAATTAATTCCTGCCCTAGAGCCTTAGATATAGGACGGACCGAACCAACCCCGACAACAACAAAAATGTTCTCTGGCTATATTTTTGAGATGAAGATGAAGAAAAAGAAAATGGAAAGAAAAAGCAATATTTTTGCTCGTAAATCCAAAATAACTTAAAATTGTATCCCAACTGACTGCATCCAGAAGTTAAACCAATAATACAAGAAGAGATGGTTTGAGAACAAATTCTTTCCCCCTGACGCCACTCACCCTCTACTCCTAATCCATGATGCGAGAAAAGATTTGCGCCTTTTAAACTTTCTATGTTATACTGCTATATTATAAGATCTTATCTTTTTGGTGCACCTTGCCTCATGTTCCTTATAGTTCTACAGGACCACCTCACCCATCTCAACCGAAGACCAACCGATCAACAAAAATCCCAAACAACATTGAAGAAAAGTTTAAAACTCGCCCCAAGGACACAACGCAAGACACAAGGCACATCAAGACAGAGAGAAAAAGGACGAACAAGAAGAAGAAGAAGAAGAAGTAGAAGAAAAGATTCTTTTCCTTCCATCACTGAAAGATACAAATTAAAGTTAACATCCTTATTTCCAAAACTACAGAGAGTAACTGTGCTATAGCTGTACTTCGGAGTAGGAATATTAGTAGGAGCAGCAGTAGAGGATGTGTTCGCTCGTTGTCCATCATTATGGAAACGCATCGAGACATCCTTAGACTAGAATGGAGAAGAATTTCATTTTCAGCGTGCAAAAGTTTCTTTATCCTATCAAAAGAATTAAAGAGTCCTTTTAGCCAGGCTGAGGCGGGCCATGTGTGTGTGCTTGTTTGTGAGACTACGAGTGTGTAAGTGTATGTGGTATGTGTATATGGGAAAAGGAGCGAAAAACTTTAACACCGGAATAGCTGCAAGTGAAATCCAGACGACATAGACGAAATCTGACAAATTTAGTTTCATTCACTAAGAAGTTTCTCTTGCAGGCTTGAAGAATATTTTTTTTTTATTGCATTCGTTTTCCAGAGAAAGGACCTCCAGACAGTTTGAGTAGGGTATACAAATATATGTATACATACAGTAAAGCGGGTGTGGAGCGGGGGCATATGGAACTGTTTAAGTGAATCAAAGTGAAAGTATCCCGAAGAAGTGTAAGTTCTCGTCTTTCTTCTTCTTTTTTTCTTTTTGTTGTGTTCTTGCACCTCTATTTTGGTGTTCAGAGTTAATGCTCCATAAGCCTTGAAGAGAGACATAAAGTTGAAGGATACCAATACCCTTCCTCTTAAGCTCTTATAGCGGGCTCGCAAAACATCAGTTCAGTGTTAGTACTATGTACATAGTACATATTTTGTTGGGAAAACTTTTCTGTGTGCGTAAACTATTTCTCAAAATTATTCAAATTTTCTTTGAAAATATTTTGTAATTTGTTTCGACAGAGTTTTTAGAGGAGGGGTGATTGTGTGAAGATGTTGGAGGTATAGAAAGACGATAAAATAATATAAGACGTATGGTACACATACATGAGTTGTTTGTTCCTTTAAAACTAAATCTATTAAAGTTTTCCTTCGCTCATACAACATACTCAAGCTATAACATACTCATTTTTGTATGTTGTGTGTATTTATACTTACCTTTGATAGTTGAAAGGACTTTAGGGCTCCAAAATGATTATATTCGTGTATAGAATAGATAGTGATAGCTATCAGAATTTATACAGATGTTTGGTAAGCAATGTCAGCAGGTATCTGATTTCAGTGTCAATACCCGAGGAATAAACTGAAGGTATTAAACATATGATGCTACTCCAAACGAGGAGTGATTTATGTCATAACCAGATATAGAGATACCTTTTACCATACACACACACTATAGTTGTTGATGAGGGGATGAGACTGTCAATTATTTGAAGCTTTGATTTTGCTTAAGAGTTTGATGATGTCTTCAGACGATAAGGAGGAGTGAACATTTTAATTTGATTTAATTTGTTTTGATGAAAAGATGAAAAAGATGTAATTTTGGAGGAGGTGTATGTTGGCAGGATGTCAAATAAAGACTTCAACTGGGGTTGATGGGTGGAAGGAGTTGGTTCTTGAAGCTTAGGGAATGTTGGACATATTTAGGTATGGAAACATCTGTCATATTTTTCATCGTTTCAGTCTTTAGGTGTGTTCCTTCTATTCTTCGTGAAAAGTTATGAAAGCAAAAAAAATGTACGAGGAACTTTATCGAATACGAAAAGCTTTGAAGTTAGAGGTAGGTCTAAACGTCAATCTTTTTTAACTTTAAAACTACTTGAAAACATTGCATCTTCAATGCTGAACATTTAATGACCGTTAAAGGAATCGCAATCAGCTTTTTGGTTTTTTGTTTGCATCGAAATTGTGCTGAGCGTTTTTTGAACTTCTATAAGAACTGATTAAAAAGAATGCAAATCATACCTACCTTAAATACCGATAGATTTAGAGATTATTTATAAATTCAGTTTATTAACTTCCCATATGAAGTTTTTGTAATGGGTCCGATTTGTCAAATTGAAAATTTTGACATTTCTCGACGTTTCAAGGTCCCTAGAGTCGAAATAAAAGATTTTTAGAAAGATGTCTGTGCGTGCGTGTGTACGTACGTCCGTACGTTCGCGACGTTTTTTTCGTCGTCCATAGCTCAAGAACCAGGAGAGATATCGACTTCAAATAAATTTTGTTATACAGATAATAACGCAGAAAGATGCAGAAAGGGCTCTCAAGAAAATTGCGTGGGTGGTTTTTTTACCATAGCAGTTTAAAAAAAAGGTGAAAATTTTGGTTAACCCTAAATAACTCATGAACCAATGACGCTAGAGACTTGAATTAAATTTTATATTATATATTGCAACGCGATACAAAACAAGTATATTTTTGGAAAAAATCCAACTAACGGTTTTTTTTATAAATCAAAAAAACTGAAAAAAAAAATTTGTCACTTCGAAAATTTTACGACTAAAATATGATTTCATCTCAAAACAATTTTGTGCAACGAAGAATAATGTTTTTGACATCTGATAAAATTTTGAGAAAAATCGAATTGACAGTTTTTTTACAAAAAATAAAAACCTAAAAAAAAACTTAATAAAAGTTGGTAAAAATTGAATTTTGACTGAAATATCTTTTCAAAACTTTGAGATATTGGCTTTAAACTACTTTTATCTTTCAAAAAATATTGTTTTTAACATTCAGTAAAATTTTGAAAAAAATCGAATTAACAGTTTTTTTTACAAAAAATTAAAAACCGAAAAAAAAATTTAACAAAAGTTGGTAAAAATTGATTTTCGACTCAAATATCTTTCCAAAATTTGAGATTATGGCTTCCAACTAATTTTAAGTTATAAGAAATATTGTTTTCAACATTAGAAAAAATTTTGATAAAAATCGAATTGACAGTTTTTTTACAAAAAATAAAAACCTAAACAAAAAAATTAATAAAAGAGATATTGGCTTCAAGCTAATTTTATCTTATAAATAATATTGTTTTCAACATTCGGTAAAATTTTGATAAATGTTGGATTGACAGTTTTTTTAAAAAAAATAAAAACCTAAACAAAAACAATACTAAAACTTGGTAAAAATTTACTTTCGACTCAAATAGCTTTTCAAAAATTAAAAATATTGGCTTCAAACTTATTTTATTTCACAGAAAATATTGTTTTTAATATTCAGTATTTTTTTTTATAAAAATACAACAGTCCGTTTTTTCATAAAAAAATAAAACTTCCAAAAAATAGAACGCAAATTTGGTAAGAATTGATACATTTAGACAAACTTTTAAGCAAGACAAATCGATAGATGGGATGGGAAGTTATCAGTGTGGGTCGCATCCCAGCCTCTTTTTTTTTAAATAATATGGTCAACTGGAAAGGTGTAATTTTGGAACAGTATGATCTTTTAAAGGAACGTCTAAAACCGTTCGTCAACATCCTGGTAGGTCCATTTCAGTTTACCTTCTAACTTGGGAAGTTCACTATTCATCAATAATCAATACCCACCATATCGATTCATCGATTTAAAGGTTATTGGAGCATATATAAAGAGAAGAAATTTACAGTGCAATGTCTAGTTTGGCACCTCTTTCAAATTTGATACTATATAAAGGTCAGAGAAGATCTCAAGAATGCTTTTGATGTCAAAAAAGATATTAGAGAAAGTGAAGTATTCTCATGCTACTATACTTAAAAATCATTCTAAAAAGGACGATCAAGCCCGCCGAAGTCATCAAATCCCAGATATCAAATTGAAATTATAATACCAGACAATTATGTTTCAAATAAACTAAATTTTATGTCAATATTACAAAAACATTTTGGTGTTATTTCATTTAAAATTTCTATATCTCTAAAACAAATACACTTTCTCTCAATGGACTGTTGCGCCACCTAATTTATTTTGTAGTACCCGTGGCATGATTGTTAGTGCGTTGGACTGTTTCCCTAAAATCAACAAGATATTCAGGAAAAAGAACGATAATGACCTTCCGTGTCTGAAACTCCAAAGAACTGAAGAGAAGAGAGACGTACTCAGGACAGCTCAAATAGATCCAGAAGAAGCCATCTTTTTCGATGACTTTTTTATAATTGAAGATCCGAAGGAAAAAGTGGAGGTGGTGGGAGCTGCTTTCCAGCAAAGTGTACAAGGTGAATGTTAGCATTCGCCCCAACCATGACCTGGAAAACAGAGCCCTACTTAATCACTTTTACCTCCGAAATGATATGACACAATGGCGATCTGAGAACGGTGGTTTCATGCGATTCAATGACGATTCCTTGTCAAATGCCATAATCGCCGATCAAACGGAACCAAGTCCCTTGTTAGTGACGAAGGTTGAGCTTAAGCTTATCTTCAACCCAATAAAAAAACAAAAAGTCAGCAGGTGTCGATGGTATATCAAACGTTGTACTAAGACATTTACCGATGGAAACAATTGACATTTAAGCCCGCTTCTCATATCCAATGGAAGAAATCAAAACAACAATTCAAAGGTGCTGTTCTGGTTGATTTGGAAAAGGCCTTTGACACCGTATGGTTAGAGGGTCTTAACCTAAAACTAAGCAGGCTTGGCATAAGCAAGCCATTGTTGTATCTACTTTATGATATGCTTAACGGTAGAAAGTTTGTTGTCAAAAGTGGCAATGTAACTTCTACCACAACATTCTTAATTAAAAATGGTCTTCAACAGGGAGCGGTGAATTCGCCGATTCTCTTCAGCATTTACACCAGCGATCTGATAGGTAGTCTTACAAAGGCAATTGCGTACGCCGACGATCTTATTGCGTACAGAACGGCCCGAAAGATTATGGTTATTAGAATTTCTTTGCAGCGTGATTTCGACAAGATTCAGCGATATTGCTGAACTGAAAATAAATTTCCAGAAGTCGGAGACAATTCTGTTCTCCGATGGCTAGGGCCATCTTACAGGTAGAATTGGCGCAAGATGGTAATCGTTGATCTTCACGGGCTGCGATTAGCGAGGAAAAGTGTAGTGAAGTACCTCGGTATCTGGTTAGATCAGTATTTATATTTCGACCGACATATGAATGCTGCTCTGACCAGGGCCAAAGGAGCCTTTGTTTTGACGATACGGCTGTTTTAAAGCAGTCGGCTTGACCCCAGAGTGAAGGTAATTTACTATATGGCCCCTATACGGCCCATGATCGTTTATGGTTGTCCTGTGTGGTTCAATGTTGCCCCTACCCAGATGGAGAAGTTTCGGGTGTTCGAGCGGCAGTGTTTACGACGCTGTACCGGCTTATATCGAACAGCTGAATCTTCTTACGTGCACTACTATTCCAAAATCAATAGAATTGACAATTTCGTGATAAAACTCGATCGAGGTCTTCGACCAATAATTTAATTTTCGGAGCGTTCTATCTGAACGACAAGTATTTTGAGAGTGCACGCTTGAGCGGCTTCATTCCACCAGAGGCATTCCTCTTTTTAGACAGATGCGGTCTGATACAGGATAGATTGGCAGTTCCGTTTATCTACCACGTCAGACGACGAACCGTGGATAGGCGACTCCTGTACAATCGGGAC
The DNA here is from genome assembly GCA_951509635.1 of Eupeodes luniger. Classification (NCBI taxonomy): domain Eukaryota; kingdom Metazoa; phylum Arthropoda; class Insecta; order Diptera; family Syrphidae; genus Eupeodes; species Eupeodes luniger. The sequence continues at coordinate 8,305,890 of OX608073.1, forward strand.
GTCAAGGCACAAGCGCGGAGCAGAGCCCCTTCGGTTCAGTAGGGCTGTGTCCGAAACGAAAGGGACCGAACTGATAGGGTGAAGCAGGGGAACCAGTTTTGGTGGCTTCAATCGGCACTTCATTTTGGGTAGTCGGGATGGGGTTTTAAGCCTTGGATGGCTTATTTTTATTTATTTTATTATTATTTTCTAATGAATACAAAAATAAATAAAATTGCATTGAAGCTAAATAGATCTTAGGGCCGAAAGGCATTAGAATTAAGTATTATAGTTTAACTTAGAGTGTCCGTATGGGACCAGTAAGTTAGTTGAAGTTATGGTTAATTAGGCTAGTTGTATGAATTTTTTAAGATAGGTTTAAGATTGAAGTAATAAAAATGAATTTAAAAAAAAAAGTGCGTTGGACTGTCATGCCAGAGGTCTTGGGTTCGATCCCTGCCTATGCCATCTAAAGTTTTTTTTTCACGGGTACTGCCTCTTGCGAACAATTGACAAATCCTCCAAGAATATTTCTTATCATGAAAAGTGCTTTCACAAGTTAGCCGTTCGGATTCGGCTTAAAACTGTAGGTCCCTTCCATCCCTCACAACATTACCCGCACACAGGAATTATTGAGAATTGTAAGTCACTAGGCCCAAGTTCTCAACGGACTGTTGAGCCACCTTATTTATTTTTTTAAATACACTTTATATGTTGTCCTTAAAAAAGGACATGGAATAATTACGTCTTTTAAGCAGGTCGAAAAGGAATTCAACCTACTTAGCATGAAAAACTAAACGCAGCCAACAAGTGACCAAGTGCATGTTGGTTAATACCAGGTCCGTCCTGTACTGAAGCGCTACCTTAAATATACGAGTAAAGTATGGACCTTTTGAAGCCATTCAACAACATTAAAGAATATACAAATCTACCTCAGTGAATTTCTTACGGAATACCAAAAAAAACGTTACTAATTTTGACTCTCAAAAAATTTCCTTTAAGAAGGTTTATTTTTAGAAAATTTGAAAAGTGAACAAATTATTCATTTTTCCGATATTTTAAAGGTTATTTCCACGACAAAAATTCATGACTCCTCAAAAATATTTCAGTGATTTCAGGACGGGTGACAGATTTTGTACTACAGCAAATAAAAATCAGTTCGAGAGTTTCCCTTAAACCATCTACCTGTGGCATTGATGGTTGTAATACCTTTTGCAACGAAGCGTAATAAGCTTCCAACCATAATCCCTACTTCAGGTGGCCAAACTCCAAACGAAGACGATATGAATGAAAGAAGGAAGAAATGAAAACGAAAAAGAAAATAATAAAACCTCTCCACTTGAAAGTCCTTCGAACCTTTTTTTTCTCCTCCACTTCACTTAGAAAATTTATGTAAGCGTTAAAAAAATATAGCAAACCGTCTTACAATTGGTTATAAGAAGACCGAAAGGTATATATTCGTACCTATGGCCGGCCATCAACCCTCCATTCTAGTCTTATTCTTATAAAAATTCCCTTGCGGTTGTTTTCGCTTTTTTCTTCTTCTATGTTTAATACGAACGAGAGGGTAGTGTAGGAACCTCTATAGAACAGGACGATAAGTATGCTTGGCTTTTTGGCAAAATCGACGTCGTGAAAGTAATTAACATTCTTCTACCGCTACCACTACCACCCACCAGATGGTTCTTATGCGCTATTTACTAGCAACGACGACGGGAAGTGGCGACCGGCAATGGAGATGGCGTCGTCGGTCGTCTCAAGGGTTCGTTTTGGTTCTCCACCAAGGATCTTGACTTGTAATAAAGAAATTAACATGTTTATGACCATCACACTGGAGACTGGACCAAGGCAATAGCGATGGCAATGGCGATGATTCCAGCCAATGTCGGTAGGTGGTGTAGTTCTGCAATTCTATGACTAGGTATACAGCTATAGCCAGACCCTCTTGAATCGTATACTTAATTGCAGGACATTACCAAGTTGATAGTGTTTTGCAAAATGGCTGAATGGGATTTAGCTGCTGCTCCTTGCTATTCTCTAGTATCCTGATAGTTTCATCCTTCAGTTTTCAGTTTTGTCTGTGTTTTTTCGTTGGTGTTGTTTTTGTTTTTGTTATTGTATTTTGTTGTCTTTTACTGTGCTCCTGATGCTCTATACTTGGCAATACCCTACGGGGCAAGGAAGATTATAAATTGGCGTAAACTTCTGCAAGCGAATTGTTTGTTAAATAAGTTTGTGTGATATCAAACATCAATATAAGCGCGAGCTAGAAAGGATATAACCCACAACTATGTGTGGGTGGGGGTATACGAGTAGGAGCAAAGGAACGCGCGGTTTATAGAGTTTGTGTTTGATCCCTGCGGTAGTTTTGTACTCTGATGGGTTGCCGTTTGAAAATGTTTTTCATATGCAAATGCAGAGAATATAGTGAGAGGGCGGTATAGTAGAACGAAAGTTCATTCACAGAAAGGTTTGAGATGGGAAGAATATGATTTTCATAAATCCATGAGGATGTTAGATTTTTCTTTTAAATAGATACATATAAATATGCATATATTTGTACAGAGCATAAACATACGTAGTATAGATGCAAGAGAAAGGTATTTATATATGTAGGTATGATGACGAATGCCTCAAGAATTTTATGCGGTGTCTGAAATGGCTTTAGTATATTTTTTCTTTTTGCTTTGTCTACTTAAATTTCTATTTCTATACCTACCTACCAAGACGCGTTTGAAGAGGAGTATAGGTTTGGTGGTTCTGTTTGTTGTATGTCTGCTGTGATCATAAGGGCTTGCAGTAGAAAAAAAGTTGCATATAGACTCACATGATAATTTTGGAAAATCATTATTAAAGGTTATTTCTTTAAATTTAAATTCTAAGGATTAAATTTCCTTTTCTCTTTATGTTATGAATTTAATTAATGTGTTTTATGAACTTTAAATGGTATATCTTTATGATGTTAAAAGATAAACGAGTATATGAAAAAACTAAATTTTGAGTTTCACGTTGGGCGCCAATTAAACAAAACTTAATTTATTTGAACAATAGCAATCAGGAAATCTTAAGTTATTACTTTATCAATTTTTAATGGATGAAAGTATTAGTTTTGTTTTGATGTTTTTGGATATAAAATGTAATATACAAGTCGACTAATCATAAACTTCTTTATCTCAGATTTCTTAGTTCTTTGGATTGGAATCATTTAAGATGACTTTTGATGATTGATATGACAATAAAAATAAACGAATTTGATCTATGTATGTATGTTAGGTGATAATCAAACTTATAGCTATAATAAGCCGTCACAACAAAAATGTGAAAGTCATTTTCCAACAAATATGTTGATTCTACCAGATGCTTACACCAACGATTCGAACATTTTCTCAATTACCCTTTTTTCTTTAAAAAAAAAACATTCTTTTGGCCGAAAAAGCTTACAATATTCGAAAAACCACAAGAAAATTAAGAAACAAAATTAAATTTGTATTCATATTAATTCATTAACTAATTTTTTAACTTGTTTCAAACTTTTACTCATCACTGTTATGTATATACAATTTACGACGTTAAGTTAAACCTTACTGGATTATTATTATTATTTACCTACTTAATATAATCATGAAATCAAGCGATGTATAGTTTTTAGTCTCTCGATAGCCTCTTAATTAAACAGTTCTAAAGAATTACCTTTTTTATTTTATTTTCCCTAAAAAAGGTTATGGTCCCATGCTATCTTTTATAATAAGAAATTATTTCTCAATCAGTTTGTCTTAATATATATGTATAAATAGGCTTTTTTTGGCTAGGGTAGATTTTGGCGCCCCGTGGAGGGCACTTTTGTTTTGGTGACATCTGTCAAATCTTTTGTTTATTTTTCAGTTGTTTATGCCAAATCATCATAACATGTTACGAGATTGAACAGCACGTTCAAATGATAAAACTTTATTATCAAAATGAGTGTTCGCTAACGTAAAAGTAGTGCGCATTGCGGCCATTTACGGTAGACGTGGTGACCCTTCACAGTCTACTCCTCAACGTTTGGTGGCCAAATTTGAGACGACCGGTTCAGAAAGCAATCAGCCAACACCCGTACGTTGAAGAAACGAAAGATCGGCCGAGAACATCGCCGCGGTCCGTGAAAGTGTACAATAGGGTGGGTCAAAAAATTATTTTTGAGAATTGAGAGTTCTAATAGCACTAAAAATTGGCCATATGGTATCCTTAGCACATATGCAAAATATTTTTAAAATGGAACCAACGTTCAAGGAAATAAGTGATATAGTGTGTGAAAAAATCGAATTTGTTTGGAAACAGGCATCACTACCGGTTGTTTCAACTACGAGATTATTACAAATCATAAAATCTTATCATGGTAAGTGTAAAAACTCCTTAAGTTTCATCCCAGCATTCCAAAAAAGAAGCTAGAGGAATTTGTTTCTGCTAGCAAAGTTTTATTTGACATTTCATCTTGTAAATGCTCTAATTTTTTGAAATGCTACTGTCCAAAAGAGAGAAAGGTACCACTGAATGAAAGAAGTTTTCTAAATGATCAAAGAACCACGAGGAAAATGATAATTGGGAACACAGATGTACTCGCTACAAAAAATAACCAGAAAAGTTTGAAAAGAAAAATGGATAGAGAAACATCAGCAACTGGCCTTCCGAAAACGTCTTAAAGTATTTCTGCTTCTGTTCATAACAGTAGTCCACTAGAAGCACCATCGGATTCATGTGAAAATTCAGATAGGGAAGATATTTTTACAGTTGACGACTCCAAAGAAAAGGAAAAAAAACAACAATCCGTAACTCTGAATTACTCCGCGTTATCTCAAACCTGCGACCGTTATGGGGTATCAGACAGAGCGGCAGCTGCCATTGCTTCTGTAATCCTACAGGAATCTAAATTACCCATTATTGATAAAAATAAACTAAGAAGGGAGCGAAAAAAGGCAAGAGAAAGTGTTCAAAATAAAGAATCTGTTTCTGAGATCAGTGCTTTATATTTCGACGGTCGAAAGGACAAAACTTTAGTCAACCGGAAAAGAAATAGAAAGTATTACCGCGAACAAGTGATCGAAGAACATATTTCACTAATAAGCGAATCAGAGTCAAAATACTTAGGTTACATTGCTCCAACATCAGGTACTGCTAAATGTGTTGAACAAGAGTTGTTTAAGTATTTCATGATAGAAAACATTTCATTGGAAAATTTAGTAGCTATGGATGTGATGGTACCAATGTCAATGTTGGGAAATTTGGAGGAATCATGCGCCTGTTGGAAAAAAGATTAAAAAGACCATTACAATGGATAGTTTGCATGTTGCATATGAATGCCATTCCGTCATTTATTTGCCCATATTGATGGCGTAACTTCGGGACCAAGAACATTTTCAGGAGTGATTGGAAAGGATCTGGAAAATTGCGAAAAAACGTCTATCGTTAAATTTAAGAGCATTCCAGGAGAGTCGCTGCCGATAATGGAAACGAAGAACCTTAGCTCTGACCAACTTTATTTATTCAGGATCGTTTCAGCAGTTTTGACTGGAAGTTGTCTCGAATGACCTAGCTGATAAGTCCCCCGGAAAGATGTCCCATGCTAGGTGGCTCACTTAAGCTAATCGTATTCTTCGTCTGTATATCGGAACACCAACTCCTACGGAAAGTTTGATAGTGTTAGCAACTTACGTCGTGAAGGTCTATGCTCCAACTTGGTTCAATATCAAAAGGCAACCTACCTGAAAAGATGGAGCCAGGCATTTATGGGGTTTAATCTCGAAACAGTTTCTTTGCGCATTCAGAAAATTTATTGCTAGCAATGTTAACTGATCCAAGAAAACATATCAGAGAATTGGCTCTGCACCGTACTTTAAAAGCTCGCACCGAAAAACCTACTCGGTTAATAGTTTTTGAAGTCCCAAATATAAAATTGGATGCAAAAGTGTACAATGACCTCATCGATTGGCAAAAGGATATTTTTGAACAACCTTATGTATATTAAAACATATTTCAAACGATGAACTTCAATACTTCATTGCTCAGAAAGAACACAATCAAATTGAATTTTTGCGTCTACAATGTCACACCCAGGCCGTTGAGAGGGCAGTTAAGATCGTCACAGAAGCATCAGCTATTTTATGTTCAAAAGAAGCACGTGAAGGATTTATACAATCTAAGATTGTATCTCCTAAATTGATGCCAAAATTTGACAGCAAAAAATTCTTTTGTGTAAATTGATGTCAATTTAAAATCAAATATTTAAAAAGTTCCTTTTAATAAATCCAATGTGATACAAAAGTAGTTTTTGTTGCATTTTTAAGTTAATAAAATGAATTAAGAAGGAGATTTACCTTACTTTAGAAATGTATTACTCAATGTCTTTTTTAATTAAGAAGGAGTTGTCTGAACTCAATAAAATTTGTTGTGTTCATTTAAAACATCATTTCGCAACTTTTTACCGCTATTAGAATCGAAAACTATGAAAAAAAATGTTGCCATACAAATGTGGCCCACCCTAGTGTACAACATAACCCGAGGCAGTATATTCCTCGCGGTGCACAAGAACTCGGCCCTTCGCAGACTTCAACTTTGCGAGATCCAACTGACCCAGGAGCTCAAAGTTCATGACCATAGACAACGCCACCGTTTGTTCGCTGACTTGGCTTCGAATCGTTTGGAAGAGGACCCCAATTTTGGCCAAAAAATCATCTTTAGTAACGAGGCGCATTTTTGGATTAATGGCTGTGTTAACAAGCAAAATTGCCATATATGGGACGACACGAACCCACGCTAGATTCACCAGGTGATAATGCATCCTCAAAAAGTTACCGTTTGGTGTGGATTTTGGGCCTTCAGCGTAATTGGTCCGTACTTTTTATGAAAACGACATTAGTGAGGCGGTCACCGTCAACAGCGAGCACTACTTAACGATGATAACTAATTTCTTATGGCCCAAATTGAACAATATGGACCTAGAAGACATGTGGTTCCAGCAGGACGGATGGCGCTACGTGACACACAGCAAACGCCACGACATCTACACACTACCGCCCCTATTGAAAACCCTATATTTAATTAAAAAATGAGTTCGCTGTATCAAATCGAGAAACTTGATAACTAAAATTAAAATGGTTGGAAGGTTCAGATAAGAAGTGTTCTTGTGCATAATGAGTTATGGCAGTATGTTAGTGGGGAAGAGACGATTGCAGCTAGTGCTGCTGAGGCCGCCAAATTACCATGGCAGACAAAAGACAGAAAGGCTCTTGCTACAATTTTGTTAAGTATTCAATTGTCACAATTAAATCTTATATTGCAATACCTCATTGGAAGCATGGTCGACGCTTGAGCTGTTCCATCAGCCCACTGGTCCAGCCTGCAAGATGAATTTCATTAAATAGTTGCTGGCAATAAAAATAAATGAAACTCAGGCAATATCAGACCACCTAGACTCGTTTTTAAATGTAGCTGAAAAGTTGAAAGAAATAGACATCAAAGAGGAATTATTCACAATAATCTTGCTATCGAGTTTACCGAAATCATATGAGAATTTTGTGATAGCAATATTGAAAACAAATATCATGGAAGAAGAGTAGAGAAAAACAATCGAAAAGAGTGAAGAGAAAAGTGAAACAGCTTTTTTTAGCTAAAGCCAAAGTTAAGTCTGTTAAGTTCCATAGGAACACTTTAGATGAAAATCCATACGCTGTTAGAAGTGAATTCAAGGCTTAATGTTATAAGTGTCACCGTAAAGGCGATTTTGCATCTCAATGTCGAGATCGTCCAAAATATTGTGCTAAAGTGACGAGTTTATTTGAGGCAGTCAACACAGACATATACCTAAGGAACAGATCTCCAACAAGTGCTTTAAACTCTGTAACACCATACAAAAGTTGGAATGGACGCAAGCCAGCAGTGAGTTACCTACAATCATTCAGCTGCAAGGGAGTGATACTTTATAAAAATCCGTCAAAATCTAAGTTGAGAGCAAAGGGCATCGACTGTGTATTGTGTAATGGTTGGATATTTAACCGAATCAAAAGCATACCGTGTCTTTGTGCCAGATCAGCGAAAGATTAATACAAATTCAAATAATGGTGATAAACACGAAAAGAAACTGGCAAAAGATCATAAACGTTATGATGATAATGCTGATGATGAGGTGGTTGTTAGTGAGGCCAACGTGGGCTATAATCCTGAGATTCTCGATCTTACAAACACGGGCGAACCATCAGATGAAGAATCCTATCAAGATCTAGAAGCAGAAGAAAAAATTGATTATCCAGGTACATTATCGAGCAAATGGAGCATTTTTCGTTCTGAAAAAGATAAACCAAACAAAGTATTAAATTATCTAAGCCAGGACGGTCTAATTTCGATGACGATTAAAGATGCCTTGGCTTCAAAATATGCTCAGAGATGGAAGGATGCAATGGTTGTTGAGTATTGGTCCTTATGTCTTGGGACTTAGTTGAACTCCCAATGGACCTAAAACCAGTTCATTCAAAATGGGTCCTTAGCGTAATGACTGATGTGGAGGGTAGAATAGAAAGGTGTAGGCACTTCTTGTCGCTAAAGGCTTTAGTCAGAGGCGTCGAGTGGACTCTCATGAAACATTTTCACCCATCACTCGTTACTCGACGATTCGATTAATTCTTTCTTTATCAAGTCAAATGGACGTAACGAGTGCCTACCTAAACGGCGAATTGAAGAAAGGGGTCTTCATATACCAGCCAGAAAGCTACATTTCAACCAGAGAAGCCGATCGTGTTTGCAGACTGAGGAAGGCTTTGTATGATCTAAAGCAGTCTGGTCGGGAATAAAATGGAATGCAAAACTGGACGAGACTCTGAAAAGTCTGGGATTCATTCAAATTTCAAAATTGGAGCTCTTGATTGATCTACTTGCGAGTCAGCCGTGTTGGCTTTTGAATAAAGTAAATTTTATGTCAATTTAACGAATCATCTTTACATAATATGGGTTTCTTGTCTCCAAGTTGTGTTTTATTTATAAGAATAAACAATTAAATAAAATAGTTTTAGTTTAATTTATTTTTAATTTTATTTTAATTTTTAATTTAACAACTTAATTTTTAATTTTTATTTTATTTATTACACTACGCGTTTCGGGGCTACTAAGTATTCCACCCGATGATGGAGCAGTAGCCCCGAAACGCGTAGTGTAATAAATAAAATAAAAATTAAAAATTAAGTTGTTAAATTAAAAATTAAAATAAAATTAAAAATAAATTAAACTAAAACTATTTTATTTAATTGTTTATTCTTATGAATCATCTTTGTTTTATTTCATTTTGAAATTCTTTACCTGTGAAAGATAAGCCTTTTACTTTAAAATTAAGCAAATTTAGTGCATCGAACATTTGTAGTAATTCAGGTGAGAGTAGTTTACCATTTATCCATAGTAATGCACTTCCATTACAAATATTCCTGAAAAGAATACAAATAGTATCCATCTTTCCCTTTCCCCTCTCCCACTCCCACTCCCTCAGTTTAAGCACTTTGTCGTCCATATTTAAAGTCCTTAACGTGTAGTATATCTGCTCCATTTCCATTATACTGTAGGTAGTATTGAATTTACGGTTATGTATGTACGACGTACGTTCATGAAACCTCCTTCCTCTTTGGTCTGGCGGCCAAGAGTGATTTATTTATTTAACGGTTTTTAAATTGTTCACTATAAATCCACATGGTGTGCAAACATTTTGTTTATCACAGAACAACAATCCAAATATCCTTTTTTCCATGTATTACCGTGCTATATATGTAATCAATACCCATCCCATAAACCTTTTTTGTTGTCCCGGTCTTGTTGATTTTTTTTTTATCATGTTGTCACATTTTGTTTGGTTGTATATGTGTGGACTATGGAGGTACCGTAATTCATATATATGACCATTTATGTACATATGTGTGCATAGATTTACTCTTTCGAATGACTCATTCAACATGCTTATCTTATTGAGAGAAGGTCCTTCTTTTTATTCATTCCGATAACACACTTCATTAGAAGTTAAGGAAATGAACCCCCAAACGAGTGGTCAAAGGATCAATTTTCCCTTTCATTCTTTTGGTACCCAGAGCTACCTATTTATATATATTATGTACCTATTAGATGTCCAGGACAACCGAACAACAACAACGACAACGACGACGACGATGAAAAAGTACTTCGTCTTCAATTGAATGAAATCGAATTTTGATGAAAGACGTGTTGAAAGGACATACACACTTATATATGTACATATATATTTTTAGAAACTATAAACCTATATGTGCGAAGTGTATACCGAAATGAAGTGTCCTTAATCTTTTACAACCTGCTTGAGGGGTGACACAGTATACACCATATCGCCCAACCGTCGTCGTCCGTTCATCTTTACAGGATGATGCTGGCCGATTGCACAGAATGGACTTTCAACTTTCTCTAGGATTAATATTTTCTTCCTTATATCATTTTTTTTTTTGATTTGAAAGGACAACTTTTCCTCTTTTTCATCTTACAAATTGGGTGTTTATTGCTTTCCCTCTTTTTACAGACGAAAAAATAAGAAAATAAAAAGCTAAAAATTATCCCAAGGACGATTGGACTGAAGAATATTTCAAATCAAATACGACCTGATTACAGGAAATTCAGGACGTGCCACTATGACTTTGAATGATCTTAAAAAAGAAAAACGCCGCACCGAAAAACTTTCGCGCGCACCTTTTTCATTCGCAAAAGGAGATGAGGTGATTATGAGCAGCAAACTTCTACACGGGACCCTCAAGATAAGATTTATACCCTCACTAAGAGCCTTCGTCATTGTCCTCGTCGTCGACGTCGTCGTCGTTTGTCTATTTTGACTAGAAACTTTTTATTCTACGAACAATGCACGACTTAATATTTGAGGTAAATTTGTGAATATGAATGCCCCAAAAAGGGTTAATTTCGAGTCGAGATCCTTTTTTTTCAGTTTTGTCTTTTTTCAGATTTTAATGCATTTCTTTGTGAGGACTTTTGCTGGTGGAACATCAATATAGCCAACAGGACAATGATGACGATGATGATGACGGAGTGGCGGTGGCGAAAGGACGATTTTTGTTTTTGTAACTTTCTCTCACCAAAATGACGTTTATTTATGTAAATGTCCCGAGAATAGGGTAAATTAGGTGGAAAGTAGGGTCATTTATATGTTTTTGTTCGTGATTATTATTTTTTTAGTTGTTGTTGTTTTTCTTTTAGTCCTCGTTGGTGGTATTACATTGCTGGTGTGATATTGTATTGTCTTGTCCTGGTGGAGGATTATAAAATGTTATTCCTGGTGGAAGAATAACCCAAAATTAATTTTTATTTCTGTGTTGCCTTGGCAGTTTGGTTTTGTTGTTGTTTTTTTGTGTAGATATTATTGTTCTTTTGGGTTATTATGATGGTTTTTACATAAAGCCGGCAAAAGCTATTGTTTTGTACGAATTTAATTGAGTTGTTGTTGTTGCTGGGTTGGGTTGAACCGATGGCAATGGTTGGTTGGCGCGGATGACTATGTAAGTTGGAAAGTTAAATAAAGGAATTTTTGTTGATAAAATGATGTTAACGCTTATTGTATGGCTTTTTATAAGAGAACAAAAACAGTTTATATAAAAAACAGCTTGAAACACTAATTATTTGTTGTTGAAAAGAAAATAATTACACTATGCACGCAAGGATACAGAAGATTTAAAAAAGTCAATAGTCATTAATGGGACCTTTAATGCCATATTATTATTGATAACCTTTTTTTTTTAAGTTTTGATGCTCATAAGCTTGAAACTAAAGGTTGACTTTTGTATGCGGAAAAATTAAATACTTAAGCTTCACATTGGGCTCCAGTTAAAAACTGTAGTAAAATAATACAAAAAAAATGTTTGTTTTGGAGTAAATTTAATTTGATGACAATTATAGCAAATTCAATTTTATGAACGAATGCATTTTTTGATTACCTACTGAATGTATGAAGATGAAGTTCTTAAGGTTTCTTTCTTTTGGAAAATAAGAAAGCATGTATTTGCTCCAGTACATTTTGTTCTCCAATCAAACGAAAAAGGATGAAAACGGCTTTTTTCATTTTAATATTAAATAATTTAAGCACAATACAAGTCAAGATGTTACCTTTTGAAATTATCTGGTAAATGTGTATATATAAGAAATGTTATATACTTCATCGTACTTAGTGTGTTTCCTTGTTGGGCGCCATTTAGCAAAAAAATCAGTAATATTACCGGAAATATAGTCTTTTATAAAGGATGATTTTTTGGAGGTTTGAAAACTTTAAAATAGTATAAAAAATATAATTTTTTTAAATTGACATGAAATGTATTTTCTATCTTCTGGCATTATAATTTAAATATGAATTTTTTCATGTGTCCACCACTGTAGGATGCTGCCGCCCACAAATCGCTCAGAACGAGACCCAATGACATAAAGATCAGGAATAAAATGTATAATTACTTCTTTTTTTCAATTTCAAAGAGTGCGTGTTTCTTTTTTCAATTTATTCATTTTTCCATTTCATTTTTCGTTTGAAAGTTCAACTTACTTTTGAAGTGTAATTTAAAACATTTTGGTCCTTCGAGCCGGATTTCTCATGTTAGGGACAGACAACAGACTAATGCTGGACGGAGACTGAGGTCCATGTAAGCATTCAAGTCAGGGTTGTGGGTTCATGAGGGGTTGGTTGGCGATAACTACCGATAACTTTTTCAAAGTTTGTGGCCGTATATCAGCAATAACGCGACAAATGTTTTCCTCCTAATGGTCAAACAATTCTGGCTTATCGGCGTAGACTAGCGACTTCACATATCCCAACGCCAAGTAGCGTTAAATTCCACTATATCTTGGAGACCAATTCACTGGTCCTTAACATGAACCTCTACGGTTGTCCCTTCAATAAATTAAATATGATGTGAGCTATGTGACATGTTGACGTGAGCTATGTGACATGTTGCGCCGCTGCCGTCTTGATAAAACCACATCTCCCGCACATCATGCTTGTTCGATTGATGAACGAAAAAGTCAGTTATCATAGTTCTACAGCGGTTACCATGAACTGTAACGTCCTGACCAGCATCGTTTTTCTAGAACTACGGAACAATTATTCCACCAACCCATAAATCACACCAAACTATTATTTTTTGTGGATTTAACGGTATCTCAACATACACTTGAGTATTACCATCACTCTAAATATGTATACAAATTTTGTTTATTGACGAATATATTCAGCAAAGAGTGAGCTGCTTCGCTAAATAAAACTCAAAACAAATTTGCACAATTTGGGAGCGTTGTTCAGGCGTGCGTCGCAGAATATTTGATAAAATGGCTGACAGTTAAAATAGTGTTGCCAACTTGAATACTTATGAGCTTTTATGTGCTTCTTTTTTTGAGCTGCTTCGCTAAACAAAATTCAAAACAAATTTCCACAATTTGGTAGCGTTGTTCAGGCATCGCGTCAGAATATTTGATAAATTGGCTGACAGTTAAAATAGTGTTGCCAACTTGAATACTTCTGAACTTTTTTGTGCTTCCTTGTTGGGTGCCATTTAAAAAAAAAATAATAATAATATTTTTTATATATTTTTATAATTAGGTAATAATTATAAGTTTGAAGCTGACATTGGGCGTCAGTTAATTTCTTTTAATATAAAAATGTTGTTTCTGAACACTCCTTCTGCTTCTTCCAGAAGCATTTGAATTCTCTAATATTTTCTTGTTGTAAATAGTTTTTGGAGCGGAAAAAGGACCCAACAAAAGAGAAGCTATTAAAATATGAAAAATCTCGCCATGAAAAACAAAATAACAGAAATTCTTTCCATTGTTTTCTTGCCAAACTAATTACTTTTTATGTATTTTCCAATTTGAAAAAAAAATATGTATAAAATATTCTCTTATTTTTAAATTTTGAGATAGAAAAAATTAAATAGATTCCATTTAGGAATAGAAAAATACCAAACATTCCTGTTTTCTCATGACAAAAATTTATTTTTCTTTCGTTTTTCTTGTCTTTTGAATTCCCTCGAGGCGAAAGAAATTCCGAATTCATAGAAACTCACAGTCTCATTCTAAAATCTTTGTCTCTAATTTTGAAATTGTTGTCTTATGGCTCTTCAAGGACTCATTGTATTCTTCACACCACCACCGCCACCACCACTGCCATCACCGTCACCATCGTCGTCGTCATCATATCATTGCCACTGCCGCGCGGCGGCGGCGTCGTCATCATCATCCCATCGCTGCTGGCTGGATGATGGGTAATGGGTGATGGGTGCGCCTTTTGCGCGAACAGTTCCACTAATTTAAGCTTCCTAATAAAAGGAATTCGTTTCTAGAATATTTGATGACATTGAAAAAGCCATTAAGCCATAGCAGCATCCTTTCTCGTCCTTATGGAGAATTGCACGCATTTAGGCCACATACACACTGACACACCCACACTTTGACTTACACATAGGTACTTAAGTTGAGTATAGTCTTTTCATTGAAAAGGATGTGATGCTCATCATCAGCACCCAGAGTGCCAACACACTACTTCTATTCCTTCACCGTCACCGCTCCACCCCCTCCAACCGCTCCACATCCCATACTCGCTATTTCGCCATCACGATTCATAGCGAATTCAAATTTTCGTAATCATTTTGGCAAATTGCTTTCTACTCATCGTCATCGTCGTCGTCGGTGTCGTCTTGATGTTCTCTTCCTCAAGTTCCTAATTCCCATCCTCAGAGCAAGTCATCCTCAAAACAACTCACAGTCAGCCATCGTGTCGTCGCCGTATAGTCAAGTCATCGTTAGCTTAGTTAATTGTTATCCTTGCAAATGCGGGATTGTCATTTCAGGTATCTCTACAAATAGGTGTCTGTTGCTTACTAATTTATCCTTTTTTTTGTGCCCCCACCTCCCGCAGAATCGTGCCCTCTGAAAAGTTGTGCTTAATGGTGTTTGCGTATTGTTTTGTAATTTGTGTACACTCGCTGAGATGCTGGCTGACTAGCTGAATATTTTTGTTTGGATTTTAGTGAAAAAGAGACGGAATTTTCGTCTATCTCTGTATCCACTTAGATCACGTTGATTGAAAAACAAAAACTAATTGGAAAAAGGACACAATAGACGGAATTAACATTTATTTTATGCTTTGAGCTTTTTAATACAAACATGTTTGTAGGAGGTATGGATGAAGGACCCACATGGATTTTCAGGACATTATTATGCTGGCCAATTTATTTTTCTCTCTTTTGGTCATATTATTGCTGAATTCTTAACAAAAATTATTTTTTGGGTTGAATTTTTTGCTAACATACGAAGAGGACAAAAGAAGAAAAGGTTTGAGGATGGACAGGACACCATCTATTTACATATTCAATTTGCATAACTATACATAATTTTGTATAGGCTCCTCAACTCTGAAAGGCGTTTAAAGAACTATTTAAGAGCTGAAAACAAAATGAAACCATATTTTTACAACCACTAAATGAATCCTACATTGAAATCCTTTGTTTAAAGATTGAATTCATTTAAAAGGGTCTTTCACTGTTATCTACACTAATATTATAAAGAGGAAAGACTTGTATTTTTGTGTGTAACGAATAAGCTCAAAAAGTACTGGACCGATTTTAATAATTCTTTTTTTTATTAGAAAGCTACATTATCACTGAGTAACATAGGCTATGATTAGTACTAGATTACTATAGAAATCTTTGGAAATTCCTATTAAAACCAACCGAAGGTGTAAAAAAATTAGCCATAAAATGTCACCGCATTCGCTGCAAAGAGTATTAATGATAGGACAAAAAAATGTTTTCTAATTTAGAGATTCATGGTCGTTTTAATAAGCATGCTTATAACTTAAATATCAGTATCGGAGGTAAGAATCGAGTCTGCTCTCAATTGACATCAAGCTGGTTTTTAAGAAGTGTTTGAGAGTATGTAGACCATATTATCATCTTTCGTTTCTTCACCGAGCAGTCTGCTAAATTTCAATCATAGCTTTAACTAATGTTTGTGGATTTTCAGAAGTCTCCCACCGAGATCACTTCCTGATAGAGGAATTCTCCCAAAAATTCCAGGTGTTTTGTGTTGCATAATGGGCAGCTATCTGAATCTTTTAAAGTGTGGCAGAGTGTGAGACACTTGAAGTCAATCCTTTTTCTACTGATTATTGACGCTGTATTGACAGCCTGTTCACCATATCTATATATATATATTTTATTTTTATTATTCTTAAAATAGAACAGAAACATTTAAGCATAAAATTAATTTAAACAAAAAAATGTATAACACTTTAAATATAAAAAAGGGCTATTGTGAACTATCCAATATGATATTAGCCCAATGTGACATTTCTTGTCAAACTAATTATTAATATTATAATTATAAAAGTCATATTTTAACCTTCTAGAATAAAAAGAAGGTCGTCATATATTCTTATTCTGATTCTTTGCTCAACACGACACCATTTTGAAATATATACGAATTTCTTTGTTTGCGAATTAAAGTAATTTATTATAACGAAGTATAAGAAATTGAGTTTTATTTTTTACATTAATTGGAAATCTGAATTGAAATTTAACTGGCGAGAAAAAACATTGGTCCTTCGAGCCTTAAATTAGATTAAATTAAAAAGAAAAGTGTGTGCGAATTTGCTTTTAAATTAAGTGCAAATATTCATATATATATATATATATACATATATACTTTTAAAACTTTAAACTTTTAGAAATATTAAATGAACTAGTTGTGCAATAAAATTGCGTAAAATAAATCATAAAAGTGCAATTAAGTGATTGAACCATAAATTGCAATTATTTAAAAAGAACATTTTTTTTTGTGCTGTGCAAATCGGGGCTCCCGCGACGCGTAATAAAAACCCAACACAACTCTACATCATTCATCGAAGGCACACAAAGTAAGTCCTCATTTTTAAAGTATTTTTTTTTGCTCTTTTTTTTTATTACATTTTATAAATAACAAAAGTCCATTATGTCATTTGGGGAGCTTCAAAAAGAAGTTTTGGCGCAATTAGAGCGCGACTATTCAAATTTTAAAAAGACAGGCCAGGCTCGTCGAACGAGTAATTATTTGAAAACTCGCATGGAGCTACTTGAACAAAATTTAGAAAATGCCAAACGATATCACGAGGAAATCGTTAGCGGGGGGAAGCTCGAAGATACTATTAAAAAGGAAGATATGATAGCGGTATTCGATCAAATTCGCGCCATTTATCTCGATTATAGGACTGAATTGATGGATGGTATGGACAAATTAACTCCGTCCGCTCCACTTACGCCTACAGTGGGAGCACCTCCAGGCCTTTCACCAGCAACACATTCGTCACAACCAAATGTCCTCAAGCTTCCTCCAATCAAACCCCCCACTTTCTCGGGATCTTATACATCGTGGCGTTCCTATCACGATATTTTTACGTCACTTGTACATAACAATGCTGCCTTGAACGAGATCCAAAAAATGCATTTTTTGAAAGAAAGTTTGACTGGTGATGCCGAACGTCTTCTGCATCATTTAGATCTTACTTCTGGAAATTATGCAAAGGCATGGGATTTGTTGAAAGAAAGGTATGATCACAAACGAGTTTTGGTCAATTCCTATCTTAAGGTCTTTTTTGGTCAACCTGTACAGAGTAAGGAATCCGCCGAAACCCTTAAAAGCTTACTTGACACCACAATCGAGGTTGTCCATGCTCTGGAGAATTTAGGGTTACCAGTGAAAGACTGGGACACAATCTTAATTTACATACTTTTTCAAAAATTATCCGCCAAAACCCAACAACTGTGGGAAGAAAAGCTCGGCAACAACAAAGAACTCCCAACCTTCGCCGATTTTACTGATTTTCTTAAATCGCGGTTTCGGACTCTGGAAGCTATTGTGCAGCAAGCCAGTTGCACCACACAGCCAAAGCCAATCACAAAATCGCCTGTCACAGCTAAAACATTTCATGCCAAAACCCAAAAACAACAATTTAAAACGCAATATCAATGTCAAATTTGCAAAAAAGGACAACACTCATTGATGAAATGTTACCGGTTTTTAAACATGGATGCGGTACAAAAGCAACAAGCTGTACAGCAAGTTGGAGTGTGTGAGAACTGTCTTGCTTACAGCCACAAAACACGTTTTTGCTTAAGTAACCGGTCCTGTTATTTTTGTAACCAAAAGCATCACTCTCTGTTGCACAACAATTTACACACACAAAATACGATTTCCAACCCTATTAACTCAATTTCACAAAATTCAAGTTCTAATGCGAACAACTCAACACAGTTTCAACAACACAGTTCACAGCCTCGGAACCAACAGGTTGCCGTGAATCCAAATGCTCCTGCTTTCCAACCAACGGGCGAAAATGCTCCTGGTTGCAGTACCCGACACAATTTTTATGCGTCTCAAGTCCACGGTACTCAAATTTTATTAGCCACTGCGATCGTTAGAGTTAAATGTGAATATGGAAGATATTCAGATCTCAGAGCACTTATTGACCCAGGCTCAGATGCCACCTTTATCTCTGAGTCAGCAGCAAGGCTTTTAAATCTTACCCAACACCAAACACACGTTAATGTATCAGGGCTAGGGAAGGTCAGCAACGGCACCAGTCAAAGTTACGTTAATATAATGTTTAAATCTAAACATTCGACGTTTGAAGGCGCAACCAAAGCGTACATTTTTAAGTCGTTGACTGGCCTTCTTCCGACCCACAAAATGATACCACACAATTATGATCATTTGGCTAACTTGCAGTTAGCAGATCCTCAATTTTATGTTCCCGCTCCAATCGACATACTTTTCGGCTCAGATGTTTATCCAGACATTATATTACCTGAAATTATTCGCAGCGAGCACGTAGTTGCTCCCATTGCACAAAACACCCAATTGGGATGGATAATATTGGGTAAGAATCCTGAGGTTATTCCAAAGTCGATCCGAAGTTTCTTCCAACACACTGATCTCGATACACAAATCCGAAAATTTTGGGAAATTGAAGAAATTCCTTTCGTAATTCGAGCTTCAGAAGAGGATATCGCCTGCGAAAAGTATTTTACTGAAACAACCAAACGATTATCCGATGGCCGTTACGAAGTGAATCTTCCATTTAAAGTAGGATTTCATCCTGAACTAGGATCCAGCAAAGAAACGGCAACTCGACGTTTTTTATCTTTGGAACGACGATTTGAAAGGGACCCAAAATTGCATGAAAGTTACAGCCAATGTATCATGGAATACCTTAGTTTGAAACACATGGAAGAAGTAGATGTAAACGACCCAATTTTGAAAACCCCTTTTCACTACTTTCTTCCTCACCACGCTGTATTTAAAGAATCAAGCTCTACCACAAAATTAAGAGTCGTTTTTGACGCAGCCTCAAAAACATATGATGGTACATCCTTAAATCAACACCTGATGACAGGTCCTAAACTTCAAAAGAACATTGTCGATATAATTTTAAAATGGCGAGCATTTAAATTTACAATAACAGCTGATATTGAGAAGATGTATCGCCAAATTTTTGTGCAAGAATTGGATCGATACTATCAACTCATTATTTGGCGAAAAAATCCAAATCAACCCATCAAAGTCTTCAAACTGAAGACGGTCACTTTTGGCACGGCTTGTGCGCCTTACTTGGCCATTCGTGTCCTACACAAAGTCGCTGATGATGAGTCTAAAAGATATCCAAAGGGAGCTCTTGCAGTCAAAAGTGAGATGTACGTCGATGATTTCATCAGTGGAGGAGATTCTATCGACGAAACTCGTATTAAACGCGAAGAAACACGACATCTTTTGGCGTCTGCAGGTCTCAAACTTCGGAAGTGGACGTCCAACTGCAAAGATCTGCTGCAAGACTTACCCAAAGAAGATTGTGAGATAAGTTTTGAATTGCCTTTTGAATCAAAAGATCATGTTAAAACATTAGGTATAAGATGGAATCCACAAGAAGACTCATTTTCGTTCAAAAACTTTCAACAGGAAACCGATGAAGTGACAAAGAGGACAATGCTATCAGCAATTGCAAAACTTTTTGATCCGCTCGGCTGGATTGCACCATGTGTGATCAAAGCTAAGATCATAATGCAAAAATTATGGTGCAGAGGAACCGATTGGGATGAACCCATTTCATCAGATCTCAAAGAAGAATGGCAAGTTTTTCAGAAAGAACTGCCTTTAATACAACACGTTAAAATCCCACGATGGATTAACACACATAATACACAGAAATCGGTGGAATTTCACGGTTTTAGTGACGCGTCGGAGAAGGCTTATGGAGCAGTTGTCTTCATACGTGTCCTTGATAATGCCGAGAATATCCACATGCATATATTGATATCAAAAACAAAAGTGGCTCCATTGAAAACAGTCAGTCTACCACGACTAGAACTTTGTGGAGCTGTACTCTTGGCATCACTATTAAACTACACAAAAGAAGTTCTCGATGTCCCGAACGCAAAGGTATACGCATGGTCAGACTCAATGATTACGTTGGCTTGGATTAAAGCACAACCTTCCAAATGGACAACGTTTGTCAGTAACAGGGTTGCTGAAATCCAACGATTAACAAACTGCGATATTTGGAAACACATTCCAACAGACCATAACCCAGCTGATTTAGCATCTAGGGGCGTGTCACCTTCAGCATTGGGAACACAAGATCTTTGGTGGATAGGGCCCTCATTTTTGCGAGAAAAGTGGCAATTTGAAATACCCGTACAACCATCCACTCTCGACACCGAAATTGAAAAGCGAACGGAAAAGAAACAATGCCTAATAGCCAACTCTGATGATGCAGATGATGACATTAACAGATGTATACTAAGATGTTCGCGACTATCAAAGATCATCAGAGCAATTGCATTCTGTTATCGTTTTAAATGGAATTGCCTTGCAAAAAGAAGAAAAACATCAAGGATTTCAGGAGAATTGAATCCGGACGAGCTACAAGTTGCAGCCTTATTGGTGCATAAAGCAGTACAAAAGCTCATGTTTACTGCAGAACTGAGTGAATTAGAGACTAAAAATACAATTCCTAAATCTTTATTGTCACTCAATGCCTTCATCGATGGTAATGGGTTACTTCGTGTGGGTGGCCGACTCCAGAACACACTACTGTCCTATAACCAACAGCATCCGATCATTCTTAAACCCAATTACCACTTTTCGGAACTTGTGATGCGAGATGCACACAATAAGACCCTACACGGAGGTAACCAGCAAACTGCAGCCTTCATTCGTATGACTTACTGGATAACAAGACTTAAACAACACGTAAAAAAACATATACATAATTGCCCAATATGTTTCAGATATAAAAAAAGGAGTCTACAACAACTCATGGGAAGCCTGCCAGCACCACGAGTACGAATATCCAGACCATTCACCCATACTGGAGTTGATTACGCCGGTCCTATAGAAATTAAAACATGGAAAGGAAGAGGAGCTAAAACGTTCAAAGGATACTTTGCCATTTTTATTTGCCTGTCTACCAAGGCAATTCACCTCGAAACAGTGTCAGACTTGACAACACAGGCATTCCTAGCAGCTCTTCGTCGCTTCACCTCACGCCGAGGCATTTGTGCCCAAATCTATAGTGACTGTGGCACGAACTTTGTGGGAGCTAATCGCGAATTAGCTCGTATGCTAGAAGAAGCAAAACATGATTGGAAAGAAATCGCAGGGACTCTAGCTAATTCAGGAATAAACTGGAATTTTATTCCTCCAGCTTCCCCTCACTTTGGTGGTCTTTGGGAAGCTGGTGTGAAATCAGTTAAACACCATCTAAAAAGAACCATAAGAGATGAGAGGTTAACTTTCGAGGAACTCTACACACTTCTCACACAGATCGAAGCCTGTTTGAATTCCCGACCTCTATGCCCTCTATCGGATAATATCGATGATTTAGATTACTTAACACCAGGACACTTCCTAGTTGGTGAACCCTTGCTCACTATTCCTCAAAAGGGCAAAAACGTAGAAAACATGAGCTACCTAGACAGATGGACAAGGACTCAAGCCCTCGTCAACGTATTCTGGCAAAAATGGAACGGAGAATACCTTTCACGTTTGCAACAACGACCAAAATGGACGAAAAAGGAAGCCGAACCTAAAATTGGAAGTCTTGTTTTGGTCAAGGATGAAAGACTTCCGCCATCCCAATGGGCATTAGCCAGAATAACCGACACACATCCGGGAGCTGACGGATTAGTCCGAGTCGTAACAATAAAAACAAAATCTGCAATTATGAAACGGCCTGTCACAAAAATCTGTTACCTACCGTGTAACACCTCGACCGATGAAAACGCCCTCATTTGAATCAATAAAAAAAGTAAAAAAATAATTTCCAAAGAAAAATAATTTATTTCAAGATATGTATATTAAAATCAAAAAAAAAAAAAATTATAATAATAATAAAATACCCCACACAACACAACACCACATTTAAATCATTTACAGTCCACTCAATAAATTCGAAATAAAATGCAAAACAAAATCAAATCTAAAAAAAAAATCAATATAATATTTTTTTTATTTTGTTGAAAAACAATAATTTATTAAATATAATAATTTTAATACACAACACATTTAATTCAAATAAACAAATTAAAAATATAATTAAATTTAATTACACCACACCATCGGCAAATCCATCGATGAAATCCCGTCGGCAAAACTCAGTCGGCAAATCCATCATCAAAACCCCGTCGGCAAAACACAATCGCATCTATGTATGTACATATATACTCAATCGCCAACGGCTTTTCATTATTTATATTTTCATAAAATATTTTACACAACACAACACAACACAACAAAAAATAATTATTTTTTTAGTTTACTTTTCACAAAATTTTAATTTTTAAATCATCAACACAACACAATGAAAACAAATTATTTAAAACTTTTTTTTTTTTGGTACTAAAAAGCATTACACAACACTAAAACTTAATTAATTATTTTATTATAATTTTTCAAAATCAAATTGAATTCAAAACGAATTCATACCGAAATCCGATGTGACGTCATCAACGTTTTGGCTAACCTCGGCAGCCATTTGCAATTATTTTCAATGTAAAATAACACATTCAAAAAAAAAAAAAACCGAAATTGAAATCGTAAACAACATACGCTACCGAAACCGAACGTATAAGCACACGCACACACACATTCGAAATGAGTAAAAAAATGGGGAGATAAAATTTAAATAATTCAAAATAAAAGACGAAATTAATAAAATTTATAAATAAAATCAAATTATAATAAATATAAATAAAAATTAAATAAAACAAACAAAAAAAAAACATAACAAAAAACACCAAACCACATCCAATCCGCGCTTTATGCGGATTCAACAGCTTCAGCAGCACCAACAGCAGCAGCAGCAGCAGCAGCGGCAGCAGCAGCAGCGGCAGCAGCAACGGCAGCAGCAACGGCAGCAACCACTTCACAACACTGAATCACTTTGATAATTTAATGACTTATTATCAATAAAAAAATAGTCATCATTGGCAACCGCACTACCAATTCGTAATAATAATAAATTTGATAATAAATTAAATAATTTAAAAACACTATCACTTCCACACGCCCGACACGATAAATAATAAACAATAAGAAAAAAATAATTGTTTAAAAACAAAATTTAACACTACGCACAATAAATAACGATCGACCGCGACCCGACATCAATGAAAATTGATTTACGTTTGAAGACGATCGTCAATAGACCACGGCGAATTCAATAACCTACATTTGTAAATAAGAGAACAACAACAAGAACATCGTATAGTAACCTTGAATGGGCAACGGTTGTAAAAGCTCATTGAATGAAATCGATAAGGAGAACTATTGAGTGCAGGTGTTATGCACTAACATAAACTGTTATTGTTTTTTGTTGTTAACCTTGAACTTGATTGTCTTTATTTATGTTCCGCTAATAATTTTTTTCTCTTTGCATGTTCTTACCAAAGAAAGTTAGCAACAATTTTGGAAGTACTTATGCAGCGAACAAAACATATGCCAGGGCCGTATCGAGTTATTTACACCAAGGTGCCATTTTGCGAACATCGTTCACCGGGGCGGAGAATGTTCACCATATCTATATATATATATTTTATTTTTATTATTCTTAAAATAGAACAGAAACATTTAAGCATAAAATTAATTTAAACAAAAAAATGTATAACACTTTAAATATAAAAAAGGGCTATTGTGAACTATCCAATATGATATTAGCCCAATGTGACATTTCTTGTCAAACTAATTATTAATATTATAATTATAAAAGTCATATTTTAACCTTCTAGAATAAAAAGAAGGTCGTCATATATTCTTATTCTGATTCTTTGCTCAACACGACACCATTTTGAAATATATACGAATTTCTTTGTTTGCGAATTAAAGTAATTTATTATAACGAAGTATAAGAAATTGAGTTTTATTTTTTACATTAATTGGAAATCTGAATTGAAATTTAACTGGCGAGAAAAAACACAGCCGTTGTCGGAAAGTGGAAATGTAGGGCATCAAATGGAGACCATTTGGAAGGCTGATTATATATGTCTTCTAGCACACAAAATCATCAGTGGACTGAACTGGTTGTGTCAAGTACTGCAGGTGAATGGAGGACGAGCCAGCTTAAGGGTAAATAGCAAAAAAACAAAAATAATACACACAAGTCACTAAGCATAACAGCGTTAAAGAGGTTGAACCGCCAGGTGTGTTTTACCAACAAACGGTGTTTCGGATCTAGGTTGATGTCTCGAGTATGTAACAGGATTTCGCTAGACACAAACGATAACAAACCCGCATAACGAAGGTTGACATTCAAAATCATCACACATTGAGAAAACCAAACAAAGACATTACAAACCAGTCCATTTTCAATAATCCCATTTGATTGAAGATGGTAAGGTGTTGTCTTTAGATGCTTAACTCCTAGGAAACGTGTTAACTCTTTGAATATATTTCATTAGAATTGTCGCTTGAGATTAGTTGTGTTGTGACTTAAAGAGGGACACCATACCGAGAAATCCAGTCGAATATCAAAGAATTACCTACGGTCTCTGTTGTAATGTCAGGCAAAGGGAATGTCTCGGTCTACCTTGAAAATCGGTCTACACAAGTCAGGATATATCGATTGCCTTGGGATGATGGAAGTGGACCGACTAGGTCGATGTTTATGTGGTCGAAACAGGCTTCTGTTGGCGAATATGCATCATCAGGTCCTCTAACCCCGTACGGGGCATAGGGCGTCAACAAAACGTCTCCATCCTTCTCGATCTGCAGCTAGATACCTTAACTGTGGCCACGTCTTTCTCTGGGAGTTAGCTTCCGAAAGCACTGTAGATTTCCATGTTGTTCTTGGTCTTCCAACCCGCCGTGACCCATGTGGATTCCATTCAAAGGACTGCTTCGCAATATCATCGTTTGGTTTCCTCAGTGTGTGACCAATCCATTGCCATTTGCGCTTTCTGATATCGATGTCCAAGCGCCTCTGACCTGTCCTACGCCACAATTCCTGGTTAGATATTGTTTGTGGCCAGCGAATTTTAAGGATGTGACGCAGACAGCGATTCACAAAAGCCTGTGATTTTCTCGAGATGGTGGCCGAGACTTTCCATGTTTCACAAGCATATAATAGCACGGATTTCACATTGGATTCGAAGAATCTCAGTTTAGTGCGTAAGGAGACCAAAGGCAACGCGAGCTTTATTTATTCTGCTTTTTACGTCCAGATCCGTACCACCATTTGCTGATACAATACTTCCGAGGTAATTAAATTGTTCGACCTCTTCAACAGGCGTGTCATGCAGAATAATACGATGTTGTGTTGGGGGGCCTGTTAGCATTATTTTTGTCTTTTTGCTATTTATTTTAAGACCGCACGATTCTCCTTTCACCCGTAAAGTTTGACACATCCCGTTCAGCCCACTGATGTTATTTGCCATGAGACATATATTGTCGGCATAGTCTAAATGGCTAAGCCTTTCAAACGTTCTCCATTGAATACCTTGCCTCTCAGTTGTACCGACGCTGGCCGTCAGAACATCATCTATCGCCAGCAGAAAAAGAATTTGCGATAAAACATCCCCTTGTCTCACCCCCTGCCGCACTTCGAAAGAGTCGGATAGCTGCCCATTATGCAACACGAAACACCTTGCATTGATGTAGGACTCCTTTATAATGGCAACAATTTTTGGCGGAATTCCTCTCCCAAGAAGTGATCTCCATATACATTCTCGGTTAACTCGGTCAAAGGCCTTCTCAAAATCTACAAACATGAGGTTTAGCGGTGTTTGAAATTCTGCAGTCTGCTCGAGAACAATGCATAAGGTGTTGATATGGTCAACGCACGACCGACCGCTGCGGAAGCCAGCCTGATTCCTCTTGAGTGTAGTCTCAATTTTAGCCTTTATCCGTTCGAGGATTAAAGTTGCCATTAGCTTTGGGAAAACGGACAAAACGGTAATACCACGCCAATTGTTGCAGTTCTTGAGATCACCTTTTTTTGGCACCTTAACAATGGCGAATATGCACTATATTTTATTTTGTTATGCCGCTGGATCTTGCTTTTTTGACATTGCATACAGTTTCCGACGACTACTGTGACATCTTTCCTTATTCCGGGCCAGACCTAAAGTTCTCTGATGAGATAGTTCGTGCAATCTTGATATTCTGGAACTCAGGATCAATTGATTGTTCTGCAGCGATAGTTTCCGTATCGATAACATTTAATTGAACTTGTTCTATCCGTGATAATGTGTCCGCAACTGTGTTTTTGTAATGTGTCCGCAACTGTGTTTTTGTTGCCTTCGATATATCCCACGTCCGTGCTAAATTGTGCTATGAAGTCCAACTGTCTAACTCATCTTGGAAAACCTTTTTCTTTTAGGGAATGTCTGAAGTGTTCCACGGCTTCGTATATGGCTATAAGTTCCCGATCATATACAATTATACACTGTACTTTTTATGTCTGTTAACTTTTTGGAAAAGAATCCTAGAGGTTTAGCTATTCCGTCTTGAGTTTGATAAATTACTGCTCTTAAGCATCGGTACTGATGGATGCATATAAGGCGGGATAAACCAGGAGTGTGGCTTCAAATACATATAATGTCTTTCTTACAACTATCGGATACTGCCTCTGCTTCTTTTATCCGATTTTCGTTCGGTAATTTTTGATGATTCCTTTGATAAATGTTTGAAGGATCATTTGATTGTTGACAGTATGCGGTATGAAAGACCTATGCAAATTTATCATAGCCAAACATCTTTTCAGTTCCTTGGCTACATATAGGCTTTTTAAAATCTAAAATTACTTTTGTTTTTGTGTTGAGTGGCTTAATACCTTTGCGGTTGATTTTATGGCCAGGAATTGTAATTTTGCTCTTCGATGTGTTCAATTTAAGGCCATGTTCTTTAAGGCGTTGAAAAACAAGTCTCAAGTGTTGTTCGTGTTCTTTTTTATCCTTTGATGCAATGGTGATATCATCGATGTACGAATATGCGAAGTCTTCACAATTCTGTAGGACATCATGCATGTCTCGGAAACGTCTGAGGATCGTATATAAATTCAAAATATCCAAACGACACGTGGTTAGTTGTATGCACGTCTTTCGGCTCGACAGGTATTTGATGGGAAGCTTTTTCCAAATCGATCGTAGAAAACACCATTGTCTGCTCCACAGTCGATAAGAAAGTTATGTTGTAAACAACTAAAAGTAATATCTTTATATCAGTGGGTTGTTTACTTAATAAACCACTGGCCAAAATCGTATTATTTTTTTGGTGCTTTTTTTGAAAATGCATAGCTTGCGGCACTTTTTTGCTTCACTTCCAAATTTGTCGTGAAACCAGGAGAATGGCTCGTTCTTTCTAGAGGCTGAAAGCTAATTGTTGTTGGCATAAAAGCAGTGAGAGCTTGAACTCCTGCTTCGCCGTTTAGAGTTACCAAGTGTCGTTTTTAAATTTTTTTAAGCTGGAGCCGATTTTTCTTATTTTTTGCTGGAGCCGTTGTAAAGAAATTTCGTTTAATGATGCATTGGTTTGCGATCGTTGCCCTGCATTTATTTGTGAGGTTGATGGAAAATCGCTAACTTCCATTACTTTTTCGGCAAATTTCGACGGAGCAGTAATATCTTCATTTTAAGCTTTGTAATATTTCTTGAACTTGAACTGACAAACGTTGCAGCCACAACGATTCAAGAAACTCATCTCCTATTTGAGCTCCTTTTAGCTCCTTGAGTTCATTAAAGAGCTGTGATGGTCTCTTGTCTCCGAGGTCCACTTCTGAAAGTCATTCATTTATTTTTCGCTGCTTGGAGTCACCGAAGGCTAGATTATTACTTTTTTAACTTAAAGTTTTTATTTTGAACGAAGGATTGCAGTACGTCATCAAGGCTGTGAAGTACATGAGACTTTATATAGCCCAAATAACTGTGTTGAATTTCACAGCCTCTCCTTTAATTTTGTTATTTTGGAACTGAGCTTCAATTTGGGCTAATAAGTAATAATATCTGTGGCTTTTTGTGCCAGAATGGAGGTATTCGAATTGAAAGACGAGTGATCGTCTCTGGTGGCTCTTGATTTCCTGGTTTTTGCTCCGTTAGGTTTTCCTTAGTTGCATCCAGCTCCAGCATGGAGTTACCTTTTTTGGCCTGATCGTCGTTAAACATTTTATGATGTGTATTTGTTTTGAATACGTGAACACGGGGTCACCAATTATGGATTTGGATTGATAATTTTTGGCTCGATAAGTGGCTTGTGCTAGGCAGAGTAGGAAACCAAAGAGGCCTACTAAACATTAAACCCTTGTTTATATAGATTTTTATGAGGCGGAAAATACAAGGAAATGAGTTTGGCGTTTGTTAAGATACAAAGAACAGAAAATTAATTGATCTTGCAATGAGTTTGTAGTGGATGTGCTTGTGCACACACCTTAAATTAAGCATTCATTCGATACGCATCAATGTTATCTATCAAAACCTAAAGCTCAATATTAAGAAAACAATGCGAAAAAACAAAATGCAGACATTTTGCATTTCCGTTTTGTCAATCAAGTTCATTGCAATCACGTCTTCCATCCATTAAAAATTAAAAAGTGAGTTCTTTAATTGTAATTCAAAAAATTGCATTCGAAACTACAAGTTGTTGGAGGGCGCCACAACCCCTTAAAAAATGTTCGTCAAAAAATACTTGTTATTGAATTTCGAAAGATGAATAAACATTTTTACCAAAAATAACTTTCCCTAAAATGAGGCTTACTCATCAAAATGGTTGGCTTTAAAAATTGCTTACACATATTTTTAGTGACTAAGAACAATTTCAAGATATATGGAAATTTGTGTCCACATTAAAATAAAATATTTCATGGGTTGGTAAAAATGGTCTTTAAACAGTTATAAATGTGGGATATTTACAAAAAGTCAACTTTAGCTTCTTTAAAGTTTTTCTATTGATTCATCTTATACTTTTTTACCAGACTTGTAATATATTTACGAGTATATACAAAAATACTTTCTTTGGAATCCTCTAAGTAACAAGGACCAAAGGTTTGATATTTTCAACATACTTATTCATTTAAAAAATGGTAATATATTTTTCAATGAAATTTATTTTATTTTCCTTACTGTCAAATTTCATGTTTGCATTGATTAAATCTTAAAAATTGATTTTTGAACTTTTCACACCTCAATAGGGTGTTGAGACCTATTGAACCCCATTGTTCCGTTCATATTTTTTTTTAAAAATACATTTAAACAAATACTTAAAAATGTTTGATTAGTAATTTGTTCAGTTAAATTGTGGCCTGATGGTGATTCAAGTAACAATTGTTCCTTTTTTTAATTGTACTGGTACACTTTGGCGTATACGTAATTTTATTGAATCTAAGAATCTCCCAATCTTGTAGAGGCCCACAGTTTGCTTTCTTAAATGTACGAATAAGCTAAGAAACATGGTTGATGGTATATAAAAGTTACTGTTTGAGCTCTATTACTTTAAAAACTGTCAAAATCATGTCAAAAACGTTATTAGATATTTTAAAGCAGAATTGTCTTATATTTTAAGTCTACTTCCATATTTTATCTCAATTATTGCTTTTATTTTAAACGGTTACTCCCCCACCCGCCTCGAGCAACATCCCGTTTTAATTAATACTTTTTTTCGCTTAAAACAAAACTCCTTAATTCATTTATCAATGTTTTCTGTCTGTTTACTTATACTATAAGCTGACTATACTACAAAACAAAACTTCCTGATTAAAAGTCATTAAATTCTCATAAAATAATAAAAAAAATTGGAAACATTAAAGAAAAACGAAAAAATATTCTTCCAAACTAATAAATTGGTCCTTAAAGTCGATTTTTTTGTTGTTCATCCTTCAGTCAAAATTTTGTTTTTCTTTTTTTTTGTATACATATATATTTTAATATTTTGAAACTCTTAAAAATTAAAATACTTTCATAACAACAAATTGATGAAGATTCCCTATAAAATATAAGTGTATGTGTATACATATGTATATATACAAAAAAGGATGATCAAGCTCTCAGTTTGGAAACAAAATGAAAAATTCATGAGTGCACAAACTTTCAATAGCGGGACAACAATATAAAATAAATAAATCGGCAGAAAAAGCAACAACAACAAAGAAAAAGAAAGGAAAATAATCCTACCTACCATAGAAAGATATGAAATAAGAACAAAACACACAAAATAAAAACAAAAATGAAACAAAAAACAAGAAAGACGAAAAAAAATACCGGAAAATCTTTACCCACTTGTAACTAACCTAATTTCCTGAAAAACTGAGTGGGATACTCAGCCTCTCGCATCAGCATCATATCGACTTGGATGTAGGCAACCTCATTCTCCCTTTCCCTCTCCCACACACACACACTTCCGGTATCCTGTTTGGTGTTTTTTCCTGTTTTCTCAATTTTTTTCTTTTCGTCCTTTTGTTTCCTTTTTTTTTGTGTGTTCCCAATGTCCTTGAGTGCGTTTCGAGAATAAACATACACATTACACATGGCTACTTTTTCCCATCATCTTCCTCTGCTTTATTCGAATTTATCATGATTCATGCTTTATTCTGACTTAACGTTATAAAAGCCATACGAATAACCAGACTAAGTGTGATGAAATAATGATAAGAGGAAAAGTTCAGGAAAAACAAGAAAACAGGATAATACACATACAAACATACGTGTGGGTCCTATATGAGATGTTATGTTGAAACGTGAGTGGAGACGGTGAGGAGCAAATAACGTGGCAATGAATTTTGTCGAGTTCTCTTTAGGAGAAGGGGAACAGTTAAAGAAGAACCTATACATAGTTCCTAGCACCATCAGGAAAATAGGTAGGCAAAGACCACACCATCCCGCACGTAGACCGTGGGAATTGAACAACATTGTGTTTACCGGAAAAAGAAAACGAGTTAGAAGAATAAATAAAACAATCGTTCAATTGAGTTGTATTGTTTATTTATCTACCCGAAAAACTGTTCATCTTGAAATATACAATTTATTTATGCGAATATGATGGAAAACAAAACCCAAATCTTATTTTTCTTTTGTTTTGCTTTATTCTCTGCCATACGTATTACACTAGAATCTACATCAAGATGTGTAGTAAATTCATATTCTGTAACAGTAACGGGTTAGCTAAGATGAAGCGTTGGGCGCCATTTTCTATCGAATTTTCTTCGTTATTTTTTCTTCCGTCAAAGGATAAAAATATAAAGGAGGTAAATATAAATTCGCCAAGGAAAATATGCGAAAATAAATTTTCTTAAAAGGAAAACACATTCACATTAAAGATAGATGGTGTTATTTTGTTGGTTCTGTGCGTCGTCGTCGTGCGTCGGTCGTAGGGGCTTACTTTACTTATAGAGATGAAAGAGGGAAAGGGTTAATTTTTGTTTTTGTTTTTAGGGATGAAATGTGTGTTTATTATGCCGATTTGAAGAAAAACACTGACACAATTTGTTTTTGATGCTAAATTTTGTTTATTTTCATTCTAAAAGCATTGAAGAGAAACATCTTGAACTCAAGTACTTGTAAGTAAAGGTTGTGTTTTTATTTTAGGAAATTTTTCGATCCTTACTAGACTTTAAGGCACAAAGAATTGAAAACAAAATCAAATTTGGGATTTTAAAATGTTTTTGGCGTTTGATGCTCGGACAAAAATTGCAAGTAAGAGATTGTGTGGGTTTTTGGTTCAGGTATAAGGTTGTTTCAGTTTTGATAAGAACCACTTTGATTAAATAGTTCTTATAGATGTAGATGTTTATCTAGATGGCGCTATTCAAAATTTAAAACGAACGCTTCAAATGGACAAAATAAGTACAAAGATTTTTTAAGTCCCCTACATCTTCGTTTTAAACTGAATTTAAACATTCTCAATCTAATAACTTAAATATAACTAAAGTTGCTTGTGTATTTTATCCTTGTGTATCTATGTTATAACTAATTATTTTTGCTCACAGATTCTTAACAAGTTTTTGATTTTTTGGTTGAAAAGTTATAAAACATTCAAACTGAAACTGAAATCAAAAATATCAGCTGTAAACGTAAATAGGTTAGGTTAGGTTAGGTTAAAGTGGCTGCGGATACAGAATCCACACACTTAGGCCAAAAGAAAAGGCCCATTGTGATACCACATGAATCTAGAGAATTACTTCTTACTAGTCGAACCATTTTGAGATTTTTATAAAGCGAAGGAGATATTTGATATTTTTTTTAGCTAGTTCACTGAGATTATCAAAAGAGTAGTCTCCCAGATGAAGTTTGCATCTTAGTGAAAGAGCAGGGCAAGTGCAGAGAAGGTGAGAGATTGTTTTCTCTTCTTCTTTCGTCCATACAGCTCCTGCAGAAGTCATTTGAGGCTACACCAAGTCGTATTGCGTGTCTGCCTATAAGGCAGTGTCCCGTAAGGACACCTATTAGGGAGCTAATATGAAGTCTGCTTTAAGATAACAAGTCTTTAGAGCGCTTAAGGTCCAATGAAGGCCATATGAGTTTTGTGGCTGCGCATGTTGGTAAATTGTACCACCTAGAGTTTGCTATCTTGAAAGCTGTTTCTTTTAGCAGAAGTTTACATGTAGCTATCGGTATACCTATCTTCTCCCTTTCAGGTGAAATAGGTATGACGGTTCTATTTTTAGCGAGTTCATCGGCTCTACAATTTCCTGTGATGTCTCTGTGGCCCGGCACCCAACAGAGGTGAATGTTAAATTGCTGCGCCATCTCCATAAGAGACGATCGACAATCGAGGGCCGTTTGAGATTTGGTTGAGACACCGTCAAGAGATTTAATAGCAGCCTGACTGTCAGAGAAGATGCGGATATCAGAAGTTGATATCACGTTTTCTCTTAGCCAGGAGAGAACCTCTTTGATCGCTAAAATTTCCGCTTGGAAGACGCTACAGTGATTAGGGAGGCGGAATGAGATGCTTAGATTAAGCTTTCTGAGTACACACCACTACCAACTCCCTTATTTGTCTTGGATCCATCTGTGTAAAAATTAATGCTTTTGTCAACCAGGAGTTTTTTGTCTTCCCATTCATCTCTGGATGAAATGGATACCTGGAAGCTTTTTCCAAATTGGGGTTTTGGAATAGTGTAGTCTATGTACTTTGGTATAGAACCAAAGAGGTTCAAAATGATGGAGTGCCCCACATTGGTGTTTGTCCATTGAGATGAGGCGTTGAGTCTTATAGCTGTACTCGCTGCCACTTGTTTGCTGAAGATGTCGAGGGGTGTCAGATGGAGGAGAGTGTCTAACGCTGCTGAAGGTGTGGTTCTCAATACCCAGCTTATGCAGAGACATGCAGTGCGTTGGACTCTGCTGAGTTTGTCGTAGTATGTGACTTTCTTCAGTGCAGTGGACCATACTGCAACCCCGTACATAAGTATTGGTCGGTAGACCGATGTGTATTATAGCCAATAGGTTATGCGAGGTTGAAAACCCCATTTGCTTCCTATGGCTTTCTTGCAAAGGAAAAGAGCTACTGTAGCTTTCTTAACTCTTTCCTGACTATTAGGTTTCCAACTTAAGTTTTTATCTAATTTTAAAGGTACAATTACTGGGATATTGTATTTCCGTGTAAAAAGGACGAGGTCTGTTTTTTGAGGATTAATACTAAGTCCGCAGTGATCAGCCCATCTAGTGAGCATATTGAGTGCGTTTTGGAGGAGGTCTCTCAGTGTGTTAGGATATTCCCCGGTGACGGCGATAGCAACATCATCGGCATACGCAACCACTCTGTAGCCTTCCCTCTCAAGGGATATTAGCAGTTCGTTAACCACTATGTTCCACAGGAGAAGGGACAGAACGCCACCTTGCGGAGTACCTCTACCGAAAGACCTTTTCGTACAAAAATCCCCCATCTTAGAGTTGAAGATCCTGCTTTTTAGCATAAGATCATAACAGAAGTGATAGCGGATGTTACAACGTTGTTGAAAGCGCCTCCAATATCCAGGAAGGCAACCATAGTATATTCCTTTTGCTCTAAGGAGTATTCGATAGTTCCTACCAGAGTGTGCAAGGCTGTTTCTTACGATTTCTCTTTGCAGTAAGCATGCTAAGACCCCTAGTGCATTCGGAATGCTTTCTAAAGTGTGGAACTCCAGGAAAAAAGAGCTCCGTACAAAGTTAAAGTTGCTTGAGTCCAACGTAAAATCCGTGCTGCTATATGCCTGCGAAACGTGGAAGTGCTCTGCTGGTATCTCGAGAAGGTTGCAAATTTTTGTCAACCGCTGTCTACGTTACATCCTGAACATCCGGTGGCCACAAACCATATCTAACGATGAACTGTGGCTCAGGACTAAGCAAACAAAAGTGGATGTTGACATCGCGCAGAGAAAGTGGCGCTGGATTGGCCATACATTGAGGAAGCCGGACGACAACATAGCAAAGCAGTGCTTTCAATGGAATCCTCAAGGTAGAAAGCGGCTGGAATACCAAGACAAACATGGAGATTATCTGTCATGAAAGAAGCTCGGTCCCAAAACTTGGAGACGTGGTCCCAGCTGAGGTATCGTTCTAGAAATAGAGAGAGATGGAAGGAACTGGTTGCCGCCCTATGCTCTAGGAGGAGTTAAAGTGCTGCTACTAGCAGCTGGAAACGAAAATGCTGAGACATCGATAGTCTCTTATCAATGCTACGTACATACATGGATATCAATCAATCGTTCCAGAGCTTTGAGAATGAATGATAATAGGCTAATAAGTCTTAGATCTTTAGGGTTGACATGCGAGCATTTGCCCGCCTTGGGAATGAAAACAACTTTTACTTCTCTCCATATCGCTGAGGTATATAGACCAGATTTAGACAACTTTTGAAGATCATCCAAATGCAAAATACGCCATAATGTGCCGTAAGACAGTCCTAATTCCTGAGAACGACGAGGAATCGACACATTCTGGTCTTCGGCAATACTTTCACTAACAGCAGCGATATTTTCAGTGATACGAGCGAAACGATGATGCACAGACCTTACATAAGCTGTGAGCAATCCAGTCTCCTCAAATTTTGTTACAATTAAGCCAATTGCTCGCGTAGTTTTACAATTAAGTAAACCAAAATCTCTTAAAGCACGATATGTGGCTGTGGCAGAACCATCATTTTCGTAGTAGGTTTTAACAATTTGAATGCTTTGTGCGATAGATAACCGATCCATTTTCTTAAATGTCAGACTTTAAACTGATAAAAAAAGGTTCAACAACTTAGTTTGGCAGATGTCGAATTCCAGCCCTTTACTTTTGAAACCGCAAATTGAATAACCCGTTACTTTAAAATTAATGCCGGCCAAAATGTTACAGTCAATGGTGACCGCTATAGATCCATAATTACTGACTTTTTCGTACATCAATTGAACAACCGTGATGTGCTTGAGCAGCTGTTGTTGTAACAAGACGGCGGAACGTCTAGCTGGTAACAATTGATTTATTGAAGTACATACAAAATAGGAGCATAATTTCACGTTACGGGCCCTTGAATTGGTCTCCAAGATCGTGCTATTTAACGCCTTTTGATTATATTCTGTGGAGATACATATGTGAAATCAGTAGTCAACGCTGATAAGCCCGAAACGATGGATAACTTGAAAAGCAAGCATTGGCTGCGTTATTGCCCAAGGACGGCCAGAAATTTTGGAATGAGTAAAAGACATTAGTGGCGGTCATTTCCCAAAAATAATATTTAAATTAGTATGCCAAAAGATTATTTTCGAATCAAGTAAATTTAATGTCAATTTAAAAAAACACCATATTTTTGTTTTATTTTATTCCAAAATTGTGTACTTCTAAAAAACCACCCTTTTTATAGTTCCTATGTATCGCAAGTAAAAAACAAACCTTGGTATTTTTGGGAACGGAAGAATTGAGGAATACCTCATTTTGACGATATTTTCTTCAATTTATTTGCAATAACCCAAAATCAATTAACGTTATAACGAAAATCACTTTTTAAACAGATATCTTTCAAACAAGTTGACGTTCAATTTACTTTGTCGTATTTAAAAGAAATATTCAACAAAAACAAAAAATAAACCATTCAATTCTATTGGATTATAAAAATCTCATTAAATCCAATTTAATTTCCACATTTATACATCGTTTCATTTCTTTTGTCTGCAATAAAGTGCTTTTTAACGTCTCTTGTCTCGAAGGATAAACACATCACTGCAAAAAACAAAAACGAAAAATACATAAAAGTCAATCGAATTCAAAACCACAAGGGAGTATTTGACTTTGATTTGCCTTAAATCGCGCCAATCTGTCGAGCATATATAAAAAGAGAGGGGTGAGGGTAGATGTAGGTAAAGGTACCTATTGTAAATATATTTCGATTTCAAAATACAAAATCCCACAAAAACAGCAGACATAATAATTTAAAGAAAACAACAACAACAACAGCAGCATCATTGAAAAATCAACCCCTAACACCATCCATGACATTGATGATCCCCATGTACGACTATAGATACATACCTACCGCAATATCGCGAGCAAGCATCCTGTCTCTAAACTCTAAAAACCACCTGCATCCAGCATCCAACATCAGCATCAGGCACAGTCGTCGGTCGGAGGCACTCGTGAAAACGGGGAGAGCTCCACACTCCAAAGTAACAAAGATCCAAACGAAAAAAAAGACCGACTTTTGTTTATACTTTCGATGTAAAAGAGTACCTCTGTCTATACCTACCCCTACCTGCTCTAACGAGAGAAAACACCCCTTTGGGGCGCATATTTTGTTCTATGAAAAGTGATTAAATTCGTTTATAGGATTTGTGGCAACGTCTTTTGTCGCTCACGCCACGGTGTACGGGTATTACCGCGCAAGGCAATAAAACAACATAGCCACAGGGGGTGCCGTGCAATAACGCCGAGCGAAATAACGCCGAATTCTGAAATTCGGCCTTATTTCACTTTAATAAAGTGAAATAACGCCGAATTTTAGCATTCGGCCTTATTTCACTATTGGAAAGTGAAATAATGCCGATTCGGCGTTATTTCACTTTTGGTCCTATGCAAAATGCTTATTACATCTCAGTCTCAAATCTAAGTATTTTGAGATTTTGCTAGCATTTTTACTAGAAAAATCCAAAAATATTGAGATCTAGATTTCTCCAGGTGTCAATGACACTTTCTATACTTTGAAATACAAAAAAAAAACAGTGTTTGAGGAAGCCTTGGCCTTTAACAAAACTTTGGTTTTCAAAAACTTTATTTTATCCAAAATAAATAGTACATAATTAATTTTTCTTGCAAAATAAAATTGAACTAACAAAACTTTTTCTCCTCACATTTAAAATAAATTTGTTATTTTATTAATATGTTAACATTACTATTTCTGTTTCAAATTTTTTTACATTTTTTGATTCTGGTAAGACCAAGATCATTTAAGAGAAGTAACGTGAAGTGAAAGTTTCAGTATTGATTGAAATTGAAAAGTATAGAACTAATACCTAATTATGTACATCTACAACATCAAGGCTAATAATTAAATATTTCAGGTAAGAAACATTTAGCGGCATGGACCAGAAACAAATTTAAGATTAGAATTTACATTTCAGCTAAGATTGCATTTTTTGAGAATTTGATCGAATACAAATTTAAAAAAATATACTATAGGCAGAAATGGCAGCGAGCGGAGCGAGCGGAAAAAATTTAGCCCAAAAGAGAATCAATTTAGGTTGTGAAAATAACAAAATTCGCGCGAATTTTTTTATTTTCACACCCCAAATTGATTCTCTTTTGGGCTAAATTTTTTCCGCTGGCTGTTATTTGTGCCTATAGAATATTTTTTTAAATTTTTATTCGATCAAATTCTCAAAAAATGCAATCTTAGCTGAAATGTAAATGATTATTATTCATCTATTAATTTTTTTAATAAATACAAATTGTTCAAATATTACTCCGACACTACACTGCACTCAATTCACTGAAGCTACTAAAGTGATTGTTTTTTCATCAACAACCAACCGCGACGCGACTGTTTATTCTACGGTATACGGTAAACTTTGTTTTACAGTTGATTTTGAGTTAAGCCCCGCTTAGTTTCTGGTGCCGTGACATAAGGCCAAGTGTCATAAGACCAAATTTTGAAATTTGGCCTTATGACACTTTTCGAAAGCGTCATAAGACCAAATTCCAACGTTTGGCCTTATGTCGCTTTCAGACAGTGTCATAAGGCCAAATTTTTTTGCGACTTAAGACCAAATTTGTTTTGATGTTTTCTTCAATAACAAAAACCGTTCTTTACTGTTAGAATTATGAAAGAAGTTGTTAATATAGGCGCCTGCCTGGCGACTTTTCATACCCTAAGCGGAGCAACGGAGTTGCGCGAGCGGGTGTGACCCCGAAAAAGGGAGTTAAAATCCTGAGAACCCGCGAAGCGGGCCACCCAAAGGTGCTTTTATTGAAAGAAGTTGTTGATATAGGCGCCTGCCTGACGACTTTACATACAACTTCTTTCAATAAAAGCACCTGTGGGTGGCCCGCTTCGCGGGTTCTCAGGATTTTAACTCCCTTTTTCGGGGTCACACCCGCTCACGCAACTCCGTTGCTCCGCTTAGGGTATGTAAAGTCGCCAGGCAGGCGCCAATATCAACAGCTTTTTTGAATATAAGCACCTGTGGGTGGCCCGCTTCGCGGGATCTCAGGATTTAAACTCCACTTTTCGGGGTTCACACCCGCTCACGCAACTCCGTTGCTCCGCTTAGGGTATGTAAAGTCGTCAGGCAGGCGCCAATATCAACAGCTTTTTTGAATAAAAGCATCATCTCAGGTGATGGAGATTGGCCTTACGTCACTTTGGAAAGCGACATAAGGCCAACCGTTGAAATTTGGCCTTATGACGCTTTCGAAAAGTGACATAAGGCCAAATTCTAAAATTTGGTCTTATGTCACTTGCCCTTATCTCACGACACCTTAGTTTCTCCTTGCAAAAGTTTAATTAAACCGAATTCTCTGTTTTCTCTCTTTCGGCTTTATTTCCCAATTGGCATTCGGCGTTATTTCACTTATCCAAAGTGAAATAAGGCCGAATGCTTAAATTCGGCGTTATTTCACTTTAGCAAAGTGAAATAAGGCCGAGTTTCAGAATTCGGCGTTATTTCGCTCGGCGTTATTGCACGGCACCGCCACAGGGTTGCATAAAAACATTCAGAATTCAGAATCCTGCCAAGTTCCATATATACGAATAGACGCTCGCTCGAATCCCAAATCCTTGCGCCTCAGATTCAACCGAACAACTTATCCACCCACACTACCGCACCGCCGCATTGCCCCTAAATGCATGAAACATGATGAATCGTTGTCATTCGCTTTTGTCGTTTATCGTTTATTTATACGTAACTGGATGTTGGCGGTAGGGATAATCACCTTTGATGTCACCTAATTGCGATTTGGCTTCCAGCCTTTCGTATGGTGGTGGATCTGGGACTGGGACTGGGAATGGGGAGCGTGAAGGTCCTCACGCGTCGTCCTTATATTTCTACATCACACACACGACATCTACACATTCGCGTTCCCGTACTCAGACAAATCAAATAATAAAAATAAAAACGAGTATGAGAACGAATTTGATTACGTTGACATCGTGTAAGCTTTTATCGGAGACGAAAATGCCTTTTTACTTTTTAATGATCTAATTTTATAAAATGGCACACATATGTAAGTGCTGGATTGGTAACTGCCGTGCAAATATTCATGTATGAAGGGTATGGTAGGCATTCTTTTCGGTGCCGTGTTTATAGGAATTCGGTATCGGTATAGGCTTTTAAGGACTCTTATATAGATATGTAATGTGTGTATGCTTCCTATCTTACATTATAAGCTGTGCAGCGGCGCGAAGGCATTGGAAAGAGAAAAAAATAATAGCGTAATCAACTTTAAGTAGATGATAAAAGAAAAAAGATAAAAAAGGAGGCTTGCAATTTTTAATGGTTTCTTTAAATTATTTAAAGAAACAAAAAAGTTCGTAATGGTATTCGTATTCCTCTTTTAAGGACTGGAGTGTGGGTACATAGTTTGCTAATATAATTTTCATTTCTAAAAATAGGCACTACAACAAGGGCTACTGTTCTTAAATTTTGTTTAAAATAAGAAAGTGCGAAATTATGTATTTAGTAACAAAAATATATAAATCTATGATTGATTATAACAAGTAGAAAGTGGCTGGTATTCGTCCAACTCTGATAACTCCTCATTGGTGCCCCTATACAAATGAATTTTGCTTAAAGCCACATTTTAATTTATGGAACTTCAAAAAGTATGCAATACAAAATGGAAGGTTGAGTTGTTTTCGGTGAAGATATTCGGGACTTAAATTATGTAAATTAGGGTGTAGAATTGTAGTTTTTGTAAAAACTGTTAATTACATTTTTATAAAAAATGTACCTCCTATTAAAAACATCATTTTTTAAAATTATTCTAAAATATTTCGAGTTCACACATTTTGTGCAGTTGTTTTTATTTAAAAAAAAAATCACTGATGTAGTTGTTTTTATTTTTTTAAATTTAAATCTTAATATATAAAAATCCAGTGTCATATGTATGTTCCCAGTGAACTCTTCACCAAGTCAACCGATTTTGGTGAAAGTTGGCATTTTATGTGTAATTTGGTCTAACTTGAGATATAGGATAGTTTATAGTTCGATTAATGGTCTAATGGTCTATATGCTGCAAATGAAAAATCTATAATATAAAAATAAGTCGGGTTTTCCTTTCTGACGTTATAACTCCAGAACGCACGAACCGATTTCCACGGTTTTGCATTCGTTGGAATGGTCTCGGGCTCCGTGAGGTTTATAGCAGACAAAATTCAGGAAAATTTTCAACAGAAAAGAGGTGAACTCCGTTTAGCTTCCCATAGAAAGCTATTGTAAAAATTCCGATTTGTGGAATTGAAATTTTTTGACGTTTCAAGGGCCCTAGGGCTTACTTTTGGGAACCTTTTTTAGTCAACCATATCTCTAGAAACGTCAGAGATATCGACTTCAAATAACGTTTGTTTTAAAGATAATAAGAATATTTGCCTAGAGTACGACGTGCAAACATCGGCCTCCGCACAAGACATGCAAGGCAGCAACAAGTGTATTCACAGAACTTAAGCGAAGAAAGACAAAATATATTAAGAGACAATTCCAAATTGGCCACAGGTGTTTTCCACTGATGCGCTAGGTCGCATGTACTGTACATGTACTGTACACTGTTCATCCTAGAAATGATGAATGTTTTTATTTGCGACTGCTGTTGGTAAATGTACGAGGACCAAAATCATTTGCGCATTTGAAAGCTGTGAATGGCCACCAATGCCAAACATATCGAGAAGCTACTGATTGAAGTAGGAATGATTGCGCCAAATCGATCGATGCACGATGCATTGAACGAAAAACTAAATCGAGAGCTGCATCTTTTTTCGTTCGAAATAATGTGCCGTTGCTGAATGAACAGAAAAAACAAGTATACGAAACATTAATGCAAGCGGTGGACAAAAATATTGGTGGTCTATTCTTCCTGGACGCACCTGGAGGAATAGGGAAAACATTTGTCATTTCATTGATTTTGGCCACTATTCGATCAAGATGTGACATAGCTTTGGGTTCTAGAAGGCGGTCGTCCTGCACATTCTGAGCTTAAGTTGCCACTCAATTTAAACACAATTGATACTCCAACATGCAATATTTCCCGATCCAATGCAATGGGAAAATTGGCAAGCTCATTGTTAGGAATGGGTGCACAATGGCACATAAGAAATCACTTGAAGCACTTAACTTCACACTGAAGGATATTCGACGAAGTAACAACATTCAACGGATTTTTTTAACTCTCTGGAGTTACCATGATTATTACCACATAATTTCCAACTCAAAGTTGGTTCAGTTATTATGATATTGCGTAATTTGAATCCACCGGGACTTTGAAACTGTACTCGACTTGCGGTGAAAAGACTTATGCCGAATTTGATTGAGGCAACCATTATTAACGGAAAGTACGCAGGTGAAAATTTATTTATTCCTCGAATACTGATTCCGACTGATCTTCCACTTGACTTCAAACGATTGCAATTTCCGGTTCACCT
The DNA here is from genome assembly GCA_951509635.1 of Eupeodes luniger. NCBI lineage: Eukaryota > Metazoa > Arthropoda > Insecta > Diptera > Syrphidae > Eupeodes > Eupeodes luniger. The sequence goes on from OX608073.1 coordinate 8,348,484, forward strand.
TGCATAGGCAGTGACAATTAACGCTTCGATTCAGTATTTACTTTGGATTCACTTTCAATTTTTACTTAGAGAAGTTCAACTAAATTAAACTTCATTTTTGTAATCCAAATGAATTCATTACTGTTGTTAAATGAAATAAAATTTTTCCTTTTCAAATATAAAACAAAAAAAATTATTTTTCTTCATCTTTTAATCCCCAAACGAAATGTTACAAAAAACGAAGCCATCTGGTGGCGAAACGGAGTTCGACGGGTTTGCTAGTATTTTATATAAAATTTAAGTAAATTCAATAACATTGTCTTTTAGAAAGATATTTGAGGTCAGCTAAATTTGTCGGAATTTTTCATATTTGTCTCTTTTTTAATACAATCGATTCGACTGGAATAAAATAAAAAGTTACTCATTTAGTTTTTAAATATTTTGGATTTTCTTAAAACATCTTGGAATGAAAATACCCTCCCTAATTCCTACACGAATTTGCATAATTTAATACATTGATATTATAACGGGTTATCCATTTTGCGGAATAGTATAGGGCTGGAACTTGACATCTGTCGAACTAAGTTGTTAAACCAATTTTTATTCAGTTAAAAGTCTGACACTTACAAAAATGGGTCTCTTAACTATCGCATAACGCATACAAATTGTTAAAACATACTACAAAAATGGTGATTCTGCCACAGCCACATATCGTGCTTTAAGAGGAGATTATTGTTAACATAATCGTCCAACTACGCGGGCAATTATTGGCAAAATTGTGAAGAAATTTGAAGAGATTGGATTAGTCACAGATATTGTAAGGCCTGAGCATCATCGCGATTGTTTCGATCGTACCACTGAAAATGTCGCTGCTGTAAGTGAAAGTGTTGCCGAAGACCTGAATATGTCGATTCCTCGTCGTTCTCAGGAATTAGGACTGTCTTACGGCACATTATGGCGTATTTTGCATTTTGATCTACAGCTACATCCATATAAAGTCCAGCTCACATAAAAGCTAAAGCTAGCTGACCACAACGTCCCAACGTCGCGTCGTAGATACGTCGAATGGGGGCTTGAACAATAGGCGATGGACGGCGACTTTTCGAACACAATTTTCTTCAGCGACGAAGCACATTTTTCATTCGGTGGGTTATATTAGTAAACAAAATTGTCGTATTTGGGGTTCTGAGAAACTTCAAGTAATTGAAGAGAAGCCATTACATCCACAAAAAGTCACTGTTTGGTGCACTCTTTGGTTTGGAGGTGTGATTAGTCCTTACTTCTTCGAAAACGACTACGGAACAACTGTCACGGTCAATTTGGAGCGGTCACATGAAATTCCACACAACTCGGGCGAATATGGCTTTATTGCAAGAGACATTTCCTGGCCGCGTAGTTACTCGTCGTGGCAATATCAACTGGCTACCAAGATCATGCGATTTGACACCACTGGACTTTTTTTTTGTGAGGCTACGCGAAAGACCGCGTGTGTGCAGATAAACCTTTAACTCTTGAGAAATTAAAAACAAACATTCGTTAAGTTATGGCTGAGATATCGCCCAACATATGTCAAAAAGTGTTCGAAAATTACCTCAAAAGAATCGATGCTTGCAACAATTCGCGTTGTGGTCATTTAAATGATGTAGTGTTTCACACATAATGTCAACGTTCAAGTTTTATAATAAAAAAGAGATATCATGAAAACAAATATTTTATATGTGTTTTTTTTTCTACGTTTACTTTTAAAACCACAAAATGGATAACCCTGTATTTTAAAGATTTAAGACATATCGACGACGGGCACAAATGGGAAGTTATCAGCATGGGTCACATTAAAACAAAAAAAAATAGCCCTAAGCGCGTTGTGCGTAGTGTACTGGTGTGTACTTGACACTTGTACTGGCATTCGTTAATCAATGTGTTGCATACTTTCAGGAATGATTCAGCTAATGTCTGAACCATGATGGTATTTAAATGCATTGCATATTTTCCAATGTCAAATTTGAATTTTGCTTCAAAGTGTAGGAAAACAACATTAAAACTATTATTTTTTTATTTTCTCACAACTAACTAGCGGTTAATTAACAGTAAATTAATAGTCAATAATCCATTCCTTATGAGATGTTTAAAGCAGGTTTTGAGAGGTATTTTGAAGAAAAAATTTCACGACAAAATTTTATTTGTTAACTATTGGATATAAAATATATTGCACGAGAAAATTAAATTTGCTGCAGTTAATTTGCTGAAGCTGTCACAAAGTAAAAGAAAATAGAGTGACAAATTCTAATAACTTCACAACGACTAGTTAATGGGAAATTATCTACCTACCAAAAAGTTGTTTTTCTAAGATTACATTAACAATGAAAGTGACTATTAAATTGTGTTTAAAATTATATTAATTTCTTAGTTCCAAAAAAAGCACATTAAAATATTTACGATAATCGTCTCTATAGTGCTCCTTTTGATATTGATTCCCATATAAATGACACACATAATTCTCATACGCTTTATATTTAGTGCCTTTAGAATCATTTTATTTTGTGCAAATCTCTTCTCTATCAATTTATCAAGCGTCATCTGAAGCAGTACTTGTGTTATTCAAAGTGCGTCCTCATTTTACACCTTGAAAAGCTCACTTGAGTAAAATTTTTTGAATAATCCTCTCAACATTGTCAACATCGTCCAATTGGCTGAATCTTAGGATTTTCGTTCTTTTAAGGGCTCTCGCCCCCAATCAACCAGAGGTCTTACATCTTTTTTGTTTTTGTTGATCTTTGGTCTCCACTTGAAGAATCACAGAAAAATTTATATACTCGTATAAGTACACCTATTTCTATATACGTCATGACGATGGCATGCATCATCATCATCGTCGTCGTTATAGCTTCTCTCTTCTGATCCTGATGTTTATAGGTAGAAGGTTTAACTTTCACTTTCGTTTCTTTATTTCTTCTTTACACCCAAGCACAGGATGTGCAGCATCCTCAAACAAAAGCTCTTGAATAATTTTTCTCTGCCCTACACAGGATGTTGGAATTGAGACTTGGGAATGAGGTTGGGGTTGTATGGTTCTTTTCAAGCCCGAGAACGAGACTTCTCTTTCAGACATTATACACCACTTGAAGGATTATTCACTGGGAACGAAGTATAATAAAGTAAAATCGACAAAAATGTTTTCCTTCTTTTGCAGCACGTCCTGTGGTGTCCTTGAGAAATTAATAATGGAGTCAATGATTAAAACGATTATGATGACACTTGAAATATGAACATTACTATGCGTAGAAAAGGAGATCTTCTCCATTCTCTCTTCATCACCTACTCACATCACGTCGTCGGTTAGGTATACAAAATCCTTAGACATACCTTTACATTAGAAGTATTTCAAAGAAAAAGTAAAGAAAGGAACAAAAAACTGCAGTTAATTCTAATTTGTTTAAAATCTCGTGTTACAGGACCTTTTGTCAAAATATTTTACCTTTGGGACAATATTTTGATACTTTCAAGTAATTGGATAGAAAATTCTATTGATTTCCCCACCAGAGTCCTTTATATATATTCGTTCTTACACGACTCCTTACTTTCCGGTTCTGATTTAAAAAGGAGATCCTTAAATCGGATCGAATAACAAAAAGGAAAGGAAAATGTTGTATCGCGTTGCTGGGTTGTAAATCAGAAAATCTACAATAAGGAAAGTGAGAAAAAAATCTCTTTTATCTGTGCAGCAGTATGTAGGTTGAGTATAGCAGCGTGCTACCGTGGTAACACCTCTCTGTCTCTTACTCAGTCAATTTATCCTTTGTCAGGATTCTTCAATGTCGACACGTTAATCTGATTGTAATTGTAAGTCGAACTTCATGATGCATGAAGGGAATTATTCAGATTTCAAGGAATCCTTATACGTATGTCAATTGATTTTCTTATTTTTATTTTTTTTTCGCTTTTCAGATTTCAATACAAATCCTGTGTTGTTTGCGAATCCTTGGAATTGAAATCTCATTGTTCCCTTTCAAAAAAATGACCCATTTGCAAAAAGGAAATTTTGATTTTTTTCCTGTTTAAATATTTTAAGAAAGGCGTGTTGGAACTTAATCGCTTAGTAGCACTTTGGTGCATTCACCTCTTTTATTCGTAGGTATATCCTTTCCACCTGGGTTTGTGTTTTAGTGAGATGTTTGAGAGTGTGATTTTGTATGCCTTGTCCGTTGCCCTCCATTTGATATCCACTTGATTTTGAGTTGCTTCTTCTTTTGGTGAAGCATCAGAGCTATGAATCGTTTTGTTGCCCTGATCCTTAGAAATATTCCAGGATGATGATGATGGTGCTTTTGTGTATCCTTTCACGGAGGAAAAGTTTTTGTGAGTGTTTTTTTTTCTTGCTCTTCAATTTATGTTTCGCTTTCAATGAAGTCTCTCTCTCTCACTCTTTCTGTGAGCTAGGTATTTGAATTCTTGTTCATTATCCTTTTTATTTTTGTATTCTTCATCCTTTTGATCCTGTCTTTGGTATTCCCATCAGAGAGAGAGATTCCCTATTTTATATAAAGGCATAGGAACTAGGTATTTCCGAATGCAGAACATGCATTTTTATAGCACGGATAAGCTTTGTGGGAAAAAATAAGTTTAAAATGAAAGCAAACACAAAAAGACTCCTTATAGAACAATAAGCCAAAAGTATAGTGGCATTCTTTGAAAATGATGAGCGCCACAATTTTCGGGGGCTTTTGCTATAAAAGAAAAGAAATTCCTTATTATTTTCAGTTTTCTTTTGACTATATCTACCTAGCTAAGGACCTAGCTATCTAAGGACCAAACTCTATGATTAATAATGAATTTATTAATAATTAAGTTGGTTGTGGAGATGAAATTTGGGAGTTGGGCGAGTTTGGAAGATGTTGAATTAGGTCAAACACGGATTTGTAGTCATTAGAGGAATTTTGAAATAATTAAATCTTCTTCTTTGTGGAGATTGATATAATGCATAGTCGGTTAAAATTAGGTAGGGATTATGTACGTACACAGTTAATGATTAACACAATTAAACAATTATTATATTGACAAGTAATACAATGTTGATGAATTTACTTAAACATAAAATAGTTTCTTAAATTTTGAACACTTATATAAACTTGAGATAAACTTATCTGAACTTTACAAAAAAAATAAACCACTTTTTGCTGGAGCTTTGATTATTTCTACCTTGATATTTGCACTGCAGCTGCTTAGGAAATTCTTCAAAATTGCGACTTAAGGTTCTTTTTTTCGATTTCTTGATAATACATTTTGTAAAACTTATACAAACTAGTTCAAGAACGATAAAAACTGTGCTTTAAGTACTTCACTTCGAAACAAGATTTTATGTCTTCTGAAAGAATGTCTTACCACTCCAACGAAACGCATACGCTTTTTTTTTATAATATCTGATAACTAGAATAGTTTCTATTAACCTTAATCCTAGATTAGGCGCCATTTATCATGAATAAATATAAAAATTCAATTTGTTTAAGCTAAAGTTAACAAATTTAGGTTTAAATAAAAAAAAGGTAACTTGAAAAAACAATGCAAACGCAATAAAACAATGACCATCAAAATTGATCCTACGTTTGGAACCATAATTTTTGAACTGATTTGTGTAACATCTCTAGACTTGGCTTTCAATTTAAACAAGCATTCATCCCTTATTAATTGTTAACGGCATAAAACCTGCTTCTGTCTTATGAATATAGTCGAGGCACGAAAGGCAACAATCCCGTCTTCCTGACTTAAACGAATTGAAGATCACCATATCTAATCTAAAGTCTAACAAAGCCACTGGATCAGATAGCTTAAATGCCAAGCTTTTTAAAGAAGCTGGGGATAATTTGATTAGGAGCACGCAACAACATCTGTAAAAAATGGTAGAAGGGGAAGAAAGCATTCCCGGTGAATGGAACCTCAGTTTTGTAAAACTTCAACATCGACAGACCTAAACTTTGAGGTAGTTAATGTCTTTGTATATCTGTGCGCCGCTATGAATGCAGATAAAACAGCGCTGATATCAAACGAAGAATTTGTTACTCTTACTAACTGCTGTTTCTACATAATGTACCCGTGGCACTACGGTTAGTGTGTAGGACTGTCATGCGAAAGGTATTGGTCAATCCCTGCCTGTGTCATTTTGTCTACTGGTACTGCCTCTTGCGAGGAATTGACAAATCTTCCAAGAGTAATTGCTGTCATGAAAAGTGCTTTCTCAAATTAGCCGTTCGGATTCGGCATTAAAACTGTAGGTCCCATCCATCCCTGATACGACTAGCACACAAGAATGGGTGAGAGTTGTAATTCACTAGGCCTTGGTTCTCTGAGCAGTCCTCGCACCACAAAAAAATTAATTTATTTTAACTGCTGTTTCTGTTGGCTACAAAAGCAGTAAAGGCCTCTCTGGAGAAAATAAAGTGTCGCTATATAAGACCCCTATTACACTGCACTGCTATACGGTGTAGAAGCGTAGACTACGACAAAAGTGGATGGAAGCTCCTTGGGTCATTTCAAGAGTTAAGTTCATCGCGTAAAAGCTGTTTGGAAGACGACCTACGGGCTGTACAGCGACGTAGACTTAGGCAGAAGAATAACTCCAGCTCCTGAGATGGCTGGGTCACGTAGAGTGCATGAAGTCCAATGCTCTGCCCCTGAAAGTCTTCGAATCCACGCCCACAGGACACCGGAGTAGAGAAAGGCCGCGGATCAAGTGTCAAGTCTAGCTACGATACCACCGTAGCTAGGCTGGAAACATCCAAGGGAAGTTTCTGGATAGTGTCGGCGTATCTTGGCCATGACCACCTTGGCCCTCTCCCTGGAAAAACCCTGGAGAAGATCGTCGCTGAAGCGGAAAGACAAAGGATCCGCCTAATTATTGGGAGCGATGTCAACGCTCATCATACGGTATGGGGAAGTACCAATATCAACGACAGAGGTGAGTCTCTTTTTGATTATATTCTTGGTACTAACCTCTTAGTAAGTAATGTTGGGAATGAACCAACCTTCATAACTAAAATTCGACAAGAAGTCCTAGACATAACTCTTGTCTCAGATACTGTACACCATATGATCTTGGACTGGAAAGTATCCAAAGAACACTCGTTCTCTGATCATAGATATATCCAGTTCAATATCAATGTGGATGATAACCCGAGTCCATTGACTTTTCGAAATTATCGGAAAACTGATTGGGCCTCATACAGGAACTCATTACAGAGTTTACTAAAACCTGGACTATCTTGTCCTTCCTCTAACGCTAATGAACTTGACAACAAAGTCAATGATCTTACCTCAGCTATGAACAGATCGCTAGAAATTGCTTGTCCACTTAAACACATAAGAGGAAAGAGGAAACCACAATGGTGGGCCTCAGAGCTTGACTCGCTCAGGAAAGAAAGCAGGAAACTGTTCAACCGAGCCAAAGCCGCAAGACTAGCCTCTCACTGGGATTCTTACAAAGAATCCTTAAGAATTTACAAGAAGGCACTAAGGAAATCTAAACGATCTTCTTGGCGGTCTTGGTTCTGTGGCACGATAGAAGAAACTTCTGAAGCCTCTAGGTTACGGAAAATTCTTTCAACTAATCCAGCGATGCCAAGCTGCTTGAAAAATGAAGACGGCTCCTGGACAAATTCAAGTAATGAATCGCTGAACTTACTACTGGATACTCACTTTCCTGGAAGTTCTCTTACCGAGACTTGCAACGGTAATATACGTTCAAGTCCCAATACAACATATCCACAAGGTCTGATTACAAGGTACAAGCTACAATGGGCTCTCAACAGCTTCAAACCATTTGAATCTGCAAGACCAGATGGAATAACACCAGCCGAGCTACAAAAGACTTCTGACATAATTGCACCAATCCTTGAGGCAATTTTTACCAGCTGTCTTTACCTGGTCCATGTTCCCTCGGCATGGCGAGAAGTTAAAGTTGTTTTTATACCCAAGGCAGTTAAATGCTCGCAAGTCAACCCTAAAGATCTACGACCTATAAGTCTATCATCATTCCTTCTTAAGACCTTGGAAAGATTGACTGATATCCATTTAAGGGCAAGTATTGATACAAGACTTCTGTCTTCGTCTCAACACGCCTACTGTAAAGGTAAATCGGTGGAAAAACCGTTACACACCTTAGTACGCACAGTCGAATATTCAATCCATCATAAAGAATTCACTATGGTTGCTTTCCTTGACATCGAAGGTGCCTTTAACAACGTGGACACATCTGCAATCACATCTGCACTAACATCTCTAAATGTAGAGAGTTCTCTTCGGGAGTTAATTCATTTAATACTTACTAGCAGAATAATTAATTCAAAACTGGGCAACTCTTGTGGCAGACGATTCGTTAGTAGAGGGACACCGCAAGGTGGTGTTCTATCCCCTCTCCTCTGGAACCTAGTGGTGAATGAAATCCTAACTAGTCTGGATGCGTAGGGTTTCAGAGTGATAGCCTATGCAGACGACATTGCTATAGCAGTTTCAGGAAAGCATCTTAAAACGTTAAAAGAACTCTTACAAAATGCCTTAGACAGACTAATACTTTGGGCTGATCGGTGTGGACTGGGTGTTAACCCACACAAAACCGATTTGGTCTTATTTTCGAGGAGATACAAAATTCCATTTCTCAACCCTCCCCATATTAAAGGAATCCAATTAAAATTCTCAGACGAGGCTAAATACCTGGGTATTGTCTTAGATAAAAAACTAAATTGGAAACGCAACGTAGAGGAAAGAGTCAAAAAAGCTACTGTAGCTCTCTTTTCTTGCAAAAAAGCTATTGGTAATAAATGGGGCTTACAACCCAGAATCACGCACTGGCTATACACATCGGTAATTAGACCGATTTTAATGTACGGTGTGGCAGTATGGTGGACTGCTTTAGAAAAAGGTATAAACCGAGATAAATTAAATAAAGTCCAACGTTCAGCTTGCCTATGTATAAGCGGATCGCTTCGCACGACCCCATCTGCGGCACTGGACACCTTACTCTACCTAACACCTTTGACATTTTTAGCAAACAAATAGCTGCAAGCTCTGCTATTCGCCTCAAAGCTTCGTCGCAGTGGACTAACAACAACATTGGCCACTCCGTTATTCTTACTTATTTAGAATCAATCCCAAAGCACACAGACTACACCATCCCCCAACTACAATTCGAAAGAAACTTCCAGATTTCTATACCTCCCAGATCTTTTTGGGAGGATAGGACATTCCTGGAAGACGAGTCAATCCACTTCTATACAGATGGGTCAAAAACAAAAGAAGGGGTTGGTGGAGGTGTGTACTCCGAACGACTGAAATTAAGTCTCTCATTCCGCCTTCCCAATCATTGTAGCGTGTTCCAGGCGGAACTTTTGGCGATAAAAGAAGTCTTGTCCTGGCTTAAAGAAAACGTGATATCGTTATCTGATATCCGTATTTTCTCAGATAGTCAGGCCGCTATTAAATCTCTGGATTCTGTCTCTACAAACTCTATAATAGTCCAGAACTGTTGATCATCTCTAATGGAGATGGCACAACAGTTTAATATTCACCTTTGCTGGGTGCCGGGCCATAGAGACATTCCAGGTAACTGTAAGGCAGATGAACTCGCCAGAAACGGTACAGTACAGCCCATTCTACCACGTTTGGCACGTACTGGCATACCAATCGCTACTTGTAAACTGTTACTAATGCAAGACGCTGCGAGGAGGGCAGGCACCAGGTGGAACAACATCACCACGTGTCAAGTCACAAAAAACATCTGGCCAACACTGGATTTAAAACGTTCAAGGTGCTTGCTCTCTCTAAGCAGATCGCATATAAGCTCGATAATAGGTGTCATAACCGGACACTGTCTAATAGGAAAGCACGCCACGAGATTAGGCGTATTCTCAAATGACTTCTGCAGAAGCTGTATGGACGAGGAAGAGGAAAAAACAGTTTTTCATCTTCTCTGCACATGCCCTGCTCTGGCTCGAAAACGCAAGAATTACCTAGGAGAATTCTTCTTTAACGATCTTAATCATATCGGCATAAGCAGCCTCTCACGTTTAGTAAGAGACTCAAACTGGTTCCATTGAGCTTAGGAAGAAACCTCAAGATTCATGTGGTATCACAATGGGCCATTAAACTGGCCTAAGTGTGTCTGTTTCCATCTTGGACAGCCACGTCAACCTAACCTAACCTAAGTGTCAAGTGAAAGTGGAAACTGACCAGTTCCAGTTTACACAGGGCTGTAGCGCCACCATAAGTCAGTAAGTAAGTACTATCACATTAAGTGCTTTGTTCATAGAGTATTCTAAATTTACGGTGTTTTGAAGCACAGAATTTAATACACACATAATTATATCCAAAAAGTTTCAGTTTGAGTATTTCGATTCGTTCCAAATGAAAACTTAAACTTCCCCATCCAACGATATGTTGGGTGGCCTAAAATTACAATCGTTTTGTGCGGGAGTAACTATTATATGCGTCATTAAAGACAAGCACGCATCAATCCGTTAGACACTGTTAACATTTTTTTATAAAATATTCCTTAAAATCAGACACGTTCTACTAATTATCACGGAACATTGTTTATCCTGCAAAAACATCAAAATCTTTGCCTTGAATTTTAATTAATTTAGGTTTTTGCCAATGATATTTTTGTTTTCCTTTAATTTTCCTTATCGTACTTTTTGATATTGACACTCACTCAAAATAGAAATTCTTCTTTATCTGCTTCCATATAGAAAATCTATTCCACCAAAAGGTAGAAAACAATCTTTCATCAAAAACATCATCACTCAGTGTCACTAATTACCATCATAATCTCAATATAATATCACCATTACCGCTATAATCCCCGAAAGTAACTCTCATCAGAAATTCATTCGAATACCTTATGCGCGCATATCGTAGGTGAAACATCAACTGCCTATATCTACTTCTACATAATACACCTATCTACAGCCAACACCTATCTAAGTACCTTACCTATTCCTCATCTATACCGCCCGCTAGCGTGCGTCACCGTCGTCGTCGTCGTCGTCGTCGTTCGCTCCTTCCATTTTAACCAATCTACATTAGGCTCTCACAGATTCATGCCACAAAATTGTGTCCTCGTGTTTTCGTTGTTGTCGTTGTCATCGTCGTCGTCGTTGTCGTCGTTGTCGTCGTGCGCCTTACCCAGAACCACTCGACTCGGATAAATAACCATTCACTTGGATATTTACGATTATTGAGAGATCCTGCTACCGGTACTTTACTCTACCGATCCCTGGGTGGTCGTACTTCGTAATTCTACATCACACGTCCTCCACAAGCAAAAGGTATAAGGTATAGGATGTATAGGTACGAACGTGAGTAGGTCCTTGGTACATGTCCCGAGAATGCCATCATCATCATTATAAAACCACAACTCGTTCGACAGAGTACAGAAAAGGACCTTTCACATCTTCACTTCGTTCAGCAGTACCAACTCCAGCTTCGGCACCATCAGTACTAGCAACAGCGTCAGCCAGCCAGAGGCAACGTTGCTTGGCAGAAGCGATGCTATGCGGTGAAAACAATTTCCAGAAAATCTCAGCATACCAAAGTCGTCCTTGTCGTTGAAACACATTGAGTGTGTGGTAAGAAATCCATATATGAGTGAGGCACTCCTGTGCTATGCACAGAACAATTATTGAGATTTATTTTCCTTCGCCTCTATATGGTGCCACTGCCACTTCCACCCGAAAATAGAAGCTTCCAAAGCTGCGGCGTGCTCGAGTTCTGAAGGTAGTGTGTTTGCATAGAAAATGTGCCGAAAACAAAACAAAGACCTGAACATGAACATAAAATGAAGGAAAAAAAAGAAGAAAAATAACAAAAGTCCTCGCATCCTTGGCAAAAGTGAGAAATGAAAATTTATGTGCAAGTGGCGTTGGAGACCTCCAATATCGATTTGAATTCCATAAGGATATCAAAGGTAAACAATGAACTCGATCGAAGAAGGAATACCCGTAGATAGGTGTATGTAGAACAAAAAAAAATCAGACATACGTGCTCGCAGGACATCTTGAAGTTGAGCACCTTGTTTTGTGTGCATATTGAGCAAGTTGGGCTTGATGGGCGCTTTCGCTATCGCCATCGTCGTCGTCGCCGTCGCAATAGTCAATTCGATAGTAAGGCCCTGGTTTGGCAGTAGGTAAACATACATATATACCTACTTTGTCAGGCACAATAAGTGTTAAAGTCGATAGTAGTCGTATAGTTGGTTCAGGTATAGGTTTGGGATCGGTTTGAAGGAAATAAAGGACACACGCTTGTGCACGATGTGAATTTATGCACACATTACAACTTTCGCAGGATAACAATAAAAATCCATTTTATGGGTGTTTTATTTAAAGCAATACACCCTACAATCTTGTGTCTTTACTTTTGTCAATATTACCAAAGGGTGGTACCTCTGTATGTGCTATCGCGTGAGAAGTACCAATAAAACACAGGATCCTTATTCTATAGGTAGATATACCTACGAGTACAAAGTCATGTATGAGTTCCTCGACAGTCTCTACATATACCTATCTAGAATAAGTGCTTGGTCTGTCTATAGAGGACTTATATTGGTGAAGTGGTGATAATATGACAATGAAAAGAGTGAGTAGGAGAAGCTGGGGGAGGTGGGGGGGTGAGGCAGAGAGATTGAACCACCTATACTCAACTCAATGGCACTCTAATCCAAATATTAGATTCCTAGAAGAAGAAAGGATAACAGAAAAATAAACACATTGAGTAGAGTATAGGTGCACGATTGGATTTTTGCAAAGAAAAAAGAAAAAGCTACAAAAGTATATAAATTGTGTAGGTAGCTGGGGATTGGGGTTTGGGATAGGTGCGGAGAGAATATTTATACAAAATGAAAGGCAAATATGGGGACAAAAAGGACGACATACAATAGAAAAAGAAAAACTGTATGTCCTAAGAGGATAATTAATTATTAAGATCGAGAACAGAACAACAAAAGATGAAAAGCTGTATAATCCGTTTTTGTGCGAGTATTGTTTAAGTGTGTGGATAATTTATTCACATACAAAAAGGCTTGAGGTCCTTTTATGCAACTTTATTACGGCTACACACAATGATATGAGTCAATTTGAGGGTTTTAGGAAATAAGAAAAAAGATCGATATAATGGAAGAAGAAGAAGAAGAAGAACGGGGATGGATAAATAATACATTTGTATGGACTTTGTGTAGGATACTATATAGGATGGGTTTAACAAAAAGGAGCTATGTGAATGTGATGACAACTAACAATTTTTGTATTATAAATACATTATGTATATGTTATAGCAGAATTTGTGTGTGCTGTGCATGTATTAGGAAGGTTTTTCAATTTTAATTCTAGAAAGGGCTTAGAAGTGGTATTTTGGTTGGGGTCAGACATTTTATCAACTAAGTGGAAAGATTATTATTTTCCTCAAGGATTTGAGAGAATTCGGAGAAAATGTTAATACTTATTGCAAAGTTAGTTCGAAAACCAAACCAGACATTTTTCATTTCTTATACGTAATTCACGAATTATTCTAAGCTGTGTTTCTACAAGTTCTACAAGGGGTTCTTAGGTTCTTTAATCTAATATGTTTTGCATCTTTCCCAAATTTATAAATTAAGTAAGTATTACGTCAAAAAATCATACTTGTCAGGGTTTTTGAAGGTGTTTGTGATGGGTTTTGGTTAAGTGAGTTATTTTACGGTCACAAGAAGTTCTTTAGTACCCGCCGTGGTGTGATGGTTATTACGTAGGACTGTCATGCCAGAGGTCTTGAGTTCAATCATTGCCTATGCTATCTTAAGTTTTTTACGGGTACTGGTTCTTGCGAAAAATTGACAAATTCTTCATGCTTGTCATGAAAAGTGCTTTCTCAAGTCAGCCGTTCAGATTTGGTTTAAAACTGTAGGTCCCCTCCATGGTTTAATTTAAAAATTTCTAAGCGGGTACCCTTCTGGTTCATTACAAAATAATATGGAATTTGACCCACACTGATAACTTGCCACTTACGCCAATCTGTCGATATTCTTAACAGTCTTACAAATTTTAATAAAAACATTTTGTTTAAGATAAGAAAATCATTCAGTTAACATCTTTCTTTGTTCTCGAGATACTCTTGAGTCAAAAATCATATTTCATCAGTTTTTAGTTGATTTTGTAGGTTTTCGTTTTTTACAAAAAAAACCTTGCCAATTCAATTTTTCTAAGAAAATAAGTAAAAGCTAACACAAATATTTTGCATACGCTAAAATAAGTTCGATTTCAATATCTTATTTTTGTTCCCGAGATTAAAAGTCGAGCTTTTATTTCTTATAAAAAAAGTACCGACTGGATTTTAAAAAAAATTATTTTACCCACAATGTTTTCCAAAAAGGAAATAATTTTTAAGTCAATTCTCGAGACATTAAGTCGAACACCAAGTTTTTCTAATTTTGTATGGTATTTTGTGTAGATTTTTATTTTATATAAGAAAAACTGACAATTTGATTTTTCTAAAAATTTTACCAAATGTTAAAAACAATGTTTTTTATTAAGACAAAACTAGTTTGGAGTGAATACCTTTAATTGATATCAAGACATTCGAGTTGCAAATCAATTTTAACCAACTCTAAGTAGTATCGTTGCAAGTGGTTTTATTTTTGTGAGAAAACTGTCACAATTTCTCTTACAAATTTATCAGCTGTCAAAATAGTATTTTCCACCAACAAAAAACCCTGGTTTGATGAGGAATGTCGGCAGGCAAATGCAGCCAAAGAAGAGAAAAAAAGGGCATGAGTGAGAAGCGTGCGGTCGAAGATATTGAGAGGTTTAAAAGCAGAAACGAAATTTACAAGTACATAAACCTCGAACCAAAGGTTGCAAAGACGAAAGTGGAAACATCATAATGGAACCGCAGTCAATTCAGAGGATATGAAAGGACCACTTCTTCAGACTGCATAACGGCGACCACGAACCGAATTCTGCTATCAGGCAGGATGATCCATTCAATATATACGACGAAAGCCAACAATGCTGTCTTCCCAAATAAGATAAAGAAAAGATTGATATATTCAATCTGAAGTCTAACAAAGCCGTCGGAGCAGACGGCTTGAATGACGAGCTTTTTCAAACAGCTGGAGATAGGTCGGTAAGATATGGTCGTAAGAAAGCATGCCCGATAAATGCCCAATGCTAAAAACAGGAGACCCTCTAAACTGAACCAACTATAGAGGCATCAGTCTACTTAACATCGCTCACAATATCTCCTCTGTCATAATATGTGAACGTCTAAAGCCCATTGTCAACAACCTGATAGGTCCTTATCAGTGTGGTTTTAGACCAGGAAAGCCCACAGTCGATCAAATATTCGCATCACGGCAGATCCTTGAAAAGCCCCAAGAACACCAAATCGACACCCACCATCTTTTCATAGATTTCAAGGCCGCATATGACAGCATCTAAAGGGATGAGCTGTATAGAGACATGTCTAGTTTTAGCATCCCTGCCAAACTCATCCGTTTGTCCAGGTTGACCATGGAGAATTCACGCTGGCTCCATAAAGGTTGGAAACAACTTAACAGAACCTTTCGATGTCAAAAAAGGTTTTAGAGAAGGTGATGCGCTGTCATGCCATTTTTTTAACATCGTACTTGAAAAAATAGTGCAGAGCTCCCACGACAACACTGACTGGAGGCACTATCTTTCAAAAGTCTGTCCAATTACTAGCATATGCTGATGACATTGACATAATAGGAAGAAGTTGTAGTTAGAAGTAGTATTGGACGGGTTCAAATCTGATATCCACAAAATAAACGCTGGTGTGCCCTAGGGCTCCATTTTGTCTCCGACGCTCTTCATTATTTTGTATAAATGATCTTTTGTCTGAAACTTCTAACCCACT
The DNA here is from genome assembly GCA_951509635.1 of Eupeodes luniger. NCBI lineage: Eukaryota > Metazoa > Arthropoda > Insecta > Diptera > Syrphidae > Eupeodes > Eupeodes luniger. The sequence continues at coordinate 8,364,357 of OX608073.1, forward strand.
AAATTGTTTCGCGGATGATAGTACCATCAGCTTTTCATATTCGTTTTTAGATTGTCATCCTTGTTCTTCAGATGTAGACTACCAACGGCAGCGTATGATAAGCTCAATAAATTCTGATCTTGACAGCATTGTGCAATGGGGAATCAAAAACCGCGTAGAATTCAAAAGAGAGCTCTAAAAATGAGAGGTGACCGTTGTCTAACTGAAACTTGCATCTCTCGAGCACCATCGTAAGGTTTCATGTCTCTCATTATTTTATCGCTATACTTTCATAAGCAATGCTCTAATGAAATAGCCAGTTGCATTCCTCTCCTCAAACAATTCAACAGTAATACTCGTTCTTTTAGGAATGCCCATCAGTTTACCATTGAGCCCAATTTCGGGCGAACTGAGATATTTTTTTTAGTCGCACTACACGAATGTGGAATGCTTTAGCAGACTCCAATATTTCCTACTCATTACAATGTGTAGGCATTCGAAACTAATGTGCATAGGTATCTCCTTTCAAATCCCTTCCTCCCATCCTAATTACTCGCACTGTGTATAAAGGTATTCATATCCCCTTGAGTGCGCGTAAAATATAAAAAAAAAGAGGCTGGGATGCGACCCACACTGATAACTTCCCATCCCGTCTGTCGATTTGTCTTGCTTTAAAGTTTGTCTATATGTATCAATTTTTACCAAATTTGCGTACTATTTTTTGCAGATTTTATTTTTATATGAAAAAACGGACTGTTGTATTTTTATATCGAATGATATATGAATATCGAAAACAATATTTTCTGTGAAATAAAATAAGTTTGAAGCCAATATTTGTAATTTTTGAAAATATAATTGAGTCGAAAGTAAATTTGTACCAAGTTTTAGTATTGTTTTTTTTTTAGGTTTTTATTTTTTGTAAAAAAAACTGACAATTCGATTTTCTCAAAATTTTATCGAATTTTGAAAACAATATTTCTTATAAGATAAAAAAAGTTTAAAGCCTTAATCTCAAGTATTTGAAAAGATATTTGAGTCGAAATTCAATTTTTACCAACTATGAGTAATGTTTTTTTTAGGATTTTATTTTTTATAAAAAAAACTGTCAATAAGATTTTTCTCAAAATTTTATCAGATGTGAAAAACATTATTCTTCGTTGCACAAAATTGTTTTGGAGATGAAATCATATTTTAGTCGTAAAATTTTCGAGGTGACAATTTTTTTTGTCAGTTTTTTTGATTTATAAAAAAAACCCTTAATTGTATTTTTTTCCAAAAATATAATTGTTTTGTATCACGTTACAGTATTTAATATAAAATTTAATTCAAGTCTCTAGCGTCATTGGTTCTTGAGATATTTTGGTTTAACCAAAATGTTCACCTTTTTTTAAAACTGCTATGGTAAAAAAACCACCCACGCAATTTTCTTGAGAGCCCTTTCTGCATCTTTCTGCCTTATTATGTGTATAACAAAATTTATTTGAAGTCGATATCTCTTCTGGTTCTTGAGCTATGGACGACGAAAAAAACGTCGCGAACGTACAGACGTAAATCTTTTATGTATTTCGACTCTAGGGACCTTGAAACGTCGAGAAATGTCAAAATTTTCAATTTGACAAATCGGACTCATTACAATAACTTCCTATGGGAAGTTAAAAATAAAATCTAATAGGTTAATTTTTGGTACTTGATACTTCACATTTTTTTTTTAATCCAAGTTCTACTCCAAAGTGCTGAAAATCTTAAATTAAGCCGTCTTTGATGTTTGATTCCTTAATAAGTGAAAAATCACCTAAAATACTTTGTTTTCTTTTGATAAATTGTCATTTCTTATACCTAAACTTTGATTGTCAATGTAGATTTATTGACTTAATCCCTCATTCTGAAATGAAGTTCGCTTATAAGTAAATCAATTTAACTTTAGCCCCATAAGGTTCTTGATCTTGATATCATCGCTTTCTTATCATCTATACAGACTTCTCGACGTCATCACTTTCTCATACCTCATTGGATGGAATTAAAATTCTAATTTCCAAAGCACGGCACGCGTAGTCCAATTTTTTCCTCATTCTTTCTTTAATTTTCCATTCCTCCAAGATTATTGTATATTTTACAGAGCTATAATTAATCTTCGTCAGTTCAAATTGCTTTCAATTACAAACGTCATTTTCCTTCCAAATTTCCATTTGTTCAAGTGAAAAAAGAAAAATACAAAGTAGGTAGGTAAAGCCGGGCAAAAAAATAAGAAGAAGGAGAAGAAAAAAACAGACTCTCTTCCTCCAAAAGGCCATAATATAGTTCTTCTGCCAAAGCTTACCATCATCAGCCCAAACCCTCCTGATTTCATCAGAATTCAGAATGTCCATCATCAGACAAATGTTGCAGAAAACTAAACAGAAACACCAATCTTCATGTAAATTTTCCCTTTAGTTACAAAAGCCATACCCCCACCCCCTTGTCCTGTCAAACTCCCTCCACTACCCTGTCTAATGCTCCACAATGACTATGACAAAATATACAAATATCCTTTTTTAAAGGCAAGCCAAGCCAAGTCAAGGCAAGGCAAGGCAAAGGAATGTTTCTTATGCAAAAAATGCGCCATCTCACAGCGGAGTGAATATTTTCGGACGCAATATCTCCAAGGAAACAGAGAGACACAGAAAATATATAAACTTCAAAAGAACTAATGGTAGGTACGTATGAGCATTGTAAGGGTTCGTAAACTGTGACTATTCCTTGTGATCCTGTTTGCACAATACTTACTGTTCTCTAGGCCAACTCTATACCTACCACCTTTACAAGTACTAGACACCATCATCATCGTCGTCGTCAGGAAAAGGCAAAAGTAAAACTCTGTTTCTGCTCATTCAACTGATGATGACTTTGCAGTAAAACGTTTATGAACTGTTTTTTTGAGGCAGACGACGCACGACGAACGGCGACGACGACGGACGGGAAAAACAAGGATATGAGGTATAGCAGGCAGGTATAGGTAGCTACGAGACAAGTATAGAGGAGTTATAGAGAAATGAACAAAATCACAGCTCACTGGCGATGTGAAGTTTTCCATTATTTTGTTCATTCATTCGTCCTACCGGTGATTTGATTTTCTGTCGAACGCCCTTCCACTGTATTGTTTGTATGGTATATACCTACCAAAAAGGATATCTCCATCACTTACCCATCACCCTAACCCCTCTCTTCGATGATGTGAACTTTGCCAGTTTGCCACCCATCAAAACAGAGCATCCAACCCAACCAACAGGACAACTACTCGGAATATACGAATATAGAAGGAAAATCAAAAGCAGGTTTCATGCTCCGCCGAATTTGTGAAATTCAATTTACCCAATGGCGCTTTTCCTCTCGTCTCGGATTCCTTTTATCATCTACAATATAGAGTCCTTTTCCATACACACATACACATAGGTAGTAGGAAGGTAGTACCTACTCACCATCCGAACAAGAACCAGAACCAGAACTAGGACATGATGGGAAGCAGAAAATAATCATGTCCAATGAGTCGGCAATATTTCCAACTACAATGCCATCACTGTAGTTGTCTTGGTCCTGCTGCCAAACCAACTCTAACTCGAATTCGAACTCAATCTCAGTATACAAACTCGTACTATCCGCTTCCCCATATAGCGGAGGAGGAGGCTCATCCTTCGTCGCTCGTCCTGAAACAAGTTAAATAGTCAATCAGGACAATGATTTTAAGTACGAATATTATCATCATCAAGAATGAAAAGGGACGACATCACCGACTGAACTGCTTTATTGTCGAAATATTTCCTTCTTCTCTGCCAATAGTAACCAATAAAAAAAAAGTTTCTTCAAAGTAAGGAAAGTAAAAACAAGGACCTACAAGGACTTCAGCTTCTACTTGGTATACTTGGTATACTTGGTATACTTTGTACTGAGTGAGAGTGAGCGTGAGCTTGAGCTTGAGCGTGTTGAACAAACGAACGCTTGCTGATGCTGATGCTACTTTGCCTTTGATTTTCTGGCAAATTTCATTTTTGCATGTCCGTTCGATTGGAAACGGAAATGACGAAGACATTTAAAGGAGAAAAAATTACTTGACAGGCAAAGCAGCCAAGCAGCCAAGCAACCAAGCAGCCAAGCAAGCAAGCAGGCAGGCAGAAAAAAGAAAGCACAAAACACGTCTGTTTGTCGTTTAAATACAGGACGAATCAATGAATCCTTTCTCCTTAAACTTTGTTGTGTTTTTTTTTTTCAAATTCTCAAAGTCGCTGTCTTTTTCCTTCTTTGTCAATTGGTTATGTCATTTCAATTTGGATGTTTTTCAAAAATAATAAAAATAAAACAATGAAAAGTTGAATTTTTCCCTCATTACGGGTGAATGGTTAATGTAAGGAAGAAGGCAAGCGACTCAGTTGAGTCGAGAGTATTGGAAGGACATCGGAATCAGCATCATTGTTGTCGTCATCTTTTCTTCGTGCTGGGTGGTGCTTGGTGGTTCGGTTTGTTCGGGGGAGATGATGAAATTGGGAACAACAATGAAGACGACAGTTTGAGAGAGTCAATTTCTACGGATAAAGGTTGCGGAAGATTGTTAATTTTCTTTTATGGATTTGTTTTTTTTTTTTTTTTTTAACTTTTATTCTCGTATTTTTTCTTCCTCTGTCAATGTTTTAGCTTGAGGATTTTTATCCATTGACCCAATTTTTGTTTTAAAGCGACGACGACAAAACATTGCCAATTCATGAAATCTGTCTTTTAAGGAGATTATTTTAAGCGGACAGGTGATTAAGGTTCAAGACAACATATTTAATCGGTCCATTGAGATTAAGATAAGAATTGGGTTAAGTGCAATTGTTTTGACCAACAACCAGGGTTTGAGAAGATAGAGGTTAATATTTGTTTTTGGAGACGAGTTGCCTTTCGGTTAATTGAACTTGTATTGGATTAACATTTATATAATAATATACTGTTATGGAAATTGGCAGTTATTGTTTCTTAAAGTCTGGGGAGTTATTTGAAAAAGAAAATTTAAAGATTTTTAGTTAATACTAACGTAAGCATGTATGTTCTTATAACGGATGTTTCTTTTGGAGGTATATAACTTTAAGTTAGGAACACTATTTAAAATAAAATAAAAACAAATTGGGTGGCTCAACAATCCGTTGAGAACTAGGGCCTAGTGACTTAGAACTCGCAACAATTCCTATGTAAGAGTACTGTTCCTTGGTTTGGGCGTTTGGCATTTCAACATAAATAGACTCAGACGCCTAAATTACGTTTCCTAATAGCATCTATTTTAAAAATTATGGTTCTTTTCGAAATATGCTTATCGAGCGACTATGTCCATTTTTAATTTTTAATTTAATTTACTATGGAACTTTTTCACCCTATCATGTTTAATCTTAAAAAGCATCCATAGGGACGTGCCGAATAATTCATTTCTGCTATATATTTATTGAAGCACTTGTTTGGTGCCTCATAGTTTCATAATATGGACTAGTTAAGATCGTGCTCTTTAACGCCCTCCCCTAAATTTTATGTGTGAATATTTGATGTCGATAGTCTTCACCCAGAAGCTCGAAATGATTGACTACTTGGAGTATAATGTTTGCAGCGTTATTCCGATATAGGTCCAAAAATTTAAAAAAGGAATCGAAAATTGGACCCCCAGATTAGACTACATCCGAGGCAACTGTGGCAGTCAAATGAAAAAATCAGGGATGGAGGGGACCTAGGGAACCTAGGGGACCTACAGTTTATATGCCGAATCCGAACGGTTAATTTGAGAAAGCACTTTTCATGATAAGAATTACTCTTCGAGAATTTGTCAATTCCTCGCAAGAGGCAGTACCCGTGAAATAAACTTTAGATGGCATAGGCAGTGGTCGAACCTAAGCCCTCTGGCATGAAAGTCCAACGTACTAACCATCACGCCACAGGTATACTACTAAGAAGACTAATATCCAAGAAAAATTCTTAAAAGAAAGAAATTTTGCCATTTTGCCGGGGCAAATGCCCCGGGCGGCACTTGTTTGAGGGCGGCAAAAAAAAAAAAGGTAACCAAAACAAAAGAACCCTGAAATAATTTTCGGTAAACAGAATTTCGTATGGGGTGGCATCCAATCGACCTGTACCTATACCACCACAAACGAGAACAGATGCAGGAACTTTGCTTATAGCAATGCAATCCTTTTCTTTTCTCTGCTTTTTGGGCTTTTGGAAACCTGTTCTTCATGAAATAAATGAATGTCAAATTTACTTACAAACCGAAGGTCTTGACCTTTATCAGTGTGCAGCTAAAATCAGTGCTCTACTGACTTTTCTTGAAGACACATGAACAAAATTAGTCAATGATGCACTTGTTTACGCAAGGAATTTGTGTGAGAGCTTAGGCATTTCCTTGGATCCTCCCAGAAGGAAAAAAAGGAAGTACATCTTAGGTGATGGAAGCACAGATGTTGGTCTGTCTCATGACGAAGAGTTGAGAAGAAAATTGTTTTCTTCCTTAGATAAAATCATCGTCGAAATCAAGGAGAGATTTAACCAATTGCAAAGTTTGGCCAAAAAATTCGACTTTCTTTCAGCTTCCAAGCTACTGGCTGAAAATTTTGATTACGATTCGGAACTTGCATTCAATGAGCATGATGTATCTCCCGATGATTTCAAAATAGAACGTGGTCGATTAAGAGCCTTTGCATCTTTATTGGAAAGACTTAACGATCTTGAAAGAACAAACCCGCTTGAAATATTCAATTTCATAGTACAGTCGAAGTTAGAAACAAGTTTGCCAAACATTACCATTATGCTGCGTATTTTTTTAACAATAGCAATAAGCAATGCCGGATGTGAGAGGAGTTTTTCAAAACTAAAACTAAAGAGAGGCTGGGATGCGACCCACACTGATAACTTTCCATCCCGTCTGTCGATTTGTCTTAATTAAAAGTTTGTCTATATGTATCAATTTTTACCAAATTTGCGTACCATTTTATGTTTATTTTTTTGTTATTGAATATCGAAAACAATATTTTCTGTGAAATAAAATAAGTTTGAAGCCAATATTTTTAATTTTTGAAAAGCTATTTGAGTCGATTTTTATTTTTACCAAGTTTTAGTATTGTTTTTTTTAGGTTTTTATTTTTTGTAAAAAAAACTGTCAATTAGATTTTTTTCAAAATTTTATCAGATGACAAAAACATTATTCTTCGTTGCACAAAATTGTTTTGGAGATGAAATCAGATTTGAGTCGTAAAATTTTCGAGGTGACAAATTTTTTTTTCGTTTTTTTTAATTCATAAAAAAAACAGTTAATTGGATTTTTTTCAAAAAATATAATTGTTTTGTATCACGTTACAATATATCATATAAAATTTAATTCAAGTCTCTAGCGTTATTGGTTCATGAGATATTTAGGGTTAACCCAAATTTTCACCTTTTTTTTAAACTGCTATGGTAAAAAAAACCACCCACGCAATTTTCTTGAGAGCCCTTTCTGCATCTTTCTGCCTTATTATCTGTATAACAAAATTTATTTGAAGTCGATATCTCTTCTGGTTCTTGAGCTATGGACGACGAAAAAAAAGTCGCGAACGTACGGACATACGGACGTATGCCCGTACACACACACACACGCACGTACACACGCACGCCCAGACATCTTTCTAAAAATCTTTTATTTCGACTCAAGGGACCTTGAAACGTCGAGAAATGTCAAAATTTTCAATTTGACAAATCGGACCCATTACAATAACTTCCTATGGGAAGTTAATAAAAAACTATCACAGGTCAACAATGAGTACTCTAAGGTTAAGTAACCTAGGAATTCTAGCCATAGAACTGCAAAAAACTGATGCGATTGACACCGAAAGAATAATAAAAGAATTTGTGTGTAAAAAACAAAGAAGACAAATAATTTAAACATTTTCTACGTTTTATAAATTATTAAATATGGGTAACGTACATAAGTCAATGTCAGTTGAGTTGCTTGTCACAATGTAATTAAAAAAATCAAATTTGCTTAATTTAAAAATCGAAACAAATGTTCATTAAAAATAAAAATATACGAAACTTTCCTTATTAAAATGAATACAAAAATTAAATTTTTGCTTCATATGTACTAGTAATAACCAAAATGAAGTGATTTAAAAAATTAAATATAATTTCTTAGTCTTAATTTATTTTTTGAGCTTTATTTTATAGTGAGTATGCAATTTAAAACATTAACCAAATTTGAATGTTAGGTTCCTTAAAATGTGGTTACTTTCAATATGGTTATAATCAATATATGTACATCACCTACAAATAAATGGATACTCTGTAAGTATAGTTCATTATGGAAGAAATGGTAGTGTTCACCAACTTTGACAAAAAAAATTTGGGCGGCAAAATTTGATCTGCCCCGGGCGGCAAAAACCCACGCTACGCCACTGTCTAAAGTATTAGCGGTTCTTCGGTTTTCATAAATCACTCCAACGTTGGATTAGAAATCATCTTTAGGAGCGTTCAATAGAAATCATTATACATGGGTTCGAGTCTGATATCATTTCATTTCATGTATTTATTCGTTAATACTTAAAAGTGAGAGAGATCAAAATTTTTTTAAGATATTACTATGCATTTTAATTTTTTAAGGTTCAAGAAAGACCATTTAAGTAAGTCCACTTTGAAATTTTGTCAAGGTCTTTATTGATATTAGAGGCGCTCAATGAGTCCAAGAAGGCATAACTAAAGCAAAGTTGAAAATCGTCGAAATATAGATGACATGAACAGTTTTTGATCAAACTTGGAAGTTCATTGAAAAAGACATAGAATAGTTGAGGAATCAATATCGACCCTCGAGGAACACCGGACGAAGAAGGTACAAAACTGGATAACCAGTCACCAATTTGGATTGCTTCTTTTCTGTTAGTGAAATAAGAATGTACAAGCTTAGCGGAATTGTAAAACAATTGAATTAATGCATACGTTTTTCACACAGAATGTTATGGTTGACAGTGTCAAAAGCCTTAGAAGAAACAAGTGAGTCTAAGATAGTTACATCGTCCCTATTGTTTGTCTTATTCCTTGAGTCACGCAAAGGAGTTATGTTGTACAGCAGTGCTTTTTCCGGAAGCCAAATTGTTTTGGAGTGAGCAGAGTTTGCTGTAAAATAAACATTGATTTGTATCTCTCAAAGCCTTTAGACAAATAGGTTAGAATTGATGTTATTCTATATTCCGTTCCTGAAGCATTTTTAGAAAGTGGAATGTTTTTTGCTTCCAAAGGTCCAGAAAAACTCCAGAAATCAAAATGGTATTAAATGCATAAATGTAATGTATGACAGTAGTAACCGTGGCATGATGGTTAGTGCATTGGACTTTGGTGGCACAAAAAAAAAAATATACCTACAAAAAATACAAAAAAAAAATAACATGGAATAAAAAAAAAAAAAAAAAAAAGACAACAAAATATCAAAAACAAAAACGTTAGATAGTTTGATTTGCTGCTGTGGTTGTTCTAGTTTTAAGTAGTTTATAGGTAGAATAGGTAGTTTTAGTTAGCTTTAAGTTTTATTTTAAGGACCTTATTTAAGTAGTTTTTAAGTAAACATAAAAAAAAGGATATTGATTTTAGTTTTTTCTAAATTTTCTTATGAATAAAAAAATAAATAAAATATAATTGAAGTTAAATAGATCTTAGGGCCGAAAGGCATTAGCATTAAGTATTATTGTTTAACTTAGAGTGTCCGTATGGGACCAGTAAGTTAGTTGTAAGTTATGGTTAATTAGAATAGTCTTATGAATTTTTGTCTAGCTTTAAGATAGATCTAAGATTGAATTAATAAAAATGAATTTAAAAAAAAAAGAAAAAAAGTACATTGCACTGTCATGCGAGAGGTCTTTGGTTCGATCCCTGCCTGTGTCACCTAAAGTTTTTTTCACGGGTACTGCCTCTTCGAGGAATTGACAAATTCTCCAAGAGTAGTTCTTGTCATGAAAAAGTGCTTTCTCAAATTAGCCGTTCGGATTCGGCATATAAACTGTAGGTCCCCTACATCCCTGCAATTACTAGCACACAGGAATGGTTGAGAGTTGTAAGTCACTAGGCCCTGGTTCTCTACGGACTGTTGCGCGTGCGCCACTAATTTATTTATTTACTTAACGTATGACAGCAAATTGTCAAAATCATTTTGAAAAATTAAAGATAAATATTGTCTAGACCGACAGCACTTGACCTTACAGAAAGCAGGCTTTCAACAACATGAGCATCATACGTACAATAAGCACTGGTGTGACTCAGGGCTCTGTCCTCTCTACCGCACTGTTTATCATTTGTTTTTATGAAACCAGTTTAAGAAAAGCTTTTTATAAACTTACTTACTTAAGGTGGCGCTACAGTCCTGTGTGAACTAGGGCCTCACCCAACAAACTTCTCCATATAGCTCGGTCCCGAACTAGATGTCTCCAGTTTCGCGCTCCGAGTTGGGTGAGGTCACCTTCCACTTGTGCGCGCCACCTGATTCGCGGTCTTCCTCTACTGCGCTGTCCTGTGGGTGTGGATTCGAAGACTTTCCGGGCCGGAGCATTGGTTTCCATGCGCTCTACGTGACCCAGCCATCTTAGTCGTTGGACTTTTACCCTTCTGGCTAAGTCTACGTCGCTGTACAGCCCGTACAGCTCGTCGTTCCATCTTCTCCTCCACTCCCCTTCGATGCATACGGGACCGTATGCATCGAATTTTTATAAAGCTTTGTGTAAAAATACTGTAGAATCTAATACGTCGAAAACTCAATACTTCCTATATTGCCGTAGAAGTGTGATTTACCGCCATTTCCACTATATGAGATTGGCACTTGCATTAAGTAAACAGGATATTTTGAAATTCTCGGGATGTGTATCACCAATACCAAACGATGTCACGATAAATGTAGCAAGATTATTGGATTTCATGAGACGATGCTATGATATACAAAACTAATATACGTCCAAAGCTATAGTCCAACTAATATCTCTGGGCTGGTGCTCCAGTAAGTTTCTTAATTTCTTCTATAGTATTCAATGAAGAACGTTAAAAATTATTATTGATGAAAATAACATGATTGATTCATTTATTCCTCTCGAACACTGTTGCATAATAATGCCTTTTTTTACCGTTATTTTCACAGATTATGATTAAGGGGAATTGTCATTTTTCCCCTTTAACAATTCAAAGAAAATGTATTGATGCGCCTCTCGGATTGCGCATCAATATACAATCGAGCCAAATCTTCAGTCACCCTGTTAAGTGCAGAGATTCGCTCTTTAACCGTACTACGCGAATGAAGAATGCTTTATAAAACTTCGTCTTTCCCTGTAATTACGATACGCCTCCTATCAAAAACTGCATTTTTCTTCATAAAAAGGATGCCAAAGGTTATCGTGTTTTGTTAAAAAAGTTGTCAGTTAAATTATTCTTAAAAATTTAAAAATTACCAACAAGATTTTGCATATAATGATATAGTTTGATTTCAAAATCTATTTTTGTTAACGAGATTTTTAGTTGTTAACCAATTGTAACCAATTTTAGTAGCATTTCTTAAAAGTTTTTATTTCTTATATAAACAAATACAAATTGGATGAATGAAATTAATTTGAAGTCAATATCTTCTATTGTTCACGAGATATCGAAAACCCAACATCAATTTTTATCCGTACTATTTTTTGTAGATTTTATTTTTTTATGAAAAAGCAGACTGTTGGATTTTTGTAAAAAATGTACTGAATGTCGAAAACAATATTTTCTGTCAGATAAAATAAGTTTGAATCCAATATTTTTAATTTTTGAAGATATTTTAGTCGAAAGTAAATTCGACTCAATTCGATTTTTCTCAAAATTTTACTGAATGTTTAAAACAGAATTTTTTATAAGACAAAATAAGTTTAAAACCATAATCTCAAATTTTTGAAAAGATATTTGAGACGAAAATCAATTTTTACCAACTTTTGTTAATTTTTTTAGGTTTTTAATTTGTTTGTAAAACTCGACAAATTTTTTTCAGTTTTTTTGTTCTTAAAAAAAAACCTTTGATTGGAATTTTTTCCAAAAATATAGCTGTTTAGTATCACATCAGAATATATGATACAAAATTTAATTCAAGACACTAACGTTTTTATTTCGTGAGATATTTGAGGTTAACCAAAACTTTCACCTTTTTTCAAATTGCTATGGTAAAAAACCACCCACTTAATTTTCTTGAGAGCCCTTTCTGCATCTTTCTGCATTATTATCTGTATAAGAAAATGTATTTGAAGTCGATATCTCTACTGGTTCTTGAGCTATGGACGACGAAAAAAACGTCACGAACAGACATCTCTCTAAAAATCTTTTATTTCGACTATAGGGACCTTCGACAAACGGACCGATTACAAAAACTTTCTATGGGAATTTAAAAATTCTGTCTAGTATCATATAGTTTTTTTTTTTAAGAAGAACTGTTTACTGAATCACTAGTGGCAAGTTCGAATCTTAGTTGAATTTCAAAACATCTTTAATCCATTAATTCCGTATGAATTAACATTAACAATTATTGAATGAAATGTAATAAATTACTAAATTTATGTTAACCCCCAAACTCTAATAGTTGATTCCTTTCAAGATATATTGATTTTATAGTAGCTCTAATTTTCCATATATCATACCTCTCAAGATGAAACACATCAGCTTTTCTTTCGTTCATTTTGCAGCATTTTCAAAAACACCGATTTTTAGTCTAGAGTAACCATTTATCCACAAAACTTCTTGAGCTTTGATTTAATAATAATCTGCAGTAGAATCTATAAAATCGTGTGAATTTACTTCCCATTCATCACCAGTACTTCATTAAAACTCCATCTAGGTAGTTTAGGTATAAATCTCCCCGCATGCAGCGTGTATCCATTCATACCAAGCACTCGCTATCGTAATCGCAATCGCAATACTTTATAGCCAAACTTTGACCATATTTTCAAACTAATTGATCCGTGAGGTCAACATGTTTTCCAATATACCAATCCCTTCTCTGACGGTCTCGTTTCTATGAAATCCCAATTAGGTTGGTACACGAAACAGCTGACACCACTCACTAACCATAAGCATCGCCGTCGTTGTCGTTGCCGTCGTCGTAACCGTAGCCGTAGTTGCAGTCGTTTTAGTCGTAGTCGTCATAGTCGACGTCGTCGTCGACGTTATAACCATCCTTTTGGAGTCAGTCGTTGGCCATTTCCATCATCGTCATCATCATCGTAGTCGCCGTTCGTCGATGTTGGCGTTCTTCGTCCTTGTTCTCGTCATCATCATCGGCAACAAAGCGCACATCGCAGCAGCGACACGACAGCACACAGACCGCGTAACATTTGACGCGCAAGTAAATTAGAAAATGCTAAAATGTTTCGGTTGCTTTTTCCCGTTTCCCAAGGCTTTCTCTTTGTCGTTTTCCTCCATACTTTTATTTTTTCTTTTTGTCATCAGGATACTTGCTTCGGCTAGAATGGTAGTTCCTGTGCAATGTAATGTTGGTGGCTCGGCGGCGGCGGCGGTGTAGTGCGGCTTGGTTACTATGGTAGCAGCGAAACAGTCTGTCTACACTCCACACCGTCTAATGATTGGTTTTCGATGATGATTGACAGCTTTTGATATTAAATTTTCGTTTCTTTTTTGTTGGCATTTTTGTCGGTTGTTCGTCCTTTGTGTGTCGTCGTTTATTTTGTTTCAATTCCTCTTTTTTTAGTTCGTATCCCACGTTGGTGTCGCTTTTCGATACATTATTGAAGTGTTCGGCGATGGCGATGGCGACGGCGACGGGGTCCTTTTCTATTTCGACGCGTACATATAACAGCCATCGAAATTAGCTGGGCGTGAAATCGAAATTATCATCAAAATCATGATGAGTGTGGTTGGTTGGTTGATGGTTAACGGTGGCGGCGCCAAGGACATCGACCGATACCATGCTGTTGTCGTTGTCCTAAGTAAAATCAACCAGGATAAGGATCTACATCATATAGTAGCTCGAAGAGCAGGGAACGCAACGACGCACGGCGGCGCGGCGCGGCCGGTGACGTTGTGTTGTGATGTTGATGATAATGAGAGCAACTGCTATTGATGTTGTTCCTGTTTTAAACTAGATGGACGTTTGATTAATGGGATTCGATACTTAGAAAACGGGAATGATGGGCTTCCTGATAGATTTTTAAATGCTTCCCTATAATTAGGACTAGTAGTGAGTTAGTGGGGCATGGAGGCGTGTTTGTGGTGATGTAGAATATTTTTGTCGGTATTTTTATTTCTTAACGCTTGAAGTTTTAGTTTTTGTAAGTCAAGGTGATAACAAGCAAGTTGAAAGAATTGGATAAGAAAGGTATTTGGGTTGTTTTTCTGATGACGTGTTATAATAAAGGTGAAGGAAGTGAGAAAGGAAGTAGATATCTATAATGAAGTAAAATTATTGGAACAGATGTTTTGACATTCCCGAAGGTTTGTTTCGTTTTGATTTGGGGTTAAAATGGAGAATTTTTAATCTTGACATTCTATTAGAGTCAAAAAGATGGACAACTGGATAAAACATTGAAAGACATAATTGAGTTTTTGGATACTATTAAACTTTGCACTGTTAATAATTTCCCATTGGAATCTCTCGAAATCGGAATTAAATTATCTAATCATAGGCTGCCATTAAAGTTCCACACGTAAACGATAAGGATATGTACCTATAAGCGAATATAGTACTGCCGTGAGCGAAACAGTGAAGTAGATTAGAAGTGGCAGACAAGAGATGGTTATGAATATAAGGAAGAAAGGCGGAGACCAAACGGAGCCATGAGGAACACTAGAATTTTTGTTATGAATTTCAGACTTAAAACCATCCAATATTCTACATATAGAATAATCGTAATAGGCACTTAGTTGCAAATGAAACGAAGAAGAGGTTTATCAATACCAAAAATACAAATTTTCGATAAGAGAGCTTGATGCTTAACTTTATTAAACATCAAGCGCAACAATCTTACTTTCTCTAAAATGATGTAAATTAACCATCCACTTATTTGTAGACTGCGATGCAAGTGAATTGGTTTTATGTTCGTGTAAGCGAGCGTTGGAACCGTTGATGACGTAGTTCTTGGTATGCTTCTTACAAATGCCCAGATATTCTTACCACCTTTGGGATTATACAAAGAATTCCTGCATACTTCTTCAAAAGAATAGTGTTTCTTACTTCTTCTAAGACGATGGTGATATTCAAAAAATCCCCACATTGGGCGCCAATGTCAGAATTTGTTTAATACACCATAAATAGTAAGGACAAGCTTAGGTTTGCTTGGGTGGTTCTTGCTGCTTTTTTGCGTTTCTTCATACTCTACTAAGCATTTTATCCATCGTGCCCAATGTAATATTTAACAAAAAGATGAAATTCAGAGTTATCAAACACCTCAGGTTCACTCCCTTGTTTTACCATTGTTTATCACGAGGTTTACTGTTTCAAGAGTAGGTACTCTTAGCATTTTGTTTTATGTAACAAATTACTATTTGTAAGACCCTTTAAAAGACTCATGTCAAGGCGAAGTGAAACCATTGTTGCATGAAAAATTCTGTAAGCATCCATCACGAACTTCCTCATGCAATTCTATTTTTAAATATTTAAAGGTACCTTTGATACTATGCAGAAAACTTTTTTCTTATTCTTTCACTTCATCATTTTCTCTTTACCAAGAACTCAATTTTCCTTTGATGCGTTATCGTGCTTGTCGTGTCCCTTTATAGCTTCAGGAATTTTCCAAGTCAACTTTCATAGGTATGAAACTCATATTAGAAAATCCTTTCTCATCACTATCACTGTCTCTATTATTGGAGGTAGATAAGGTGATGGGAGGAAAAATGAAAAAGATGAATTAAAAAAAAAAAAAAAAATCTTTGAAAATTCCATAGAATCTAATGAAATTGTCCATTCACCGTGATGTCATATATAGACTTCCCGCAATGCATCGGTCTTCCCTTATCTTTTCATTTTATGCTATATCTATTCCCGCAATTCACCCTCACCTTATCCCTCTGATTTGATGCGATGCTATGGTTCCATATCCTAACGCATTGCCGTACCACTTTGTATGCTCGTGCTCGTGCTCGCCTTGCCAAGCCTAGCTAGCCTCACATCCAATGCTGTTTTGATCACCATCAGCTTCTCAAACAAAAGCCTTCTTTGTCTTCAGCGGCTATATCCAATATGCACCACACTCTGTATCCTGTGTGTCGACTTTTTGTGTCGAACACAAACAAAACAAAATAGAAAAAGCGAAACTAAGGATTTGCCAGCTCTTCCACTTTATTACCCTGTCATTGTCCTCACTATCTAAATACACTGACCATCCAAGCAGGAGTCGGTTTAGCTTAAAATACAAAAAAAAGGAAACAAAACGCATCACAGAATAGCCTCATTCTGCTATTAGTTTTTCAACAGAGTCCTTTAAATAGAACAAAAAATCGAGTCTTCATCTCCCACTCGCTAGATTGCCAATCAAATGAGAGTTGTTGTCGCCCTTTGTCTCTATGCTTCAATACACACCAGAAACACCCTATGACGGAGGCAATATCAAAAATACAACAACAACAACGATGCATAAAAAGGATAAAGTTCCGTTGAATTGTTGAAGGACATTCACAATAAAAAAAAAACAGCCCACTAAAATGGTTTGTATTACATCATTGCCTCAACAATACCAATCTAACTCCTGTCAACTCCTTGCAAACAAACACCCCAGACAGATAGATCGATTTGTTGAGATAGAGAGATACATAATAAAGCGGTGGAGGACGCTTACTGTCGCTCTATTATCCTTTCATAACCAACTACCAGTGCCAGCGCGCCCAATCACAAGGACGATGACGATAACGATGACGACGTCAGTAGTGTTGGCGACTGCTGAGTTTCGTCATTCTCGGGGCACAGTATTCAAAACTTGATGATGAAGATAGGCAGTAAAGGAAAAGGATTTGAGCCAGTGTAGAAAATGCAAAAATCAAATCCCGAGAAATTGTCAGCGTGCGGCAGCAGCGGCACGACCCGATAGTAGCGACCACTATGAATGACTCCACGACAACGACAATGACTGTGATGACGGATGAAGAAAATTTTAATTATATCTATATCTCCCGATTTCATCAGCACCAGCAGCAGGTTTCATCTCTCATTCTCCCAGTAAAGGATTCTTATTGAATCCTTTTCGATATTTGATTTTTTTTTTATTTGTATCCTTGAACTCATTTCGATCCATTTCTAAACTTAAAAAAAAAACGAGCTAAATGACAATGCTTTCAATTTTATATTTTAACTAATTGATTGGATTCTAAGAAAGGATTCCGCGACAAGGATGAGCCTTGAATCCTTGTCTTGCGTAACGAAAAGAAAAAAAGAAAGAAATGAATAAAATCAAATAAGGGAAAGGTGCAATGGGATTCATTAAAACGAATGCAATCAAGAAATTCGAGTTCTACGTAGGTATAGGTATGATTTGTCCTTCATTTCAAATGAAACTTCATGTTCTTCATCTTCAATGTGGATTTGATGAAGCGTGCTGGAATTTTTAATTCAGTCGATCAAGTTCAATCGATTGTTAAAAAAGGATTAAAGGGGAATTATATCTAGTTTTGTATTTAACTGATCCTTATGATGTAGAACATCTGGCACTGGTACTGGTATAATTTATTTCAAACCATCATATTATCGCAGTGGTGCATTATATTGGTCTTAAATTGATTGTAACCCTATTTTTTCAAATTTCTAAAGGGAATTTAACTTTTCAAAAGAGAGGGTTATTTGCTTATTTTTGAATCAGGATCATTCGATGTTGTTGACTTAAAGGATATAATATGAAAAAATTAGAAAACAAGCGATTCCAATATTATCTTCAAGGAGAATGCTCATGACTAATTGATTTTTGGAAAGTTATTTTCAAAAATTAGGGTATACCTTTTTTTCACATTCAATTAAACAGATGTAGTCTATGTGGTATGAGAACTATACATCTCTGGATGTAGTCACCGAAATTTGTTAATAAAAATTTCAATTCAGAAAATAATGGTAGTTGAATTTTGTAGGGTATAGTTGTTCTTGACTGTGATGGTAAAATTGTAAAATTGAAGAGACATTCAAGAGTTAGGTGATAGATTGAGATATTCTTTTTGATATGCAATTAAACAGAGTTGTATTCGTTTTGAGTGATATGGGTATTTTTCCTTGTGACATACTAGCTATTTATGTATGTGGCGAGTATTAAAATAAACTACCAGAACCTAGTGACTTACAACTCTCAACCATTCCTGTATGCGAGTAATGTTGTCAGGGATTTAGGGGACCTACAATTTATATGCCAAACCCAAACGGCTGATTTGAGAAAGCACTTTTCATGACAAGAATTTTTCTTGGAGACTTTGTCAATTCCTCACAATCAGGGATTGAACCCAAGACCTCTGGCATGACAATCCTACGCACTAACCACCATGTCACGGGTACTACTCTAGGACTTTGACATAGATTATTTAAAATACAGTGTTATCACCCTTACTCTAAGTTGACCTTAATCAGCATCTACATTTTTGAAGGCAAACTTATTTTGCATTAATATTTCAAAATCTTATAACAGTTTTGTATTATTATTTTAACAAAGATTATTAACGAGCCATAAAACAATAAAACAATAAAACCCGACTCTTTGAAAACAACAATAGCCTGCAGCATAAATTTAATTTATTTAAACACATATGAACTTTAGGAAAAGTCTTTAATGAAAGTCTTCAAATCCACACCCATTTTACAGCGCAGTGAAGGAAGACCGCAGATCAGGATGGCGCAATATAGTGAAAAGTGACTTCACCCAACTTGAAGCGCGAAACTGAAGACATCTAGCTAGGGACCGAGCTGGATGGAGAAGTTTGTTGGGTGGGGCCCTAGTTCACACAGGACTACAGGACTGTAGCGCCACCTTCAGTAAGTAAGTAGAACTTTAGGAAAATAAAGAAGAATGAAAATCAAAATCAGAGGAAAAACTAAATTGTGAAAGAGATTGCACATTCTTAATGCGTGGCTGAAAAGAGAATTTATATCCTATGAAGTACTTTCAAAATTTATTTCAATACAGTTCTAGAAGTACGAGTAGTACGGAAGTTTGGAGGACGTCTCACAATAGTCATTTCAATTTTGGATATATTAAGATTTGATTTTAGTTGATTTCTATTGAAGAAAATATTCTGTAGTGTGAATGTCATGAACCTTATGAAATACAAATATAAATATTATTTTGTCTTATTACTTACTTGAGGTGGCACTACAGTCCAGTGTGAACTAGGAACTCACTGCGCTGTCCTGAGGGTGTGGATTCGAAGACTTTCCGGGCCGGAGCATTGCGCCTTACGTGACCCAGCCATCTTAGTAGTTGGACTTTTACCCTTCTGCCTAGATTACGTCGCGGTACAGCCCTTACAGCTCATTGTTCCATCTTCTCCTCCACTCCCCTTCTAAGCATATACGGGACCGTAGATCACACGAAGAACCTTTCTCTCGAAACGACCCAAGATGCTTTCATCCGGTGGGAAGGTCTTATATAGCGACACTTTGGTGCCTGCAGAGAGGGCCTTGGTACTCAATTGCTTTCTTATACCAAAGAAACAGCGGTTATCAAGAGTTATTCTTCGTTTGATCTCAGCGCTGGTGTTGTTTTCTGCGTTAATAGCGGATTCTAGGTAGACGAATTCTCTGACTACCTCAAAGTTACGTCTGTTGATGGTGACGTTTTGACTGAGATGTCGGTGTTGTAAGTCCTTTCTTAACGACAGCATGTACTTTTCTTAGCCCTCATTAACCGTTAAACCCATTTTTACCGCCTCTGTCTCAATACTCACTAAAACCTCATTGACATCACGCTGAGTTCTTCCGATTATTTCAATGTCATCAGTATAATGCTAGTATTTGGACAGACTTTTGAAAGATAGTGCCTCTAGTGTTGAGAGCTCTGCACTATTCTTTCAAGTACGATGTTAAAAAAATCGCATTACCTTGTCTTAAACCTTTTTTGACATCGAAAGGTTCTGTTAAGTTGTTTCCAACCTTTATGGAGCAGTGCGAGTTCTACATGGTCATTATGCACAAACGGACAAGTTTGGTAGGAATGCCAAAACTAGACATGGCTCTATACAGCTCGTCCCTTTTTTTTTTTTTTTTTTTTTTATTCATTTAAACTTAACTCTACTTACATGCTAGACAAAATGGGAAACTAGCCTAATTAATTCTACTTAAATATAACTTACTGGCCCTAATCGGGTGCTCTAAGAAATTCATGATTCTTAAAATTAATGCCTTTCGGCCTACGAACTAAGATTTTTTTATTTAATTCAATTTATGTTTTTTTTTCTTTTTTTTTTAGAAAAGTTTAAAAACTAAAATCTTTATCATTTTTTGAGTTTTTTACTTACATACTAAAGTCCTTAAAATAAAATTTATAATTACCTAATCTACCTACAAACTACTTAAAACTAGAACAACCACAGCGGCAAAACAACTATGTCCTTCTATTTGTAATTCCATCGAGGATTTTTATAATATTGTCTGTGATATGTGTTTGCATTTTTTTTTTTTGTATTTTTGATTTTTTTTTTTTTGTATTTTATGAGATTTTGTTTTTTTATTGTTTTTTTATTTTTTTATTTTATTGTGCCACCATTCCTGCTCTACTTAAACCTAAAACTTAAGACTAAAACAAGTATGTAAGCCCGCCAAGGCAAAAATACCCCACCCAGGATTACCCATTATCAGTTGCAGTTTGAAGCCACCAAAACTGGTTCTCCTGCTTCACCCTATCAATGCGGTCCTTTTCGGACACAGCCCTACTGAACCGAAGCAGCTCCGCTCCATCACGAGCGAGGATGCCCCGTTCATACAGGAGCCGCCGCCGGTCTACGGTTTTTAGCCTGACGTGGTAGATAAGCGGTACTGCCAATCTATCCTGTATCATGCCGCACCGGTCTAGATAGAGGAATGCCTCTGGTGGGATAAAGCCGCTCAAGCGTGCATTGTCGAAGTAGTTGTCGTTCGGATAGAACGGCTCGAAAATCAAATTGTTGGTCGAAGTCATAGCCCTCGCAATGTGACCCCGAACAAGTTTTATCACGAAATTGTCAATTCTAACAGCTCGTCCCTGTAGATGCTGTCATATGCGGCCTTAAAATCGATGAAGAGATGGTGAGTGTCGATTTGGTGTTCTTTGGTTTTTTCCAGGATCTGCCGTAATGTGATTATTTGATCGACTGTGGACTTTCCTGGAAACTAATTTTTTGAATTTCATATTAATATTATTAAGGCGCTTTGAAATTAAAAAAAAACTTTCCAATATATTGCAATATAGCTTTGGATAAAGATTCAAAAAGGAAGTGCTTCTTACTATTAACATTCTTATGCCAATTAATCCTTAAAATTTGTCGAATCTAGTTTTGATATATTTTGACGCCGGAAGGATTAAGGACAGATGTTCAAGAGATTTTCAAGAAACCATTTTTTGTTCTCAATATCTCAAAAACCCGTAGATTTTTTTTATAGACTATGACGTCCAATGTTCAGCTTGCCTTTGTATAATGGATCGCTTCGCATGACCTCATCAGCGACACTGGCAGAGTTGCAAATAATGCATTGAATTTTATAATGCATTTTGAATAAATTAGAAAATATTTTTTAATTTTTAATTCTACTCTTTTTTAATTATTCATTAAATTTTATTTTTCAATGTTACCGTATGGCATTAATAATTTAACGTTATTTTTTAATTGTGTTCTATCAAATTAAAATACTATTTTCCAATGCAAAACTTTTGAAATAAAAATACGTATTTTTATTTTATTTGGCAGACTTTCGCAATTAATAATTAAAATACTTTTAGTTTTTATTTCCAAAATTTTTAAGCTGATTAATGTTATGACTTACGGTTATGACGCAATTATAACACAAAACACAACAACTATTCAAATATTATAATTTATTATTATTATTGTTCGACCGAAAAACGAATTTTTTCAAAATGTATTTGTTAATATCAGTCAATCTTCAACCTGGGACATTTTTACGTCAAGATTTCGAATATTAACTGAAATAAATGGAAATAATTGAATAAATTCCCACTAGGCATTGAATTAAAAAATTGTAGCTCATTTTGAATTTAATTCAATTTTAATTTTTACTTGAAATAAAATACCATTTATTTACTAATTCAATAAAACTTGCAATAAAATAATTTTTAATTTTTAGTTTAATATTGATGGCAATAAATTAAATTTTTAATGGTTAATTCATAGATGACAATTAGCATTATATATTTTATTTCAGTCAAAGAACAATATCCATTAAAAAAATAAAAAGTAATGCATTGAATTGACATTAGAATTTTTGCAACTCTACACTGGATACCCTTTTCTATCTAACACCTCTTGATATACTTAGCTTACAAATAACTGCAAGCTCTGCTATTCACCTCAAAGCTTCATAGCAATGGGTTAACAACAACATTGACCACTCCTTAATTCTTAAGTGTTTAGAATCAGATTCCAAAGCACACAGACTACACCATCTCACAACTGCAATTCGACAGAAACTTCCAGATTTCTATACCTTCTAGATCTATCTGGGAGGACAGGGCATTCTTGGAAGACGGGTCAGTCCACTTTTACTAAGATGGATAAAAAACAAATTAAGGGGCTCGGTTGGTGGAGGTGTGTACTCTAAAAGTCTGGAATTAAGAGTCTAATTCCGCCTTCCCAATCATTGTAGCGTGTTCCAGACGGAACTTTTGGCGATAGAAGAAGTCTTGTCCTAGCTTAAAGAAAACGTGATATCAACATCTGACATCAGTATTTTCTCAGATAGTCAGGCCGTATCAAATCTCTGGACTCTGTCCCTACAAACTCTATAACAGTCCATAACTACCGATCATCTTTTATTGAGATGGCACAACTGTTTAATATTCACCTTTGCTGGAAGCCGGGCCATAGAGACATTCCAGGAAACTGTAGGGCAGATGAACTCGCCAGAAATGGTACAGTACAACCCATTCTATTACGTTTGGCTAATGCTGGCATTAATGCAAGACACTTTGAATAAGGTAAACATCAGGTAGAATAACATCACCATGTGTCAGGTCACAAAAAACATCTGGCTTACACTAGATTTAGGGCGATCAAGGTGATTGCTATCTCTAAGCAGATCGCATATAAGCTCGATAATCGGTATCATAACCGTTCACTGTCTAATAGGAAATTCTCAAATGACTTTTGCAGAAGCTGTATGGATAATGAAGAGGGGGAAACAGTTCTTCACCTCCTCTGTATACATGCCCTGCTCAAGCTCAAAAACGCAGGAATTACTTAGGAGAATTCTTCTATAAGGATCGAAAAGATCTCTATCATATTACCAGTATCAATCTCTCACGTTTCGTAAGGGACTCAAAATGTTTTCATTCAGCTTAGAAGAAAGCCTCAAGATTCATATGGTATCGCAATGGCTCATTAAACTGGCCTAAGTGTGTCCTACTTCATTACGGACAGCTACTTTAACTTAACCTAACCTATGATGTCATTCACTACTTACTTAGGTCTTTGAAGTTTACCTTACCGATCAAAGGGCCTCCACAACTCATACAATTTTTAGAAATTAATCGCAGATCTCTCCGATTCTTCTCTAGTTGTGCTGATTCGATACTTCTAAAGCCGTCTCACTTGTCTTCCCTTCTGCCTGAGAATATGAATGAGCTTGGCGCGCAATGCATCCGTCATCTTTCGAAGTTTATGAATCTTCTACCAATTTTGTGTGCTTACCTAATAGAGTCTATGGGTTAATGACCTGATCTTGCCCGAAAATCCTCAAGATGTTTAAAAGTCTTCCGAAATTGGATTAATATACAAAAAAATACAAAAAAAAACATTTTTATTTTTCAGCTAGAAGGCTACACTAACCAACATTTGTATATTACCTTCAAAATAATTTATACTTACAAATATTTGCCATAGAAAACGATGTTCTTAACATGGGTACATTTTTTAGTAACAAATCAAATACACGTTGTTTTTTTTAATAAAATCTTATAAATTAAATTCTTTTAAAAATTGGTAAAATTATGTTTACGAATTAAATATCTTGAATTATTTTTAACCTCTTAAAAGATATTGATTTTAAGAAAAGTACAATATAAAGTTTCATTATCTAAATTCAAATTTTTAACATAAATTTTTTTTTAAAACCAAAATTGACATGAATTATGTACACCCTATAACTAACTCATATTTCAAATTTGTATTAGAGTTATCTCTCTAAGGGATCGTACTTTCATTTTACGATGGATATTATGACCCAGCACCTAATTGTCAATATGTCTTATGTTCTTGTTTTTCAAAGTAAATTAACTTTTGTTGACTATAAAACTGCTAACAAACTATAATCTTAGCCTCAAGTACTCTTTAAAAATACTCAAAATAAAAACAAACACAACAAAAAAACACTCTTAAAACCACATCACCCCCCAGATAGTATCATTAAATTAAAGTTTACGATACCTTACCGTTCGTCGTCTTACTGTAAAATTTTTAAGTGTCAAAAATTAAATTTTAATACTCGCTTCAGTATGAGATGGTTTACCTAAACTAGTGACTATATAAGTGTATAATGACTTCAAAAAAGAGCCAAAAACCCACAAAACACGCCCCACAAATATCTACTTTGGGGCGAGACATAAAATCCGCGAAAATTAAACTGATTCCCAAAGCTGCTGCCAGACTGCTGCTGAACGCTGATACTCCTGCTGACGACACGTGGTATATACGACAAACGGTGCGGGCATGGCGACGTATAGTAATTCGAAGTCAATGGTGTTTTTGTTGCATTAATCTAAAAATTAACAACTATACCACACTGTTGTGTCGTAATAAACAAGAACGGCACCAACAACAACCACGAACGAAGAGAGTGAGTTCCAAAAAGGATTCTCTAACTTAGTTCCACTTTCTTCTTTTTGGAACCAACACACATATTCATAATGCAACATGGCGTTGATTAACTTTTGCAAACTTTAAATATTTCAAAAACACTCTCATGACGTATTCAGCAGAAAAATCCTTACACGAGTATTATAGTGTAGGTAGTTTGTCCTTTGAATGTATGTACATATGTATATGTTCCATGTAGATGTGTTAAATAATAGTAACAAAACAAAAACAAACATAAAAAAGGACTTCTTAGCTAATGGAAGAAACTTGTTTCTGCATTGTGTCCTTTTGAATTACTCACATGATGCATGCATCGGCGAACTATTATTATAGAAGAGCTATTACTATACTGCTACTGCTACTACTACTGCTCCTGCAACTGCAGCTTTTCCATTTCTTTCTTCCTCGTTTTATTTTTTCTAAATAACAAAAGGATGCAGAACAATAATAAAATTAGGTCAATAAACTTCATTTTTGTATATAGTTTGGTCATTTGTAAATATTTTTTCCCAAGATGAATAAATAATACACTTTAATGGACCCCGTTAAGAAGGACTTCACCAACGAAACACATAGGTATGAAAAAGGATTTAAAATAGGAAAAGTAAGGACGACGGTTAAATTATGCCCTTTGAAAAAAGTAAAACTTGTAAGTTCAGAAATTATGTTATATTTTTCTTTTGGTGTATCTGCAGACTAAATTCGCATAGATCCTTATTTGTGTTTCTAAATGATTCATAACTGTTAAACAAGGAGAAGTACACGATGAACTTTATATTTATGAGCATAACAATCCCTCGACATAGCAGAACAGTAGCAGTAGCAAAAGCAGTAGGTACTCTGCATCTTCATCTTCTTTCCTTAAGACTTTTACCTTTTACCACGCTGACGCCGCCACCGCCTGCCGCCGCCGCTAGTGCTACTTCTTATGTTGGCTTAGTTGAGTTGGCTTTTTTGTAACAACTGCTGGGAATTACTTTCGCGATGTCCTTACGCCTCCTGGGTGGACTAGAGCAGGTTTTTTCTTGTTTGTTTGTTCCTCAAAAATTGCCATATCCTTAGAGTATCTATATACCTATGAAAACAAACAGAAAAACAAAAACAATTTAATTAGTATTTATGATCACAGCATTGCAAAAAGAAGAGCAGAAGAATCAGGAGAAGATGAAAAAGAAGATGTCCTTGGAGATGATTTTAACCAAAAACATAATTTAGTTTACAATAATGTCGGACACGTGTTTGTGCTTTGCTTAAGTTAATTAAGTTGTATGTCCTTTTTGTTCCTTTCGAATGTTTGTAATATACACAGAGAAGGATTTTTATTCACTCCTCTGATGTCTATAAATCTATACCAACATCTATACTTTGTTTGTTTGAAGTTTGATATTCTATCTTTTTTGGCACATATAAATTGCTATTGCGTGACGTTTAGAAGTAATATCCTTTTGTTTGGTTTTGTGAAGGAAAGATATATAGTAAAGTATGTATAATCTTTCTGGAAAAAAACAAACACAATCGGATTTGTCAGTTTGATTCTTTCTTTCCCTATCAAAGTCACCCTTTTCCCTTGAAATCGAACTCAAACCTTTAGCTATAGAATAGAGCATACTCGGATATTGGAAAAGAAAGAGGATTACAATGTCAATGAACTTCCTTTGTATTGAAATAAAAGTAAATTAATTAGCAAAGTTAAATTCGAGAAATCTTTATGGCGTGTTGGATGTCAATTAGTTGCCTCTCGTGCCTTTTGGTGTGATTTAGAATTAAAATGAGTCAAGACATACATACATATACGAAGTTACTTATTTGTTTTTGGTTTGATTGTTTGAGCAAAGAATATTGGAAATTTATTATATGAGTTCTTAAAAAATTTATTTTTCATTGTAAGAACAGAAAATTGATTTGATTATTATAAGAGACACTAAATTAATATTGAAATAGAAAGCTGTAAATGTAGCGGGGTTTTATTAATGTTGTAATAAGTCTAGACGAGTTTTGAAATTTTATATTGCTAATCAATTAAAGCAAAATGGAGTAATATCTGTAGATATAAAGGATGTCTTGTTTTAATGTTGAACCTCTTGAGAATAATCCTATAAACAAATTAATACACGCATTAAAAGACTTTTATTTCAATCTTGGAATATGACACTTTTTGATTTTCAAGTTCAAGGCTAATTTAACAAAAGTCTCAAATTTGTTGTTTGAAATATAATTACCATAGCATTTAGAAATTGGTGTTTGTTTTTTATCACATAACTTTTAATTGATTGCAAATATTCGTTCTGCGTCAATAAGGTTTTATCTTTATTCGGATCATCGGAATATTACCTCGTTTAAATGGCAGCCGCGGATTCGCATGGGTAGCGCGTATTTCAAAGGTACAGTTATCGATAACTTTGGCGCATAATAATCAGGTTGAATTTGATCGATGTCATCGATTATGTTGTATTTTAAGGCCGCGGTCGGTGGTTTGTGGCTTATTTGCATAGACCTACTACTTAAGAAATCCCCACAAGTGGCCAATTCACGCCGCCTCGGCTAGAGCTATCGATTGAATCTGGAATCCCTGTTGGTGTTAGGCTGCAGTTGGATCGACCGTGAAGAGTTTGAAATGGAATACCAAGTTCGCGACAAATTAAAGCTTTCGTCTCTATTGAAATTTTATTGACCTTATAGTTTGCGAGGAACGTACTACAACTTTAACTTTAACTTTTTTTTTTTTCTATAATAAGCGCACACTCAAAGGGATAAACTACCCTTATTATTTAGACATAGTGTGAGCACTAGGAAAGGGAGAGAAGGTTTGAAAGGAGGTGTCGGTGCACATTAGTTTTGAATTCCTAAATATTGCAATGGCTGGGAAAGACAGAGTGTGGCAAGGCATTCCACATTCGCATAGTACGGCTAAAGAACGAATCTCTGAACTTAACAGTACGACCGAAGTTGGGCTCGAGGGTATATTGATGAGCATTCCTAGAAGCGCGAGTATTACGGTTGAACTGTTTAAGGGGAGGAATGCAACTGGCTATTTCTCTAGATCATAAACCGTTAAAATAACGGTACAATAGGGTGAGACAAGAAACTTTACGACGATGTTTAAAGCGATGTAAATGATCGTATGATGACAATATCACCAATCAATCTAAATGCTCTAAGTTCAATACTGTCCAAGAGGCTTAAGTAAGTTGCAGGAGCACCAGCCCAGATATGGGAGTTATACTCAAGCTTTGGACGTATATAAGTCTTGTAGATAACAGCCAGATCAGAGGGGGAGAAAAACTTCTTGCATCGACTTAGAAAACCCAAACATCTTGCGGCATTTTTGGCGACATCGCGTATGTGATCGTTCCACAAAAGGTGTTTGGTGATACATATGCCGAGAATATCGAGATGTTCAGTCTCCTCGATGCAAGTGCCATCTATGGATAATGGCAATGGGGGTATATCTAGCTTTAACGAAACAAGACAGCATTGGGTTTTCGAAGCATTAAATTCCACGCGGTTTCTTATTCCCCAATGTACAATGCTGTTTAGGTCGGAATTTAATGAGCTTATCATATTTTCTCGTTGCAGTTCCACATCCGAAGAAGAGGGATGTGAATCTGAAAACGAATATGAGAAGCTAAGAGTACTATCGTCAGCGAAACAATGTATTGGATTAGAAGTTGCAGACAAGAGATCATTAATAAAAATGAGAAAGAGTGTTGGAGATAGAACAGAGCCCTGGGGTACACCAGCATTTATTTTGTGGTTTTCAGACTTGAATCCACCCAATACAACTTATATTGAACGATTTGAAAGGTAATTACTAATCCAATGAAGCAAGGATTCATGAAAACCGATAGCACGCATTTTCGATAAGAGAGCCTGATGCCAAACCCTATCAAATGCTTTTGAAATATCAAGTGCAATAATCTTATTTTCTCCAAAACGATGTAAAGATTTGTTCCACTGTTATGTGAAATGAACCAAGAGATCACCAGTGGACCTTTTGCTAAGAAAGCCGCATTGCCGGTCATTAAGAAGCTTTCGATCTTCGAGATATTTCTTGAGCTGATAATTAATCAGCGTTTCCATGACCTTGGAAAAAAGGGACGTAAGTGCAATCGGTCGGTAATTAGACGGTGAGGAAGATTCGCCTTTTTTGGGAATAGGCTGGACAAATGCGGTTTTCCATCCGCTCAGAACGAGACCTGAGGAGTAGGACAGATGAAAAAGCTTACGCAGTATTTTTGCCAGCGTTGAAGAACACCTCTTCAGAACAATAGCGGGGATACTATCCGGACCAGCGGATTTATGTGTGTTAAGATCTTTTAGGACTCTCGCTACAGTACGAGTGCGAAAAAAGATTTGCCCCATAGAATCACTAACTCGCTC
Source organism: Eupeodes luniger (assembly GCA_951509635.1). NCBI lineage: Eukaryota > Metazoa > Arthropoda > Insecta > Diptera > Syrphidae > Eupeodes > Eupeodes luniger. The sequence continues at coordinate 8,393,700 of OX608073.1, forward strand.
AAGAACAGGCGGAGTCATAACACTCACTGGCAGCGTTGAATTGGCGGCGAACTGCCTAGCAAAGAGATTAGCTTTCTCTAAAGAGCTAATAAATGGAGTGTCATTGACAACGAGCCTAGGAACCGACGAAGAGGAGGAATTCCTCATGTTTTTTACAAATGACCAAAAAATTTTACTGCCTTTGGGACATTGCAGTATTTTTTGCCGTAATTTTTGGTCATGTAAAAATTTGGTCCGTCGAATATGGACGTTGCAGGCCTTCCTGGCTTGCTTGAACTTATTCCGGTTTTCCTCAGTTGGATTGGCTTTAAAACAACGGAAACTTACCTTCTTGACCCTAATAACCTCTTTACAGCTCGCATCGAACCATGCGTTTTCCTTAGGTCTGATGGAAGGGTTAAAGATCCTAAAATAATTATTGAGACCGTCCCAGTTGGCTTTCTCGTATTGCCAAACGGTTCTCTAAGGAGCTCTTTCTTTGACTGGAGAGTTTGGACACGAGAAATTTGCTGATATGACACAATGGTCAGATGAGCCTAGAGGAGATAGAACACTAATAGTGTACTTACTAGGGTCAGAGGTAAGAAACAAGTCAAGAGTATTTTATGCTCGACCTACCACGTCCGATATTCGAGTGGGCTCGTTGACCAACTGAGTTAGGTGGTTTAACTCAGCGAAGATCTCAGCACACACTCCTTCTGGTGTTGCCTGGCCCGAACGTTGAAGCCATGAAGAATTGTGTACATTGAAATCGCCCGTAACAACGATTTCAGTGCGAGGATAGGACGAAACAATTCTTTGGATGGAATCAGACAAAGCATCAAATTCACGAGAAGTTGACACCCTGTCTAGATTAGGGCTTCGATAAGGGAAGCAATAGTGAATGATTTGCTTATTCACGGAAAATTTAAACCACATAAAATTGAAAAAAGAATTGGTGCAGAGACCATATTGTGGCAAAAACTGATAAGCAACATCATTCCTAAGGTATATGGCGAGACCATGGTGGGAAAAGAATAATGGCACCAAGTTATACCCTTGAATAAAGAATTCAGTAGGATCGGAGGACTCACCTACTTGGGTTTCACTTAGTGCCAATACTGCTGGCGTGTTTAAAGCAGGATGGGAGTACACAGTAACTTGTTAAAAGTGAATTCAGTAGTGTTCGTCTGGGTGGTCTAGTATGTGTTCGCATATGGCGGACTTTTTTCTTGGTTTTATACTCACAGCGCTAATGTGTTCTTTAAAGGTTGTAGCAATGCTCCTCTGAGTCTGTTCTACATATGAAGACCCACAACTACAGGATACCGCATATACTCCAGGTTTTTTTAGAGGGAATTAGTATTTTGGTGATTGGAGGTAGTTAATCACTTTGTTTAGGTGGTAAAAATATGGATTTTACCACATATCGTTTTAAAACTTTCCCTTCCCTGTCAGTTACACCTCTTAAATACGGAATTAAGGCTTTTTTGTCTAATTGGTTATCTTACTTTTTCTTTGACGGAATTGGCTTCCACGATCTTTGTTTTTTAGAGTAGCCATTCGCTTTGAGAACGTTGTCTAACAGTGGAAGTTGAGTGGCAAGATGGTCGCTGTCACATATCCTGTGGGTTCGCTGAACAAGCGTAGAGACAACAGATGTTGTGAGTTAATATGCTCCAGGAAATTCATAATAGCGAAGTTTGTAATCATACAAAAATTATCATCCACAGAGCTGTTCAGACCTTTTTCTCTAAGCTCTCCATCCAGATCCACGCGTATATAGCAGCGCCATGTTTTTGTAAAAAAGATTCTGGGTTGCCACCTACACTGATAACTTCCCTTCCCGTCTGTCGATTTATCTTGCCTAAAAGGTTTCACTTGAATTATTCTAAACAATTTAAAAATTATCGTCGATATTTTGCATAATGATGAAATAGTCTGATTTCAAAATCTATTTTTTTAACGATATTTTTAGTCGAAACCCAATTTTTCCTATTTGAAGTCATTAAAACTGAGGGTAAAACTGAAATATCCTGATGAAAAGATGTATTCTAAACCAATGGCTTAAAAGCATCAACGAAATGATTTGATATTAGATAGAACGAGGCATTTATAAGTATCACAATTGTTCGCATTAGATTCCCTTTTTTGTGGATTTTAGGCAGACTGTACAACTTTGGTGGCTGTTTACACGAAGGTATGAGGCGCTTAGGTGGTAAAAGCACTTTACTTTCACTGATAAGTTTGGTTATTTTTCTATTTTGAACTCGCTTAATATTTAATATTTATAACGCGGCTAATCCGAGTAATCAAAAATGTATCATGTAAACAACTGCGGAAACCTTTAAAGTTCTACAGAAGTGTTTTTCTTAGAAATGTATTTGAAGCATGGGTTCAATGCACTCCATTTGGTGAATTTTGACCAAGCTAAGATATTAAACAACACATTAAAAGTAAGTAGCAGGGTTTTGTTTGTTTTAGCGCCATTTTTACATATTTAATTTAAAAAAATAACAACTTTTACCTTCTCATTAAAAAAGAAAGCAGACACAATTACTTAAGCAAAGTCATTGTTCTTTGAACAAATAATCATTCAATACTTCGAAAAATCCACTCACGTTGATGTAATCAACGTTTAATCGAAAACAATTTTGACTAGAAATAAACCTGCAGGCTATAATAGGCCTCCCCCTCACACCACACTTCACCACCCCCTCTCATTTTATTTGTTCTTGGTCCTCTCATGCTTATCTTACATATCTAATGCTTCAATATATCGCAAACATCACATCTCGATCGAATTGATAGCCTTTTGCTTAATTTCCCCCCAAATCGAATGATTTTTAGTTCTCAATATGGCAGACGAGAAATCTCATCTCGGAATCATTCGAATTTCTGTATCTCTGTTTTCGCCTTGTTGACAACAAATATAGAAGTCCTTTGGTTGTTTTGTTCCTTTTTTCTTAGGTATATTCTTTTTTGTTATTATTTCCATTGATTAATATAAATTCATGATACGAAGTAGAAAGGAAAGACAAGCAGAATAAGCAAACAAAAACAGGACAAACAAAAAAGGAAGGCAGCTTTCCTGTCCGATATAAATGTTCAAACGCTAAATGTCCTGCGAGACTGTTAGTATTTGTGTATGCTTAAGGACGGAAGCAAAAACAGAACAGTACACACGAAAAAAGAAATCAAAAATTCACTCCAGCATTCGGAAGTCCACTGACGTACGTGTGTGTTTTCAGTGTCCTATAGGGGATGGGGTAGAGGGTGGTTGGGTGTTTGGTCATTGGTGATAAGGTGGAAATGATATCTATACGATCAAAGGAGGAAACTGGAAATAAGGACACTTAAAAGAATTCTTGGCCATAGTCCATGCATGAATCCTGTTAGCTAACATATCACATTAACATACGAGCCGTTGACTATTACCACGCCACCATACCACCGCCATCCACCATCACTACCGCTACCACCACCACGTAAGGAATAAATAAATGATGCCTCCATCTCCATATACAATATACATGGCCATAAGCATTGAGCACGGGTAACCCCAGGGGCAATTTGTCCATAGATTTAATGGTTGGCACATCCTGTTTGATGATTCCTCACACGTCCGATTTTTTACTTCTTCGCTTAGATATGTAGAAGACATACATATGCACGCAACTATCTCTTCTTATTCGTCCTATATAGTCGAAGGATATTTTTTCAAACAGTACGTGCCTATTAGTGGCTCAGCAATGTCGCCATATACTCGTATATCCTTTTAGACATTCAGATTTCATTTCATTCCTGGACTTCCATATTCCGAACCAAACTGACTCGACTGAGACTTGTGTGTACTGCCACGGGATATAAATGTGTGTAAGGAATATCATAAAAGCGATAGCCATCATATCAAAGGTGGCACATGTAAGAGTGTGCGTCAGAAGAATACTTCATGTCCTGAATATAGATACATAAGCTCTCCTATATGTATTCTTATAGCCCTATAACATGAAAGACGCGTCTACATAAATCCAAATCCAGTTTGGCCGAGCAACTCCATCACATATGGTTTCATACATCGAAAAAGCACAGGATCTGGATCATCCTGAGATTCAATGGTTTTTCTTTGTTTGGCTGGTGCAATCTGCACAAGCTATGTGAATCCACCTCAGTTCAAATCCAAGACAACATTCCAATCTATTTCCAGGATGGATAGGATAGTAGTCGTCGTACCTATACGGTGGCAATGGAACCAGCAATCCACCCAACTTCAACTCCGACTCCAACTACCTACATGATTTTTTCTCTTTGCAGGATTTGATCATACACCGAGCTATGATGGTGGTCTTTGTACATATTTTCAGAGAGTTTGAGTTGCTTCCGTTTTTGAAAGTATAGTCTATTCCGGAGGAGTATGCGATTCACTGTATATAGGAATAGGAGACGTGATGAATTAGACTCTGGGATGCATATTCGTTCGTATACTGGTATTTTCTGCCATTTTTCAAGGATCTGGAATAAACAACAAGGAGGCAAAAAGGAAAAATATAATAGTTCATGTACAATATAATGGAAAGGATGTTATGGTGATATATGCTACAGGAATTTCAAAAAAGGGAAAACCAAAAGTAAAATACAATTGGATTGTCCTTGGGGATGCCGAAAATTGTTCTGATGCTGTGCTGTGCATCGAATGTGGGTCGTCCTTCCTCCATCAGCTATATACTTAGGTATAGCCATATAGTCAAGTCAGTTCGTCCTCTCTCCTCCATCAGGTTGTCGTCGTTGTGGGTATAGTTGTTGTCTTCGTCGTCTCGTCGTCGTCACTGTATATCGTTCGAAAGGAAGAAATGCAACGGAAGTTATCCTTAATATCGTTGAAAATGAGGTGCTTGGAATGTAATGAGATACCTTCCTTAAAGGATATACCTACAATTCAGCACAAAGGTGCGGTAGAGGTATAGCGGTGATGTGGTGCGGTGGGTGATGGTATAAAGTGATGTGATGGTCACACAACATGAACGTTTTTCTCAATGGGATGTCCTTGTATGGCAATTTGATTTTATAGCTACGCCAAGGTATGGAATTTCTATATACATATGTGATGTTGTGTATCGATGGATGACGATGGCGATATGGCTATGGCCGGGCCGTGGCACTGGCTGGGGCTTTATCAAGTGTATAACCTCTTTCGATATAAACCTCCTTGAGGATACAGTCACTTTATATATGAAGAAATTGATGGTATGTTTATTCTATTTTTCTTTGTATTCTGTTCTTATTTTTTTCCTGCTCCTCTGCTAACAATAGAAAGGATATTATATTATCTGAAGGGAGGTGGAAAAATTACTTTTATGCTCGTATGGGTGGTTTTTATCTTTTATGGAGCATTTGGTATGTAAAGTACGTGTATTTTAAAAAAAAAGGTCTCGAATACTTGGAAGTGTTTGAAGTTGGTTTATTTAGAAACTGGTGGGCAATCAATGAGTGTTTTGAGCAATGCTTGTGATATTTAAAATTGTTATGGCACCGACATATTTGATTAACTCATACCTATTTATCCATTTATTTGATGTTACGGAATGTATGAATTCGAATGTTAATTTTCGATTATAGGCCAGTAAAATTAGAGTCTTAACTTCGGAAAATGTTGGAAATTAAGCTGGAAAATACCGTTTTGTTTAAAAAACATTTTGTAAAAAGCCTTTTGTAGAATCTTATGTGTTCTTTATAAATTATGGAAGTTAGTTAGTTAGTATGGGCAGGTGAAAAGAAATTCACAAACACATAAACCCCGAGCCGAAGGATGCAAAAACAAAGGTGGAAACATCGTAGTGGAGCCGCAGGTAATGCTGAAAATATGGAAGGACCACTTCTGCAGACTGTATAACGGCAGTGACGAACCGAATTCCGCTGTCAGACAGAATGATCCATTCAATGTAGACGATGAAAGCCAACAACCCCGTCTTCCCGACATATACGAAGTAAATATTGCCATTTCTAAGCTGAAGTCTAACATAGCCGCTGGAGCAGATGGCTTGAATGCCGAGCTCTTCAAAGCAGCTGAAGATAACTTGGCTAGGAGCGTGGATCAACTTATCTGTAAGATATGGTCGGAAGAAAGCATGCCCAATGAATGGAACCTCAGTATTGTTTGCCTGATTCTGAAAAAAGGAGACCCTCTAAACTCCGCTAACTATACATCAGTCTATTCAACATCGCTTACAAAATCTTTTCTGCCGTAATATAGGAACGTCTAAAGCCCATCGTCAACAGCCTGATAGGTTCTTATTAGTGTGGTCTTAGACCAGGAAAGTCCACAGGCCATCAAATAGGTATTCACATTACGTAAATTCCTGGAAAAAACCGAAGAACACTAAATAATTGATTTCAAGGCCGCATATGACAGCATCTACAGGGACGAGCTGTATAGAGCCATGTCTAATTTTGGTATTCCTACCAAACTTGTCCGTTTGTGCATAATGACGATGTAGAATTCGCGCTGCTCCATAAAAATTGGAAACAACTTAACTGAACCTTTCGATCTCAAAAAAGGCTTTAGACAAGGTGATGAGCTGTCATGCGATTTCTTTAACATAGTATTTGAAAGAATAGTGCAGAGCTCTCACGTCAATACTAGAGGCACTATCTTTCAAAAGTCCGTCCAATTACTAGCATATGCTGATAACATTGTCATAATAGGAAGAACTCAGCATTATGATAATGAGGTTTTTGTGAGTATTGTGTCAGAGGTGGCAAAAATGGGTTTAACGGTTAATGAGGGCTAAACAAAGTACATGCTGTCATCAAGAAATGACCTACAACACTGACGTCTTGGTCAAAACGTCACAATCGACAGGCGTAACTTTGAAATAGTTAAGGATTTTGTCTACCTAGGCTTCGCTATGAATACAGAAAACAACACTATAGCTGAAATCAAACGAAAAATTACTCTTGCTCACCGCTGTTTCGTTATGCTTAGAAAGCAATTAAGTAGCAAAGCCCTCTCTCGAGCAACGAAAATTTCACTATATAAGACCCTCATCATCCCTGTCCTGCTATACGGTGCAGATGCAGAAGCATGGACTATGACAAAAGCAGATGAAAGCACCTTGGGTCGTTTCGAGAGAAAAGTTCGTCGCGTGATCTACGGTCCAGTATTCAAAGAAGACGAGTGGAGGAGAAGATGGAACGCTGGAACGATGAGCTGTACGGGCTGTACACTGACGTAGACAGAGTGCTAGTTCATACAGGACTGTAGGACCACCTTAAGTTACTAAGTAGTTAGTTTTCTACTAATACATATCTTCATTTCTAATACTCCATTTATTTTAACATCTACTGCCAGAATTTTTCGAGCACTGGATTTGCGACTATTGTTCTCTACAATATTTTTTCATGTATGTAAAACCGTCTCTGAGAATAGATTTTAGTGAGCTTTTACTCTCCTCCATATCTTACGAAGCCTGAGATTGGCCATTTTATTTTGGTCTTATTTTACTGGACTGTTATTTTTTTGCTCTTGACTTTGCTCTTAGTAAATTCCCGCAGTTCTTAATTGTTGAAATGTCAGTAGATCAAAAGTAACGACATATTTTTTTCACTTTTTCCTGTCCAATAAATTTCAAAAGTTCATAAATTCTTTTGTAAGTACTTAAAAATATCACTTAAGAATTCTTAAATATTTGAATCGTAAGGAACTGGAGACAACACTTTTTTTAATTTTTAAAAGGTGACCGTTAAAATGACTTAAGTTAATATTCATTAAATCTTAAATATAAATAATACTAACAAATTTTTGAACTGAAATAAAAAACAAAATTAATTGTCAATTGTATTCTCTCTCCAAAAAGAAAAAGTGAGATATTACACTTGGGCGTATACTTACTTTTTATTTTATTGAATTTTTAGTAGTACAAATTTTTATTACGTTGAAAATTAAAGTAAATAATTATTTGTTAGTAAATTTGTAAGTAAATATATAAATTTAAATAAACCTTAAAACATTTCAAACAAATTCTTCAGTACGTATATTATTGTATTATGCTTTGTTTTCCTGCCAGGTTTGAATGGTTCTCTATGTTGTTGCACTTTTTAGGAAATCTGAAAGTTAAATAAGGCTGGGATATTCAATTATTTCAATATAATGTAAGTGGTACTAAGTTATTAAGTATTTACATAAATAAAAGAATTTGGGATAATTTTTGACTCTAATCTGATGTTCAGAAATTACATTATCTATTTTTTGCTTAGTTAAATAAACCAAAATAGTTTTCTGATTCTAAATAAAAAAAAAGAGAATGAAGTCCGATCCACAATGATAACTTCAAAATCGATTTTGCTAAAACTTTAACAAAATATTATTAACAACATTATTTGTGTGAGATGAAAAATTTGAAGCCAGTATCATTCTTTGTTCTCATAATAATTTTTGAAGGTTTTTGTGTTGTGTAAAAATGTTGTCAATTAAATTTTTCTAAAAAAAAACTAAAAAATTGCAACAATATTTTGCAAATGATAAAAATAGTTCGATTTCAATATCTGTTTTTGTTTCCCGGCATTTTTAATCGAAGAAAGCAATTTTAATTTAAGCAATTTAAGCAGCAATTTTTGAAAGTTTTTCATTCTTACGCAAATACCGATTAAATTTTTCTAAAAACACTATCTTACGCGTTAGAAACAAAATATTACATAGAATAAAATAATTTCAAAGTCAATCTATTCTTGCACTATTCGAATCGAATATTAAGTTTTACTAGTTTTCCGTATTATTTTTTTTTTAAGTTGTGTTTTTAAACAAAAAATTGACTAATTGATTTTTTAAAAAATTGAATAAATGTTAACAAAAATATTTTTAAAAAAATCGTTTAAAGGCAATTTCTTAAATTTTTGAAAGAGATAATCGATTCGAAAATCAATTTTAATAAACTCAAAACTAGGCAACTCTTCTGTTAGTGGTAAATGAAATCCTAACTGGTCTGGATGCGTAGGGTTTTAGGGTGGGTGATTGTCTATGCGGATGACTTTGCTAAAGTGGTTTCAGGCAAGCATCTTAACACCCTAAAAGAACTCTTGCAAAATGCCTTAGACAAACTAATTGTTTGGGCTGATCGGTGTGGACTGGGTGTTAATATTAAACCACATGAAACCTGTTTTCAAAGATATACAAAATTCCATTTGTTAACGCTCCCTATATTAAAGGATTCCAATTAAAGTTCTCAGAAGAGGATGAGTACCCAGGTCATATTTTGGATAAGAAAACTAAATTGGAAAAGCAATTTACAAGAAAGAGTCAAAAAAACTACTGTAACTCTCTTTTCTTGCAAAAAAGCTATTGGTAATAAATTTAGGCCAACTATATATTAATTATACACATCGGTAAACGTACAGACCATTTTACAACGTTATGTAAACTATTGCTAATGCAAGACGCTATTTTTTTTATTTTATTTTTTATCATCTGGCCTTCATTAGATTTAAGGCGATCAAGGTGCTTGCTATCTCTAAGCAGATCACATATAAGCTCGGTAATCGGTGTCATAACGAGGCAAATTCCAATTGGAAAGCATGCCACGCGGCTAGGCGTGCCTTAACTCAAAAACGCGAGAATCACCTGGGAGAATTTTTCTATAACGATCTTAACGGTCTCAATCATATTAACATAATCAGCCGCTCACGTTTCGTAAGGGAATCAAACTGGTTTAATTGAGCTTAGAAGAAAACCTCAAGATTGATGTGGTATCACAAAGGGCCATGAAACTGGCCTGAGTGCGTCCTACTCCATCACGAACAGCCACTTTGACCTAAGCAAACCTTGATTTTTTGCAAAATTTTACCAGATGTCAAAAACTTCATCCTTCGTTGCATTGATAATAATTCTGAAAATAATATTATTTTTTGTTCGTAACATATTCGAGGTGACAAATAATAATTTATTTCAGTTTTTTTTCTTTATAAAAATAACAGTTAGTTTTCAAAATTATACTAATTTTGTATAACATTATTTTACAAAATATAAAATTTATTTGAAGTGTCTAGCGTTATTGGTTGAAGAGATATTTGGAGTCAACCAAAATTTTAAATATTTTAAATTGATATAGTAGTTAAAATAAACAACAAACTCAATTTTTTTAAAAAAGGTTTTTGCATCTTTTGATGCAACTTATCTGTAAAAAAAAATTAATTTGAAGTCAAAATATTTAATGGTTCTCAAGATATGGATGACGAAAAATGGTATCCTGAGCTTACGGACGTATGAATGTCAGTACACACGCACATCTCTTAAAATGATTTGGATTCTAGGGACCTTGAAACGTCGAAAAATGTCAAAATTTTCAATTCGACAAATTTCAATAACTCCCTATGGGAAGTAAATAAATAAATAAGTACAAATAATATCTTTTTTTGAATTGTTATAATAAAAACCAAAAACTGTATTTTTTAAATCACTTTCTGCAATTTTTGAGTTATCCCTAATGTACGAACAGAAAACATAGGTACAACACACAATAATATCTTAAATCATCATGAAATGACAACATTTTGTATTCTTTAAATCACTTTCAATGTCAAGTAATTATAAAATTAAAATGTAACATTACACTGAAAAAACAAACGTGCATTAATATAAAAAACGGCGTTTATTGACTGCTTATTTATTGTCACAACAAACTTTTTCTTGTCAGAGTGAACGGTTTATTAAAAAAAATTTCAGCGTTTGATAATCGTTTGTTAATACTATTAACGGCCGTTTATTAAATGAAAAATAAAGCACTTAATCACCGTTTATTAAACTTAATAACTCTTTTAATTGCCGCAAACATCTTAGTTATTAAAAATGATTAATCGTTTATTGCGACAATGAACAAGATGTTTGAAAAGGGATTGTTAAAGATTATATCCCAACCTTCATCCAATACCACAACCAATTCTCAAATTTACAAATTGTTTATTATTTTTTATAACCTTATTCACTGAGACATACAAATTTGTCAATTGAAAAATAATAAACCGTTTATTGTTGCAATGAACAGCATTATTAAGAGACGAATTGGGAAATTTACAAGCAGTTTATTATTTTTTATAACCTTATTCACGTATTACAAATCTACAACGAAAACATGAACAAATTACATGCATTCTGTCACTACACCGAGCATTGTGTTCACACTCAGCTCAACTTGGCCAGAACTCGGTGACATTAATTTGCAAAGGTTATTTTGTCATTCGCAAGGATATAATTCACACTATGCTGTTACCAAAAGGTTGCCTAGTAGAACTGAACAAGACCAACAAAAAAGTAGTAGAAGCAGAAAAAGAGAAGTAGAAGCAAAAGAAATAGAAGTAAGGAAGTTGAAAAGAGTGAACCAGACCGCAGAAACCAGTTGGACTTTGATCGCCGCTAAGCAAGGATCAGTGGTAAGTAAGTTGGATATTAACAGAGGCTTCCCCCCACCAGAGGTATAAGCGGAAATAATAAACATTTGTTTATATTTATGAACGCATTTATTAAAATTAATAAACTCTATTCATTAAGGCTATAAACGGGTTTATTAATACTATAAACGGAAATAATGCACGGTTGTTTATGTTTATTAATGGATTTATTAAAATCAATAAACTCAGTTTATTGTGGTTATAAATGAAAATTTTAAATTGTTTATTTTCACCCGGAAATGGAGAATAATAAACGATAGTTCACTGACACAATTAATATGTTTATTGGAAAAACCCAATCATTTTATTTATTGTCTCAACGAACTTTTTAATTATATTTACGTACCTTTTTGGTTCAGTGTATTTATTGTAGTTATAATAGTTTACAAAACATTGTTGTATCTCTTTCCTTACTTTATATGAAACTAGCGGACCGTCCCGGCTTCGCACGGTACAGATAATGTAGCTTTCCAATGAAAAAAGAATTATTAAAATCGGTCCAGTGCTTTTTGAGTTTATTCTTTACATACAAAAATACAAATCTTTCCTCTTTATAATATTAGTGTAGATTATGTTTAATTTAAAAATGGCTGGGTTAGGTTTTTAGGTAAATTTAATTATTTAAGAGCTCCTAACCTACTTGTATATGCAATGCAAACAAATTCTATCTTGAATCCAAGAATGTGACAACCCTGCAGGGTGTTGATGTTAAACAATTCAGATTAAATCCTTCTGTTTTAAAACATTTATTTTTAGAACCTCTGGTATTTATTTCATTTAAATCTAAGTTTACAAAAAGTTTCATTATTTATTGCAAATTTGCATAAATCTATGACCATAAGGGTATTATGTAAACAATTTCCTTAAAACACAAAGTAAAGCAATCAAAATGACGATAATTCTTAAATTTAATTGATATTCTAATTGAGATGTGAATATAGCTTAAAGTTTAAAGAATTTAAATAAAAAGTAAATCAATTAAAATGCCTCTTGTCTGCACATTAAATACTTAAAAAATTATCATCAAAACTTTATCGAGAAATATTTTTAAACATATAATAATAACATTTAAACCAAAACACAAACACCTCATATCTTGACTTCCTTAAATAGCCTTTGCAGATTAAATTCAAAGCTTATTCGGATGATGATGGTCTTGGAGTGTTCTTCTTGTTCTTGCTTCGTTGTTGAATGTGTTGAAATAGGGACTTAAAAGTTTCCTTAATAGTAAAACCCCTTTGGAGATTTTAAATGCTTTGCCATATCGTTTTGTCAGATATAGAAGAGCAGAAGAAGGACTAAAGGACTATTTTAAGTTTTGTACATCAAAATTTACTGCAAATCTTGTGCTTAATCCTTCGTCCGTTACCGTCTCCTTGGGCCTCGCCTTTGCTTTCGCTTTTGCCTCAAGGAGTAGACAACGCAAACTCCTTCTCCCCTGTACAAATACTATACTCTTTGGCTATATCAATGGGTTTTTGGTGAGAAAATTCAATTAAAACCAGAAATGTCTCACAATGTGCAACTAATGGAGCGCACTAGAATCTTACAATCGGGCAATTTAGGACAATGGTCACCTATTGCTATGTTCCACTTTGACTTTAAATATCCTTTGGTTTTCAGTAGGTGCCTGCGATGATGTGAATGAATATATACACTTACATAGGTATAAGCGGCTAAAGCATATCTTCAGTATTATACGAGTATATGTTTATCTATACTGCTGCTACAGACAGGACGAAGTATATCCTTGGAAGACTTTGGATGGCTGGAGAATCTGAGGCATTGTGTTGCACTTATTGCATTGCACAATGCGAATTGTTCGATATGTTGAGAAAACGTTCATTGGAAAACTATTTTCATTGAAAACCACCTCCTCCTCTCGTCCTTTTCCTCCACTATTCCAACCCATTTGTTGAAGTAGATACCTACCTGATGCCAATAGCGCATACAAGGATAATGGCGCATTACACATTGGAGGTTTTCCGTTTCGTATAGATAGTTTGGTGTAAGTATATCACCGCGCGTTGCTATGATGCCCCACCAAAGAATATTACATAAAAGCTATTGAAAATCCAATAAGGACATTTTGTTCCTGGCTATATGCTGGATATAGCCAAACAACCAGAACAAACTAACTACCTATCTTCATCAACATGAGAGTTTTCATATCTACCCCCATAGTTACTACCTATGTATGTGCAATCATATAACGCCATGCATGTATATATATATAGATAACTGTAGATAGGTACTTGTGAAGAAAAACATTCAGGCATCCTAGATCCACAGAAGGATCTATCTCTATCGCTAGCCAGGTGCAGTCGTCGTCGTAACATCATATCCTCATGGTTTTGGACTCTTGCGGAATCCTTTTTGCAAAATAATGTGGCGGAGAGAAGAATTTCATACGAAACGCGCTCAAAGCAATTTGTGGTGCACATTGTGGGGATCCTTAACGGCTGCTTAACCTTTAATGATGCGAAAGGATATGAAAAAGGATTTCCACTCCCTTTTGTCCCTTGCATTTTCCAATTTTATTGGTTCCAAGATATGTCTTTTCAATTGTATACTTCACATATATATTCCACTACATTTATATATACATATGTATACCTACACAAAAAGGATATTTTCAGTGGTTGAATAGGTTGGATAATTATTATTTGCGTAGCTGATGTAAAGGTATTTTTTCTTCGTCGCTCGGTCGACCTGCATTTTTATTTTGGGAAAAATCACACCACATGACCTTATGACATAGGTACAGATATATTGTGTTTTCAAGAAAGAAAGGATTTGACAATTGAAAAAAGGTATTTCAACGTGGGTTTTAATTTAATTCGATTATTATCTGATCGTTAAACCTTGAAGTATGAAAACCCATAAAAATGTTGCTTGATCGGTTGGAAAAATATGAGAAAGAAGAAGAAGAAGAAGATAAAGACGAACAAATGGGCAGGATGTTTGCGTAAGGAGATTAAAGTATGATCCGGATTATTTAGAAGGCTGGTTGTACTTATATCTTATATGGGGTGAGTGAAAGGTGGGAAATAAGATCATTTAAGGATCACTAAATCGAATATAACAATCTTTGAATAATTCCATATGATGCAATAAGCTGTATGAAAGTCGTTGTTGCATTAAAGAAAGGTTTTGAAATTGTAAAACCAACAAAATTGTGTCATGTTCTTAAAAATATCTCAGATAATGGGATTTATACTTTTCAGATGAGAACATGTTTTCTCCTTTATATGTAATGAGAAAAAAGCAAGACCTGCCTTGAATTTGATAGATTTTAAATTCATATCCTTTCTTTGTGGTTTTTAAAACATTTTATCATTTCATGCAAAAAATTGTTAAAAAAAGAGGCTGGGATGCGACCCACACTGATAACTTCCCATCCCGTCTGTCGACTTGTCTTGCTTAAAAGTTTGTAGGTTTTCGTGTTGGGTTAAAAAAGTTGTTAATTGAATTATTCTTAAAAATTTTTAAATTACCAACAATTTTTTTCATATAAGGAAATACATAGTTTAGTTTGAAAATCTAGTTTAATTAAATAGATTTTTAGTCGAAAACAAATTTTTAACAATTTAAGTAGCATTTCTTAAATTTTTAAAAATTGGATAAATGAAATTAATTTGAGAGATATCAAGAACCGAACATCAATTTTTACAAAATTTGCGTACTATTTTTTGTAGATTTTATTTTTTTATTAAAAAACGGACTGTTGGATTTTTATAAAAAAAACTACTGAATATCAAAAACAATATTTTCTGTGAAATAAAAAGAGTTTGAAGCCAATATTTTTAGTTGTTGAAAAGCTACTTTTAGGTTTTTATTTTTTTGTAAAAAAAACTGTCAATTCGATTTTTTTCAAAATTTTACTGAATGTTGTCAACAATATTTTTTGAAAGATAAAAGTAGTTTGAAGCCAATATCTCAAAGTTTTGAAAAGATATTTGAGTCGAAAATCAATTTTTACCAACTTTGAGTAATGTTTTTTTTAGGTTTTTATATTTTATAAAAAAAACTGTCCATTAGATTTTTTTCAAAATTTTATCAGATGTCAAAAAAATTATTCTTCGTTGCAAAAAATTGTTTTGGAGATAAAATCAGTTTTCGTTCGTAAAGTTTTCGAGGTGACAAATATTTTTTTTTCAGTTTTTTTGATTTATAAAAAAAAACCGTTAATTGGATTAAAAAAAAAAATATACTTGTTTGGTATCACGTTACAATATATTATATATTATTTATGCATTTAGGGTTAACCAAAATTTTCACCTTTTTTTTAAACTGCTATGGTAAAAAAAAACCACCCACTCAATTTTCTTGAGAGCCCTTTCTGCATCTTTCTGCCTTATTATCTGTATAACAACATTTATTTGAAGTCGATATCTCTTCTGGTTCTTGAGCTATGGACAACGAAAAAAACGTCGCGAACGTACGGACGTACGGACATACGGACATACGGACGTACGAACGTACGGACGTACGAACGTACGTACACAAGCACGCACAGACATCTTTCTAAAAATCTTTTATTTCGACTCTAGGGATTTTGAAACGTCGAGAAATGTCAAAATTTTCAATTTGACAAATCGGGCCCATTACAATAACTTCCTATGGGAAGTTAAAAAGTACTGTATGTGGGAGGAAACTGAGTGAGCCAAAAATGTTAAAATGTTAAAAAACATAATTTTAGATCTAGATTTCGCCAGTCAGATGGGTAAAAGTCCAACGACTAAGATGGCTGGGTCACGTAGATCGCATGGAAACCAATGCTCCGACCTAAAAACCTTCGAATCGACAATTACAGGACAGCGCAGTAGAGGAAGACCGCAGATCAGGTGGCGCGCACAAGTGGAAAGTGAAAGTGTGAAACTGGCTGGGGATCGAGGGTGAGGCCCTTTAGTTCACATAGGACTGTAGCGCCACCTTAAGTAAGTAGGTAACTAAGCTCACGCTTTAATATATGGCGCATAAATCAGGCTGGATTTGACCGATAGCATCTTTGAGGGCTTACTAATAAAACCCAACAATAAGAAGTCTAAAAAAGTCCAATCACACTATTTTGGACACAAGAAATTTGTCATCATCAACCCGTAGCAATCGTCGTTGACGGTGATAGTTTGGTCAGCATCATTTTCGAAGAAGTACGGACCGATGACGACTCCAGCCTCAAATTTACATCAAACAGTAGCTTTGTTGTGGTGAAATGGCACATTGTGAATGTCATGTGGATTGGTTTCCTTACGGATCCGGCTGTTTTACTTATTAACGTACCCATCCAACCAAAAACGGGCCCTATCGGTAAAGATGATTTTTTGACCAACGGTAAGATCAAGCCAAGTTGTTGTGAGCGAAGCGGAATCGACTGCACCGGATTCTGCACTGCAACAAACATCGGCGATGTTTTTGGCAGATCTTGTGCTGAATAGTCGACTTGGGAAAACACCAATGTGCTCCATAAAAGGGGCGCCAATCCAGTCTCCTTCTGTGCAATTTTGCCAGTAGCTTGCGTAAGTGGACGATTACGCAAACCATAATCTCTTCTTTAAAGCACGATATGTGGCTGTGGCAGAATCACCATTTTTGTAGTGGATTTTAACAAATTAATGATCCATTTTCGTAAATGTCAGACTTTCAACTGAAACAAAAAAATTGAATTACCTAACAACTTAGTTTGACAGATGTCGAATTCTAGCCCTAAAACCGCAAAATGGATAACCCGTTATAACATCTTGTCTGTTAGGGGGTTGAGTGTTCGAAATATTTTCACGTCAGCAGCGTATATTATCATCAGCGAGTTTTCTAAGATAGAGGGGAGGCCGAACAAATAACAACGGACCAAAGCAACTACCTTGAGGTACATCAGAATTAACAATGAATGAAAAAGAATGGTAATTTTTGAAAATAAAACTATAATGTCTATTGTCTATCAGTAAGTTTAGATGATGTCCAACCTTTTAATTTGTCATGTCGCCTGTTGTGATCTTATTTACTTAAAAGTACTTAATGGCTTAGTTTGTCAAATACTTTATCCTATAACATGTAATAGACTATTTTGTGTTTTGGTTTTAGAAACGCATGTTTCTATAAATCAAGAAAACGAGAACATTGAAATGACTACTTAAACAGAATAAGCAATGGATATGAAAGATGTTTTGCACATTTTGTAAGCTTAAATGATGGCATGTCATCAAGACCAGGATTTAAGTTTTCGTAAAGTTTTTGAATTTTTCGTCAAGTATAGAAAATTCAGAGATTCTTAGATTTATGTGAGCTTATTTGCAAAAATTGTTTTTTTTAGCTATCGAGCTTAGCTATCTAGCTAAAAATTAGAAAACATATTGGACAGCACTTTAGGGTTTTGACTTGTTTCTTCATATGTCAGGATTTTAAAGGTAAACGACAGTTTTTAAGAGAAATACTTACTGTTTTTATAAGGTCATATCCAAAGCAAAGTTTCACTAGCACTAATATTTATTTAAAGAAGAATTTGTTGTTCGTATTTCTACTGGCAACAACATTTATTTTTGGCTAAAATTTGTTTTATTTTTACTCAATTTATGACACGTGATACACAAGAGTATGTTAAAATTAATCTATTTAATTGTATGTTGTTTTGGACACAGTGAAACACATTCCTATAAGCGCCCATTTTACACCATACGAAAAATCCATAAAACTTTGATTTTACGACTTTTGGCTCGTGCTGTCCTGCGTGACGCTCAGAGGCGCTAGCAAGGTCATTTTATAGCAAGTTATTGTTATGATTTTAACATTTGCAAAATGTCTCCGAATCTTGTCTGGCTCTGAACAAATTTTGAAATTTTGTCAACTCAACTCGCATCACATCCTTTTCATCCATAAAATATACTCATATTGTGCCATAAAGTAACAGTCACGTGCCAACATACATAAGTGCAAATTGTAAAATTGTTATCTCTAAATGGTTATTCAGGACATGTTCTATTAGTAAGAAAACAAAATACATATATAGAAGACAAATAAATTAATCCTGTTCTGTTTCAATTTCTCGCTCACACCCATCACTCACACGCACACATCAGTAACAACAAAAGGATGAGCTGAGCATCTATACTTCTCGTTGTCGCATATCATGGAGCTTGTTGCGTTCTTATTATTATTATTATTATTTATTTTGTTTTGGCGAGAAATAAAGTCCCTCTGGTAGGCACTTCTGCCTCATTTTCCAATCATAAATCAAAAATGTTTACTACTTTTATGCAAAAAAAATAACAACAAAGTTAAAACAAACGAAAAAAAGGAAACAACGGTAAATTTTATGAGTTTATGATTTTATGGTGCTATAAAAATATTTATGGCATAATAAGTCATTTGTTTTTGCTTTTCGTTTTTTTTTTGTTGTAATGTTGTTTTTGTTTCTGTTTTGTTTTTCACTTTTGCTTGCGTAAACAAATGCTCTCACAAATCCCTTTTATTTCTATAAAGAGGTCCTGCTTTTCGGGAGCGTATTTGTAAGCAAGTATCAAGGCCTCTGAAAATTTTAATTTCACAATAAAGGCCCTTTTTTAATTTTTCTATATTCCACTTACACGGAAAGAAGTGTATATGGCATTTATGACAATGCTAGTATGGCCTGGAGACCCATACTAAAAAAGGATCGGTGATATTCCAACATTGTCTTGCAACAACTCCTATAAGTATGGGATTGTGTACTATACTGTATGGTACCACAATCTTTGCTTGTAACACAAGGGCGCATAGTATGTTTGACGAGACAGCATTGCCTTCAGGCCCATACTGTACCGCAGATGTCTCAATGCTACTAGATTTTCCCGCGATAATTTATGGCGTGATAATCGATACCCTTATTAACAGAGATGATTTTCTTAAATGATGATTGCTGCCATATGACCTCCACGACTGGCTTGGACGTTTTAAAATCCAGGTCCAATTTTCGATTACTTTTTCGAATATTCACATGACCCCACATAAAATGGTCAAGCTGGCGTTAAATCTCACTATCTTGAGGTCTAATTCAATTTTCAGTAACGTGAAATTATTCGTTTACTAAACGTTTCCTTCAATAAATCAATTGTGGCACAAGCTGTTGCTGCACAGCAACGCCGCCGTCTCGTTAAAACCACAGTTCTTACCAATAGCCAGTAAACTTGTAAAGCACGGACTAATTATTCCACCTATAAGGTTCACCAAACAGTCAGTTTTTGTAGATGTCTTAATATAAACTCTAGGATTATCATCATCTTATTTTGAGCCCAATCACCGTATCTACGCTTTGCATAGATTAAATGGCAAAACCAAACTAAAATTTAATCGGTTGAAAGCTGACAAAATGTCTTCTCTTCAAGAGGATATTACTGCCCTTATCATCCAGAGACACAGTGTGAGCACCAAGAAAGGGAGAGAGGGTTTAAAAGCAGATGTCGGTGCATATTGGTTTTGAATTCTTGAATATTACAATGACTGAAAAAGACATAGTGTGGTAAGGCATTCCACATTCGCGTAGTACGGTTAAGGAATGAATCTCTGTATTTGACACTACGGACAAAGTTGGGCTCGAGGGTATACTGATGATCACTCCTAGAAGCGCGAGTATTACGGTTGAACTGTTAAAAAAAAGTTAAAAAGGGTGAGACAAGAAACTTTACGACGATGTTTAAGCGACATAAGGAATTTATCGATGATATTATAACGAATCGATTTAAATGCTCTTAGTTCAATACTGTCCAGGAGGCTTAAGTAAGTCGCAGGTGCACCAGTCCAGAGAGCGTACATAATTCTTATAGATTACAAGCAGATCAGAAGGGGAGAAAAAGAAACCCAAACATCTTGTTCAATTTAATGCGACATCGCGTATTTGATCGTTCCAAAAGAGGTGGTTGGTGACACACATACCGAGAATATCGAGAAGATAATATCATTCTCATTGATGGAAATGCCACCAATGACTAATGGCGTCCCCATTCAACAATGCTGTTTAGGTCGGAATTTAATGAGCTTATCATATTTTGTCGTTGCAGTTCCACATCTGTAGCAGATTGACGTGAGTCTGAGAACGAATATGAAAAGCTGATTGTACTATCGTCAGCGAAATTATGAATTCGATTAGAAGTTGCAGACAGGAGATCATTAGTATAAATATGAAAGAGTGTTAGAGATAGAACAGAACCCTGGGGCAGACCAGCATTTATTTTGTGTTTTTCACTGTCATTTTAGACCACTTCATTTATAGAAACGGTTACCTATGGCATGTGCCTCATGTTATAAATGCAGTGGTCTAAAATGACAGCTGTAAAACGTTTTATTGAATTATCCGAAAGGTAATTAATAATCCAATGAGAGGGGATTCATTAAAACTGAAAGCACCAATTTTCGATAAAAGGACCTGATGCCAAACCTTATCAAATGCTTTTGAAATATCAAGTGCAATAATCTTATTTTCTCCAAAACGATGAAAAGATTTGCTCCACTGTTCGGTGAGATGAACTATAAGATCACTAGTGGACCTATTTCTGCGATAGCCGTTCTGTCAATCTTAAGCTGATAATCAATATTTTAAGCATACAAAATATTTTTCAACTTTAGAAAACTAAAGAAAAATTTCGTTCTTAAAAAAAAATAAAGGCGTACATCTTTTTCCAAGCGATAAGATCCGCCACTGAGTTTTTAAAAATCCTTGGTAACAGAGAAGTAGAGTTTATTTAAAAAATCGGGAGTAAAATTGAAATCCCCACACAAAATGGGTTTTTTAAAGAGTGTCTGTATATCTAACATCTCCCTCTCTCTTGAAAAAAAAAACGGACCTCAGCCGACCAACGGTACCACCATGGTGAGGCGCTATTCAAAAAGCAAAAATAAAAAGAGAAATTTTGATTGTAAAAATAATAAACTCCGCATCCATTAAGGACGAAGAAAGTAAGGAAAACAAATAAAAAAACACATATTTCTTACTTCCTCAGGATGAGTTTAATTCTTCCTGTTTTATTTTGTATGGTCTGTTGTCAGGATATGAGTCCCATATCCCAACTGATGGCAACATAAGAAGGATATACTCATACATTTCATATAAGGACATGATATGCAGATGTTTTAAAGATATCTCTTTTCTGTTTTGGTTTTTGGTCGTTGTTCTTCATCATGTTTATGACCATGACAGTGCAGTTTATTAAGAACTAATTTTCCTCTATCCTCATTTTGACGACGACTAAAAATGAAACGAAACAAAACGTAATGAAATGGCGCCCAACCAAAGACAATCACCATCACTACCGCCATCGACCGGCCGGAAGGAAAGTTTCCACCAATTGAGAACAATCCAGCGCTGTGAGAGAGAGAGAGTAGAAAACTTTCTCAACTTAAATAATGATAATTCGTTGGGGATTTTGATTGTCTATAGCACCAACATACAAAGTATGGGTTTGTGATCCTTATAGAAAATGGGGGTCCATGTCGGTCGTAGAGAACCACCTCCCGGAAGGATATGAATCATAGTTACTTTGCTGGGCCAAAGGTATGCATAGAAGAGCTCTATATGATGCATGTTCTTCTTCTTATACTTTTGTTATAGAAGTTATCCTTGACTTGCAGCGCACTCTAAGGGAAAACAAAAACTTTTAGCATTTTATCCTCCACATCATCATCATACTCCTTTGGAACATGCCAAGACAAAAAACTAACAAAAAGATCCTTGAAGGAACTTGTGCATGGTAAATTTGAAAGAAAGTGCTTGTTTTTGCAGTTTTTAGAGTTTTTACAGGAACAAAACAGTCAAGCTATTCAGCTAGAAGCTAGCAAAGCAAATCGTTGCGATAATTCGCCACAGTTATCATATACATACATAGAAGGGCGGCGCAGTAAGAGGAAGGTATAAGGACCACCGCAACATCACCCTTTCATTGTCCTTGTTCAAAGTTCACTCCTTCTTGTACGATGTACGCCCTCTTGGGTGTGATATGCATGCAATCTAACTGAATGTGCCATTAAGGAACTTTTCATCTACTCTCTCGGATTCGGGGTTTGTTCAAGGAAAAATTTTGTATATACCCGGTGTCGTGTGTTTGTATGTGGATGAGTATGTTTGCATGCACCTCCAGGATAATTTGCCACAGTTTGACTATCTTGTCGTGGTTTGCAGGGGGAAATACTCTATAATACGAAAGTTGGCTTAAGGAAAAGTCCTTTTTATTTTTGTTGGCGGCGTCACATGGGAGCGGGTTTATTATTTCATTGTGATTTTTTATTGCTATACCGATATTGGTAATGGCCGCCACAAAGATGGAAATATTTTTGTGCTCTTTTTGAATATTTGATTAGAATTGCTAGAAATTCGGGGAAGAAGTTTTTGCATAAAAACATAAAAACAGTAACGGTTTTGAAAGAGAGGGAAAAGCAAATGGCCATCTAATATTTTTAGTGAACTGTTATTGTTCGGTTATTCTAAAACCTTTTGATGGGAAGGAATATAATAGAAAGGCTAAGTTGCGGCAAACAGTTAGCTAGTCAAAAATAAAATTGCAGCAGGTGGTGTGGATTTAATATGATGGCGATTCTGCAGATGCAAGGACAATAAGGCGATCTTAACATTTCTAGAGTACAGAAAGTGGGGTGTTTTGGAAGAATATATTAAAAAACTAAAAGGAATAAACTTTCCATTTAAATTGCTGTTATAAGAATGACCTTGCATGATTGAAAAATGTCAAAATGTAAATGTGACTTGAAACTGTTAGCTGGTCGTTATTTTGATTTTGAAGAGTAACTTTTCAAATTGTGAATAAAAATTGACTTGCAATTTATAAAAACATGAAGTTAAATTTTTGAGGGGTTAAGAGTTACCCTTGACAAAATTAAAAAGAGGCTGGGAATGGATGCCAATCTCATAACTTCCCTTGAGTGCCCATACACAAATGTCAAACAATATTTAATGTTGTTAGCAAAATCATCAATTTAAGAAATTCGCAAAGCATGTTATCAAAAATAGTTAAGATTAAGCTGTTTTTTAACGAAATTGAGTTTAAATGATTTATAAAGGGTTTTTCAATAAGGGCTGGCAGATGTTGAAATGGAATAAAGCAAGCTGTGTGTGAGGTATTAACAAAATTATTTTTTTATTTGAAAGACTCATGTATGCTATTAAGTGTGGAATACGATATCATTCAAATGCCTGCCTCGTCTTCTTACGGTGGGAAGGATCCGAGTGGTTCAATTTTCAATGACTCTTCCGGATAGATCCGGCTGTAATTGAACGATGGTCTGTGTTATGTTCACTTTTAGGGCATCGGTTGATTGTGGTTTATTTGCATAGACCTGCAACTTCAATAAACCCCACAGCAAAAAGTCTAGCGGGGTCAAATCGCATGAACTTGGTAGCCAATTCACATTATCGCTGCGAGAGATAACTTTACCCTCAAATCGTTCATGCAAAATGTCAATCGTGGCGTTTTCTGTGTGGCACGTAGCACCGTCCTGCTATAACCACATGTCGTCTAGGTCCATATGGTTCAATTTGGACCATAAGAAATTAGTTATCATCATTATGTAGCGCTCGCTGTTGACGGTGACCGTCTCACTAACGTCGTTTGCAAAAAAAGAACGGACTAATTACGCCGCCGCGCCACCGGCCCAAAATCCACACCAAACTGTAACTATTTGAGGATGCATTATCACCTGGTGAACCTCGCGTGGGTTGGTGTCGTCCCATAAACGGCAATTTTGCTTGTTAACACAGCCATTCATCCAAAAATGTGCCTTATTACTAAAGATGATTTTTCGGCCAAAATTGGGGTGATCTTCCAAACGATTCGAAGCTCAGTCAGCGAACAAACGGCGTTGTCTATGGTCATGAACTTTGAGCTCCTGGGTCAATTAAATCTTGTTCGGGTGTAGGCCTTAGTCCCGACGCAAAATTTGCCAAGTTGAAGTCTGCGAAAGGCCGAGTTCTTGTGCACGGCAAGGAATAGACTGCCTCGGGTTCTGCTGTGGACTTTCACGGAACGCAGTGATGTTCTCGGCCGATCTTTCTTTTCTTGAACGTACGGGTGTTGGTTGACTGTTTAATGAACCGGTCTTCTAAAATTTGGCCACCAAACGTTGAAGAGTCGACTGTGAAGGGCCACCACGTCTACCGTAAAATGGGCGCAATGAATAATAAACAAATGATTTGACAGATGTCACCCAAACAAAATGGCCGCCACAGGGCGCCAAAATTGAAAAACCCTTTATATAAAGGCCAGGGATTGCATAAAGCTTAGACGATATTGCTTGAGATAACATTTTTGCTGACAAAAAATTAACCTATTTTTCTGTTTAGATGTGAGAGATAACTGAAATGTTTCCAATAAGGACGGGTTAGTTTTGACAGCTCTTGGCGGTTATTTCTTTTAATTTCTGTAAAAATTAAAAACAAAACATCATGACAAGTTACAGCGACAATGAACACATGTAAATGATAAAATTTTATTATTAAAATGGGTGTTCTATGGTAGCAACGATGTGTGTGAACTTAGTACGGAATAAAAATATCTTTATTGAAAATACGTATGTGTTGACAGGCTTACAGATCAGTGGTTTCCGAATGCAAATATAACAAACTTTATTTCATCCTTTTCCCGACGTTTCGTTGGCTTTTTCCAACTTCTTCAGGGGCATAAAATAGAATTTGAAATTTAGCACACAAAAAATCAAGAGTCTGTGCCCCTGAAGAAGTTGGAAAAAGCCAACGAAACGTCGGGAAAAGGATGAAATAAAGTTTGTTTTATTTGCATTCGGAAACCACTGATCTGTAAGCCTGTCAACACATACATATTTTCAATAAAAAACCCAAACAGATCACCAAATAAGCTCACAAAAATATCTTTATCAGATATGTCAAGCTGTATCTACTGGTTTCTGTTCTCCTGAGCTGGCAAACCGTCAACCTGGAAAAATGGCGCACTCGAGATGGCTTACTTCAGCTAATCGCATACTGAGACTTTATGTTAGTACTCTTCGTCCATCAGAGAATTCGCTATTGTTTGTCAACTATACGTCGTCAAAGTATACGCTCCAATTTTGTTCCGAATCAAGCGACAGGCGTCTTTTAAGGATGGAGCCAAACATATTTTCCAATTAATTATGTACTCTCGATATTTACCCGAAAATTTGAGATGTGTTGTGGATTCTGTTATAGAAAGAAATGGTTATTTTACACATCCAGAAAACTTGCTTATCAGTATGTTGTTTGATGAAAGGGACCACATTCGGGAGCTGGCATTGCGAAGAATAAAAAAAGCTAGAGAAGCTGAAAATATCAACAAACGCAGGATATATAAACCACCAAAGATCAACTTCTCTGCTAAAGATTATACCGAAATTATTTTGTGGAACGATTGTCAGGTAACATCACCCCCGGTTCTTCGACATATTTCTTTTGAAGACCTTCACATCATGGCAAAAGATAAGAGCTTGGAAATTTTTGACTTTCCCTGTCACACCCAATCTGTGGAAAGATGTGTTAAACTGGTAACAGAGGCATCACAGAGTGTAACTGACTCTACTTCTAGAGATGGCTTTATTAAAAACAAGTTGAAATCTCGTGCAGAAATGCCAAATTTTGGACACAAAAATAAGTTTAAATTCTAAGGTTATGTCATTAATTAGAAATTATTTCTTGCTTATTTTGTTTTTATGTGATTTGTTTAAATAATATTAATAATAAAATACATTTAAAACTTAATTTTTTTTATAGTTTTATTCAAACGGTTAAAGTATGTAAAAACATGAAATTTAAAAATCTTCAAAGCCTGGTGCTACCCCCAAGATAACATGTTCTTTCAGTTTTTTTGACGTTTTCTTTATCTGTGTAAAATTACGCAAATTTTGATACCCCCTTTGATAGTGTAGCTCGAAAAAAAATGTTCTCATACATCGACGAAACACCCTAGAGTGCGTTGCGACCTTTTGAAGGGTTACATGATCGTCCTTCCAATACCTTTCAAGTGGATTATTAAACGTTGGTGGCCAAATTCGAGTCTGTAACGGCTTATTAACCTGCGTACGTTAAATGCAAGACCTGCCGAAAAGATAGCTGCTGTTTTTAAAAGTGTGTAGCATAATCTGAGATAGTCGCGTCGCTAATAAGAACTTGGATTGTCGCAGACCAGAAATTCACTAATTGGATTTTAAAGCAGTTTAAAGTTGACCCAAATTTTGGTCGAAAAATCATATCTAGCGATGAGGCCCATTTTTTGATGAATTGGAAAGTGAAGAGGCAAAATTGCAGGATTTGAGACGACACCAAATTCCGCGAGATTCATGAAGTACCAATCACTCAAATAAAGTTACTGTTTGGAGTGGATTTGGGGATGGAGGCATCATCGGTCCGTACTTCGTCGAAAATGATACTGGCCAGGCCATCACCACCAACGGCAATCGCTACAGGACGATGATCACCAACTTCTTGTAGCTTGAATTGTATGGTGCTGAGTACCACACAGCTCAAAATATAATCGATATTTTGCGCGAGCGATTCCAAGGCATATGGTTATTTCGTTATGACCCTTTAGGCTTTTTCTTTTGTGGCTTTCTTAAGTCGCAGGTCTATGTGAATAAGTCACAAACCACTGCAGCCCTCAAATATAACATAATCGATACTGATCGAATGCATCGATTGCAGAAAATGTAATTGATAGGTCTCTCATTTAACACAACTTATTTTATTCAATTTCCAAAGCGACCCGCCTTTAATAGAAACCCTTAACTTATCTAGAATCATGATGAATCTTATTAGAATCGTAGTGTAATGGAGTTCGATGCACTTTGTAAAAATCAAATTTCTGAAGAAAATCGCAGACTTGTCATCCAAAAAAGATCGAACCATATTTTAGTTTAATATTGAGAAAAAACCGTACAAAATTTATTAGCAAAATCGGTTTTCAAATGTTAACTTTTGGGCATTTTTATCACACTTTAAAATGCGTCTTCCACTAATTGGATGCAGACTAATTACGACCTTTATAGATTTTTTCATGAATAGGTGTTTCTGGTTCGAATCCCCGAAGCCTATAGTATAGAAAATGACTGATTTTTGTATTCTTCCGCTCTAAGACTTTAAAAGCTAGATTAAAAGGTCCAAAAGTGTATGAAAATAAGTGAGTAAGTCAATTAATTTGGCCACCTAAATTAAGCAGAGTATTTTTACAAAGCTAGTGTGAATTAAAACATTTGTTCTAAGAGCAAAATTATTAATAGTTTTCACACACCAATTTAATGTTCTTCAGGTTAGTATAAGCTATATTACAAAGTAAAGGAAGCTTTTCGAAGTTTTCGTTGTTGAAAAATGTTTCAAAAATGTACCGAAGACTAAATTGATGGGTTATGTCCTTTCATTGCTTGTTACTACTGATAAAGTATTGGTGGAAATTTAGAATACAAATATTTTTGTATTCAACCCTAAACTGTCAGCTGTCAAATATTTGTTATTAATTTTCGCCAACATTCACTTCATCAATGTGGTGACAAATTCAAATTTTGTGTTAGTTTTGGGACACCGTTTATTAGTATGAATTTCAGGACTTCATACAACTCCCGAAAGTTATGTGAACTATACATGAATTCTTCATAAACCAACCAGAACTAATATTTCCAGAGAAAATGTCTTACCTTTGCGTATTGTTACAATAAAAGTGCCATTCATTATTCATTCAACCTATATCTATGTATTCATTCGTCATCAAATCCGTCTAAGCCTCTTGTCGAAGGCTTGACTATGATACTACAGAATTAATACTCCATGACTTGTGTAATTAAATTTTATAATCTTCGTGTCATTATTCCATTGGAAAGCGAACTCATAACCCTTCATGCCATAGTGCCAGGAAGAATCCACCATCATCATAATTCCCCATCATCCTCTGTCAACATAAAATGATATTCTTATAGCTACGTGGAAAAAAAGGAGGAAGCGCACATACATACATTTCCTATACCTTAAAATAATATACCTGATGGGTTACAATGTTATATAGCTTAGCTATATCTATCTATAGCTCACTAAAAGTATATGGAAGCAGGTATAGTTTAAGCAAAAGCGCGATAGGAATCTCTCACTCGTTTTGACAAAGAAAAAATTAGTTTTACAAGGAATTCAAAAACACAGGGTGACGCGACGGTGGTGGTGGCTTAGATTTTACCTATATTACTACCGCATCCTTAACGTTTACCTATACCCATTATCCATTATATAGCTTGTGCTGGAAACCTCTGTTAGTCAATATTTTAGTATTCAGATGGGTTTCCGCTGATAACGCGTCGCTCTCGACGAGGACGAGGACGAGGACGAGCTTGGTGCAGACAGAGGTTACAGTTTACGGAAGAAGTGCACCCTTTTGTCATATTTTTCTTCTCTTCTTCTTCTTCTTCTATACTTATTTTCATCCACACTTTCTAATGCTTCCTCCATAGGTATAGCGAGAGAGAAGCAACAGTAGGTCTCCCCGAATGTCATGGTAGCGGTAGGTAGGTATAGGAGCACACCGAGATGTTATCGCCATCTCAAAAAATAACGTGTTTGAAAATTTCGTCAAAACCGTTTGTGGAATATTTAATGCAACTCGTCCTATCCTCTTTGTATGATGAAGAGTGGATTAGTATCCAGAAGAGGCTTTGCTTAACCAAAGGCACGTACGACTTGTGGCGCTCATATACGCCTCCCAGAAGTAGCTATACGAGTATATATGTAGGTATAGGTACCCCCAACTCACTTTCTTTCTCACTCCTCATCTCGCCCCATATAAGAGTACACTCAAAAGTAAGCCCCCGTTGCGTACACAATTATTTCTGGAAGGTGTTCCTTATATTCAAAGGCGAAGGCGAGCATTGTCAAAGCACCATATTCTCTGTCTATTTGCTTTACAGAACGAACAAAACAGTCAAAGAAGTATCCGTGAGACTTCAGGAGAGGAGATTTTGTTGTTGTTGTTGTTGTTGCTGCGTTGGAGGTTGTTTTGTTAAAGGCGCAATAAAAAGTGGTGCAATTCTTATTTGTCAAACATACAAAATGAATTTTTGGTGAATTGGCCTTTATAAGGAACACGTGACTGAGATTTTAAGTTTGACATTTTTTCATATACTTAAAAGTGTACACGACAGAAAAAGACTAACTTAAACCTGCTGACGAAATGGTTTTGAACAAAATAAGAAGAAGAAAAGGTGGAGTTGCACGCAGCAAATAGTCAAGTTGCTTATAAAGTGGTTAAGAGGGGACTTTTTTTTTTGGTTACTGTTGTTGGGGTGATGATGTGTACACTGTACAGAGATACACATTAGGAATTTCATCACAGTTAAAAGCAGGATTTTTTGAAAAGTTGACAATTTGGTAAACTTTGACATTTATTGTCAAATGTAACTCGAATTTTAAGTGAAATTTGACTTTACTTCTTTTTTTATTACTTTTATTTTTTTTATTGGAATCTTTTGGGGGAGGGGGGGGGGGGGGTATGTGGATGTCACGTGATGATGGTTGATGCATGTCGTGTGTGGCATTTAGTTTGATTTCATATGAAAATTGAAGCATTTAGGATTCATAAAATCGTGCTGGAATGAAATTTTTGTACGTATTTAAATATTGACTTGAATTGTTTTCGAATTTCAATGAGGAAGCAATAAAATTTTAAGGTTTCTTGGAATCTGAGGTCAGTATCAATGTTGTGAGTTGATTACTCTTTCTTTTTCTTGTAGAATAATGGACTTTTGTATAATATGCATTTTGATAGGAAATCATGACGCACATCTTAAAATAATTGAAACATCAGCTATTTACTGTGTAAGGAAATAAAAGTCGCATAGGAATTTGTAAAAATATTTAACAAACTTGGCAGCTATAAAAATTTTGTATGTAGCTTGTCCAAAATTATTTTTAAACTTACATACAATGTGAAATAATGTGTCAAAAATATCACAAAATTGTCAAATTTAAATGTTAAGCTACTTTTTACGAAGTGTAAGTATTGGTTTTTTTACATAGATAAAAAAAAATGTTATATTAACAATCTATCAGTCGATAGTCAACTTAAAATTTGGCCAAATTATCGCATGGACTATCAAAATAGTCAATATAACAACCTTAGAAACTGAATACTGGATAGTCAATAGAACAATTTTAGATTGTCAATTTCGGGTAGTCAATATGACAACAAAAGTAGCTGATAGAACAACTTCGGTAGTCAATATGACAATTTGGTTGTCATATTAACTACCGCAGTTGTCATATTGACGAATGCAGTTGTCATATTAACTACCGCAGTTGTCGTATTGACTATCACATTAGTCAATATGACAACCGTAGTTTCAATTTCTTTCAATGAAAGTTGTCATATTGACTACCAAGTTGTAAGAAAATTTCGGATCCCAAAATTGACAACCGATAATTGTCCTATTGTCTTTCGCTGTTATCGGCGGAAAATTGAATATAACATAGTCAATTTGACTACCAAAATAGTCAAACGGATGACTTTTTTCGTTCTGTGTATAGGAAACTGAGCTTTAAGATTAATACAAAAAATATATTTTGTATTGCTCCAGAACGCTTCCCCTCATCAGACGTTAACGGCCTGACAGAAAATACACTTGACTTGTTTATCACTTCTAATACTGATAAATATATATCAAGATATCAGGGAGAAAAAGGTGAGCTTTCTGTGTTTTAGAGCCGACCCAAATGAGAAAAACCGGAAAGTTTTAAGCAAGCCAGGAAGGCCTGCAACGCCCATATTCGAAGGACCAAGTTTTTGCATGACCAAAAATTACGCCGAAAAATACTGCAATGTCCCAAAGGCAGTAAGAATTGTTGGTCATTTGTAAAAAAACATAAGCAATTCTAACTCTTCCTTGGTCCCTAAGCTTGTTTCTAATAACACTTCTTTAGTTAAAAAAGAGGTTTGTCATAATACAAATTCTATATACTGTTGAAAAAATTCAAGCAAAGTAGAAGACAATGGACTATATTTCGGACTTGTTGAATTATTGATTCAAAATAGCTTGCAGCCTTTAGTCCTTGAAAAAATTTGGCGTTTCGTCCGGGTGGAACTCACATGGACTCATCAGTTGACTGAGTGAGGAACCTTGTCAAGACGCAATTTTTCCAAAATCATAACATAAGTTTTTATGCAAAAACTTACTACGAACTATATTCAACCAAGTTAAAATTTCTTAACATTTGAAGTTGAAAATTAAAATCTAATAAAAAATTAAAATCTAATAAAAGATTATAGCTCAGGGCTTAGCTTAAGTTTTATAAAAGAGGTTTGTCATAATACAAATTCTATATACTGTTGAAAAAATTCAAGCAAAGTAGAAGACAATGCACTATATTTCGGACTTGTTGAATTAGTTCTATTGAAAAGGCTAACTTGTTTGTAAGGCAGTTCGCAAAAAAATTCCAACTTACCTGGTAGTGTCATGGCTCACCCAGTTTTTGAACGTGTTAATCAACATCAATCTTTAATCGTACTCGAACTTTGGCAAGAGTCCTTAATGATCTGAACATTCATAAATCCGATGGTCCAAATGGTATCCCCACAATTGTTCTGAAGAGGTGTTCTTCCCCGCTAACAAAACCACTGCGTAAGCTTTTCTATCTATTCTGTTCTTCTAGGCTCGTTTCGAGTAGTTGGAAAACAGCATTTGTTCAGCCAATCCCAAAAAAAAATTCGAATCTTCGTCACCCTCAAATTATCGACCGAAAGCACTAACGTCCCTTCTTTCTAAGATCATGAAAACACTGATTATTTATCAGCTTAAGAAATATCTTGAGGAAAAAAAGCTTCTTAATGACCGCAAGTGCGGCTTTCGTAGCAATAGGTCCACTAGTGATCTCATAGTTCATCTCACCGAACAGTGAAACAAATCTTATCACCGAAGAAAGTAAGATTATTGTACTTGATTTTTCAAAGACATTTGATAAAGTCTGGCACCAAGTTCTCTTATCGAAAATGCATATTTTTGGTTTCGACGAATCCCTTCTTCATTGGTTTAGAAATTTTCATTCGAACCATTCAATACAAGTCGTTTTGGATGGTTTCAAGTCTGAAACCCATGATATAAATGCTTATGTGCCGCAGGGCTCCGTTTTGTCTCCCACCCTTTTCCTCATTTTTAAAAATGATCTTCTGTTCGAAACTTCAAATCCAACTTATTGTTTCGCTGACTATATCACTTTTAGCTTTTCATATTCATTAAAAGACTCACATCCCTTCTTTTCGGATGTGGAACTTCAACGAAATAATAATATGATAAGCTCATTAAATTCCGACCTGCACATCATTGTACAATGGGGTTTAAGAAACTGTGTTGAATTTAATATTTCGAAAACCCAATGCTCTTTTGTATCGATAAAACAGCATCTATGACTGGCACTTGCATTCACGAAACTGAAAATCTCAATATCCTCGGAATGAACATCAGCAACCACCTCTTGTGGACCGATCAAATTAGCGATGTCGCCAAAAATGCCACAAGATGTCTATGTTTTTTGAGACGATGCAAGAAATTTGTCGCTCCTTCTGATCTGGCTACAATCTACAAAACCTATACACGTCCAAAACTTAAATATAACTCAAATTTCTGAGCCGGTGCTCCAGGAACTCACTTAATCCTCTTCGACGGTATTCAAAGAAAGGCTTTTAAAATGACTGGTGACATTAACATCATCATCTCAATTACGCCACTTGAACATCGTCGAAAAGTTTCTTTTCTTACGGTTTTCTACAGTTATTTTGGCATACTATTTTCTATTGAAATAGCCAGTTGCATTCCAAGCATGTGGAATGCCTTGCCACACTCTATCTTTCCCTGTCATTGTAATGTTCAAGAATTCAAAATAAATGCACACCGACACCTCCTATCCAACCCTTCCCTCTTTTCCTAATGCTCACACTGTCTTTGCCATAATATTGCTTTTGAAAAATTAGGTGATATTTACATTTTTAAAGATACATTTTTAAATCTTAAAATAAAGGCTATTTTTTTAAACAGATTCTTTGGTTAAAGGATTCGTGGATTTTATTTTTTTGAAACTTTAAAATGCTTTAGAGAAAGTAGAAAACTCTATTTTTCAGTTAAATTTAATTCATTTGATAGTAAAAACAATGGAAAAAGTCAGTATTTTAACAAAGTTTCACTTATCCTTAATTTAGAGGATTTTTAAGAATGTTTTTCTATAATCTTAATATATATAATTCTTCTGTGAGTGTGTATGTCACTGAACTTCTCTTAAACGACTGGACCGATTTTGATGAAATTTTTTGTGTGTGTTCAAGGGGATCTGAGAATGGTTTAGATTCACAATTTTGTCCGCTAGGTACACCTGTTATGCTTTTAAGAAATTTAAGCCCTCCCAATATGTGTAATAGTACAAGACTATTGATCAAAGAATTAAGAGATAATGTGATTGTAGCAACTATCATTACAGGTCCCGTGGCTGTTCAGCTCGCACATGTTCTGCGGATTCCAATGATACCAACTGATTTGCCCATATCTTTTAAAAGGTTACAGATCACTTTAAAAATATCCTTTGCCCTAACAATAAATAAATCCCAGGGACAAACTTTTTCCATAGTTGGTATCGACTTCAGGAAAGAGTGTTTTTCCTACGGGAAATTGTATGTGGCACTTTCTCGAGTAGGATCTCCTGAAAATTAATACATTTTGTTGCCACCTAGAAATACCACAGCCAACGTAGGGTACAGGGAGGCTTTAAGATAAGCATACAATTTTTTCTAATTTAGTGATTCGTGGTCATTTTAATTAGCATGATTCTAACTTAAATATCTGTACCTAATTTTGTCTATCCGTGCGAAGCCGGGACGGGCCGCTAGTAAATTATAAATTTTTTATCTCTCATCAATTTTTTACAATCACCCTAAATTTTACTATTGGCCTAAAAAAACACTCGTTGTGACTGTTTATTCTTCTATTAAACAAGTATAAGTATTTCTTATATTTCCCAGCTCCCATCCTTGTGTGGTCCTCGCATTGTGACTACTTGAATGTTTCAATTTGTATTTGAACACCTTCATCAGGATATCCGATTTTTGGCCTTTTGCATTGTTAAAATTCTAAACAACTTCATCGAACTACCAAAAAATAGAGACGAATAAACCATTCAACGTAATTTATTGACATATTACTATACGTAAAATGCAGGTGGTCCTTATATCCTGGCTTTCAATTTGTCAAGATTTTATTGCCACACAAGACACAACTACTCACAACAGGATGGCATATCAATGGTCAAAATAAATAATATATCACTCATTCCTGCAGGACACTTCATGAATGGTAACCACTTTTCGACTCTTTTATGTGCGTGTATGACTTTAAAGATATACCCGGAAGGAATAATAATCAATTCTTAGTGATGCAATTCTTCGTCATATCCTGCACCTCATAGGATGACATTATATTATATATAGTGTGTCCCTATCCACATCGTGGTGGTCACCCTTGTCACATTCACCATGAGTATAAAAATGTTCTCAAGTCTGGGGAAGAAAGTACAATATTATAAGGACATGGACATTGTTGGCATATGAATTCAATTTTCTCCATCAAGGGTGACTACATCAATCAGGATTTCTCATCCAAGAACAACCAAAATCCAACAACAAATCAACGCAGAAGCAACCAGGAATAAAAAGTAATTCGAAAAAACACAAAATCAAATATTTACCTTTTGGCCAAAGAAAAGGATATTATATTAAAAAGGAAAGTAACGAAAGTGGAATCTCAAAGGATGTAAGGATTTCAATTTCATTTCTTATGGATTTCGTTTATTTTTTCGTTTTCTTATTTTTTTTTTTTGTTTTTTCGTCGGGAAGGATATTTATACTGCAATATACAACAACCGAGAGGATCTGGGGAATACCAAACCTATATACTCGCATACACCAGCAATAAAAAGAAGTGGTTCTGTGGCACCCAGAAAAAGGACAATCGCAAGTTGAAAAATGAAATAAAAATATAAGAAAAACTATGCTCTACCTATGTACACAAGAACAAGAAGACAATTCAAAGGAAGTTACTCGCCATATTCCATAAGGACAAACAAAACACACACACACACACACTCTCAGCTCAGACACAAATCAAGAAGAATTATTTAAAACGGAAATACCCGCAACTACTTGGCCTGAATCTAATTCGGAAGTAATTGAAAATTTATTCCTCATGGGAAAGGGAATTTTTCTTTTACAAGGATACCGTGTTCCTTCCTAAACCTACGTACACTTCTTTTTTGTTTGTGTTTATTTATTTTGTTCCCGACGAAAAGGTGTGGTCCACCCTTGTCAGTGAATTAATTGCCACAGTATGAGGATTGAGATTGAGATTTATTTCAATTTGTTCCAAAGGTGTCACTGATGGTTTTTGTTAGCCCGATTGGTCTTTGGTCGTTTGTTTTTTTTTTTTGACTCTGGGAATGCAATTTTTGACTTTTTTTTTGTTTTTTCGATATAATCCTCTGGGGACATCAAAAGGACTATGAGATTGAAAAAAAATATTATTTTTCGATTTTATTTCGTTGTTGTTGTTGGTAAAGGTCCTTATTGAAATCGATATATACGTATTTAGGTACAATATACAATTCATATCGAATCGAATTGAATCTTCTTTGGCATTGTAAATGTGAAATGGTTCAGAAAAGTGAAATAAAATACAAGTCATTCAATTTCAATAAGGACTCCCTGAGGACATGCGACATTTTCTGCTTTTGATATCTTCCTCAGGATAATTTTGGTGTTTTTATTTTTTGTCTACTTCTTTTTGGTTTTGTTCAAAATTTGATTGCAGACACCTTGATATTTGAATCAAATTCGACAGGATAATTGCGTTTTTGTGTGGGACTTTATTGTCAAGGTTATACTTGTGTTTGGTGTATCGTCGTAGTCGTCGATGTCGTCTACGTGGAGATATTTTTTTTATTCAGTTTTTTTTGTTGTTGTTGGTGTTTTTGGGTTCTGTTCTCTGACCGTACTCTCGCTTGTATATGACAAATACAAATGGATGCGGTGTGGTGATGGTGATTTGTCAATCAAAAAGTTTGACATTTTTCGTTTAACTTGTTGTATACAGAAAAACACGCGAGCTCTGTCATTTGTGTTTTGATTTATTTAGTGGGTATCTCTATAGAAAAGATGTATCCTAATACAATTGGCATCAGGACATCAAGGCATCTTTATATATCTGATGGGACTCAATCTGAAGAATTTATCATTTTTGTAATCCTTATAGCATGACACGCGGTAGAAAATTGAAATTTCCGGCGGCTGCATGTGAATATTCACTTCTCAGTTGTCATTCAATCATCATATAAGCTGGTGTACATATGTACATATATGAACAAGAAGAAGATATAGAAACATGTAAGGAGCATCCATCAGAGAACATAAAAAACAAATTATCATGCGACTTCCCTCTCGAATTGATGGGTTGCATGTTTCGTATTTTTTAACTTTTTCGAGCAACTGCGACATCAGACCATTTGTTGAGAATTAATTACGGGGAGCATGACAGTTCGATTAGCTTACATGTATTTTGTGGGTCCTTTTTTTGGCTTTAACAACTGACAGGATGCAAGTGATTTGTACATTTCTAAATGGGACATGTGATTTGTGGTGACTTGTTTGTTAATCTGTTGGTTATGTGACATTGAGTAACTCTATACTCTTGGTTATTTTAGTTGACTGAAGCGTGAGAATAATCATTCTACTAATAGGAGGCTAATAGGATTGTAAAAAAAGTGTAAAAATAACTTGCAATCCAGGAGTCAAAATATTTTCAGAAATAGAACGTGAACAAATGCTTGAGAAACAAGAGTTACCTCACAAACTGCTTTATAAATCCTAGAGATATTTTGGGAGCGATATTTCCAATATTATTGTTTTCAACTAGTGCTAGATTTTGTTTCGCAGTAATAGAACATTTTTAAACATTTTCCTATATTGGTAAAAATATCAAAAGATAAAAAAGATTATTAAGGCAAGGATCTTTCAGAGCTGTTAGAAGGGAACTGATTAATTTTGAGTCCAATTTTATATCAATCTCCGTTCAATCGACAACCAGATAAAAAAAATATTGATTAGAAACAGAAAAATCGTTCTCCCAAAATAGATTAGCTAACTATTTTACCAAAAACTTTAATATTTCAGAAAACCGTTAGAGCTACAAACATACATCAAATTTGGTTTCGAAAGCTATTATTCCCAGACAATCGCTATTAAAGTTCTCCCAAAAACCTCTTAAATGACTGAAATGCGAGAGAGAAAGATAATTTTCAATACCATGTCCGATAGTCAACACAAAGTCCTCATTTTACAAGGTTTTATAGGAGCACTGTTAAAAGATCATGGGTACAATCCAAAATAAAATCCAAAAGAATTTAACGAAAAAAAGAAATTTGGACCGAATCGTCATAAACATAATATTTTATTATTCTCAAATCATTTTGCGGAAAAATAAATTCTTGGTATTTATTGATCAAAATATTTTGGAAATATTTTTCCAAGATTGTGAAGCAAAGTTTTTTAGAAAATTACACAAAAGTATGATTTTATTTGATTTGTTGGGTAAATTTTAGTTTTTTTTTCCCAATATTCTCGACGTCTTCTCTTCTGATAAATTTACTGTACAGACAAAAACTTGCATAATCTTTGTAGGTGTCAAATTACATAAGTTCAAAATCTATAGTTTGTGAGTGATTTGTAAAAATGTGTGCTTGATCCCTATCAACCCTTTAAATTTGTTTTGCTCTGGTCTGAAATAAGAATGATTTAGAAAATTAGAGAGCGTTAAAGACGTACAAATAAAGCTCTAAATGAAAATGCATCCTTGTCGAAATTTCGTCGAAGTGAATATTTAATTTTCCCGGAATACAAAAATTTTGGTATTTAACAATTTTGAATAATTTTTATCTAACTTCAAACTAATTTTTGGGGAAAAATAAACTATCCAAAAACCATGCGAGCTACAAAGTTTTCATTGGCGCAACAAAATAGCGGTTAATTAGCTACAATACAAGTGTCTGCCAAATTAAGAGACATCATTTTTACTCAAGATGCCGTACAACAAAATATTGTTTGTTTAACTTATAACTTTTTAAGCTAAGTATAAGAACTTAGTTCACTGTATATCTATCCATGTCCAGTTGGTTCAACTGTAGGTGTAGAGCTTAAACAATTGAATTGGCCTCGAAGTTTACTTCATAGATAATGTTGGGATTTCATCCTTAACAATTTTGATTCTACTTTTGAATTAAAAACTAATACATTTTTATGAACACTAAGCATAAGCTTTGGAAATCATGACAGGAGTGATAACGATAACGCTCTTCCTTTTACACGTAGTGGAAGCATTGCGTTCAAGAGACACAATGCTAAAACTTTTCTGAAAATAGAAACGAAGTGGGTTACCACAGAATAATTTCGGTAGATACCTAGATGGCTAAATTTCCTCTACAGAAGCTGCCGAAAATGCTTTCTTAAGACTTTTGAGGAATAACATTCGTACTTCTTTAGGCTTTTGTCCATTCTAAATTTTAAATGCTCCCCTTGGACTACAAAAATTATATCCCATCCGTAACTATGGAAAATTGAAGTAATTGGTTTTCGAATTTTAGTACAGGGTTTTTCAACAGGAACGCTTCAAAAGTAGAGCAACAGGGACAGCAAACGACGCCATATTTCTTGCAGCTCTTTTGGCATTTTTCTCTAGTAGTGTTTGTCATTTTATGATGAAAAGATAAGCGAGCCAACAACGAGTCAAAATTATTAAAATGTGCTACCGAAATTCGGAGTCAGTGGCCTTAACGTTAAA